>CM070715.1:77453451-78115019 GCA_036346275.1 Otatea glauca | reverse complement strand
CCATTCGGCGACGAAACCAAGGACTGCGACGGATCGCCGTCCGGACATACGTTATGCCGCGAATCACGAGCTCGGCGCCCACTTGGCTATCCTCCGGAGGCGTCGCGGTTGCGGACGATCTCGCCGAGAGGGACGGTCACCACAAATGATGGCGTCTTGGTCGAAATAATGTCTGAGCTTTCTCTTGGCGGTGAGCACCGCGTGAAGCGGCTACACTGTAGTACCGAGCCTTGGACTCGGAGAGAACCTCGCCGATGAAGTAAATTGGCCGTTGTACCTTGAGTTCACGGCCTTCCTCGCTTCGTTCCACCACAAGGGCCATGACGGCGACTTGAGCGATGGCGGCGGCGTGAAAGGAAGCGTTGATTCACTGATGTAGAGGCGACCGAGGATTGGAGGGAGGACAAGAAGGCCTTGAGCGGGTGAGGAGCTTCACGAGCCTCACAGGTCCACTGGCGCGTTGGTTTCTTGAGCGACTGTGAGAGGTATTCGGCTCGCCGAGGCGAGACACGAAGCGACTCAAGGCGGCAAGGCATCCTGCTAGCCTCTGGACCCCTTTGAGATTGGAATCGGGCCCATTCTTGCGATCGCGAGATCTTCTCTGATTGGCCTCGATTCCCGTTCGAGACGATGGCCGGCGGCTTCCCTTGGGGACCCCAAGCGCATTTCGGGATTGAGCTTTATCTGGGCGAAGTCGGAGATTCGCGAAGTCTCTTCGGTCGTGAATAAGGTCGTGCGCATTCCTGGTCTTTACGACGATGTCGTCAACATAAACCTCAACGTTGCGGCCGATCTGTTGATGAAACGCGTTTGCATACATCGTTGGTATGTAGCGCCGCGTTCTTTAGGCCGAAACGGCATTGTAGCGTATGCGAGCGAGGCGAGCGGGCGTGATGAAGAAGTCATGAGCTGGTCGGACTCCTTTAGTGCTATCGGTGGTAGCACGAATAGGCATCAAAAGGAAAGAGACTCGCACCCGCGGTGGAGTCGGCGACTTGGTCGATCGCGGGGCAAGAGAGCGGGTCCTTGGACACGTTTTGTTGAGATTTGTGTAGTCAACACACATCCTCCATTGCCCATTTTCTTTTAACAAGCCGGGGTTGGCCTGACCACTGGGGTGGCGGACCTCTTTATAAACCCTGCGGCCAAAAGCTTGGCGATCTCCTCCTATGATCTGCGCCTTTCCTCGTCGAGCGGCGCGGCGTTAAGCGGCAGCTTTGAGCGGTCCGGATGCTCAAGGAGTGCTCGGCGACTTCCCGGGTTCTGGCATGCTCGGAGGTCCTCCATGCGAAGACGTCATTATTGGCGTGGAGGAAGTCGACGGCCGCTTTCCTATTTGGCGGGGCGTGGCTCGACCCGAGCGGTCTTGAGTCGGATCGCGGGGATCGATCGACCCTCTTCGTGTCCTCGGCGGACTTGAAAGATCCATACGACTTGCCGGACTCGGGCGGACTCGAGGCTTCCCTCACGAGGTTATCGAGCTCGACAGACGCGATGATCGCTGAGGCGAGCTCTGGCTCAGCTGCGTTCGCAATTGTAGGAGAAATTTGAAAAGATGATGCCACGCTGATGACTCCTCGTGGTGCTGGGCATCTTGATTTGAGGTAGGCGTAGCTAGGGCGCCATGAACTTGGCGTGCATGGCCGCCCAAGATGGCGTGATAGGAGCCGGGAAATCCGCAACCTCGAAAGTGAGGGTCTCGGTGCGGAAATTCCCTGGTTCCCCAAAGGTGACGGGCAGGTCGATCTGCCCGAGCGGATGGGCCTGTTGGCCAGGGATGACGCCGTGGAAAGGAGCCTTGCTCGGTCGGAGACTCGAACGAGGAATCCCCATGGCGTCGACCGTCTCCACGTAGAGGATGTTGAGGCCGCTTCCGCCATCCATGAGCGCCTTGGTGAGGCGCTTCTTCCTCACGATGGGGTCGACCACCAGCGGGTATCTTCCCGGCTGGGGGACGTGGTCGGGGTGATCAGCCCGATCAAAGGTGGCCGGGAATTCGACCACGGAGGTATTGAGGGCGGCGGTGAAGCGATGTGGACCTCACGGTGCGCGGTTTGAGCCGGCGGCTTGCGGCGTAACACGCCGATCCGCCAAAGATCATGAGGTAGCCGTCGGGTTCGGGAACTCGTCGTCGCGCTTCTTCTCCCGGACACGGGTCGTGGTAGGCTTCTTTCCTTTGCCCGCTGGCGTCGTGGGCGAGAAAGGAAGTGCCTCAGAGACGCGATCCGGTACTTATGTTTAACGGGGACCCGTGGTTGAACTGCACGGCCGCCCATCAATTTCGAGTGGTCGGTAGCGGCGGTCGGTCGCGCCGCTGATGATAGGGCGGTCGGCGATGGCGACCACCGAGCTCGCGGACTGCTTTTCCATGCCGCTTTAAACATCCGAGCGGGTCGAAAGGATCCGATTCGACGCCGGGCTCTTGTTGGGCCTTTCTCTTCGAAGATAGCCCCCACACCTCCTCGCGGGGGCGTGGTTGATGGCGATGTCGAGGAGTTCCTTGGTGGTCTGGGCTTGAGACGCCCGGTTTGTGCACCGAGGCTTTGCGGGAGGTAACGTAGATGAATGCTCCCGACGACATCGGCGTCGGAGATGTCGGGGCTCGTTGCATGGCGGAAAACGCGGATATAATCCGGAGGTTTCACTGCCGGCCGCGCAGCCCTTCAGTCCCAGAGTTGCGAGGCGCTTGTAAGTGCCACGAAGTTGCCGACGAAGAGGGTCTTCAAGTCGGCCCGATTCTGGCGATTACGGCGGGCAAGTACTCAAGCCAAGCTCGGTAGAGTCCAAGGTAGATGGGGAGGTCTTGGATGATGAAGAGATCATCCGTCGCTCCCACGCGCGACATCTGGCCAGTAGTCTTCAAGCCGACACGGGTTCGTGGCCCGATGTACTTAGCGATGTTAGTGGCGCCCGGAATCGGCGGGAAATCGCTGTCGGATCCTGGCGTAGCCCGTGGTCCGGGACCATCGGGGCTTGAGGCTGCGGCGGTGGCGCCCGCCCGATCCACTATCTGTGAGTGGGCGGCCTCCTCCGTCGCCTTTCTTGGCGCCTCGAGGTGGCGCGAACGTCGTGGGCGTCCGGCGGCGCCGCGCACGGGTCTGCGCGAGGCCCGGGCGCTCGTGGTGTGGCGTCGCCTTCGCCGGACCCACCGGCCGGGGCGGTCGCGGGCCCGTGGCCGAGGTGGCGCCGAGCGATAAGAGCGAGAGGCTCGCATGTGTTGCACGGCCGCGCGCTCCACCGCCCGGAGGTTACAGTATGTGGCCTTGGCCTCGGGTCGGCCGGTTCCGAAGGCCTCGAGCGACATCGCGGCCGCAGCCCACGTTCGGGCTTGCATGGGGAAGAACCGAGGGCCGTCAGATTCTTCCACTGGCTTAGGTGTGCACGGCCTTGCGTCGTCGCGCGTCGCCGGCACTACTTGAGTCGCGAGCTCATCTGCCTCGGGTTGGCTCGGAGTTGGTCGAGCTTCGACCCTTGCCTATCCACTCTTCACGTTGTCGCTGAGTTCTGCGCGACGGGCTTGAGCGCGTTCAAGATGATCGCGTGGGTGTTCCTCCTGCGCCTCGGTCGCGGATGGGACCCCGTAATCACGGGGTTATGATTAAGTCGATTGTGCCTCCATGTTGCACTCGCGAGTGCCGCCCCGGGCGGTACTCAGACGGAGCTGAGTCGTGGTGGAAGAGTCTTCCAACAACTCGTGGATGAGAGGCCGGCATGTAGCCGCCATAGCCACAAGTCGCGAGCTCGCGGGGGTGACACGATCACCGTCGAGCCTACGGAGCTTCGCGGGCGTGGCGGGCGCTCCTCGGACTCTGACTACAGGACTCGCGAGGCGCCTGCCGAGTGGGCGAGGTCGTTGGAGATGGCGCCAGGCTTTCGGTGGCGCCGAACTCCCGATGGCGGGGACGGCGTAAGCCCTCCTCCGAGGTGACGGCAAAGTTGAGGAGCCGGCGGATCGGCTTCAGTAGCAGCCATGCCGTCGCAGTGGAAGATGCCATCAGGAGGCAAGCGGAATCCGGAAATGATGATGAAGACGACGAAGACCCCTACAGCGCGCAACCGCCGGCGTTCGAGCACCGCAAGTAAATTTGTAAGTCTAAGGGTCGCGCGTTCCTCTCCACGAATGGTTAGACTCAAAGTCCAAGATGTATCTTGGTTGAGTAGAAGATCCCTACTCCGATTCGTGTGGTGGCGTCAGATTCTATTATGCAGATGATCGCACAAGGTTTACAAGCAAGAGTGCCAATGACTTAGTCGGATGGGTTCGATGGCGCTCTCTCTTTTCGCCCTCTCTTTCTCTCGGGAGCTCCTCGCCTCCTTTATACTGAAAGGAAGGCGGGGTTACATCGAATTGGGAGAGGACAAGGCGACCTACACTAGGAGCTTGGTCCTTCGTTACGCTGGCCGATCAACGCTCGGTCTTGCCCATCTTGGGTCGGTAGCTTAGCCGGTCGGGCGGTTAGGTATTTCTCGGAAGCGGCGTACCTGCCTCTGCGAACCTTACGGTGTTGACGTTCTTTGCGCTGGCGTGGTATTTGCCTCGGGAGAGGCGTGTCTTCGTCTTTGTATGTGATCGGTGATGGGATGGGGCGTGACTTGGTCGATCATTTAAACCTTCCGGGAAGGAGCCGCCGCTTTGTATAGTCACTTTGATTGACCCCGTTAGTAAGTGCGTGGCGGTCGTTTGGTAGAGGTCATGACACGTGACCCTCGGCGGGAGTGATCTTGGCACGATCGGTCGGGGATCCAGACCTCATGCGGGGTCGGAGCCCTGTTTGGTCGGGCCGGGGCCGTCTCACCGAGGAGGTCGGGAGCTTGGCTCGGTCGGAGACACTTCCTTGGTTGGTCGGGAAGGAAGTCCTGTGGCTTTGTAGGTACTTAGGCCTGTGAGTAGGTCGGAAGCGGCTGTTGGGCTTGAGCTGTGCTTGAGGCCACGGGTTGGTCACCTTGGGCATTAGGGTACCTGTTATTAGTATTCGCCACTCAGTTCATCATCGTAGTTAGAAAACACGTCGTCACCTTACAGAACCAATCCAGCATCGAAACGATCGGACGTATCGAACGTCTAGGAGAGTTATTATTGGATAAAGAAGAAGATGGGGAAAAAACGAGCTCGCCGTCGCATACGTTCGGAGCCACTCTATAGACAGCAACGGGCACGAGGCACCGGCCCTCGTCCAAATCGTGGACAGGCTCCCACAACTCCCCGTGTCTTAAGTCGGCGTTAACTCGCAATGGCGCATTCCATGTCTCCCCGCATTAAACTCGTAATAGTATTTCTATATATCACCTCTTTTAATATAAGTTACATAATTTTTAAAATAAGAATTATATAAATAATCGTTCTCTATCCTTTATTTGTCCTTTAATATTTATATAACCTTTAAGACTAAATTGCAGCGTGGGTCATCGAAGAAGTTATTAGGATGGTTTGTTTAGATCCCTGTTCTCCTAAATTACATATATGGGTCACTGAATGCCAACGAGGATATCACATGTGATGTGGAGGCCAACATGGCAAAAGCCTCACATGGTAGCTTGGGCATCCTTTTGCAGGGAAATCCTTGAGTAAATTTATATTTGTATGTAACTACACCGTTAATCCCTATCCCATTCTGTAACTCTCTCGTCCCACGGTCTTGAAGCCCAAGATGGTGCACACGGCTCAAGGCGGAACTCGCTCAGGAGAATCGGTGACAGTGATGGCAAAGAATGAGCAGATCGAGGTGGGGGAGCACAAGGTGTCGCCCACGGCACCTGGTGCCACGCTGCTAGGAGACCTAAGAGCAAGTACAATAGCAAAGCCAACTACCGGCTAATAGTAAGCTTGTTTGCACCAAAATTTGGTAAATCTAACCGTAATCGGCAATAAAATCAAAGATATGGACGTTAACAGACAAGTTAAGAAAGTTTGGAGATATTTATGCTAACGACAAGATTTTTAGGAAATAACTGTTCAAGATAAGGCCGATACGGATACGGGTTTAAATCGTGTTGTAACAGGACACTATCGGCCAAAAGTATAAAAGAAAGACCAAAGCAAGTGCTGCGGGATCAAACACATACAAACAATCGCCTTTACTTTTCATCTATTTTTCCATCGACTAGGAGTAGTTCTTGTAATTTAGCCTTTGTAATCGATTTTGATCAATAAAGTTGCGCATTGCCGATTGTTGATCTTCGTCAATTCGCCACGAGTTCGATTTATTACGATTTTGTTGCGCGCCTTCTTGTAATCGATCGCCTTTATCCTCTCGATTAGCCTTAATCGGCTAATTAAATTTGCCTTGTTACTTTGATCTTGATCGGCTGGTGATTAAGTCTAAGCCGATTGATCTTGACGATCGGCTTGAGTGAATTTTATTGTTTTTCCTTGTCGATTCTGAGTCAAATCGACCGCACGCTCTGAACCGGTGTTAAATGCGGTGTCTTTGTTGTAAACCCTACCTCAAGTTTTGACGCCAACACACTCTTGGCACGCTGGTGGGACCATGTCTCGTCGGAAATCGATTCCGCCGTCGATCTCAACACGAAGCTATAATCGTCCCAACAATGGGCGATTTAACATGAGAACAACGTCAAGAGATTGAAGATCGGAAAGCCGCGTTAGAAGAGATGATGCTAAATTGCTACCAAAAGACTAGGCGTGGCGTTACGTAAATCCGCCTGCCGACGGTCAATACTCGGAGACACAGTGCGTGAAGCGGTAAGTCGATATCTACCCACCGAGGTCGAATTATCGGCTATGATTAACCAACTGTGCACCATGCTTTAATAAACCAATCATCGGCTCTGTAACGACTCTTAAGCCGATGATAGCAAATAGCGTTAAATCTATAGCCCAGAGTTAGCCTCGTCGGGAAGCTTTGCATGACCCACTACAAGCTCGCCAAATTATCCTGTTTTTCAAGATCACAAAACACGCGAGCACACGGTGATCCTAAACCATCGGCTATGACCTCACCTCCCACGATGATGCCCACACCTACGGTCATATTGCCTAGGGACCCTCGGTCAAGTGGGGTGAGCCATTACCACGCCTATACCGACGCCGCTAAGTATGATCCATCCATCAATCTACCACCGTCGGCTCCTTTTACGCTTTTCCCAATCGGTTTCACGGTAGATTGGCTCACGAGATATCCCAAGAGCCTACCCCGCTTAGAAACCGGGTCCACACAGAGTAATAACGTGCCAGAACCATTTATCCGGTCGTGGAACCGCAAATTAGGCATAATTGGCACGATCGGTATAATCGAATGCCGACGCGGCGCGGCATAATTGGCAACCCGAGCTTGCACTCGGGGCGGGATCTGATTATGATCGACATTATCAAGGGCTCTTTGTGCGGTGGCGATAATGCCAATTGACCGATCGGATCTGCACTGCTTTGAGGATCGGTTTGGCATACAACCAAAAGGAAAAGTGATCGGCTATAGAAAGCCGTGCCCGATTACATAGATCGCATGCCTTACCCTCATAATTTGAGTCCCGGACTTTGACAAATTCTCTGGGATGATTCTATCACTACCTCGGAGCATGTTGGGCGCTTTATCGCACAATGCGTGAAGCGGCCCGATCAACGAGGTTAAAAATTAGGTTATTTCCGTTATCTTTATCTGGGCAGCATTTACTTGGTTCACTTGTTTGCCTCGAATTCGGTCCATTTATGGAGCGATTTGGAAAGCCGATTCCACGAATACTTCTTTTGGGTAGTTTAGAGTTAAGAATTTGGATCGAGTTACATCGCCAAAAATTTGGAGAATCGGTAGCAGATTACATCAAAAGGTTTAGAGAAATCGTGAATCGGTGTTTTAGCGTTACGTTACACGACAATCAACTCGCGATTTAGCATTTCAAGGTTTGATCCTCCTCTTAGGAGAAATTCGGTGGGCGAATTCACAGATTTTAGCCACTTATTGCATCGCGTGATCGGCTCAAGAAAGCCATTCAGCGACAATAAGGTGTTTAATGGTAGATTTAAAAATAGTAACAAGGAAAGGATAAGGCTAAGGTCAATATGGTTGAATATTGTCCTAGTGATTCGTCGGAAGACGAGGAAGCGAAATAAATATAGCCGAATGGGTAAAAGGATCCAAAAATCCTTAGTCTGTTTCTTGGCTTAAGCCGACTAGGAACAAATCGGAGGTCAAATACTCTTTCGATGTTTCCAAGTGCGATCGTATTTTGATTTATACGCAAGAAAAGATAATACGATTGCGGAGGGACATGTGATCTGTCGCCTGATGAGATCAAAAACGCAGTATTGCAAGTGGCATCATTCTTATTCACATAACACTAATGATCGCAATATCTTCCGTCAATGATCCATCGCTATTGAAGGCGGTCGGTTGAAGTTTGCCGATGAGCCGACCATGCGGTGGATGTCGATCCGCTTTCTATCAATATGGTGCATTACTCGCTAAAGGAAAAGAGCCGATGCAAGACGAGCGAGAAAAGATCGACAAATCGACGTACGATCAAGCTCGGACGGCAACGGACATCGAAGATTACCATCGGCTCCTTACAAATAGAAGCCGATCGAGAAGGAAAAAATTCAAGGACCATTAAACCCAAGGGGAATCCCCAAGTGGGTAAATGGTACAAAGCGGAAAAATCTCCAATTCACCAAATAAAAGGTTAGGTCCGACGTTCTCGCAATTAATGGAGAAATATGAAAGGATGAACAGCCGACCACGGTATCATACCCGTCGGTCGGATAACTTGTACCGCACCGAGAATGTGGAAAGGGCACATAGAAGATGTCCCTTTTGGCAGTTTTGCTGGGAAAGAGGAGTAGCGTTGCCATCACCATACACCGCCTGATGGAACATTATCCCGAGACGATCGGCCAGCGCAATCGGCGGACATAGGCTATCCGGGCGATTAGAGAGCAAGACGAAGCCACGAAGGCGGTCCATGAAAGATTATCTAAACCGAATCAAGAGCAAAGCCAAGCCAAGACACACAAGACCGATTCGATCAAGGAGACTTGGTTGGCGAATCTGGCCGGTGGAACCTAAACCTGTGGTGCCCATCAGCCTGAGCAAATCACAACGACGACGGCTTCAGAGGCTAAGGGCGCAAGAAATTCGTGAAGCCGATGCCGAGAAGAGAGAGCGAAGTGTTTAATGAACTTCGTCCAATGAGATGCGTCAAGAAAGAGTGGAGAAGAAAAGAGCAAGCGAAGAAGATTTGAATCGGTGACGACTTGATTCTCCATGATTGAGGATGACACACCTCCCATGGATGTCAACATGGTGTTCACATTACCGCCGAGTTCAAAGTCGATCGAATCGGCCAAAGAAGCAGATTGCTCGCTTATGCTCGAGTCTGAGCGCCATCTTTGAAAAACCCAAAGACGATCACCGCATCCAAACCTCAGACTGAAAGGATATATAAATGGCGAGCCGATATCAAGGATCTTTGGTACGGAGGCGCCACGGTGAATCTAATGCCATACACAACATGTAAAAAAGCGGGTAAGTCGGACGAAGACTTAATCAAAACTAACATGGTTCTCAATGACTTCACAGGCGACCCTACAGAATCAAAAGGTGTCATGGTCACAGAGCTAACTGTCGGTAGCAAGACCTTGCCGACAGCGTTCTTTATAATTGATGCCAAAGGAAACTACAGTGTGCTGCTCGGACGAGATTGGATTCATGCAAATTGTCAGATCCCATCGACCATGCATCAATCACTTATTCAATGGAACGGAGAAGAAGTTGAAGTCATCACACCGGTACATCGGCCCATATTGCCATGGCTAGCTCCGGTGCGAATTGGCAACACGAAGAAGCCGGCGTATATATCGGGCAAGTCTTTGGGCGATCGCGATTTCATATCGTAAGCAAAATCGGACTTATGCCGATCGGTGTCAAGCCCGCACCTTTGATCGGCAAATGAAGTGTTGCGCAGATGGGGACAAGAAAAACATTGAAGGCGCTACAGACAAAATGCAAAGCTATCGGCAAACAACGGATAGCCACGGCCATAGAAGACTTGAAGAAATCGAAAAGTTAGGTCAAGGGTTCACATCCACCGATTTACTTGAAGAAGTCGATATAGGTAGCGGTGATAGAAAAGACCAACTTTTGTTAGTGCCAATTTAGGAGTAAAATACAAAGAAAAACTAATAAAAATCCTTAAGGATTACAAGGATTGTTTTGCTTGGGAATATCACGAAATGCCTGGATTAAGCCGTCAGCTTGTGGAACATCGGTTACCTATAAAATCGGGTTATCGGTCGTTTAAACAGTATCCTAGACGTTTCAATCCAGCCTTGTACCAAGTTATAAAGGAAGAGATAGAACGGTTGTTGGAAGCAAAATTTATTAGGCCTTGCCGATACGCAGAGTGGGTTTCCAACATCGTTCCAGTCATGAAGAAGAATGGCAAACTTGAGTATCGTCGACTTGAGAGATTTAAACAAGGCGACGCCAAAGGATGAATACCCGATGCCAATAGCCGATATGCTTATCGATGCTGCATCAGGGAATAAGATCATAAGTTTTCTAGATGGTAATGCTGGGTATAACCAGATACTCATGGCAAAAGCCGATATACCAAAGACGGCTTTTAGATGTCCCGTGCAATAGGATTGTTCGAATGGATGATAATGACTTTCGGTTTGAAAACGCCGAGCAACGTATCGTGGGCAATGAATCGATCTTTCATGATTTAATCGGCCACATTGTCGAAATATATATTGATGATGTAGTGGTAAAATCTGCAGACGATTTCCAACATCCGGTCGATTTAGAAAAGTTTTAAAAACATAAGATCGCACGGACTAAAATGAATCCTTTCAAGTGCGCGTTTGGCGTATCATTTGGATGCTTTTAGGCTTCATGGTGCACGAAAGAGGGATTGAGGTCACCAAACGAGGGTTAAAGCTATAGCCAATCTTGAGCCAGACATGCAAAAACGAATTACAAAAGTTGATCGGCAAAATTAACTATCTCCGTCGGTTCATCTCGAACCTCTCCTAGAATTCGTGCCTTTACTCCATTCTTTGAAGTAGAAGGACAATGAAGAATTTATATGGGGAGCCGATCGTAAAGCTTTCAACGAAGTCAAAAGGTATTTGTCCAACCCTCCAGCCTTGGTGCGCCTCAAAAGGGGTCCTTTTCGGGCTATATGTTTCGTGAAGAAGATACTATTGAGTATACTAGCACAAGAGGTGCATGGTAAAGAAAGGGTTATCTTTTACTTAAGCCGACGATTGCTAGACGCAGAAGTCAAACCCTTTATATCGAAAAACTATGTTTATCTTTGTACTTCTCGTGCACAAAATTAAGGCACTACATATTAGCATCGGCACAGTAAGGTAATCGCAAAACCGATGTTATAAAATATATTTTATCCGCTCCAATTCTCGCGAGGTCGACTTGGCAAATGGGCTTACGCCTTGGTCGAGTTCGACTTGTCATATGAATCGCCAGCGGTCAAAGGACAAGTCCTAGCCGATTTTATAACGAGACATGACACAGTGCAAACTTAGTCTTGGTAGCACCATGGCAATCGCTTTTTTGACGGATCGGTATATGGAAAGGTGATGGTATCGGTATTGTACTCACTTCACCCAAGGGCATAACTTTGAATTCGCATTTCGGTTAAATAGCCGATGCTCGAACAACCAGGCTGAGTACGAAGCGTTACTCAAAGGCTTACTGTTGTTGGAAAATATTGGAATAAGAGCTGTTGAGGCATATGGTGATTCACTGTTGGTAGTACAACAAATAAAGGGAGAATACCAATGTCGGGATGAAGTACTACTGAATACCAATGTCGGGATGAAGTACTACTGAAGTATTTAGAACAATGTTTAGAGATTATCAGCTCTTTTACGTCATTTTCTATCGGTCATATTCCTCGTGAATTAAACGATAGAGCTAATGCTTTAGCTCAGCAAGCATCAGGGTATGAGGATTTTGATCAAAGTCAGGAGACTGAACTGGTAAATAAGGCAGTTATGTGCGCGGATATTGCCGATTGGAGAACACGATAAAAGATTATCTAGTTGATCCATCCAGCCGATGAAACGAAGGATACGGCAAGAAGCATTGAAATACGCGTCGTTATGGACGATATACTATATTATCGGACCATGGAAGGCTTGTTGTTAAGATGTCTTGAAGCCAAGAAGAAGCGCGGGTGGCGATGGGTGAAGTACACGAAGGCATTTGTGGTTCTCATCAATCGGCACACAAGATGAAATGGATACTCGACGGACGAGTTATTTTTGGCCGACGATGCTAGAGGATTGTTTCAAGTACTATAAAGGATGTCAAACATGTCAAAAATTTGGTAACGCATAACTAGCACCAAACATCGGCTTTACATCCAATTATTAAACCTCGCCGTTTAGGGGTTGGGAATAGATATAATCGGCCAAATATTTCTGCTTGAGTAGAGGCCACAAATTTATTTTGGCGCAACCGATTACTTTTCAAAGTGGGTTGAGGCTATCCCACTTAAGAAGGTGACTAGTGTTGAGGCGATTAGTTTTGTGAATGAACATATTGTCCATCGGTTTGGAATACCACAAACAATCACGACCGATCAAGGTACGATATTCATGTCTAAAGAGTTTCAAGGTTACGCCACAAGTCTAGGGATCAAATTGTTAAACTCTTCACCTTATTACGCTCAAAGCTAATGGACAGGCCGAGTCGCCTAATAAAACTCTAATTAAGTTGATCAAAAGAAAATTGATGAGAAGCCAAGGAATTGGCATTCTACTTTATCGAGTCACTTTGGGCCTATCGGCTATCTTATCATGGAGCGACAAAACTTTCACCTTACCAATTGGTGTATGGACAAGAAGTCGTTTTGCTGTAGAAATCAACATTGAGTCGATCTGAATAGCCGCATGAATGATTTGTCGGCTCAAGATTACAATGACTTAATGGTCGGCGGCTTGGATGAGTTGGCGGAATTACGTTTGTCTCACGCTTGATCGGCTTAAGAAGAATAAGATCGAGTTGCAAGGGCATACAATAAAGGGTCATGCCTAAATCTTTCGTTCAAGCCGATTTAGTATGGAAAACGATATTGCTGTTGGTTCTAAGGATAACCGATTTGGAAAATGGTCACCTTCGTGGGAAGGGCCATACAAAATTAATCGGCTAGTCGGTGGAAACTCGTACTTCATCGGAAACACTCGAAGGGTATGTCTTGCCTAAAGCAATTAATGGGAAATATCTAAAGAAATACTATCCTAGCGTTTGGATCGGAGCTTAGCCAACTAAAAATCATGTTCAAAGCCGAGATTAACACGATCTTGTTAATCGGTCAAAGGATTGCAAATTTAGAGAATAAGAGTCGGTTAAGCACCGATTATAAACATTGCAAGATTACAAGTATTCAAAATATTTGAACTAGTATTTTGGGCTCATTAAGAAAAGGTTACATCCCGAGCACAGAGTCGTGCGCCTAAAGCCGATAATGCTCCAAAGACCTTTTAGTAATTGTTTCTTGTACCTCATCCAAGATTTTGTCATCTTCTGCTGCATTGCACGATAGGTACAAGTTTAGCCGATTGCTCCTTGAAGGTCGCCACTACCGATGCTATTTCAATCTTTTGCTCCTTAGCGGTAGATGATGTTTTTTCAAAGGAATCTTGACCTTGACAATGAGCTTTATCGTCCTCGCCAACTCACCCTCAAGAAATTTTTAGTGGTTTCTAACTTTGAAGATTTGATTTGTTAGCCTTCAAAGATTCTATGGTCGCATCAAAATTTTTCTTCTTCGCCTTTGTCTCAGCAACCATTTTGTCAAGGATTTTCTGATCGGCCTCTTGGGCCATTCTCTTTGCTTTCCTCTCCTGGGCTGCTTCCACTAAGGCCTTCTTCTCATCTAGGTGGCACACTTGACGGTAGCAACCATGGCCTCTGGTGGCAAATCGCTTTCAACTACGGCCATAGCATCCGAATCGGTGATTATTATTCAGAATCTCTGATTGAGGCCTTGACACCAAATCAAAGAGTCTGTTGAGGCGATCTTGCATTCCGGGAGCCGATGAGACAGCAGTCGATGCGTCTTTGGAAACCGCAATGATATTTTGGATTGCCGAGATGTAGTCATCGGCTGCAAAAATCTCGGATCATCCAAATCGATAAGTTGAAGCCAAGGAGGTTGGATGGATCGGATGTCTCGGAGCAAAGAATGATGTTGGCGCTAGCATCGGCTGAGGAGGCAACGGCTCTTTGGCCGATATATCTGGCAAGCTTGCCAAGATGTTGGCCACTTGTGCCGATGCGGTAGGCTGAAAGAAGATTGAATATAATGAAAACCGATGGACTAAATCGAGATCCTTAAATTTTGAGATAGACAAATACCTGAGCAGTAGCCGATCCGTGCGGTGAACTTTCGCCACTTTGTTCCTGTGGCTTGGAGTGTTTTTCTTGGCAAAGAACTTTAGTGGACTTGGCTTCTTCTTCTCTGAAGGTCCATCGGCTAGAAAGTTAGTTTATAAAGAAACTAAAAAGAAACAAGAGATGGTTAAACATAACTTACTTGGTTGTTGTTGTCTTTCTAAATCGGACAACGATGGGCTTTGAATGCCCAAGGAACCAGAAGTATAGCCGAGTAAGTGCAGTTGCCTTGTATGGTCGTTTTTCTTTACTAGCCGAAGGGACGTCGATCGGCTTCTTACCAGCAGCTTTAGTCTGCAAAGAAAAGAGGATAAAGCCAATGAGACATTCATATGGGCTACGATAAAGAAAAGTTAAAATCGACTAAATACCTCGACGATAATATCTACAAGACTCAGATTATCATATCCGAGCTCGATTCGTCACTTGAATCATATCGAGGATACCATCGGCTCAGAACGTGCAGGGAAAAGGGTGTTAATAATGGCCGATGGAGTACGAAATAAGAGAAGTGCATTTGCAATTGAAGACCACCATGTAGAGAATCTTTGGATCGACGATTATTCGGACAAAATGTGGCAAAGATTTGATCGCAAGTCATCGGCTATATTCAAAACCATATTGGTCATGCGCTAAAGATCTCACTCTAGTCCTTGGTCAACCAAGTCGAGAAGTGGGAGATCGGGATCACTTGGCGAAACCGGTTTGTCCGCAAAATGGAAGGATGATAAAATTCATAGGAAGGTCGAAAGGTACGATTTCTTGTATTAAAACCGACATGTAAGATGTCATGAGAAATAAAAACTTTGAAGAAATCTAGAGTCGATTCTGGCATCTCGGAATCGAGAATCCGGATGAAGAAATGATGGCCATTCAAAATCGGTTGCATTGGTATAATCAAGAAGTCTTGTTGGCTAAAATCATTATTATCCAAGTTAAGGAAGAAAGATAAATATTTTTCGCACCAATCGGAGAAATCTTCTTCTTCTGCCGAGCACATTATGTATCTTTCACCATAAGATCGGTGGCTCAATTCAGTGCTGCATTTTACGTGTGTTTTCTCGAGGAAATGCCGAGTCGTTAGATGGATCCATTTGAAAGATCGGCTAAAATAACGAAGACAACCATATCTGTATGAACCGAGAGGACCTCCTACGCTGCCGACGCAAAATTTAGCGAAACCGATAAAAGCCGACTCTAATTACATGCATCATCCGACAAACCGCTCCAAGGAACATCTTTCCCAATGCTAGCCGACGGCCCTCTACCAACCGCTCGCCATTAATCGATACACTTGTGTTGGTCCTAAAGCGGCACCACAAAACAAAAATCGGTCTAACCACAAGTTCGGAAAGCAACATGTTCTTCATCCGATACCACCGTTCACTTTATTATTGTTATTAATATACTTGCGCCAACCTTCTCCTTTGGATTGAATAAACTTGTATTTGGTTTCTCGCTAAAGCCGATATCCGCTCACCATCCGCCCGAGGCAACACAATTGGGCTATATCCATGAGGTTGGGCGATGGGACCATATGAAACAAAAGGCATTGAAGGTCTCCGACCGTAAATAACGGCCGTGGCCACCAAGGGCTCATTGGCTTCGGATCGGCTAGTGAGAGAGGATACACTCAGCTATACCCATCCTTTCCCATTCCTCTCTTTTTGAGCGACCACGCGAATATACCAAGATCTCCATCCCTTAAGCGGCTGGCTTACCATGCCACAAGCTTTTTCCCGACTCTCTATGTTGAATGCAAGAGTCGATAAAGGAAGACGGGGAATATCTTGACTAATAACCGTGCTAGCATCTAGGTTCCCTATGGGACCAAGGAAGTACTGATCTTTACTGTTAGGGATCGGAATGAGTACCTGACTCGCGTCCATTTCAAACCGATCTTAGTGCCGATTGGAGAAGAGAGGTGCAAGCGATTGATAGAAATCGAACAACGGATAAGCAAAAGCCGATTGTTTGAGGTCGAGCTTGTCGCGTGAGGAATGACCAGAGGTGGGGCCGCATTTTATAGCACGGTGAAAATTTGAAGAGGCAGGAAGTGAATCTCAAAAGGCGCGAGCAGTTAAAACGCACTACCAGCATGTCAAAAAATTGCGACGCGAGTAAAAGCGACATTTAATGAGTGAAGTTCAAACGTTAGCCGATTGAAAAGCCGATTATTGATATTTTTGAAAGATGACATGTCATCTCTCAAAAATGGGGGGCATATGTTTGCACCAAAATTTGGTAAATCTAACCGTAATCGGCAATAAAATCAAAGATATGGACGTTAACAGACAAGTTAAGAAAGTTTGGAGATATTTATGCTAACGACAAGGTTTTTAGGAAATAACTGTTCAAGATAAGGCCGATACGGATACGGGTTTAAATCGTGTTGTAACAGGACACTATCGGCCAAAAGTATAAAAGAAAGACCAAAGCAAGCTGCGAGGGGATCAGAAACACATACAAACAATCAGCTTTACTTTTCATCTATTTTTCCTGTCGACTAGGAGTAGTTCTTGTAATTTAGCCTTTGTAATCGATTTTGATCAATAAAGTTGCGCATCGCCGATTGTTGATCTTCGTCAATTACGCCACAGGTTCGATTTATTCTGATTTTGTTGCGCATCGCCTTCTTCAGAATCGATCTGCCTTTATCCTCTGATTAGCCTTAATCGGCTAATTAAATTTGCCTTGTTACTTTGATCTTGATCGGCTTCAAGCTGATTAAGTCTAAGCCGATTGATCTTGACGATCGGCTTGAGTGAATTTTATTGTTTTTTCCTTGTCGATTATAGATCAAATCGACCGCACGCTGAACCGGTGTTAAATGCGGTGTCTTTGTTGTCGAAACCCTACCTCAAGTTTTTGACGCCAACAAAGCTAAAAGCCAGTTTATACAATAACTGTCTCTAAAGGTTGTCTCTAGATATTGTGTAATAACTATCTTTTCTCTCTTGTACATAAATGATCTACCTATGCTCCCGTGCAAAGCTGACTACTAAATAAGAGCCAGCTCTCTTCTCTCTCCTCTTTTCTCACTCCTCCACATAGACCAAAGCTGATGTGTACGAGTTAAGAGCCAGCTGATATGGCCTTATTGTACATGCCCTAAGGGCAACGGTGGCTGGGGAACTCAGGTCAACCTGTAAACACTGCAGGGTTCCTATGTAATCATTAATCATCATATTAATAACCATTTAATAAATGTTAACAATGTAAATTCAACGTCCAGTTTCTTTCTTCTAATAGTGATTGGCAGCTCCCATTTTCTCATAAATGCATTTGCTGATTCTAGATTCACATGGCGAAAAGTTACACACAGCTCAGGCTTAATCCACAGAAAACCCAACCACATTTCAGTCTCTTCCTAGCAACTATTTTTCATATTGCATACAAAAAGAATGGAAACAATCTACACCTCTGTAGAACTAGAAACTTATACGCGGCGTGCCACGCCGCGGGCGCCGCTCTCCACGCGAGCAAATCGAGAAAACGCGCGATCGACGCTCCACACACGAGGAAATCGAGAAAACGCGCGAAAATAACCTAAAAAGGATTTTTTGTTTTACGAAAAAGGGCTTAAACGTAATGCTAGAAAAACGCAACAAGGACCTAAATGCAATGTATATATATTTTTTTTAAAAGACCTGAACGTTTTTTTGTACGAAAAGGACCTAATCGTAATTCTTTTTTTTTGTTAAAAGGACCCGAGCACAAGCCTTAAAAACACATAAAGGGCATAGACGTAATATATATTCTTTTTTCGAAAAAAGGACCTAATCGTAATTTTTTTCCGGGAAAAGGACCTATATGTATTTTTTCGGAAAAGGAGCCGGATGTAAATTTTTTTGGCCGGCTTGCTCCACGGCTCAAAAGAATCTCATCGCCAGAAATCTTCAGGCTTTAGTAAAGGTAGGATTTACACGGCAAGAAAGCATTTCAGACATCAACAACTTTTAGTAGTACAGATTTTGGGAGCTCAGCTTTTAAGCGGCTTTTAGCATAAACTAGAAGCCACATATAACTAGTAAAATAAAAGATCGAAATGGCGACTAGAGGGGGGTGAGTAGGAGCAGAATAAAAACTTCCCTACTCAAAAGTATTCAAGCCTCTCTTCTGTAAAGCCCAACAAAAAAAACAACTACTCACAGTACTGGATAAAAGAGCAAAATCATTTTCCCTAAAGAACCAACTAAAGTGATCAGTCAGGAAACTGCTGGGTAGATATCCTATGCTGTTGGATAAATAAAAGGAACAACAAGATCTCAAAACAAGAACTCCCACACGTCCAGCTAGATCAAGGCAAGTTCAACTCCCAAAACAGGAGATCGGTTTTAAGATCAAGAATTATGGGAGAAGATACGCTGAGGACATAGATGATTGATATGTGTTCCAGAGATACATCATCCATCAATCACACATCATTGGCTCAAGATCAAACAAGAAAGATAAAAAAGAACCAAGAGAATGAAGAAAGAGATGATTGCAAGCAAGGCAAAACAAGAACTAGAATGAAAATATAAACAAGTTTCTTACGCTGGAACTATTTTTATTTCTTAGAAGGATGGTTTACAAAGCCTCACAACCAGGTATGCAAAACTCAGAGAGCATAAGGATACCGAAATACTTCACAAGACTTACCGTTCTAGACGCAGGGAGAGGCACCCCTCCCCCACAATTTATAGCACCCTCGGAGTAATCTCCATCCTTAGATGATCCTCTTGACCCTCAAGAAACCTTATCAAGGGTACATATTCCCTCCACTCTCATACATGGGCTAACCCGAAATCCAACAACAACACAGGTTTTGATCATACCCATTAGCATTACGATAGCTTTAGCTTTCTTCCGTTTTAGACCTAGACTCTTCCCTGAGCCTAGCCCTTTTCCATACCGTTACCTGTCATGTCCATCACTTTAATTCCTTGTCTTTCTGGCTCGCAACCACTTTCTAGTCTCAGTCATCTTCTAGCGTCCTTTGACCATTCTGGACCTCAGCTCTCTTAGCCTAGTCCTGATCTCGCCTTTACCTCACCATGAACTAACCCCGAAGTCCTGCAACCAACACAGACAAGAAATCATCACATAGCAATACTCAAAATAACATGCATAGAGAGATATCAAAAGATCCCACATTGGATAATTTAGCATGTGACCACCTTAGACTGTAACCATTATTGTCCATGAACACTTACGACCTCCCAAATAGAGGTCTAGACCACTCAAACAGATGTCTAGACCACTCACAACTTCTAAAATAGATATCTAGAGAGGTATAGACCACTCTTAAAGTGGTCACAACGTCTCTCACAGAGGTCTAGACCACCCACTAAAAGGTCATAGTGACTCACGACCTCTCCCAAGAAGGTCTACAAGGCTCACGACCTCTCCTAGAAAGGTCACAAGTGCTCACGACCACTCCTAGAAAGGTCACGACCACTCCCTTAGTAGTCAGAGTGGTTCACGAACTTTCTAGGGACGACCTCGCTAGTGGTCACGGTGCTCACGACCTCTCTAGGGTCGACCTCCCTAGTGGACACAGTGCCCACAATCTTTCTAGTGGTCTCAGTGCCCACGACCTCTCTAACCAAATTGCTGAAAGCAAAGGCAAGCTCAAAACAAACTCAAACTTGAACACTAAAAGCTCAAAACATAGTCAATTACTCGTCACAAACATGGATAGAGCACCACATAGTCTCTCACTAAAGCCAAAAGCTGAAAGTTGGACGAGACCTAATTTTGCAAATTATTGTTGAGAGAAATTAGTTGTTTATCAAACGGCATCTTTTAAAAAGCTAAGCTACTTTTTAGCTTAAAAAGCTAAACAACAGTTTTTCAGAAAAGCTACAGCTCCTCCGAACAGACCCTTTGTTCTTGGGAGATTTATCGGTAACTGAGCTCTGGCATAGTAGCTTCTGGCTGTAAACATGCAATCCGGATTGCTCTCAGTGTCGACCACTCGACCTCACAACGCCGAGCCAAGTGGTTGAAGAGGATGACGCCGACCTGGCCGAGGTAGTTCGCGTCGATCACACCGACGCCCACGTTGATGCAGTAATTCCAGGCTAGCCCCAACCGCGGTGCTGTAGCCACACACAAAACTGTGCCAAGCACCTCATTGAACACATCTAGGGTAGAAATTAAGAAGTAGATGAGCCAGATGCGCACTGATAGACACGACATGATGTTCGCTATTTTTTCAAAAAATACTGACAGATGACACGACTTATATATATTTAAATAATAATAATAATATGTATATGTATTATTTTCTATTTTTCTACGTGTTTACCAAACTAAAATAATGTAAAGCGTAAACTAAGAATATGTATCCTAGACTTTGCAACTTCACTTCTAAGCTAAGTAAGAATAGGTACCGTCACTTTAGGATATATCTTTCAATCACCATTACTATTTTTCAATAAGTGCACTTTGACTCTAGAGTAGATACTAGTGTTAACATATTTCTAATGTTTACATTTTCACTAAACGGACCACATTTATCTAGAACGTCAACATGATTTCACAATAGATCCATGATGTTGATGTTTTGCTCCTCTCGAATGGCTAGGGTTACTCTTTTAGGTGGCTAAGGTGAGCCAAGCTATATATATATATATATCAGATAGTGTCGATAAAGTATCAAAGACGTGTCGAACTTTGAAATTATTTATTTTGGCTATCTAATTATCCAATATATGACCGATACGTGCCGAGCGATGTGTCGATCAGTGTTATATCCATGTTTAATAGGCAGATACTGATACGGCACCAAAGCAACTCAAGAGGCTCATTGCCTCGACGCTATTGAAGGTGGGACCGGTGTAGGGGATTTGTAGTGGCAACAGTGATAGGGAGCGCGACGAGGCGTACTATGGAGCTGGTGGTTGTCCAATTGCTCATTGCCAGGTGCTGGAACCAGGGTTTAAAAAGACGACGAATACCGGTCGGTTTTCGCGAAAACCGGCCGTGCCGAGCCGGTTCGGCAAGTAAAACCGTTCGAAAACCGCTTCGGATGAATAGTAAATTTAAAAATTTGAAGAAATTTCAAAAAGTGTCAAAAAATTGAAATTTTTTTGTGCGGTCCTGAGGCCATCCTAATGATTGTATAAAATTTTCGATTATTATCGATACGTACATTGTTTAAAAATTCGATGTGATACTATCACAATATATGCTCTTTAGTTTTTATTTTCTAGGGCACAAAATGAAGTCTAATATTTCTTAAACTTTTTTGTGATGTTATAACTTATTTACAATGATTATGTAAAATTTTCGAAGATGATCGATATGTGTATTTTTAAAAATTCAAAAGTGATATTATCATTGTATATGCTCTTCTATTTTTGATTTTATATAGGTACTAAATGAAGTCTAATATTTTTTAAAATTTTATTGCATAATACTTTAGAACTATTTATGGTTAAATTAAATTTTCAGAATATAAAAAATCTTTTAAATATTTATAAAAATCTGACAATATCTTTGTTCCTTTTCCTTAATTGCTGTTTTGGATTTTTTAGAAGTAAAAAATGATTTCAAAAATTATTTAAATTTCTCTGATGTGTTTTATAGATTAATTGGGATTTTGTGTAATTTTTTCATTTTTTTTGCATTTTTTTTCAATTTTTCCTTTCATTTCTACCATTTTTCCTTATGTCGTCGGTTTTCGACGAAAACCGACCGGTTTTCGAGCTTTTCGACCGGTTTTCGTTTTTTTTGAATTGGTTTGACCACCTGTTTGACTTTCGCAAACCGATCGGTTTTTACCGAATTTCGACGGTTTTCGCGAAAAACCGGTGCCGAGCAATTCTCGAAATTCAGTTCGAAAACGAAATTGTTAACCCTGGCTGGAACCAATCGAGAGGAGACTGGGATTGAGATGGGTTAGGGATGAAGGTCTAAGAATTAGAATAGAGGAGTAACCAAGGGGCTTGGTGCACAATTTTCATCCCACACGTTTGGCACGTGCGTAGGGGTGAAAGTGGGTCAGATACGGGCAGATATTACTCTTCTCGTATCTTAACTCATATTTTTTTCGGGTTCAAAATTGGATACAAATTAGCCGGATACGGATATAAATTCGGGTTATTGGGGATACAGACACTGGATGGATATGTGATGGATTCGGATTGAAAACGAATAAAGATATACGGACAATGCATGCATATATAGAGTAATATATATTGAATTAAACCATACGAGTACATGACCATAATAGCGAGCTATATATCAACTAAACCCAATAGACATTATAGAAAGAATATGCTACTTGAGATTCATAGAATCAACTAATCGTAATGAATATGCTACTTGAGAATATGCCATGGCAAATATGTAATTAATGGGCTAGGCTTTGCCGGATATCCGAATAGAAAAAATTCGGATATCTGGATCCTATCCTATATTTGTCGGATATTGGTTGCTTTGAATCCGATCCCGAATCCAGATTCAAGTATTTGGATCTTGTCCCAGATCCGACTAGATAGTCATACCCCATCCTAAATCCGATCCTGATCGAATCCGACTTCAGATCGAACGGAAAATATCCGACGCGCTTTCACCCTACACATGCGTATTGCGCATATAGAATGTCTCATTGCACGGGAGACCATCCGCATTGATGATGTCGATGACCCACTTAATTTTTAGTGATTCAGATGTGTAAAATAGGAGATCAGTAACCTAAATGAATCATCTAATTAAGTTCATTGTCGTACTGTGTAAGTTACTCAACTTTTAAATAATTCACATATAAGTATCACCGCCAAGGTTGACGAAATCGGCGATTTTCGCACAAAAATCGCCTGTATCAGCCCGGTTTGGCTTCTCAAACCGTTCAATAAACCGGTCCGATTCAAATTCAAATTAAAAAAATAGGAAATTTTGGAAAAATTTATCCTAAATTTCTCTAAAATTAGTATTAATAGCCCTGTGGTGTCTGGCATCAAATTTTCATAAAAAACCAAATTTGGAACACATATTTGAGCCAAAACCAAAAATACAAAATTTAAAAGGAAAAAAACAAAATATAGTAGCGGTCTGCTACTATTCCTACTGGAGGACCGTTAGCCCGGTTCGGGCCGTTAAAGGTGCATGGTCGTTTTAAGCTAGATGCGAGCTCGTTCGGACACAATTATTGCAGTCCTGCGCAGCTTTCCTCTGTCCTTTCCAGCTCGCATCGGCTCCGGCGAGATCCAGTCGTCGTCAACCCAAAAATCGACCCCCTGAGCTCGAAAATCGACGGCAAGGGAGCGATAATCGGTGTGGTAGCAGCGATAATCGAAGCCTGGAGAGCGCGGCTATTTTCTCCCAAACCCTAGCGATTTTCACGTCAATCCGAGCGATTTTCGGTATATTTTCTCGATTTTCGTCAGTATTGCATGCTATACACTATGCTATTTTGTGAATCTTGTGATTATTATCTTAATTTTTGGTTTGGTGGTATGATTCCAGCCTTTCACAGTGTAGCAGAGTATTGAGGGCTAGGATTAGGTTTAGTGAAATAGAGGGTTATGGTTAGGGGGAAAACAGTTAGCAATTGTGTGTGTGCAATTGAAATTGTTGAACCACTTGTATGAATACATCAATTAGCAGTACAAAAAAGTATGTGTGTTGTGATTACTTGCTTAGAGTGGTTAAATAAATTCATTTGGTAGTCGAAAATTTAGCGTATGAATCGGTAGATACATGTATGGATTAATGCATGATGTTGCCGGAATACTTGATGATAATTTAGGCAAGGATTGTTGGAATTTTTATTTGTAGCATTCACTGATGTAATGCCTTTTATTACTATCACATACATATAGTTGTTAGCAAGAACTGATGTATAGTTTTGGCAAGAACTGATATTAATTTGATGTTTTGTGTTAGCTAACTTCTTGTTGTTTTGATTAGTAGATGGCGGACCAGGGTGACGTTGTGTGGGAGCACGACAGCAAGATGGAGACCAATTTTCGATGCAAGTACTGTCACTAAGAGAAGAAAAGAGATGGTGCAACCCAATTAAAGCACCATTTGGCAGGGCACGGTACAAATATCGTCCATTACAGTCAAGTTCCAAAGGATGTTCGTGAGTTCTTTCAGCGCGACCTAGATAGGACAAAGGACAAAAAGAAGGGAATTAGGGAGAAAAGGCTCAGGAAGAAATCAGCAGCTGGCGATTCCTCGTCGAGAAGATGTATATATTCTAAGTATACGGGGTAGTGCTGATGAGGAGGACCAGCTGTAGCATGCGATGGATGCCTCAAGGGTGGAGGTAGAATTTATGACCCGGGCAGGTGGCAGGCATGAGCATGGTGGTGGCAGTGGGAATCTATAAGGGCTAGAGGAGGGGGCAGTGGTGTGTTGCCAAAGATGTTTTGGAGTTCATCACAACGGGACAGTTCGGTTGTGGGGATTACAACCTTGGTGCAGCTCGTGGCCCTCTGTAAACAAGGATTGACACTGGGAGCTGAACACAGAAGGGCAGGAATACGAAGCAGGCGATTGGCTCTACATGAGCCAAAATTTTCCACACGACTGGTATAGCGAGGAGGAAAGCAGACAATCCCTACTTCGTTAGCGTCGTTAGGGAAACTCAAAAATGGGGTAAATGAGTGTTCAAATTTTCATTCAGTTGTACATCCAATAGTAGCTCACATGATCATCCTATATTTCATTTGCAGGCGAGGGTGTCCCGTCTCCTAGCGGGAGAGACATAGACAGCAAATATTTAGATGCCAACGAAGTGGATATACATGAAAAGATGAAGAAGTTCAAGATGGAATGACCTACGTATGGCGTAACCATCATGTGTGATTCTTGGACTGGGCTAACATTCATGAGCATTATCAACTTCATGCTATACTACAACGGCACCATGTTCTTCCACAAGTCCGTGGATGCGACGGGCAAAAGTCAGGATTCATCATACTTGTGCAAGGTACTTGCTCTTATTGCTCTTATTCTGAAATCTATTTGAAGTACGCATGAAGTAATGAAGGTTTTCATTTTGTTTGTCGACGCAAGAAATTGCCTCAGTGGTTAACGAGGTGGGTGTGGACAATGTTATACAGCTTATCACGGATAATGGTGCCAACTACAAGAAGGCATGTAGGCTCATCGCACGTGAGCATCGCAACATCGTGTAGCAGCCTTGTGTGGCTCACACGATTAATTTGATGCTGAAGCAGATTAGAGAGTTCTCTGACCACACATCTGTCATTGAGAGTGCTAAAAAAATCTCTCGATGGTTGTACAACTATTCCAAGCTTTATGCCATGATGAAGAAGCACATAGGGGACGGGTTGGTCAAATGGAATGCTACTCGCTTTGGAATAAACTACATGTTTTTTGACAGTTTTTTTTGTCGCAAGGACAAGTTCTTGCAATGGATGGCCTCGGAGGAATTTCTATCATCGTGCTTTGTTAATACTGCAGAGGGGAGGTACATGTCATGGACTCTATAATGGGCGACCTAACGCGTGATACTTATATGAACGCCGGTAATACATTCTTCTTTTTTCACAAAATATCTTGTACTTGCAAATAGTTCTAATAACATGTTTCCTTCAATTTCATATAGCTGCCGCCTTAAACCCCCCAACGCATTACTCGTATGGGACGACCAACACATTCTGGCCAAATATCCGGGATACTTTTGAAGCGCTTTCTGATTATATTGATATGGCGATGCGATGTCTTCACGAGGCCGATCTTTTCAAAAGAAGGGTTGGATTGTTCTCTACTACGCTAGTTGAGAGGAAGGCACATGATTTGAAAACTTCTCCTGGTATATTCCTTATGTCATCTTAAATATAGTGCCACTCTTGTATTTTCACCTCCTACTGATTGTTGTCTTCGATTACTTACAGCATATTGGTGGGGTGTGTTTGGTTTAGACACACACACGCTCCGACAGTTGGCTAAGCGCATCGTTTCGCATTGTGCTTCTTCCAGCGGATGCGAGCACAATTAGAGCACGTCGCATTAATCCACATCAAAGTTCGCAACAGCCTATCATACAAGAAGCTCCATAAGTTGGTCTATATGGACTACAACTTGCGGCTCAAAATCTATATGGACTACAACTTGCGGCTCAAAATCCAAAAATAAGAAAATGACAAGTCCGCTACCGAAGACGATCCATTCCAGCGCCTTATGAAGCTTACACTATGCGACACAGAAAATCCAATCCGATAGTGAATAGAGAAAGGGATGTCCAATACTGACCCCTAACTTGATGAGGAGGACATAGAGACAGAGAGTGACACCCCCTCCCATCACATCTCGTGACAGACCCGCTAGACACTGATGCGTTGTAAAAGAATACTAGGGCTGCAAGTATCTCCGAATGGGCAATAACGACAGTGGGTGATACTCACATGGAAAAGAGAAAGTACCAAGCAGTGCCAACGAGGGAGCAAGCAAAAAGGAGAGCTCCCTCAAAAGGAAAGGGGAAGCTTCCCATGTAGTAGACATAGTACGTATGGAGTGATGACTCAACTGATAGCACTCTCACGGACCGTCGGAACCCGCCGTACCAAGAATACAATGACAGTAGCTCCAAGACGGACAACGATGACGGCCAGTCCCTTGCTCATGCCTCCATCCCTCCACTTTCCAGTTAGAAGCACAGCTTCCCATACAATTTACAGGAAAGTCCCAATATACTCATGCCATACAGGACAAAGATCATAGGGCTCCACAATCACCTAGGACGACTACTCCAGCCAAGGGGAGGGACCATCAACACAGCCGTGATGCACCGCAGGATAGCTGTAGCTCGTACAGCGTCGCCGAGATGTAGGAGAGTTATGCTCATATGACCCATATGACTACTCCATCCCGGATTCTTCGTACACAACCTCCCACTCAATGGGTATATAAGTGGAAAGACCCAGAATTTTATGCTATGCTGTACCAACAGTGGGAAACGACTAGCCCGTGGATGGGGCAAAGCTGGTATAAATATAAGGCGGAGTTGTAGCTACACGAGGTTTGCGGATGATGCCCACAGAAGAGTACAACATGGCCAACCAAGTATACAACTAACAATACTATCCGTAGCCTAAAAAATAATGTTTTATTTGTATGTTTCATTTTATTTCAACTCGATTTTTTTATTAGCATAGCGTTCATGTAGGTCCAACATGGCATATGTATCACAATGGAAGACTGACGAAGCTATGTCGAGTGGAAACATTTATTTTAGGTGAGAAATGTTCAATTCAAATATCATTTGCTATGCTACTGAAATAAATGTAACTGAAATGTGGACTTGATTGATTGATTTGTGTATGTATTGAAATGAAATATTATTTGTTGAGATATTACTGCTACATGCCTATTTCACAACTTCACATTGTCTAAAATCTAGCAAAGGTCATGCCAATTTTTTTCCAAAATTATTCATATTTTTCCGTAGTTGTGCTATTGTTGCAAAATATGTACCTTACAACTTGACGTTGTTTTCACATATAGGAAAGGTCATGCCGGAATTTTATCGTATTTTTCCATAATCTTTTATGTATTTCTAACATTTTCTGATTTTTTAGCCTATTTTGACCTTTTATTAATTTTCACCTTTTTCTGGAGTTTTTCTTCTTCTTTTTTTCATTTTTTCTCCTTCATTTTCCGGTCCATGCCGATTTTCGCCCAAACCTATCGATAATTGATCGAAACTGGTCGATTTTCGACGCTCGATTGAACCTCAGTTTTCAATTTAAATTTGAATTCGCAAACCCTTCGATTTTTCACGATTTTTGTCGAAAATCGATACTAGCCAGATTTCAGGTTTCCAAGTGAAATCTATTTTGCAAACCCTATCACCGCCTTGAGGCCGTCTTTGCCGTGCCTGCCGCCCACCCGACCCCAACAATCCGTCGAGCGGAGTCAAACCAAAGTTAAAAAAATTAGAGCAGTGCTTTAATACTTTTTCTTCTAATATAAGTTATATAAATCTTGAAACAAACAAAAAGATAAATAATCACCGTCTACTTTTCATTCCTCCTTTAATATTCATACAGCTGGTAAAAAAAAAAAAAGCCGAAGCACCTCTCAAGAAATTAACAAAAGCCACCCAAATTACTACCACCCTCCCGAATGGCCCGAAGTCCCCTTCCCCCTCGGCTCCACGAATTACTCTCGCGTCAAAAAAACATCTCGCCTCTGCTTCCGCCTCGTCCCCATCGCCCTCGCCTCCTCCTCCCGATCTGCCGCAGCGGTGGCCCATGATCTGGCCGCATTGCCGCCGCGAAACCCCATGGAGGCGCTCAACGAGCTCTGCGATCTTGTGGCGGCACACCCGGATCTCCTCCTCGCCGACAAGCTCACCTGGCTCTCCTCCCGTTGCACCCCGCCGGTCGCCGCGGCTGCCGCCGCGCCGCCGCGCGCGTCGCGGGCTCACCTCCACTCCCTCCTCGCCCTCGCGCGCCTCCTCCCCACCAGCGCACCCGGCGCACCGGTCCCGCCCCCGCCCCCACTCCTCGCGTTCCTCACCCCCCACGCTTTCCTGTCACCGTCCTTCTGGCCCCAGACCTTCGCTCCCGTGCCCTTCCTCTCCAGGCTCCTCCCCCTCCTCGCCGCCGCGCCGGCATCCCCCGCCCTCTCGTCCGCCCTCGCCGCCGCGCTCCTCGCCGCGCTCGACGTCGCCGACCCGGCATCCGCGCCGCTCGCCCGCGCCTTCCTCTCCGCCGCGGCCGCCAGCCCCCCGCCGCTCCTCCCAGCAGATGCCGCGCCGGTCGCCGCCCGGCTGCTCCTCGAGTTTCCGGGCTCTGATGAAGCCCCAAGGAAGGCCAAGGGAAAGTGGGAGGACGCGGCGCACGAGGAGAATGGAGGGGTCAGGGAGGTGGTGCTGAGGTTCGAGGAGGAGGAGGTCGAGGCGCTGGAGCGGAAGGAGGTCGCTTTCAGGTTGATCGTGCATATGCTGGTGGGCGAGGGCGGTCTGGAGGCCGACAAGCTTGGAATGGTCAGAAATGCCGCCGCACGGCAGGTCCTGTCTCTCACGGATTTCCTCAAGGTGAGGCGGCTCCTCTCTCTGTTTGGGCCTGTGAGTGTTCCTGTGCAAATTGCGTTTTGCGTGCTAACCTGAGGGTCTGTGCATTTGCATTCGCGTGTGTACATGTTCGTGAGGGTTGGTGGATGCTTGCTTGCGGTTTGCTCATGATTTGGTTGATGGTTGGCAGATTAGGAAGAGAGACTGGAGGGAGCAGGGTGCACAGCTGAAGGCAAGGATGAACACCAAATTATTGTGTTGCCAAGCTGCAGTTGTGGTGCTGGTCCAGAGCGTTTCGGCCATGGATGCTGATAGCAAGTCTTCCAAGGATATGCTCCAGCAGACTCTTGCTTGGTTCATCGAAGCCACCAAGTCCTGCATCCTATCATCATGGCGGAAACTGAAGATTTGCGAGGAGCTATTTTGCACACTGCTCAGTGGGATCAGCCAGATAACGGTCTCGCGTGGGGGCCAGCTCCTGCCGGTGCTGCTGATTCCCTTGAAACCGCTTGTTGTGAGCACATGTTCGCAGGCACGTTTGTTTTGTGATTCTCTTGCTTGAACTACTGAAATTTATTTGTTTATAGAGGTGTTGTCTAATGTGAAATTGATCATTTCGATGCAGGCTGACATGACGGGCAGTAGCCCTGGCACTTTGTTCGATGCAGTGGTGAAGTTGAGCTGTGAGATTATAGAGTTTGGCTGGACAAAGGATAGGGCTCTGGTTGACACATTTATCATGCGGCTAGCTGCGTATGTTCGTGAACGGAATGATTATGAGGAGGTATTCATTATTTTTGTGCTTCAGTAAGATTTATAGCAACTGGGGTGTCCTTTTGTTGGACATTGCAAGGACATTTTCATACCATATAGTTGGACAGCTGAGTGAACAAATATGCTAGTGTCATTTTCTCCAAAATGCAATCTTGGCTATTAACTTTCATGGTTGTACGGTTGTAGAAATTATAAAGTTTTATTATTTGGGAATTACTTTTGATATTAATATGCTAGTGTCATTTTCTTGTGGAAAGTTATCAATCTAGGTATTTGTAAATATATGTCAATGGTCAAGTTAAAATTGCTGTCAGGCATACAAAGACAACTCCTTTTTTTTCAACTGAAGGATGTAATGCTAATACGCGTATCAGATAAATTTTCTTCCTATAGCCTGAATTTTCTTATGTCACTAAGATGAAAGATAATGAAAAGGCAATCCCTGTTATAGCTTGTCATGATCTAGTTGGATATGGCAATCCGGCCAGTAGGGTCTATATGCAGTAAAATCTGTTATACCATGGGCCCTAATTTATTATTTTGAAAAATTGATGTCCAACTCTTAAGCCCATGGGTGTTTTGGTATCACGATGTTTTTGCGTGAACATAGAAATGCATAAAGTCATATAACATTGTGCAAATTTGATCCGAACGCAGAAATTTGGACGCACCTATCTTTAACTATTTGAACCTATCTACCTAGTACGTTGGATTTGTAAGGTATATTGTGAGACTTTCAGTGTTGTCACCCGATGCGCTGGTAGGTTATATCTCAAGACAATGTCCCCCATTTCCTTAGAATTTTTTCAAGCTGTAAGCAGACCCAGCTACATGATCTCTGTTTTGATTTTACAAATTGAATCTTTTGTAGTAGATCTAGCACATTTCCGTCTAGTTCTCCATATACGCAGATACATGATATTGCAGATTGCAAGCAGCATTATTCTGCATGTTACATTGTTTAATGTCGGGATGGGATCTATCTGAAAGTTAAATTCATGAAACTGCTTGGAACAATGTGTTCTATAGCAGAATTAAGCTTGCCTGTTGCCAGCAGTCTTCCTTTATGGGACTTCACTCACTAATTAAAGCGACCAAACATATGCATTGCAGTAGCATTGGTTAAATTTCAATTGCTGGCTGTTTACTTTACTGTGAATCCATTCCAGGACGGCAAAGAAAAAGAGGCAGTTCCGGTGGTGCGACTTAATGTTATACGCCTTCTGGCTGAATTGTGTGTATGCTTGAAAAAATGGGAAGTTGTAGACATGATTTTGCCCCTTTTCATTGAACATCTAGAAGAGGGTGATGCTTCATCTCCAAGTTTATTACGTCTACGAGTATGGAACCTTTGTCTCTTACTCATTAACATACTTTATCATGCAATTTGATTTTATATTTCTTGCATTATTAGTCAATTTTCATGGTATTGGTTGCAAATTTTAAGCAAAAGAATCTTCTTGGTACTCAATTGATTTAAACTACTGCAGCTGTTAGATGCAATATCTCGTGTGGCATGCTTGGGTTTTGAAAAGTCGTACCGTGAGAGCATTGTCTTGATGACAAGAAGCTATCTCGATAAAGTTAGAGCTGTAGGATCTGCAGAAAACAACACATTGCCAACAGAAGCAACAACTGAGCGAATAGAGGTCTGTGATGAGTTCTATAAGAAACTTTATATGTTACCATACAAAGTTATAATTTTTACTTGTCTTCCGTGTTCCATGCTCACTGTGTCTACAAAATTCTAGACTCTCCCTGCAGGGTTTCTGCTTGTTGCTTCCAACCTCACTAGCACAAAACTCAGGTCTGATTATCGTCATAGGCTGCTGTCTCTATGCTCAGATGTGGGACTAGCTGCTGAATCCAAAAGTGGGAGGTAAGATGCTATGTTGTTGATTTCTATCGATCTTATAAGAAATTGTAATGATTTTTCACTAGATTTTGTGTGTGTATCATAGCAAAGCTGAAAGTAATAAACAAATGCTGGTTTCGCTGCCCTTTGGTATTTTGTTTAGATAGAAAGTTTTCCGTTCCATCTTGATTTTAGTCTGAGACAGGAGCTGTACCCTTACCCCTCAAAAAACAAAAACAAAAACAAAAAAAGAGAAGAAAAGAAATGAGAGGAAAAAGTCTGGACCTTGTGGCTTTCCTAGTGAGATTAAATGGCTTTATGTAAACCCAAGTTACCCAACTACTAATTTGTAATCTTATATTTGTATCACCTGATTCTGTATGTTGTATTCATTTATTTGTCTTCATCCATTTTACACAATTTTAATATTGTCTCTTATGCTTGTCTTAACCAGGTTAACTGCAGCACAATGTGCTTAACATAATATTTTCATTACTGCAGGAGTGGTGCTGATTTGATGGGTCCATTACTTCCTGCAGTTGCTGAAATATGTTCTGATTTTGATCCAGTGTCCACTGTTGAGCCATTATTATTGAAATTGTTCCGCAACCTGTGGTTTTATATTGTCTTGTTTGGGCTAGCTCCTCCGATACAAATCAATCAGGCACCTACAAAACCAGTTTCCACTTCGTTGAGCACAATGGAGAGCATCAGCGCTATAGCCCTTCAAGCTGTTGCTGGACCCTACATGTGGAATAGCCAATGGTGTGTAGCAGTGCAACGTATTGCTCAAGGAACTCCACCATTGGTAAGTTGTTTAGGACCATAGAGCTGGAAAGCAGTTCGTTTCTTGTGCGGTAAGAAATTTTGTTATTGAAGGGGGACAGAGGGGTTCATACTTTGCTCCTATATATTGTATACTTTTTGCACAGGTGTTCATGCTCCCTAAATTATTGGTAGCTTTCACATTATGTCGACATTTTATCAGGAGAAACTATAGCAAAACTTTATTTTGTGTCTGTGGAATGACTGGGTGGGAGGTTCAGGAGATAAACTTTGCCTTAGTCAATAAAATTCTACCCATTTTTTCAGTAAATAGGTCTGTTTTATCATATTTTGTAGATACTAACAGTATTTGGTGCACATAGATACTGGGTTGTGTGTGAAAGTAAAACTAGTGTACGATTACTCATTGATCAGAATTCGGAAGTGCCCCCCCCTCCCGCGCGGTACTTTTGGAACCAGACCATTCATGTGATGAACCTTAGCTCATTAGGATAACTACTGTACTGAGGAGGAGGGGGGCCAGGATAGCACGGCTGCAGGGGAGGGATCTTAGGAGAAAGAGGAGACCACAGACAGGGATGATAGGACTTTGGGGAGAACGAATAATTCATTGTTTTTATTGATTAAATGAGAATGGATGACAATGCTGTGCTTATATTATATAGAGCCGGTCCTAACAAATCATTTTAAACCTTCCATCTACTAGAGATAAAATTCCAAACTAGATAAGATGCTATCCCTAAGATTACCAGATAAGATGTGCAACTAAGAGATGAGATAACAACCAAATCTAATGCACCCAATCTACTGCTACAGTGCTGTGGTCACTGTTCACACGCACAAACAGTACTCGAGAGCGGTAATTCCTGCACGTGACAGGTCAGCCCTCTGACTTGGCCTTGAAGGTGGTTTTGCGATATTGGCTGCTGCCATCCTACCTGGCAGACCCCACTTGTCATTGATCACAATGGAATATTTTAATTTACAAAAATAAAATGTTATCACATTTCACAGTTTCTTTGAATGAGTGATAAAATCGGTTATTTCATGTCTACTCCATTTGATTATTTAAATATCGTGTCGTATCATTTAGTTAACTCTAATTTTCTCTCTTTTTAAGTGATATATGCTAAAGTCTAATGCTGTTTTGCACAATAATTGTTCAGGATTCTTGGATCTTTACTATGTTCATTCTCAGAAGTTACCAGTTAGGATTGTTAATCCATTGTTGATCATCCCGTGCTAATGGCCGGTAGTCTTGCTTTGTGTATTAACCTTGTTTATCATGTATGTGTTTCTCATTTCAGGTTGTCAGTTCTGTGAAATGGCTTGAAGATGAGCTAGAGTTGAATGCTCTCCATAACCCAGGTAGTCGTCGTGGCAATGGTAATGAAAAGGCTGCCGTTGGACAGAGAACCGCACTTTCTGCTTCTTTGGGAGGTCGAGTTGAGGTAGCAGCAATGAGTACAATTTCAGGTCAACATTTATTCTCTTTTGAGTGCTTGAATTTGCTTATTTTATTTTAGAAAATACAACATTGCCCTCCAATCAAATATGATCATGTCTCCCTAGAAATGTGAATGGCATTGTAGGTCGTTGAATTTACAGCGTCGTCTCACTGGGTCCCTGAACTTCACAATCTTTAGCTATTATTTTGCACTGTATAGGGATAGCTTTTACAGGTCAAAATGTGTGGTTTTTAAAAACAAAAAGATAAGAAAGTATTCATTTGCCCTGTCATTTTCCTTGCTAGAACTTAACTGGATTATTGAGATTCACATATCCCCGGCTTTCTTTACATAAATGATGCAGAAGGCAAATGAAATTCTGTTGAAGTATCCCACTAATACATTTTTACGTTATTTTTCAGGAGTTAAAGCTACATATCTCCTTGCAGTTGCTTTCCTGGAGATATTGCGTTTTAGCTGCAATGGTGGCATTCTTTCAGCTACTTCTACATTGAATAAATCAAACAGTGCATTCAGTTGTGTGTTTGAATATCTGCTTACTCCAAACTTGACACCAGCTGTATCTCAGTGCTTGGGGGCAATTGTGCATAGAGCTTTTGAAACAGTGTTGTCATGGCTGGTACGCTTCACACTTACAACTTTTTTGAGAATATGTCATCATTTGATTTATTGTATTGTATCCCGTCATTTACTTGGAAATATGTAGCAAACTGAAAGTCATGTTCACCCTGGTGTTTAGTTCTGTACTCTGTTGTTTTCTGCTGAATCAAAGTAGTCCCCATTTTGTGTCAAGTCAAATCTTTATATAACAAAGCTACACAGCTTTCTGTTGTAAAGAACCACACATTCTAGGTCATTGCTATAGCCTTCATCTCTTTTGGTAGGCGCTCACATTTCCTTTTGCTTCGGATGCATGTTCATATCTAGGATTCTTGTTGAGATATCAAGTTAGAAAATATGTTGTAGCAAAAGGATATTCATTAAAAGTGTACGAATGGCTGCTTGGTTGATCTGAAAATAAAGATATTGTCTCCCACAAGGAAAGGCCTCATGCATTGACAAAGATGTTTTTAGCTTTCCTTTGAGCAATATTAATGAAGCATCAACCATCACTTGCATTTTGTGTCCAATAATTGAAATCTGCTTTGGATCTTGCTTCTTACATTAGTAATTTGCTTTGCGTTCTGTTTTGTATAACTTGGACTCTCGGAGTTATTCCGCCATCCATTCATTGACTTTGTGTTATAGTCATTGGTTGAATCAAGTTGTTATTATCTTGCTTTTTTAAGCATATATGAATATATGATAAACCTGTAACTTGTAGCTGTGCTCCAGAATAATTATCTTTTTTCCCCCAGGAGGATCGTATATCTGACATAGGTGAAGGAGCTGACGTAAGAGAATCTGTTCTTTCTGTTCATGCTTGCTTCCTTATAAAAAGCATGTCACAGAGGGATGAACATGTTCGTGATGTGAGTGTCAAGCTGTTAACTCAGCTAAAGGAGAAGTTTCCACAGGTTGGCTGCCTTGATTTTTTCTTTCTTCTCATGTTTTAGTTTTACGCTTTTACTAGCCGATTGCCTGTGCGTTGTGATGGATCTCAAAATCTCAAATAAACATATACCACCAGATCTAAACTTGGAAAACCAATGTGCACTATTAATAATATCTAAATCTGAAAATTTGCATACATAATTTGCATCTTATCTAGTCATAGAGAATCTTAGCACAAGCCACATGTATGGACGATCCAGTCCTCTGCAGAAGATCCTTTAAGTAACATACAGATGCATGCACGAATCCATCCATAAAAGATCCCACCAACTCAATTTTTTGGGCAATGTGGGAGATAACCACCATCATCAGCAGGTCCTTTTATAGAAGTAGATGTAATGATTTGAGACACTGATGGACACTAGTATACTGAATTTTCAGGTCCTCTGGAATTCTTCATGCTTGGATTTACTTCTAATATCTGTTCATAATGAATTGACTTCTGGTCCTGTTAGCGATCCTGCTTGGGTTGCCACTGTACGCTCACTATATCAGAAGATTGCTAGGGAATGGATAACAAGTGCTCTTTCATATGCTCCATGCACCACTCAAGGCCTTATACAGGTTTAGTAAATATAATATTATGTGGCCTTACTTTTTTTCTTGTTAGTAGATGATCATTGTCATGTCAATATGTGCGATTATCATGCTGATTATAGTCATCTTCTGCTGCTACCTCTTTTATCCATTCTTTCTTTTCCTCTCTGTTTGTCTATCATTCCCCTCCCCTTTTTCTTCCTTTTTTAAACCTTGGATAGTTCATATACTCAACGATACTACTTTCAATAGTAAATAGGTTGAGTTCTTGCTTGGAAGCAGCAACTTTAGCTACAACACTACACTTCCAAGTCAGCCTTTTTTTAAGTGTTTACCGCACAAACTTTATACCACCGTCATCATCATGTTGGCATAAGACGTTCATACTCTTTGTTTTGTTTTCCACTGAATGCCCGATATAATAATCGATAAGGTTTGTACTTGTATTGTTTAGGAAAATTTTTGCAAGCCAAGTGGAGCACAAAGAACACAGCATACAGCAGATGTTGTCTCACTTTTATCTGAGATACGTATTTGTAGTGGAAAGAATGATTGGAGTGGCATCAGGACAGCCAATGTTCCTGCAGTTATGGATTCTGCTGCAGCAGCATCGGGGGCCAAAAAAGAAGCACCTGACATCACCCTGGAAGTACTGTCAACTGCAGTAGTGAGTGCAACTGTGAAATGCAACCATGCAGGGGAGATTGCTGGTATGAGAAGGCTATTTAGTACTATGGGAGGCTTAAACATGGGAATGTCTCCTCTTGGAACGCAGTCTGCACAGCCCCATCAGTCATTTGATGAAGTTTTTCTGTCCAAATTTGTTCGTCTTCTTCAGGACTTTGTTGTTACGGCGGAGAAGCAACCAATAGATAATTCACTATTTCGTGAAACTTGCTCTCAGGCTACAGCATTACTTCTCGATCATATGGTAAATTGTTTGCACCTAGATGGCCTAGTGTTTCCTTAATTCTTGGCTTTTGCTAATGTTGTAATGCACAGGTATCTGACTCTAGAGCAAATCTGGAAGGGTTTTCTCGGCTTATACGACTCCTATGCTGGTGTCCTGCTTATATTTCCACCCCTGATGCAATGGAGACTGGAATATATATCTGGACATGGCTAGTATCTGCAGCACCTTCTTTAGGTCCTCTTGTGCTTGCAGAACTTGTTGATGCATGGCTGTGGACAATAGATACAAAGCGCGGCCTGTTTGCATCAGATATGAATTACTGTGGCCCTGATGCAAAATTGAGGCCACATCTCATTCCTGGTGAGCCTGAGTCACCACCAGAAAAGGATCCAGTTGAAGCAATAATAGCCCATAGGCTCTGGCTTGGTTTCTTTATTGATCGGTTTGAGGTTATAACCAAGCTTTTTCTTTGTTTATCTTCTGATTTTTTACAGTATCTTTATCTACATGCCTATCGGTGTGCATGCAACCTGACTTCACTTGTTCTTATGTTACAGGTGTTGAACCTTGTTTGAATTTCTATTTTTATGTATTATTTAAGTGTGTCCAATTTGTCGTTGCATGCTTATTTCTACCATGAAAGGTTTTAGAACTGAAGATCTATGGGCGTTATGATCTTTATAAGAGCTGTAAAATCTGCTTCTATTTCTTCACAGAATCTGTCTGGGCAGCAAGAACAAGGGATAACATTAAGGGAAAGACAGGAGAGAAAATAAATATGTTCCTGTCCAAAACGAATTATGATAGGGAGAATTAATATTTACGGAAATGAATTTTCTACCCCTTTAGGTCCTTTATTTATCCATCTCTTATCTCAATAGTAGTTTTCTGGGTTTTTTTCAAAGGAACAGTAGGGGAAAGCCCTACTGAAATATATTAACATTATAATAGTAGAATACATATTACTTTACAAATGGCATGCATAGTGTCCATCAACTGAATCACGAATTTGAAGTGTGTTCTGGCAAATGGCATACAATTGTGATGCCCAGGAGCCATTTTTGCCTATTTACTAACATGTATTTGATAAATTTATTTGCAAAAACTATTAGAAATATTCTTATTGCAATAGATTTCCTGTGAATATGCTTATATATTTACATACTTGTTTCTTTTGTCCTTCGATGTCTTGAAATCATATTTTACATTTACCAACATAATAAAACTTATGATAATCTCTTTTTGATCCTTTGCACTTGTGGATTGGAAGAAACCTACTTTCCATTGTTTGTCCAAAATAAGAGTCATCTTGTGATGTTCAATAGCGTATTCTGAAGATGCAATTGCACTCTTTCCCCAAGAGATGTATGTTTGTGTTGGTGTTGCTATCTAGGTTATGTTGTCCTCTTGTTGCGTTGTTTAATCATCTACATTATGCGGGTGTTATTCTGACAGGTGGTTCGACATGATAGCATTGAGCAACTTCTACTTCTGGGTCGGATGTTGCAAGGGATGATGAAGTCTCCAACTCATTTTTCTCGCCACCCTGCTGCTACTGGCACTTTCTTTACTGCAATGCTTCTTGGGCTGAAGTTCTGCTCGTGCCAGTCTCAATCTAACTTGCATAAATGTAATATGGGGCTTCAGTTGTTAGAGGACAGGGTATACCGGTAACAATAACTTCATTATACAATTTTCTTGTCTTAATATATTGCCCATTGTGTTTCATGATATGCCTGCAACAATATTTGTTACATTACTTCCTATATCTTTGAATTATTTTGGTGAAATAACTTTTATTTGGGTAATTGTGATACTTCAATTAATAACAGTGTTACTCGGACACCCGTGTCCAAAAAAATTTGCCGAATCGGACACCTCGAATCCGATTCAAATTACAGCACCCGTGTCCGATTATGAGTAGCATTTCCTGTATCCAATTTTTTTTTTTGCCAAATCGGACACCCGAATCCGAGTCAGATTCCGACTCTTGTGTCCGTGTCCAAGTAACACTATTAATAAGGTAAAACAAAATATTAGTTCTAGGGTGTATGGAAAATATTGAATTAGAATAATAACTTTTAGTATTGAAATTTGAATGTATTATCATACTTTGGTGTTTTAGTCACATGGTGTATAATTTTACCAATCACCAAAATTGATATTTGATGCATTAACAAAAACCTCTAGGATTTCATTCTCTCTGTTTATAGACATTCAGTTGAGGCACCTATTATTAACCATGGTAATGTAGCAATTGAGTACTTTTTATGCTTCATCTGTCTCTTATCGTTAAGCATGATTATGTAGTAATTTCATATTTTTATGCTTAATTCTTACTGCTTTGCAACTTTGCATCTTCTTTGTTGTTTTGTGCCAGTTATATTATATTACTTGCTAATACAGTTTGCTTGTTCCTTCTGTTGTTTCAGTTCTGCTTTGGGATGGTTTGGTTATGCACCTGAGTGGTATGAATCTCAAAACAAAAGTTTTGCTCAGAGAGAGGCCCAATCTGTGTCAATATTTGTCCACTATCTGCAAAACGAGTGCACCAGTGGTTCTATTGATTCTGGTTCAAAGTCACAGGGACGTGAAGGCGAACCTAGCATGGTATGATTGGAGATATGTGGATGCTAGTTTATTCTTTTCTTGCTTAAACGTATTGAATATTGAATGCAACTAATAGATAAAACTGGATATTTGAATGCAACCAACTAACAAATAACCTAATGCATCCGCCTAATACTGTTGTTGCTACCCTCCTTGTCTGCATGGGCTCATTATGGGTGACATGTCATCCTCCTCTTATCCATCTCAATTAACTGTTTTGAAAAGCCTAACGTTTCTCTCCGTGCCGTTTTCCTTTGGTTGCAGGCGGATCAGATCCACCCTGTCTGGGGCTCTGTGGACAACTATGCTGCTGTACGGGAAAAGCGTAAGCAATTACTTATAATGCTTTCTCAGCATGAGGCAGACAGGCTTGAAGTCTGGGCACAACCAATAAATACAAAGTAACTACTACCGTGATTTAATCTTTTGTTTCTTATTTGTTCTATGAATTCAAATTCACATGTGTAGCATATTATATTTGGGCAGAGATACGTCGACATTTCGTGGTAAAATTAGCTCAGATAAATGGATTGATCACACCAGAACTGCTTTTGCTGTTGATCCTCTAATTGCACTCTCTATGACTATGAGGTTCCCCACAAACTCAGCGTTGCAATCTGAAATTACTCAATTGGTACAAGTATGTTTCTTGTTGCCTTCAGCTGCTGCGTTTTCAGATAGTAGATTTTTCTGGGTTACATTTTTCTTCACATGCAAGTTTTGTTTCAAAGTATCTCCGCTTTTCATCTTTATCATAGGGCATTCAGTCACAGGGCAAAGGAATACTTATCTCTTGGTGCATTTCTCAATTTAACTTTGGTTGAAGATGCCATCTTTCATAATGCTCTAGCTTGAAACAATTGTAAATTACTATGGAAGATATACTGATATAGTGTCATGAATATAGTCCTTTTGAAACAACCATATAACCACATTAAGGCCAGTAACTGGAGCTGTCATTAGTTCAAGCAAGGGTGTTATTATGGTCTAATTCCCCTCATGCATTATGTCTTACTAGTAAGTTAAATGACAAACCGGAAATGGGTCAACTGTGAGACTTTTGAATGTATAAACTATAAAGTGAAAGGGTAGATATGTGACAATTATATGTTGAGCTGTTGACTGCCTCAATAATGAAGATAAAGGCAACATATGCTACGCAATCACTCTTTTTGGTTCACTCATGCAATCAACTTTTGGTCTTGCCACCAATTTCAACTTCAAATTCAAAATGTATTAGAAGAAACACAACAGATAAGCTTCTATGAGTAGTGTGAATAGTAGCATTTTATCTTTTGATTTATCATTTGGCATATTTTTCTAGAATTATTTTGAGCATGAAATCTATACATAGGTAGAAAAAATTGAGAAACACATCTAGAATTTTTTTTTGGGAACTTTTCATGTTCGTGTGGTGCCCAAACGGAAAGCGATAGCATGAATGCACTACAAAGGATGATTGAGGGAGATAAAATTCATGTTGTGTTAAAATGAAGAACTGCCAACTCTGTCTTGTTAAGATGATACCTAATGTAACATACTGTTGATTTGGGCTGTCACCATTTTGATTTCTTTGGTGTGAGATTGGCGTGGTGAATTGACAGAAGAAAATCTTGATATGAGGATAAGAAAGCGCACTGTGCAATGCTTGCAAGCCCAACATTTTTAGCCGTTTTATTTCCTTTGCCACTATGTCTTACCTTTAATATTGGAATTTTTAACTAGTGGATGCTCTCACAGTGATAAACTTATGCTTCAACTCATGTAGCCAAACTTCATTTTTTTAGAGAGATTTGGATATAGTGCTGTGGGAAGATTCTATACCTGTTGACTGTGTAATGTATTTAATTCTTTATTGTGCATCTTTTAAATCCTTCTAGCTGTTTTGTTTCAGTGACAAAGGTGACACATGTTGCTATATCTTGTCACGCTCTTTCTTTCTTTGCAGACACGCATACTGGAGCTCCGTACATTTCCTGAAGCATTACCCTTTTTCATCACTCCAAAGGCAGTAGACGAAAATTCAGCATTGTTACAGCAACTTCCGCACTGGGCTCCATGTTCTGTTACACAAGCATTGGAGTTTCTTACCCCTCCTTATAAAGGTCACCCGCGTGTTATGGCATATGTCCTTCGTGTCTTGGAGACTTACCCACCCGAGACTGTTACTTTTTTTATGCCACAGTTGGTGCAGTCTCTCAGATATGACGAAGGGGTGAGAATTTCTTCCTGTCATATGTATGTTTGTGTTATCAATACAGACCAGGAAAAGCACTAATTGCTTCAATCTGCACATTTTGATTTATTATTCCTTCGAAGCCATATTGCCTTAAAAAAATTTAATGCATTTATATCATTGTTTCTTGCTTTTAACTCAACAGAAATTGGTTGAAGGATACTTACTTGGAGCTGCTCGGAGAAGTAATATATTTGCTCATATCTTAATATGGCATCTGCAGGTGAAATTTATTTAGTCTATCTGTTATATCTAAAATTATCACATCTTGTCTTTGTTCAAGTGAAAAAATATTTCATATTTTTATTCTCTTAACATATTCCTACTGCAAAATTCTTTCACTTAGTTTTTTTGTTGATCTGGAAACTTGAAATTGCAGGGAGAATGTGTTCCCAATGAATCTGGGAAGGAAGCGGGTGTTCCAAAGGTATATCACGTTTTCAGTTTTCTGGAGTGCTTCCATTCCCTGTCCTTTTGGTTTCAAATATATTGTTACATTACCCAAAAAAAAGTACTATTTTGCTCCATTGTAGCCCTTCTCTGAAAGTTCATTGTAAAGGTTGGTGCCCCATAAACTCATTAGTCGGACAGACATGATGGTCATCAAAGTGCAATTTGGGTTATGCTTGTTTGATAAGGCACCTGAAAATATTTTGTTAAGGGCTTATGCTTGTTTATGTTAGCCTCATGCTTAAGTGTTCTTGCCTTCTTAATGCTGGCAATTAATAATCTAAGAAGGCAGAAATCATATAGCCCTTCAGGAAACTGAATTAGTTCCATCATTTTTGCAGTTACCACTGTCGGTAGTGGTGCATAAATGATGGGCTTGAATAATTAAGTTATGCAATGTTATTGTTTATATGAAGAAGTCCATATTACATTCAGACTTGTGGTAGGCATCGTGTGTTTGAAAAATAGGATTCTATATCTTTATGTCAGTTGCCCTTTCAATCTGATGTTTTTCTGGCTAAAATTGTAGATTTCTCATTTCTTATCTTGCAACTTTGTGATATTGATGTGTGTTGTTTTACTAAAGCTTGCAGCATTTCGGTTAATTTCGTCTACTATGCAATGTTGCTTTCTGTCCTGCACGTGTATGGTTGCAAGTATAATGTTAATATTTTCTCTCTTTTTTCAGACCAATGCATTTCAATCCTTGCTTCCTGCCGTTAGGGAGAAAATCATTGACGGTTTCACTCCAGAAGCTCGTGACATGTTTGAAAGAGAGTTTGATTTTTTTGACAAGGTCACCTCAATTTCTGGAGTTCTTTTCCCTCTTCCCAAGGAAGAGCGGAGAGCGGGTATTAGAAGGTGGATCTAGACAAATTGTTGTAATGTTTCATTGAAGAACTAAGACCTTACTACAAATACAACTTTGATATTGTCATCTGGGATTTTGTGCATTTGAACCCATCATTTTAAAATCTTTCATGCAGGGAGCTGGAGAAGATTACTGTGCCAGGTGATGACCTCTACCTACCTACTGCAACAAACAAGTTAGTGCGGGGCATACAATTGGACAGTGGTATTCCTCTCCAGTCTGCTGCAAAAGTTCCAATAATGATTACTTTTAATGTGGTTGATCGTGATGGGAACCCAAATGATGTAAAGCCACAGGCTTGCATATTTAAGGTAAATAGGTTTTTCTTTGCATAAATAATTTGTTTCATGGTTGTAACCTGTAAATCTAGGTCGTGTGCTTTTATCATATACGGAGTTATAATCCTCCATTCATGTTTCTATCTTTCTAGATTTGCACCTTTAAGTGCCAAAAATATTAGTTATTTCTTGAAGGACAATGAGATTTACTGACTTCATAGTTAAACACTAAAGTTAAACTAGTTAAGTGCCCTTGCGATGCAACGGGAATATATTTTTTAACCAAATAGTTAAATAATGCCATGTATTTACAAAAAATAAAATTGCACTTTTGAGTTGCCACGGAGAGGTAGAAGTGGCTAATGGCTTGGCCAAGTGGAGCGGGTGTGAGCGGGAAGAAAGATATGCGGTTGGTTTTCTTTTTATTCCATGACCCATATGTCGGCACGCTACTTTTTTTAAAGATAAGAGGAGGGAGGACGGACGACTGCCACTGATTCGTATTTATATATTAGTAAAGATACACATTGGACTACATGAAGTGCCAACATAAACTGTTGAAAATGCGCTTTATGTCAGTGATCATGCCATAATCTGATGATCAGCACTAGAATGAATGTAATTCCTTTCATCTAATATATGATCAAAAGCTCCCCTGGGAACTTTACAATGTTGTTTTGTGGTCTTGCCTTCAGTTGCGCTAATACAAAATGTGAAGTGTAATGAGTTTTGTTGTTCTCCTAGAAGTTGCCAAAAAAAAAAGGTACTAAAACTATTGAATTTGAGGTACATCAATTGTGGTAGGAACCATACAAAAAGAATATCTTCAGCTCTACAAAATAAAATGGGGCAATCTTCCAATTTGGACATATCAGTTATCACTGAAAGTTTCCACCTCATTTCAGTCACATTATGTTCACTGTTGATATTCTTTGTTAACTCTTATTTCTATAGTTCCAGAACAGTTACATAAAAAAGTAACCTTTTGTGTACTTGAGTACCTTTATGCTAGTTTGGAAGGTCTTTTCTCAATGCAATTGAACAAAGCTAGCTGTCAACGCGGCCAAGTCTAATTTTGGTTTTGTTTGCACCAGACTGTAATCACTCATTTGACATAACAGTTGGTAAAGTAGAGCTGTGTACAACTGCAAAATTATGTTTAGCATGTGGACTAAAGTACCATGGTAAAATGATATTGGTTTCATGGTTGTCAAGGCGACAAGGCTAGACGAGGCTCCAGCCGGGCGCGTGGACGCCTAGGCGAGGATTAGGCGACCGAGTGAGGCCATGGGGCAGATGAGCAGCAGCAGCAACAGCCATTGACAACCATGAGTAGAACACCTGTCCAGATGGACTCGCCAGGAGGAAAAACACCCAAACACACCACCTACGCACCACCACATTCACAGAACAGCCCCCCATAATCTGACACTGACCACCCCGGCGATGATCTGCTCTTGTAGGGCACGGGCGAGGTCGGCGGTGTCAACGCGTGTGTTAGCAGAGATGTGCTTGGCCTACAGCATCTCCTCGTTCCCTAAGTGCGGCCGGCGATGGTGGTCATAAGAGACGGAGGACAGGGACTCCGGGCGACAACGCTTGTCAGTTGGGGCAGGCACGGGCACATCCCCTCTGCTGGGCCGCTTATAGGCGGCGTTGCGGATGTAGCAGCTGGTGGAGGTCGGTTGCTGTTGGCTGGTGTTGTTGCTGGCATCCCCCAGCCTCGAATCCCCTCCCTGCCCCTCCCTTCTCCATCCCAGCCCCGGCTGTGGAGGTGACAGCCGACGGAGGTGGCAGCGCCGCGGCGGAGCTCCCACACGCTAGGGTTTTCTTCTCTTCACCCCAGTCGTCTCGCCCACATCTGCTCTGCTTTGCCTTATCCTCTCCGCTTGCTTGTCCCCACCCATATCAGCTTTGCCGCCGCTCAATCTCCCCGCCCAAGAGCGCCTGCGACGCTTGGACGCCCAGGGGGCGACGCCTGGGCCTTCAGGCACCTGCCTTTCCTTGGCAAGGCGAGGCAGCAAGCCAAGGCGGGCAGCCGCGAGCGCCTAGGCGAATGACTTGACAACAATGATTGGTTTATTTTGTGATAAGAATTTACACAATGAACCTTATTGTAGCCAATTATAGTAAGTGTACAAAAATTATTTCCACCAAGCGCAGACTAATAAAAATTGAAATTGAGTTTATTTTCATCGAACTTGTAGTTTGAGACCGTTAATTATCAACTAAATCTTGAAAAGGTTTTATGTCTATGGCATCTTTTAGCTTATATACTAAATAGTCATCCTTTGTTAATCTTGCCTGTTAATTTTCTAGCATCCATTATACTTGACACTTGACACAAGCAACATCCTATGCTATAACAGGTTGGTGATGATTGTAGACAGGATGTGCTGGCTCTCCAAGTTATTGCTCTATTAAGGGACATATTTCAAGCTGTCGGATTGAACTTGTATCTCTTTCCTTATGGTGTTTTGCCCACTGGACCAGAGCGAGGCATAATTGAGGTAACCATGTATTTGCAACTGTTTTGTTACTTTTTTGTACCTGTATGGACAATGGAATCGTCAATTTTTTCTCTTGGACAATCTTGCACTTAATTGCTTTTTTCCTACTCAAACAATGCTATGTGGTGGACCCTAACAAAACTTGAAATTATTGGTGCTTGAGGTGAAACATCCTAGTAACTTGGCATGTTTAGCAAAATCCCTGCAAGTGTGAACTTCATTAAATCGGTAAGAAAATTTTACTGTGTTATTATATCATATTTTGACTTCAGAATTCAAAAACATATGTCGTTTTGGACATTGCACGATCTTCAAGGTTTGATTTGACAATTAATCTTTGTAAGAATATGTTCGGAAGGTATTATAGAATCTTAATATTATGATTTTGGTGCCAAATCTACTGATATGATTCTTGTGTTTCCAATCTCTATACTTATGTGTTAGTGGTCAAACGTAGGAAAGATTGATTGTGCCATGTCCCACTGTGAGTGGGTGACATATCTGTATAAACAGTGGGGCTAGTACTCTTATGGAAAAACTTTTGCGATAAGTCAATAAGGAGTTATTTCAAGGCTAATTAATGTATGTTATTGTGCATTCCTTCATGTTTGGAGGCATGTTTATTCATAGTTTAAATGAAATATTTTCTTACGAAAAGAGTTATTGGCTGTTTTCTTGGTTTCCTGTATGATTCATCCATCTTAATCTGAGCATGCTGCAGGTGGTCCCAAATACTCGGAGTAGAAATCAAATGGGTGAAACAACCGATGGTGGTTTATTAGAGATATTTCAGCAAGACTATGGACCTGTAGGTTCACCTTCTTTCGAAGCTGCTCGTGAAATGTTTATGATTAGTAGTGCTGGATATGCTGTCGCTAGCCTGCTTCTTCAACCGAAGGATCGGCATAATGGCAATCTTCTCTTTGATAGGTACTGACATACTCTGCTATCTTTAAATGAACAAGTAAAGCTGGAACTAGCCACTTATCATCACCTTGCTTGTGCAGCCAGGGGAGACTTGTTCATATTGATTTTGGATTTATTTTGGAGATTTCACCTGGTGGAAACATGGGGTTTGAGAGTGCACATTTCAAGCTAAGCCATGAGATGACTCAATTGCTGGATCCATCTGGGACTATGAAGAGTGACACCTGGAACCAATTTCTCAGGTATGTACTTTTGCACACTTTCTTCTTTTAATGAAATGTAATTACGAGTGACCCTGGTACATGTTTGCAATTTATGCACTTCACAATTCACATACACTTTCCACTGTCCAGTACAAGTATCTTACAAGTGGGTGAGAGGGCACTAGAGAAAATGCAGGGTGAGAAAAAAGTTGGAGGAATTTGGAAGGCCCGATCCTGGCCAGGATCCCTGCTGAAATGAAGGATCGGGCCTCCTAAACAAAGCCTTAAGTTATTTGTTCCATAGCCATCCTCGTTAACTAATTACTATGGTGGAAGGGCAGGGCGACCTGATTGTTCTCTCATACAAGCTTTCTTTGATGGTTGGAGAACAAAATTAACTCTATACCGAGCATAGTTTGTATTTTGTAGATACCAATTAATCCATGGATTGTGCATTGAACATTACTAAATTTTGTGCATGGTGCAATACGTTGTTCTGATTTCGAAATTGTCATTCAGATTGTGTGTCAAAGGATACCTAGCAGGAAGGAGACACATGAATGGGATTATAACTACAGTGCAATTGATGGTGGACAGTGGACTCCCCTGCTTCAGCAGGGGAGATCCTATTGGTAACCTTAGAAAGCGTTTTCATCCAGAGATGAACGAGCGTGAGGCAGCTAATTTTATGGTACGAACGTGTGTTGATGCCTACAACAAGTGGACTACCGCAGGGTACGACTTGATTCAATACTTGCAGCAGGGCATTGAGAAATAGTTCATTTCTCCTTTTGTAAATGGTATGGGCCGTGTACGTCAATTGTATGTAGCCACTGATTTTTTCTTGTAGAATTAAGTTGTTGAGGGGTTCCATTGTACGGTGGGAATGAGGGATTTCGAGTGACCAACAAAGGTTGTATGTTGAACAGAGCCTATTCTTTTTTCCTAAACAGCCTGGCTAGTAAGCCTCGTAGATCATCAAGCCTTTTGTACTACGGCAACATAATTCATTTTTTTTCTTTTACTAGCAATATTTGGTCCTTAGTTCTAGCATGTGGACGTCTTGTCATTACGAGATTGTGCAATGTTAGCAGCGTGTTCTTGGGCATGTGTGTACTGCAAAGTGTTGTTGTGGTTTAAAAAAAGATAGATGATTTTTTTCCCCTTTCAGAAAGTATAATATGTTTGAAGTGACTGCAAAATACCCGCCAGGTGGTGAACCTGGATTTGCTCCTTTTATCCAAGGTTGATGCAAGAGATTTACACGACAGGCCTAAAACGAAAAATACTTGCCATCATCGTAAATATGTAGGAGAAAGAACTATAATATGCAACGATAGCTAGATGAAATTAAAAGAGCGTGCAACCCACTACGAAGATTGATACTATGCGATACTATCAGCTTGCAAAAAAGGTGATCTAATTAAGTTCCTAACTATGTATCGTAACGCTTCTAGCGTTTTACTCCCAAACCATATATTGGATCTTGTTAGCCCTTACTGAATAAAATAAACTCATTTCTCAATTATGTCCTAACAGAGGTAAAGGGGTGGAAAAATTGCCCACACTCCCGTATACATGGATATATATATATAGTTATATATAACTGTGGAACAACTATCCCCCAATAAATTTGTAGTAATACAAAGCGAAGGCAGAATACAGCTTGTCCAAACAATAGTACATTAACAAATCAGCTGGTATGAAATCTTATGTGGCATACAGTAGTCCTAACCTAGCTTGCTGATCGGCGGAGTCAAATTGGCATGCATCTCACAGTATCTTCGTTGTTACTAGAGATGTCTCAAGAGAAAATGTTCCGACTACCGTACAGAAAGATAAACCATATATAGAAACACCAAATAAACCACAAAGATCATATATACAACATTTGATCTAGATAAAAAAAAAGGACATACAACCTTTACTTCAGTAGAAAACCAAGTAAAGATCATATTGATAAAATTACAGCCAAGAAGCACATTGTGATTGTGCCCTAAAGGCCACCCAACACAGAATGGAAGGCATGCATGCACCTTCAACATTCTCCATTTACATGTCGTTTGAAGTTTGAACCCTAACCCCACCATATTCCATATATATGTGTACATGATCTCTACTTTCATCTTAAACACCCTAGAAGGAGACATTTTTACATACATAAACTCCTATCTATGTTGTGAGATCAAAATGTACTGCCTTTATAATTAGTAGAACCTTTCTTACAAAACGAAGAAAGTACGCAACCCTAGCTATTCAGTGGTAATTAATATACGTACGTAGGTAGCGGGGGCGTCCTAATCCACAAGGATTCTGCTCAAAACTAACAATGCTACACAGCCAATTAGAAGTAGAGCAAAAAAAATAACAAGCTACGTGAAGTATTTACTTATTAGGTCATTCAAGCGGCAGGCGAGGATGCATGCAGCTGCTGCATCCATGCATGCGTGCTCGGGCGCTCTCAAAATCGGAAGCGCCCGTGCGCTCCGTGGGGCGCGAGCGCCATCGGCACATGAGCGTGGTGTGGCAGCGCACGCGGCGGCGGAGGCGGGGGCCTCGACAGCGGCAAGGGCGGCAGCGCGGTGCGCTTCACGAACCGGCCCTTCATCCGCGGCCGCTTCTCGGCGTTGAGCTTGCGCACCTCGTACCGGATCTTCTTGGCGAACAGCCGCGTTCGCCGCTTCTCCCGGTACCGCGACACCCGCGCCTCCCGCTCCCCGCCCGTCACGGCCGTCACGGCCGCGCCGAGCACTCCCCTGCTCTCCGCCTGCACGCACAGGATCCATGGCAAGCAACCGGCCGGTCAGCCGTGATGTGATCTAGCTGAGACGACAAGGCATAAATGGCAGAGACGCCTATATCCCATGTTTAAGCCGTAGGGCTAGCCAGCTTACCAGAAAGTCCGGCCAGGACTCGCCGTGGTCGAGGTGAGGGCGATCGCCGTGAAACCATGGTGAGCCGCCGTCACGGGCCCACGAGGAGATGACCCCCTCGTAGTCAAGCTTAAGTATCATCTCCGGTCGCTTCTTTTTCCTGTCCTCTAGTTCCGGCGCCGGCGCTGCCATAGCCTCGAAGTCCATGTCCAAATCCACGTTTACTTTAGGCTTCTCGTCGTCCAAGAACCCCAGGTCGTCGAACCCGTCGTCGACTCCCATGAGGAGGCTCTCCATGTCCGCCGCGAAGCTGGCGAGCTCCATATCAGGCACGTCGAACCCGGAGAGCCCGTCCGCCTCCGCCCAGCCGGAGGCGAACTCCGGCGACGGCTCCTCAAGCGACGCGAGGCGGGCCGGCTTCTGCTCGACCGGCTGCCCCTTGTCGGCTACGGGATTGTAGAGCTCGGCGAGCATGGGATCGAACACAGGGACGCGGTACAGCAGGTCGTCGTCTTCCTCCTCCACGTCATTGTCTACCACGATGCCCGACTCCTCCGCCTCGAGGTCGGGGACGGCCGACGCAGCCGCAGCCATCGCCGCGGTAGCGGACGCCTCGTGCTTGCCGCTCCCGGGCTTCGAGCGGGGCGTGCGCGGCCGGCGCTTGAGCCCTTGCAGCCACGCGGGCGGGTCGACGGTGCGGGGAAGCGGCGAGGCCAGCGAGGAGGACGCCGAAGGGAGGCGCACCCGGTGGTGGCGCCGCGCGAGCGGGTTGGCCGAGTGGACGGAAGAGTCACAGGCCTGGCACAGGAAGGCGTCGTCCGCAGCGCAGTGCCACCGCGCCCTCCGCCGCATGCAGCCGTCGCACGCGCGGGCCGTGCGCGCCCCAAGCACCGCGCCCGTCGCCGCCGACCCAGCGCTCGTCATTTCGTCGAACACCTCGCGCTGCCTCACCGCTCCCTCTCGTAGTTAGTTAAGCGAGCGCTTAACCAAACGGGGACAGTGTGGGGGTGAGCCCCGAGCCCTTTCCTTTATAAAATTGCGTACTCGGCGCAGTACTTCGGGCCGACATGTCAGTGACTGTGGGTGACATGAGGGTTGTTCGGGTAAAAGAGGGGTGCTGTCATGCTGTGAATGCCCTTTTCGGCGACGTGGCGCAACGAGGAGTGGGCTAGACAAGAGGTGGGTCCCACGAAATTGCTTATCTCGAATCTGATTGGCCCGCCGGGCGCGTGGAATCCGGAGGGGTGCAATGCTATTGGGCGGGCTGTCACGCCGTTTGGATTTCCGGTGGGGGCCACGAGGGATGGACGAGCTCTTAACACTCCAGCACATCTAAGTGCTTGTAATGTCATCAGTCATCACTATAATTTTTCTTAAATTTTGAACCACTTTAACAAGAATATTGGTATCAATTTCTAACAATAACTTCTCAAAATAAAGTACACAATAAACGATGACTAAATAACAACGAGAACAATAATGAATTTGAAACCTCATACCCAAAAAAACGTTCGAGACCATGCGTCCAAGAACGCTCGAAATCATGCACTCGAGAACGCTCGGAACGATACGCCCGAGAGCAACGATACCTTTAGCAGCGATGATATTAGTAGATTAATAACATCTGAGATAAACCAACTAAACAATTGTGCTCACTATTGCAAACGATAACTTTGTTCTACATAACTACTAATATGCCATAAGAATGTGACATATGTGTGCTACTCCAATCACATGCATGACGTCCTCAACAATCACCTAAAACAACAAATAAAACAAGGGTGAGTTCGAGACTCCGTAAGTACATAATAAATAGTAGCATCAACCAAACAAAATCTATAAATCTCGCATCTGAAAATTGTAACCGTAAACTCCGTAATATATGATTTCATCTTTCATTCTCTCTTTCTATTTATGCAATGCGATGTGGATGCATCTGTGACTGTAGCTCATACCGGTATAGCAGAATTTTCACCCATATTGAACTACACTCTAGACCCATCCTCTTTCATATGGAGTCCAACCTGCCTATCTGAGGTAGGTCCTATGTATGAATGCAATGCAATTAATGATGTAACATTCTTTCCATATTAACATTTAACCATTTAAGCAAACTTCATCATCATATAAACGGATATAAACATCTCATGATACTACTGTGAATTTTGCAATAAAAACAAGTTGCAATAGTAATCACCACAAACAACCATTCTATTGTAAACTTGCCTTTTAACCAGGAGGAAGGAGGAACTGAACAATGGGTAGACAACACGAACCTGAATCTCCACATGAACAATCATTACCAAACTCAAAATATATTACAACAATACATAATCAAATAATGACTCACGTTGCTTCTACACGAAATCCTACACCACTAACTCCCTCCACCGGATACCCCATGGCCCCAGTGCACAAATAACTATAACTCTCAATTTAAGGACCAAAATATAATAAAATATAATAAAAAAATATTTTCTAGAAACTACACAAAATTTCTCACACTTTCCTAATTAGCCAAAAACCCTAATTAATCCATATAAGCACTCATCTTTAACTCATATGAGTGTTCTGTTTTGTTACTGGATAGCAGGCTTAACAGTTTTATAACTATTTTTATACAACATGAAAAGTGGCAAACTATACCACTTCTAGAAATGGAAGATTATCTAACTTTCCCTATATATGGACACAATTTAATTCGGTCATTTTCTAAGCATAACAAGCAGATTAACACAACTGTGAATAACCGCGACTAATTTCTGGACAACAGGCTTTTTTGATGCCCTAACTTTTAAACCGTTAAACTAAATCCAACATTCTTGCACTCTATGAAAACTTTAAACAATTATCTATATTATTTGTAATATGGTAAAGCTATGAAATAGATAGTGTATACCCTAAAACTAGCCCCTAATTCAAACAGCATACTTTGACGAACCCCGGCCCAACATTAAGAACTCACCTTCGATATTATTCATCTACTACGACTAGCACTAACGTGACCACAAAATCGACCTACCACGTCACCACAATGTGGAGTATCATCCTAGGATTTTACATACAAACTGATGATTTGTCAAAGCTATCAAAAAACGATAGCTTCTCTCCTTTTCCCTTCTTTCATTCTCTTCTTTTTCTCCTCTCTTCGCACATTTCCTAGTTGCAGCCTTCTCTTCCTTCTTTTTTTTTTCTTTTCTGAAAGGTATTACACGAGCTCATCCGCGATGACGTGATGCCTCCCCTCTACGGCCAAGCGCTCTCTCTCTCTCCCTCCTTTCTTGGCATGCGAGGTTAAGCAGCTTCTGATTTGTTGTGATCTTCGGTGACTCATCAGCCGACGTATAGTCATGTCCATAGGACGGACGACTTGTGTTTGCGATGCTATGCATGATCGGTGTCTTTCTAAATACTAGGTCGCTCGCCGTGTCCTCGACGCGGCGTGGACGCGCGTTGGAGCGTCGCGTCGCGTGTTCAAACAATGAACCGAGTTATCGTTCGTATGGCGTGTAAATCGTTGAGTCACGTCGTCCACTTGTCTAATCCAGTTGCCAAGCTTAAGTAGTTAATCACGGTGATCAGGCTTAAACGGCGCGATAGCGCAACGGTAGCGCGCGGCGTTGCGAGAATTTTTCCCGGCCGACGCGTGGCGTTGGCGTTCGGCGGAGCCCGCGCCTGACGCGTGGCGTGTCTTTTTTGCGGAAAGGCCCTAAGAAATTTCCGGAATTACATGAAAATCCCTTTTTTTTGTAGAAAGCCCCGAATTTTGCGAAAAGACCCCCTTTTTACAAAAAGGCCCTTGAAACTTCTGGATTTTGTCGAAACAGTGCCTGAACTTTTAAGGAATTACATATTAGTTTAATTTTATCTGTTTTCGGTCCTTTTTTCGAAAATACCCCCGAAATTTTAGTTTTTACGGGATAGGCCACCTAGATTTTCTAAAATTACGGTTTTGTCTATTTTTTTTACAAGTTAGTATTTTTTTCCTAAGTGCGCAGAGACATGTTAGTCTTTTGTTTGCAGGAGTCCTGGAACTTTCAACAAAATTTCCTAACAAGCTTTGGTGGGCGGAAAAAATTACAACGCGTGTAGCGAATATTATACGATTCGTCCCGGAGATTTTTAAAAAATACGTTTAGATCGCTTTCTTCGCGGAAAGGTCCGGATTTTGTATTACGATTGGCGTGTTGCGGTGTGACGTGCGTCGCGCCTACGTGTCTAGTAGTTTTGAGTATATTATATATGGATGAAAGATCATATACGCCAAATGAAATACAATTTGCATTCACACGCTATATTTTTAGAGTATCCAGATGACCACATGTGTTATGATACTGTTTGCACAAAGATTTGGTAGGTAGGGTCAAAATTGGCGGATTTAAGTCAACATGATATAGTCGATGTTTAACTCGGAAAGATTTAAAAATGTTTGGTAACTACAAATATGTGAGGAAAGATCAACCGGATTGAGGCCGATACGAATCGTTTTTTGCAAACGTATTGTAATAGGACTCGATCGGTTGATGGGTATAAAAGATGAACGTGGGCAAACGAAAGAAAAACAACAATACAATCAATCAACTCGCATCAACTTTTCATCTACTTTTTCAGTCGACTAGGAGTAGTTTTGTAATCTAGATTCTCCTGTAACTCAATTTGGTCAATAAAGTTACGCATCGCCGATCATTGATCATCTTTTGTTACGCCAATCAGGTTCGATTTTCTCTGATCTTGTTGCGCATCGTCTTCATCAGAGTTGATCTGCCTTTATCCTCTGATTAGCCTTAATCGGCTAATTAGATTTACCCTTACTTTTGATTCAATCGGCTTTCAACTGATTAGATCTGAGCCGATTGTCCCATAGGCTTTACGCTTATTTCGTATTTTTCTTACCGATTGTAGGATCAAATCGGTTAGTATGCCACGGACCAAACTTGAACCAGGTGTTCGTCTGGTGTGTTGTGGTCAATAAACCCTACATCAAATTTTTGACGTCAACAGATACTTTACGTGTGATTGCCACAAAAAAAACACCACCAATAACTGTTTTCGCAGGAGTCAAGATTTCCCTTCAAAAAATGTATTTGAGGATGATTTGCGTGTATTAGCTAGAAACATAAATAATTGTAGCAGTTGCTATCCGAAAGTAAAACTAGTAATGCTAGCTAGGGATGTTTAATTTAGAGCCGGACCATAAACTCAACGTGTCGTTTGCAAAATAATGTCGGCAATTCACATATACTCTCTGCGCAGAAAATTGTTGAGCACCAACTAATTTCAAGATTTGAAGTTTATAAATTTTGATCAACAACTAGTCTAATAATATTTATATTATATGACACAAAAAGTAAAATTATTGAATTCGTAAAAATATTTTCTTATGAATAAAGTGTAATAAAAGAAATCAACATCAAGGTTTAATTTCTCAACTTTACATTTTTTCTTACGAGGGAGTATTGATAACTACATGTAAATTTCGTCTTAATGGCGGGCTGTAAAACAATTGAAAGAGCTAATTAAGGTTGTTCTTTGCGATAACAGCGATGCTGCTAAAACATGCTACCAAATACTATAGATAAGCACTAGAACTTCCAGAAGAACCTTTCAAACCGAAATCTTTTGGTGGGTGGGCCGTGGGTGCAATGTTTTGGGGTGTGTGTTTTTGTTGGGGGAGATTAAAACTAAATATGTCGCTATTATTGGATATGTGATATAATTTATGTAATCTTTTTCATTAAAAACCATATCTTTTAAGTATCGATACAACTAGAGACTAACTTTAAAGTTGTTTTAGTCTCTTGGAATAATTATAGACACTCAGCCACTCAGGCCCATTTGAAACAGTACATGAATTTTATTAATTGTAAAAATTTCGTAAGGGATAGTTCAATTCCCACATAAATCTGCAAAAAATCATGGTTTCCAAACCGGGCTTAATTAATTTTTGGGATAGCTATAGTATAAATTTTTTCGCTCCTTGTAAAATAGAACATTTTTATACAAAAAGTATATTTGCTAGTCCCAAAATAAATTAATACACACTACTACAAAACACTAGATTACTGTCGGTTCCAAATTAGCATCACTGCCGGATATTGGAACCGGCAGTGATAGTCCGACTATCGTTGCCGGTTTGTATGCGAACCGGCAATGATAGTCTAAATTCAAAAATCAATTGGTAAAATTAAAAAAAAAATATTTGCACCTGGATCACCCTGTATTTACTATGCGCGGCCGAGTGCGTCGCAAGTCACACGTGCGGTTGCTAGGAGTCGAACTGATGACCTGCTGCCCTGCGCGAGCTCACTTTACCATCTCACCTATCACTCATTCTTCAACTAATATAGGATATATTTTTCTTTTGGTTCTTTGTCTCCGAAACTTTTGATGATTATTTGGATATTTAAATGACTTCAAATGGAAAGATTTTCAACTACAAAGTTGCAGATCTCATCGAGAGCTACAATTTTCATATAAATTTTATCTCTATCCGCCTCCATATGAAAAGTTATGATTTTTCGAAAAATGGTGTGATAGTATTATTGCTGCCGATTGGTAATACGAACCAGCAGTGATACCATTATTTGGATATCTAAATGACTTCAAATGGAAATATTGTCAACTATAAAGTTGTAGATCTCGTCGAGAGCTACAATTTTCATATAAATTTTATCTCCATCCAACTCCGTATGAAAAAGTTATGATTTTTCGAAAAATGGTTTGATAGCATTATTATTACTGCCGGTTGGTAATATGAACCGACAGTGATACCATTATTTGGATATCTAAATTACTTTATATGAAAAATTTGTTAACTAAAAAGTTGTAGATCTCGTCGAGAGCTATAATTTTCATATAAATTTTATCTCCATCCGACTCCATATGAAAAGGTTATGATTTTTCGAAAATATTACCACTGTCGGTTCTTGTTCCGAACAGACAGTAATAAGGGATTTATCACTGTCGGTTCTTCTAAAACATCGACAGTGATAGTATCACTACTGGTTTTTGTCCGAACAAACAATAATAAGGGATCTATCACTGTCGGTTCATCAGTAAAAGCAGTTATTATCGGTTTTCTATCTGAATCAGTAGTGATAATATTATTACTGCTAGTTTTTGATGAATCGACGGTGATATGACGACAAGGATCACTGATTTAGTGACATGATCTTTCAAAAAGGTAAAAGAGAGTTCTCCTTGAAAAAAAAAAGAAAAAAAAAAGCTATCGTCCTATATTCTCTCACATAAGAAATAGCTAATATCACAAACCCAACTTTACCTTTTAGTGAGAAATATGATAACCCTCTTTATAATTTGCCAGTGCGAATTTCTACTCATTTATTGCTGATGGCATGACCCTTTGGTCGTTCCTATCATACAAGGTCGGCATCTGCTCGTAGACACGTACGTACTCGCATAACTGACACCGATCGTATGCTTGAAAGGTCCTTATTATCTCATTCTTTTGCTCAGCCATTTATATTTGGTTTTGGTACAAACATTTTATGTGGAAGGAATTTTATTCCATCGCATATTTGAATGCAACTAGCTATAGCTTTGTTTACATCAACATATGCTTCCATGAAAAAAAAAATGGAGCGGTGCATGTAAGGTAGATTGCAAAATTAAGGTTCATAAAGAGTGGTTCTTTGGCTTTCGAATCTCCGTTAAGAGCATACTTAGAATGCAGGAATTAATTTACAGCAAACAGTTTATTTCTGTAGAAAATAGGGAAAATTTGAACGGAGCCTAGACATTAATGATGTGGTATACATATCTATTGCTGAAGTGGTACTCCATGTAAGCTATAGATTTGCTGATACGCCATGTAATATGGCACCTAATTTCTAACATGGCATGACACACTATGCCAAGCGAGCCATTTAAAAGATTAGGATGCCAATTAAGCGCACACGAACCTAAAAAAACAGTTAAGCAAATAACTCGAGTGAGTTCCTTGCGATGTTTGTAAAACAGTAACGGTGAATCCAATTAGAGGATGTGCTCGCTAAATCTTTAGTGACACATTATTTATAGTGATATGTGGTGGCACCTCCTTCCTTTCACCTAGGACTAAAAAAAAGTTCGAGGCTCACGAGCTACTCGAGCTCGGTTTGCTCTAGGCTCGATTTGAGCTCCAAACGAGCTGAGCTTAAGCTTAATCCCGAGCTCATAAGCTTCAACGAATCGAGTTCGAATAGTTTGCAAACTTTGGTAAATTTATGGATCAGTTGTTAAATATTACTATGTATTAACTCTTACCGAGCTTACTCTAGTTAACCTTGAGCTTGAATTTTTCTTATTGTTAAAAATTAGTTGTAAGGTCGAGAATACTGACTAGAGGGGGTGAATAGATGGTATTAAAAATTTCTTCTCTAATTAAACAAACGCCTAAGCACTTTTATGACAAAACATTAACAATAAAAAATGCGAAAACTTAATTATAAGGTTTTGACAAATAAAGTCTAAATCAACTAGGCTCACTATGTGCACTAACTAATTATGCCTCTAACAATAATTTGCAATCCTAAAGACAAGCAATCAATTAATTTAATTCTATGAATATAAATAAAGAATGGAATGCAAACCACAAGGAGACACAATACTTTTTACTGTGGTGTTCGGAGACTTGCCGATCTCCCCTAATTCACGTTGAGATTAGCTCAAACACATTAGACCGGCTCCACATATTGAGCACCCACCTCGAATCCACTAGTGGTAGCTCTTTTTCCCTTCCGAGTAGGCAAGCTCCAACCTTCACAAATTTTACCGGGGCTTCTCACAACCTCCGTTGAGAGCTCCAGCGCACGACACTCTACGCCATCTAGGAGGCGGCAACCTCCAAGAGTAACAAGTCAAGCACTCCCGCTCGAACTCCATCAAATATAACGCATGTACAATGGTGATCACCAAGTGCAACACATGCACAAGAAGCTCTCAATCCACACCTAATTGCAATACATGCAATTAGAGCTCACTCTTAACTCAAAAACCGAATTAAAGAGTGCAACACATGCACAACCCCTCCAAAATGTCTCACAACACCAGCCCCTTGAGCCAACCACAGCCCTTGCCCCCTATGGGGTCCTTTTATAGCTCTCCCACACGAAATCTAACTGTTAGGGGGCAAAATGGGCAAAACAACAGCAAGCCCGGCACTCCCTCCCAACTGGGGTCGGTAGTGCCGGCCTACATGCCAATGGCTAAAAAACTAGCCGTTTCCACAATCGGTCGGCAGTACCGCCCACATGGACCGGTACTGTCGGCCAGGCAATACCCCAAAACACACATCTCTGTTATATAACTACTGGCACTAGGGCCGATATTATCGACCAAGCAGCAACCGCCCTACCATGAGTGGTAGTACCGACCACAGGGAGAAAAACAATTTTTTCACAAAAAAAATTCTCCTAATTCATCAAAGATTGATTCTTTGAGTCATATGATGATCAACACATGATCAAACAATTTGCAAAACACATTTATAACCCAATTCACATTCTTCAAAGAATCACATTAAGCACAACTTATTTGCAAAACACATTTACAAATAAACTAAGAACCTATGAGATCAATCCTCCAGTCATGTAAGGATCAACACATGATCTCGACACTTTGCAAAACACATTTGCAAATGCCAACACATGCTCTAGGATCGAAACCTATAACCTCTAGCCTATTTGCAAAACATATTTACAAATAACAAATCAATTCGATTAAAATCAAATCTTGAGCCATAAGATGATCAACACATGATCGCAATACTTTGCAAAACACATTTGCAAATGCTTATTTCATGCTCCAAGATAAAAACCAATAAAATCATAATTTGCACAAACTCATTTTGCAAACACAAAGTATAATCCTTTCTTAGCCTTGTGATGATCTACACATGATCAAGTCACAAGCTAAGTCTCCAATGCATAAGCTCTCCATTTGCAACACATACAAATACCTAGCTCCATGCAAACAACAACATGAAAATCAAGTTGCATGAGCTCTCTCCTTTTGCAATACATGGAAAACTTAGCTCCATGCAAACAGCAACCATTAACTCAAATGCTTGAGCTCTCTATTTGCAACTCATGTAAATCTTAGCTCCAAGCAAATCACAAATCAAACTCAAGTGCATGAGTTCTCTATTTGCAACACATACAAATCTCTAGCTCCATGCAACCACTTTAAACCAAATTGCTTGAGCTCTCTCCTTTTGCAACACATACAAAACTTAGCTCCAAGCAATACCAAAATAAATTGAGAATTCAAATAAGAAGCAAACATGAGCTTCTCCTATTTGCAACACATGCAAATCAAAGCATCATGCACAAATCAATGCACGAGCTTCACCCATTCGCAACACATGCCAGATGGTTAGCTCCATGCAAAAATCCAAATAAGAGAGTGAGCTAGAGTGAACCGGATTGAGTTCATCAACACATGATGAAGCTCAAACTAAAATACTCAACTCCTCTTAATAATACGACGATCTAAACTAGACTCTCTAGCCTATCTAGTTATACCTTTGCCGCACGCAATCCACTTGGAGTTTTTATGATTTCCAATCATCTTCTCTGCAGGATCAAGTCTCCTACTTGTTCATCAACACATGATGAATCTTCTCTAGCTCTTCTTTTCTCTTCGGGATCTCCTCTTGAAGCTCATCAACATATGGTGACTTCTTGTTCCCGATTCTTTATTATTTTGGACTCAACCTACTACACAACTCATGGAAGATTGTTAGTCCAACAAACACGGTTACCTCAATCATCAATTGCACTCCAATAACACATAATGGATGCCTCCAAGATCGATTGAGCACAACCCAAATTAATTTGAGTGATTTAAAGGTGTCTTGAGCACTTTGATGCAACTAATGCTTTATTATACTCAAGAACTATTCGTTTGTCCTTAATCAACAAAGAAACAATATCAACACATGATAAAACGTTCTTTGATTGATTGAAAGACAACCGAACTCAATTTAAATTTATATGAGTATATATAACTACACAAGTTTCATATACTCAATTTGATGGTGCTTAATGATCCAATATATCGGAGTGGTGGAAAGGGATCAATACCTATTTAGACCATCAACCATAGAATAAACTCCACATAGATATGTGCATACATATAATTGGATTGGAAACAATATGCACATATTCAATTTGATTGCATTGAAGTTTATCCTATATTACCATGAGTATACTACAACTATGCAAGCCAAATATATACTCAAGGAATTGTTTCAAAGTATTGATCATTGATTTATGTGGCAAGACGAAATAGACCAATACTAATAAAACCTCAAGTTAAAGCACGAACTACCCCTAGATGTGTGCATCCATGTAATATATGGAATTGAAAATATAATGCACATCTTTAATATATAAGCAATGAAAAAGTTCATCCTTTAACTCGAATCCTAAGTATGCATTCAGATAATAAAGTGAATACGAGTGCATACCTTGGGTTTTTCATTTTCCATCCAAATTTGAGACTAATAAGAATAGAGCTCAATAACCATGTTAGTCTCATAAGGATTAGATTTACTATTAAACAATGATTAAGCATTAATCTAAAACTAATCACCAAAACCAATGGACCTTGAACTTACATTAGTGCATGTTGAATTGTTGATTGTTAATGAGATTACTCGAGCTGAGCTCGAGCCTACCCGAGTTTGGGCCGAGCCGAGGTTGAGCCCAGGTCTAGGCTTGGACCCCAACTCAGGCTCGCTCGAGCTCGCCTCAAGTTTTTCTTGAGCTCGAGCTTGGAAGGGCAGGCTCGGTCGAACTCGTCTTTTTACAACCCTACTTTCTCACTTCACTCTCCCTCGAAGGCTCTCTTATCGTGACACTTGGTGGCATCTCCTTGATCCCACTTTATTGTCCCATTTCTGTCCCCTCAAACTCAAAAAAGCTTTTGTTTTCAAAATTTACCCTAGGTTTCTGAATAATATTTTTTAACCATTTTTGAAAGTTTTTTAATAAAAAATTTTCAAACTAAAAGTTTCTTGAATCAAAACTTTCCGAATCAAAAGTTTCATGAGTTTGAAGTTTTCAAACCAAATATTTTTTAGTTGAAACTTTTCGAACTAAAAGTTTCTCAAATCAAAAGCTTTGAACCGAATTTTTTTGAAGTGATAGTTTTTAAAAATTTTGAATTGAAAGTTTTCGAATCAAAAGTTTTTGAAATTTCTCGTTCTGAAATTTCCCCACTTAAATTTTTTCTGATTTGAAATTTCCCGAGTTGAAAATTTCCTAACCAAAAGTTCTTGATTTGTATTTTCTTAGTTGTAAATTCCTAGATTTGAATGTTCACAAACTGAAAATTTCCTGATTCATAATTCTCCGAGTTGAAATTTTCCAATTTGAAATTCTAGATTTGAAAATTTTCCTGGTTAATTTTTTTAAAATTAAAATTTCCTGAGTTGACTTTTTTCGATTTGAAAATTTTTCCGAGTTGAAACTTCGTGTTAAACCATTTCTAATTTGAATTTTTTGTGTTAGAAAGGAAGGCAGGGGTTGGGAAAGTGAGTAAGAAAGATGAAAGAATTAAGGGTGGTGATGGGTGAAAGAGATGACATATGATATAGTAATAGCGTGTTCTTAATTTTTTTAGTTCCAAGGTCAGCTTGAACCAGGTAACCAAACAAGTTTGCTTAGACAGCCCGAGCAGGCATACGTGACTGACTTGTCAAGGAACAACGGCCCGCGCGAGAGCATCGAGCCAATTTCAAAATGTTCACTTGTCTGGCCTCTCATCTTTTTTTTAAAAAAAAAATAACTCCTTTTCAAATATATTTATAAAAATGATCATCTTCCTCACCGCGAAGGGACAAGGGAGACATCTGGCTCCTTTCATGCGGGTACCACGAGAAGTGGGCGTCGCGGGAGACGGCGTCGAGAGCAGCAAGCCGCCTGCTAGGGTGCTCTGGAGGCGCGAAAGGCTAGTTGTTGCGGAGTGGGCGTGTGGGAGGAGCCGTGGTGTGTGTGGAAAGGCCGGGTGCCGTGTACGGGAAGCGCGGAAGGTCCTTCCGCGGTATCATAGAATAGGTGTTTTCCGCAATGCCCAGAGGACTACTTTTGAAAAAAAAAATCAAGAGAGCAAATTTTGCTAAAAAAAAGAAAGAAAAAAAAAAGATGAGAAGGCAGATAAGTGAACAGTTCGCCAATCTCCCCATATTTTCCTTCCCTCCGGGCACCACTTGACAGATAGCCACGCCAGATCACGCCGACGGCGACCAGCGGCAGGGCCCCACCGCCACCCTCCCTCCGGGGCGACGTGGCCGCGTCCGCCCCATGCGGTGCCTGTGGCGCGTACGCATCAGACCACGACGGTGCATGGCCGGTTGTAGTTCCTGCGCGGCCCCACCGTCTTGTACCCGCAGGAGCCAGGCTGCGGCTAGCCGGCAACCGGTCGCTAATGGCTGCCGGTTTGGTACGTCTCCATTTAATTGTCCACAGTGAAACGATTTGGCCTCTTTCCGGCCCTCGTTGTGAGTTATCCCTTCGGCTGCCTGGCGATCCACAGGTTTGCTTGTTCAGTCGTTGTTGCTGCCACCTGCGAGTGCCCTAGTGTCAGCAGCCAAGAGGGGAAAGGAAATTGGTGTAAAATACTTTGTAGTTTGAGAGCGCTTGAGGCTTGTGGACATGGTGCTCGAACAATTCGCGTGTCAATTTACAAGAATTGATCTAGTGAAGACAAGCAAATATACTGTGCGGATTGTGACTTCGGAGATGTAGATATGGTTGGATCCTGTTTAAGATAAAGCCTCCATGATTCCGGTCTTTCTTTTCTTCTGTTCCCTAAAGAAGATGGGCACCCAAGTCAATCCTAGGAACCCAGGTGTAGAGGTGGGCATCGTGCCGTCTTAGGCCAGCCAGCACGCGGGCCCATTGTGCCCGTGCTCGAACCGTGCGGCCGCGACGGCGTCGTCGTGCCGCCGTCTTGCGTCTGCGTCGGCCGGCTCGCTTCAGCGAGCCCACCATAGCCTATTTGCGCCGTGCAGCTTCGTCTTGCGTGCTTGCGGCGAGCCGAACCCATTTGCACTATTTCAACGAGAGGAAAGGCAGGAGACACATAGAATTTAGACGGTGAATGCAAATATTACGAGAAAAAACTAAAATTTATTTATTCTGAACAGCTACATAGAACGATGGGATGTGCTCAACACGGGCAAGAGAGGGCAATGGGCGAGAAAGAGAGTGGCGAGAGCAGAGGCGAGAGAGATTGAGATAGATTGGTGAGAGAGAGAGAGAGAGCTGAGACAGATTGAGAGCTCAATCTCTCTCAGCTCTCTCTCCTGTTTTGACCGTCTCTCTCAGGTGTCGATAATAGGGGTGGCGTTCATGCTACTGAGTGCATTCATGACGATCATGCTCAGTGAGTCAATGACCCTTCATGCTAGACTTCTTCCTCATACCACAGTTGGCGGGCCCAAGATAGCCCATTCTACGATGTGTCGCGGGCGGGCCGCCCATCGTTCTCGATTCTCGAGCCCCAGACGACCCGTGCTCTGATGTCGTCTTGGCCAAAGACGGCCTACTTCGTCTTGGGTCGGGCCGTCTTGCCATAACGTCGTGCTTCGGGCCGGTCCAGAAGAGCCCGGCCCGAGTGCCCACCTCTACCCAGGTGGATGAGGAGCTCACTTATTGTTAGATTATTATGGGCTGTCCCATAATTAATTTAATAGAAATTTCAAAAGGCCTATTAAAATAATAGGAGTCATGAAATTGGTTTAGTACCATACGGAAAGTTGGGAGAAGTTTTTCTCAACTTAAATAGTTCAGTTGTGTGTCTCTCAATTAGAAAAGTGGAAAAGAGAAAAGGCGGTGCCACAAGCGCGCGCGAGCCGAGCCGAGTCGAGTCGAGTCGAGCACGTGCACGTGTAGTAACCGCCGTCAGTAACGGACGTGATTGATGGCTGGGTCATAAACATCGTCCGTTACTAGTAACGGACGTCTTGATGGCCTCCTATTAATCGCCGTCAGTTACTCTACCGCAAGCCTATATAAGGAGGGCAGAGATAGAAGGCAGATAAGGTTTTTGGGAAGCGTACCATGTGACTACTCAAATTTTTGTCCCGATTAGAAGCACCAGCGTCGGAAGGAACCCTTCTGCACTGCATCAACCTCTCCACTGCACCAAAGGCTTCTCTGCGACAACCTGTGATCCTCTACACCGACCGTCATGGCGAACAACAATGAGCAAGTCATTGTTTCGCCTGTGCCTGTGCCTATGGTGGCACCAGCTCAAGGGTATACTCTCTTATACCGTATTTTTATCGTGTTAATTTCTTGTTCATTAGCCTTTGCGTTTGAGATAGATAGTTTATTATCTAGTACCTTTGGCTTTGAACTAGAATTGTGCAAATATTTAATCATAATTTACATAATTTTGTGGATTAAAATATTGAGAAAATTCCTAATATTTCCAACGATCCAAAAACCTTACTCTAGGAATTTTTCAACTACTGGTTTTGCTGCTGCACTTAAGCCAACTGTGTTTGACAGCGCAAATTACAAGCGTTGGCCCGCCAAGATGATTCTGTGGTTGACTGCCATGAACGTGTATCACGTTGCGCAAGGCAAGCCACGACTGAGTGGGCTCTCTCTGAGCAGAGAGTGCCTTCACTGCGGATAACTTGTTTAGAGGCGCCGTGATTAGTGTTCTTGGAGAAAATCTTGTTGATGTATATATGATTTTGCCAAGTGGTAAAGAAATGTGGGATGCACTTGAGGCAAAATTCGGAGTCTCTGATGCGGGTAGAGAACTCTATGTCATGGAGCAGTTTCATGACTACAAGATGGTTGATGACCACTCTGTAGTAGAACAGGCTCATGAGGTTCAAGTCTTTGCGAAAGAACTTGAGAATTTTACATGTGCATTGCCCGACAAATTTGTGGCGGGATGCATTATTGCGAAGCTGCCACCTTCTTGGAGGGATTTTGCCACTACTCTAAAACACAAGAGACAAGAGTTCAGCGTTGCTGGTCTCATTGGGTCTTTAGATGTTGAAGAGAAAGCGAGGGCAAAAGATACACGTGGGAAAGGAAGTTCTAGTGCCAATGTGGTACAAAAGAAAACCTTTCAATTCAACAAGAAGAATAAAAATAAGTCTGAAAAGCCCGAGAACAAGAACAAGGCCGCTCAAACTACTAGCTTCAAGAAGAAGAAGAACAAAGGAAAGGGAAACTGCTTTGTTTGTAATGGTACTGATCATTGGGCAAAGGATTGCCCTAATCGTAAAGGCAATAAGCAGAAAAAGTCCGCCAACATTGTTATTGAAAATACTGAGGAGGGAACATCCGGGTATGTTTCAATACCTACCGTTCTATCAGCATGTTGTTCACCTGATTGGTGGATTGACACGGGGGCCAATATACATGTTTGTGCTGACAGATCCTTATTCTCTTCTTACCAGGTAACAGGGGCTACCTCCGTGTTGATAGGGAATGGGTCGCAGGCATTTGTACATGGAGTCGGCACCGTTGACTTGAAGTTTACTTCAGGCAAAGTCGTGCGACTGAGGAACGTGCATCACGTGCCCGTGATAAATAAAAACCTTGTCAGCGGGTCTCTATTGTGTAGAGATGGTTTTAAGTTAGTTTTTTAATCCAATAAATGTGTTGTTTCTAAAATTGGAACTTTTATTGGAAAAGGCTATGAGAGCGGAGGATTGTTCCGGTTATGCGTGATGGACATGAATAAAATTGTGAATCATGTTTGTAATCATGAGACTGATGTTTGGCATTCACGACTTTGTCATATTAATCTTGGTTGCATGATGCGGTTAGCCAGTATGAATTTAATCCCAAAATTTACCCAAGTCAAAGGTTCTAAGTGTCAAGTGTGTGTGCAATCTAAGCAACCTCGCAAGCCTCACAAGGCAGCTGAGGCGAGAAACTTGGCACCGTAAGAACTAGTTCATACCGATTTATGCGAGATGAACGGGGAGTTGACAAAGGGTGGCAAGAAGTATTTCATGACTTTGATTGATGATTCTACTAGATATTGCTATATGTATTTATTAAAGTCAAAAGATGAGGCTTTTCACTATTTTAAGATCTATAAAGCTGAAGCTGAGAACCAAACTGAGAGAAAAATCAAACGAGTTAGGTCAGATCATGGTGGAGAATACTTTTCTAGTGAGTTTAATTTATTCTGCGAGGAACATGGAATAATCCATGAGAGGACGCCTCCTTATTCGCCCCAATCAAACGGGGTTGCCGAAAGAAAGAACTGTACTCTAACTGAGATGGTTAACACCATGTTAGAAACAGCGGGACTTTCCAAGGAATGGTGGGGTGAGGCTATATTGACTGCTTGTCATGTCCTAAATAGGGTTCCTACAAAGAATAAATAAATCACACCATTCGAGGAATGGGAGAGAAAAAGATTAAATTTCTCTTATTTACGTACTTGGGGCTGTTTGGCTAAGGTCAATGTGCCTATCCCAAAGAAGCGTAAACTTGGACCAAAAACCGTTGATTGTGTCTTTATTGGTTATGCTCTTCACAGCGTTGGATATAGATTCTTAATAGTGAAATCTGGAGTACCTGATATGAGTTAAGGTACAATTTTAGAGTCCAATGATGCCACATTCTTTGAGGACTTATTCCCTATGAAAGAGACACTTAGTTCATCTGGCCAAGAATCAATCTTCTCTCATAAACCTTCCACTCCTATACAAATTGAGCCCACTTTTGAGGAAAATCCAATAGATAAGGACAATGAAGTAACTCGTAAGAGTAAGAGACTAAGGACTGCAAAGTCTTTTGGTGATGACTTCATTGTATATCTAGTGGATGATACTCTAAGAACCATTGAGGAGGCTTATTCATCTCAGGACGCTGACTATTGGAAGGAAGCGGTCCAGAGTGAGATGGATTCCATCTTGAGCAATGGAACTTGGGAAGTTGTTGATCGTCCATATGGGTGTAAACCTGAGGATGTAAGTGGGTGTTCAAGAAAAGTGAGGTCCGATGGTACGATTGAAAAGTACAAGGCAAGGCTTGTGGCCAAGGGTTATACCCAGAAAGAAGGCGAGGACTTCTTTGATATTTACTCACCTGTTGCCAGATTGACCACTATTAGAGTACTACTATCTTTGGCTGATGGATTTGTAGTAAAGGGTCATGAAGGAAAAGTGTGTAGGTTGTTGAAATCTTTGTATGGCCTTAAGCAAGCACCTAAGCAGTGGCACGAGAAGTTTAACAGAACTTTAACATCTGCCGGCTTTGTTGTGAATGAAGCTGACAAATGTGTGTATTACCACTATAGTGGGGGTGAAGGAGTGATTCTGTGTCTTATGTTGATGACATACTGATCTTTGGGACGAACCTTAATGTGATTAAGGAAGTCAAGGATTTCTTGTCCGAAAACTTCGAAATTAAAGATTTGGGAGTAGCGGATGTCATCTTAAACATTAAACTGTTAAGAGAAGGTGACGGTGGGATTACTCTTGAGCAGTCCCATTATGTGGAAAAGGTGTTGAGTCGCTTTGGCTATAGCGATTGCAAACCTGCTCCAACGCCGTATGATCCAAGTGTGCTATTACGAAAGAACCAACGTATAGCAAAGGATCAATTGAGATATTCCCAAATTATTGGTTCATTGATGTATTTAGCTAGTGCAACGAGGCCTGATATCTCGTTTGCTGTGAGCAAACTAAGCCGGTTTGTTTCAAACCCGGGAGATGATCATTGGCATACTCTTGAGAGAGTAATGCGCTATCTAAAAGGGACATCAAGTTATGGAATTCACTATACCGGGTACCCTAAGGTACTTGAGGGTTATAGTGATTCAAACCGGATATCTGATGCTGATGAAATAAAAGCCACAAGTGGATATGTGTTCATATTGGGTGGTGGAGCTGTTTCCTGGAAGTCTTGCAAGCAGACCATCTTAACGAGGTCTACAATAGAAGCAGAACTCACAGCATTAGATACCGCCACTGTGGAAGCCGACTGGCTACGTGAACTTGTGATGGACTTATCGGTGGTTGAGAAACCGGTGCCTGCTATCCTTTTGAACTGTGACAATCAGATGGTGATTGTCAAGGTGAACAGTTCTAAGGATAACATGAAGTCATCAAGGCACGTTAAGAGGCAGTTGAAGTCTGTCAGGAAAATGAGAAACTCCGGAGTTATAGCGTTGGACTATGTCCAGACGGCTAAAAACTTGGCAGATCCTTTTACAAAGGGACTATCACGGAATGTCATAGATGAAGCATCGAGGGAGATGGGCTTGAGACCCACATAAAGTCATGTCTTAGTGGTAACTCATCCTATGTGATCGGAGATCCCGTGAATTAGGATGTTGAGACAAGCTAGTGACTGGCTGAGAGGAGAGTACCTTTTGTACTTAGCCCTCTCCGATTGAGATGCAATAACTCTTCTATTCTGTATGGCAGGTTGGTTATACCTTAATGTATTCTGAGTGGCTTTGATAAGCAGAGATGTTATCCTACAGAACATCTTATGAGGAATACACCTATATGAGTTCGACTGCAAGTCACAGTCTATGAGATTGGGTGATCTCTAGAGGCTCATGAAAGGCCAAGGAGTATGACTTACAAGCTCCAAACCGAGGGGATGCAATTAGCAGCCTAGTATCAGTAAAAGACTTTGGTGAAACTTGTTCGCACAAAACTGTCAATTCAAGGCATAGTCCATTGTTCAGTTGTGGATGAGTGTAATCTTTTTTCTAGGTGGAAGTTCAACTTAACAGTCTCCATCAAAACACTGGTATATCAAACTCAAACTACAGTGGAACTGAGAGTATTTCAAATGTGCCTTTGAAATTTGGTGGGGATTGTTAGATTATTATGGGGCTGGCCCATAATTAATTTAATAGAAATTCCAAAAGGCCCATTAAAATACTAGGAGTCATGAAATTGGTTTAGTACCATACGGGAAGTTGGGAGAAGTTTTCCTCAACTTAAATAGTTGAGTTGTGTGTCTCTTAATTAGAAAAGTGGAAAAGGGAAAAGGCGGTGCCACACACGCGCACGCCGAGCCTAGCCGAGCCGAGCCGAGCCGTGGCGTGGCGTGTGCGAGTCGAGCACGTGCACGGCCAGTCCGGACGTGATGTGCTGGGCGGAAAGCGGTTCGTTTTTGCCGTTTCAGTGATTAATGTGGCCGGTTTATGACCAGTAACCGCCGTCAGTTACCAGTAACGGATGTGGTTGATGGCTGGGTCATAAACGTCATCAGTTACTTGTAACGGACGTCTTGATGGAGTCAGTTACTAGTAACGGACGTCTTGATGGCCTCCTATTAATCGCCGTCAGTTACTCTGCCGCAAGCCTATATAAGGAGGGCAGCGGCTGTGCCTTTCTCCATCTGCTGGCTCCCACCTGAGTTCTCCGCAATACTCCGTTGTTCCATCTGTAGCGCTGCTTTGCTTGTCTCCCTACCTCCTTTTTCTTGCGCGCACAAGTAGCGGAGGGAGCAGGTCTCCGAAACCTCGTCCTTCTTGAGATCTTGCTCGAGATAGAAGGCCGATAAGGTTTTTGGGAAGCGTACCACGCGACTGCTCAAGTTTTTGTCCCGATCAGAAGCACCAGCGTCGGAAGGAACCCTTCTGCACTGCATCAACCTCTCCACTACACCAAAGGCTTCTCTGCGACAACCTGTGATCCTCTACACCGACCGTCATGGCGAACAACAATGAGCAAGTTATTGTTCCGTCTGTGCCTGTGCCTATGGTGGCACCGGCTCAAGGGTATACTCTCTTATACCGTATTTTTATCGTGTTAATTTCTTGTTCATTAGCCTTTGCGTTTGAGATAGATAGTTTATTATCTAGTACCTTTGGCTTTGAACTAGAATTGTGCAAATGTTTAATCATAATTTACATAATTTTGTGGATTAAAATATTGAGAAAATTCCTAATATTTCCAACAGTTATTCACTGAAGACGATGGACACTCGACTCGAGTCAATCCCAGAAACCCGGGTGGGTGAGAAGGTTAACAACCTCTACTAGGCCATTGGACTATCAGAAATGCTATGCGCTCATCAGGCGAGTGCTCCACGTGGAGCTCCATGCGCATGTGGGCCTTGACCGAACTAAGTCCCGGCTGTGATCCAACCTACCCGGTTGGCTACTAACCGTACGTACATGCGCCGAGTTAGACCGTCACATCGGTCTGCGATGCATTGTGGCTGCTAACATGACCATCGTTCGGTCTCTCTCGTTTAGTTGCTTTTTTAATTAAATCTGAAAGTTTTGAATTTAAATTTTCAGAGTCAAAACTTTTTCGATTTGAACTTTTTGAGATGAAATTTTTTAATTTGAAAATCTTTTATTTAATTTTTTGAGTTGAAACTTTTCAATTTGAAATTTTTTCAACTTGAATTTTAAATTGAAACTTTTCGAACCAACAGTTTTTGAATCAAAACTTTTCGAACCGAAAGCTTTTGAATAGAAAGTTGAAAGTCCTCGATTTGAATTCTCCTGAGTTGTAATTTTCCCAGATGGTTTCTGGGGTTGAAACTTTTCCAAGTTGACACATGTTGCCATGAGGGAAAGTGAAGCTGAATGGCACGGTGGGAAGCATGAGATTTGTTAAGGAACCTCGCTATCGAATAGCCCGGGGTTCCCGAACAGATCTGAATTGGAGAACAGAGAGAGAAAGAGAGACACAGGTATAGGGAGAACGGCGATCGAATTCTTTATTGCTTTGTGGTTGCTTGTACATTGGGGGGACCCCCTCCTCCTTATATAGTAGTCGCCTAGGGTTTCGGCTAAGAGACCATCGTGGGTTTTCATTGGGCCACGTGGTTTCCCAACACACACCCTTGGGCCCTTTGCCGCGAGATGCATATGCCTCATTAAAAACTCCGAAAAAACCCAGTGGGAAAAATACTTGGAGAAAGAGTACATAGCATACGCTTACTGTGTTGCACGAATTGCCTCATTAAAACCTTATACAAGAAAACTTCATGAAAAACTTGCTAAGGGAAAAGAGTACAATTCACCCAAACTTCAATCGCTAATTTTCGAGATTCGTGTTGGGTACTCAAACCTCATGTTCAAGGTTTACTTGGGAGTATGTGAAATATCTCCCCCTGAAATCTGCACTTCTCTAAGTCTCATCATCCCAATCCCTTTTACGCACCTTTCAAAGGTAGATGCTGGGAGTGATTTAGTGAACAAATATGCAAGATTTTCACATGACTTAGTATGCAATATCTTGATCTCGTTCATCTTATGCAATTCGTGAGCATAGAAGAACTTGGGGTTGATATGCTACGTGAGATTGCTCTTCACATAACCCATTTGTGCTTGAGCAACACAATCTGCATTATCTTCATAGATGATCGTGGGAGTTTGCTCAATGTTCAAGCCACATGACTTCTGGATGTGGTGAACCATTCTTCAGAGCCATGCATATTCACGAGATGCTTCATACAAAGCAATGATTTTCGAGTGGTTTGTCGACGTCGAGACGAGAGTCTGTTTAGACGACTTCCAGGAAACTGCTGTTCCTCCACATAGGAAAACATAACCAGTTTGGGACTTGCCAGTATGTGGGTCTGATAAGTACCCAGCATCGGCGTAGCCAACCAAATTCAGTTCATTGTTTATTCTAAAGAACAGACCGAGATCTTTGCTTTCTTGGAGGTAACGAAGATGTCCTTGATCCCTTTCCAATGCCTTTTGGTGGGTTCTGCACTGTACCGAGCTAGTAAATTCATAGCGAACACAATGTCCGGCCTAGTGCTATTCGCAAGGTACATGAGCGCTCCAACTGCACTCAGATATGGGAATTCTGCTCCTAGGACTTCCTCCCCCTCTTCTCTAGGTCTGTATGGGTCTAGATCTGCTTGGAGTGACCTTCCGACCATTGGCGTTTTTGCAGGATATGCCTTTTCAAAGCCAAATCTTTCCAACACTTTCTGCCTGAAGGTTGATTGATGTACCAAGATTCCTCCTTGGACATGCTCAAGCTGCAAGCCTAAACAAAACTTGGTTTTACCCAAATCCTTCATTTCAAACTCAGACTTCAAATATGAGCATGCTTCTTCAATCTCTTCATCCGTCCCAATGATGTTTAAGTCATCTACATAGACGGAGATTATACAAAATCCATTCGGGGATCGCTGTATAAAAACGCATTGACAATCTTCGTTGTTTGTGTTGCCTTTCTTGCAGAGGAAGTCACTTAAGCGATTGTACCACATTCTTCCTGACTGTTTTAGCCCATACAGTGATTTCTCCAATTTCACACTGTACAGGTTTCTATTTACTCCGTCTTGGTTCGAGATAGGAATACCTTCCAGCACCTTCATGTATATCTCCGAAACCAAGTTTCCATATAAATATGTTGTGACAACATCCATTAGCTTCATTCTCAACTTCAAGTTGACTGCCATTGAGATCAAATATCTAAAGGTAATTCCTCCCATGACCGGAGAATACGTTTCTTCATAATCAACTCCAGGACGTTGAGTGAAACCTTGAGCTACAAGCCTTGCCTTGTACCTTGCAACTTCGTTGTTTTCATTCCTCTTAGAACAAAGACCCATTTGTGACCTCTGAGGTTTATATGGGGAGGTGTGCGGCATACGAACCAAACACCTCTCTCTTGTTCAAAGAGACTAACTCTGCAGATGATTGCCTTCTTCCATTCTTCCCAATCTAGCCTTTTCTTGCACTCTGCGAGAGATGCAGGCTCGGGATCATGATCAATGATCGAGGCAATCTTCTTTGCGAAGTATGCATCAACGTTGGTTGTTGCTCTATTCAGGGATTCTCCTGTTATTACAAAGTTTATGGCCATTTCATCATGGGGTGCTTCATGCACTTCTACTTGCTCTTCGCTGCTATTCCCTATCGCAGGAGCAAGTTCCTTTAGCTTTTCATCGCCTATGTGTGCGCACACATTATTTCCGGCGATTTCCTGCAGTGGAAGATTCAAGTCTGGAATTGCCTTTTCCGTTGGCTTCTTTCCAGTGCCAGGTCTCAACTGGCTCCCCTTCTTTCCTTGGGGTATTTTCGTGATTGGTTGTGGTAAGTCCTCTCGCCCAGTTTTCTCCAGACGTCTCCGGGTACTTTGGGTTTGAGGAGCCAGATTTCCTGTTCTTTTTCTTTGAGGCCTCTGAACAGGATGAGGGATACCTTCTGTTTTCCTTGGTATTTCCACCCTCTCTGGTGCATTTCTTGCGGGTACATGCGACTTAACCACGCCCTTCAGATCATAAAAATGATCAGGCAGTTCATTTGCTAAATTCTGTAAATCAATAATATTCTTGACTTCTTGATTTGCTTCATTAGTGCGGGGGTCATGCGCGGGGATCCTAGTGGAATGCCATATGATTTCCCGGCATTTTTCATCCAAATGTTGATTTCCTCCCCCTAATGACGAGAAACGAACCTCGTCAAAAATGCAATCAGCGAATCGGGTTGTATGCAAGTCTCCAGTCATGGGTTCTAAATACCTGATTATGGATGCACTCTCATAACCAACGTATATCCCAAACTTGCGGAGAGGGCCCATTGCAGTCCGCTGAGGAGGTGGTATAGGAACATATACCATACACCCAAATTTCCTGAGATGGGAGATTTTCAGGATGATCCCGTGCACAAGCTACATAGGAAAATGGATGTTGTAGGCCGAAGGTCTGAAATTGATGAGAGCTGCTGCGTGCAGGATTGCGTGTCCCCAACAAGTGTTGGGCAAGTTCCAGCTCTGCAAAAGCGGTCTGGCAATGAATTTGATCCTCTTTATGAGTGCTTCAGCTAGTCCATTCTGCGTATGGACGTGTGGTACGGAGTGCTCAACTGCTATCCCTGTTGCTGTGCAATAATCATCAAATGCCTTTGAAGTAAATTCTCCGGCATTGTCCATTCTAATGGACTTCACACAATGATCAGGGAAAGCATTCTTAATTCTTATGATCTGCGAGATCAGCTTTGCAAAAGCATGGTTTCTTGTTGACAATAAGCATACATGCGACCATTTCGAGAAAGCATCGATGAGCACCATAAAGTATCAAAACGGCCCGACAAGGGCTGAATCGAACATGAGATATCCCCGAATGCGTTCCAGGAATGCAGGGATTTCACTTTGCACTTTCATGACAGAGGGTCTGGTTATTAATTTCCCGGTGGCACATGCAGGGCACACGAAATCTTCATGATTCAGGAAATTTTTAACATTAATGCCATGACCTTGTGAGTTGTTCACTATGTTTCTCATCATTCTAAGACCAGGATGACCTAATCTACCATGCTATAAAGAAAATAACTCAGAGCTTCTAAAGACAGTCTTCAAGGAAGTATACACTTCGGGTGCATGAATATTCGTATAGTACAACCCAGATTCATATGAGGGACATTTTTCTAATACCATTTTTCCACATACCACGTGCTTCACAATGCACAAGTATTCTTTGCCATTTTCTTCATTGGTTTCTACGTGAAAACCATTGGCGCGGATGTCCTTGAAACTTAAGAGAGTGTGCGTTGATTCAGGGTACAAAAGGGCTTCTTCAATTACCAAAGTTGTACCCATAGGTAATATAATTATGGCTCTTCTGGAGCCTATTATATAGGAATCACTTCCTGCGATCGTAGTAATCTTTCCAGCGTTCTTCGTGATCGACTGGAAGTATTTGGACTCTCTTAAGATGGTATTTGTTGTGCCACTATCAACAATGCATATCTCTTCCATTTGGGCGCTACACGATTTCAAGATAAAAAAAATATAATTCTAATCAGATAGAGGCAAAATCATTCAAACATTGCTTGCACATTAAAGAATACTGGGATTAAGAATAAATTGCATATTTATTCATGAGAGAAGTATGCTCTTCTAGAGCTTACAATTCATTATTCAAAGGAAAAAGCTAACAACCATAATCTAAAAAAACATGCATTAAACAGAATCTGTAAAATTTGCATTAATTTCTGCTTCTATGTCATCGACAGAAGTTTTCTCTTCATTTGCCATAAGATTGGCTGCAGCGTCAATGTCTAGGCTATTCTGTGAGGATGAGACAAGTGGGGTATCTTCATCCATGGCATCATCATCACCAATCTTGGTGAAGTGCGCCTCTAATGGGGCGTTTTCTTTTGCCTTCCTCTTAGCCTGATATGCGTTGATCACTTCCTTGGATTCCCGACATATCTTCGACCAGTGTCCCAAGTGCCACACCTGAAGCACGTTTGGTTCTGCTGTCCATACGGCTTGGCGTGCGCCTTTTCCTTGTCATCCTTCTTCACTGGGGCTTTGGACTTTCCTTTGGCCTGAAACCTTTCTTTTCCACCCTGCTTACCCTTCTTTCTATGAGTGGGCTTTTTCACCTTGTAGCTATTGGCATTAACTTCTGTGCCAGTGCCCCTTCCAGGTGGCTGCGAGACATAGTTCTTGCGTAGAACATCGTCTTGCGATTCCGCAACTTGCATTACATCAATCAGTTCGCTATACTCCTTGTATGCGTCCTGACGATAGCTACGTGCACTCTGGATAGCATTTGGGTGGAAGGTAGAGAGAGTTTTCTCAATCTTCTCCTCATTAGTGATCTTCTTGCCACATAGAGAGAGATTGGTACAAATTCTGTGCAAAGTAGAATTGTACTCGGCCACTGTTTTGAAGTCTGCAAACCTCAAGCGGACCCAATCTTGCTGTGTGAAAGTGCATCTAGGCACTTATGTTATTTTGGTGATTAATGACAAACGCACATAATGACAATCTATGTAATTAAGTAAATGCTTAACTTAGTGCTTAACAAATGACAAACCTCTAATATGATTATATTGCTATGAGACTAACATGTTATTGCCTAGTTGAGTATCAGTCTCATCTTTTAGAGGAAAATCAAGTGGGATGGTTAAGCAAAGATAAGGTATGCAATTTTGGTATCTCTTCTATATTTGTTATTGCATTCATTTTGTGCAAATGCATAGTGAACTCCAAGTAGCATGTTGATTATATATATGAACATTGGTTCATGTCATATTTATTTGTGCATATATATTCATTTGAGTTCATTATGTGCTTTGTTTTTTAGTATGCATGTATTAACTAGAGTTAAACTTCATATTGCTATAGATTGACTTGGTGCATGCATGTTTTAGTTGTACATCTTCTCATGAAATTCTCTTAGTGAAGTTTAATCTAGTGTTGGATCACATATTTACTCTTATTCTAAATATTATTTGCACATGTACAATTCGTGTATATTCTATCATGTGCTTCATTTAAGTAAAGATTATGATCCTTGCCATGATTTAATTGATTCATCATATTGGCAATTATCTCTCTAGTGCATATAGATCAATTACATATTCATCATGATGTACTTAGTAGAGAACATTTCTTATGTCAAGTGTTTCCATTTATGTTGTGCTTCTTTATATGAAACACTTGTTGTAATCAATTGTTCACAAATACCAACTTGTTTATATCTATTGAGCTTTTGGGACTAATGTCTATCATAAGTGGATTGGAAAGACTTTGGTCCCGTATGTGTATAATGACCAAGGTATCTTGGAGGATGATCGTTAAGCCGAGGTCAACAAGACGGCGGTGTTACCAAGAGTTGAGGACTAAGTCAAGATCGACTTGGCGTGGAGATCTCAGAGAGGATGATCAAGTCAAGGTTGATAGGACGAGAGTCTCATGAGGTGAATCGAGTCGAGTTGGACAAGGCGAAGATGTCATCAATTATATGGTGAATGTCTTCATGCATCGACATTAAGAAAGAAGACGGCAAATGACTATTTCTAGACTTATATTATCTTTGATTTAATTAGAGTCTAAGGATTTCCATACTATTAAGAGGGATGCGATGTCGAATGACTTTTAGATGTGTCAAGTGCTCAATTGATCCATCCTTGTGAAACTTAGAAAGAGAGTGGTATTGGTGGTGCCGGAAAGTGAGAGTTGTAGGTATCCCTTGGATTCTTTGTGAAATCTGTATTTATCCTTTAAGATTTGGGTAGTGAGACCTTATTAGTTGTGTAGCCCTCATTCTTAGCTTTCGGTAGAGTCCAAAATCACTGAAATCGGAGTCCGGAGTCAAAAGTTATGCTCATATTCGTCGAGCTGCTCAGTGCTGTTCGGACTATCCGAAGTGAGTTCGGACTATCCAAAAATTTCGGACTATCCGAACATATTTTCGGACTATCCGAGCTGGGTCTCTCTGTTAGCCATTCTTAACTCGTTCGGACTGTCCGAACTTGAGCTCGGACTGTCCGAACTGAGTCGGGGCTGTCTCCAACGGCTAGTTTTTTGGGACCTCTATTTAAGGCCCCCTCCCCTCCAAACTCAAAGGGGGCCGAGGGAAAGGTGAGAACTGAGTTTTCCTCTCATTCTTGAGTCCAAATCTCTCTCCTCTCTTAGATCTAAGTGATCCCCTTAGTGAGAAGGGTTGAGAAGAGTTGGAAGAGGTGTGTGTTGAGCAAGATTTGATCTTTGAGCACTTGAGTTCATCTCCAAGCTTGTTCTTCGTGAGTATTTGTTACTCTTGGAGGTTGAGGACTCCTAGCCGGCTAGGAGGTCGCCTACGAGCCACCGGAGCTTTGTGTGGTTGGCCGTGGGAAGTTTGTGAAGGCCGATTCCGCCTCCGTAAGGGAAGGAATCAAAGGAGTGAAGACCAACGAGTGCATTTGTGCAACACCGGGAGGAAGAGGGTTGAAAGAGACCCTCGCTCAAGTGTGACCGAGCCGCCTCAACGGAGACGTAGGATCCCCTCAAGGATCCGAACTTCGGGTGAAAAATCATCGTCTCCAAGTTTGCTTCTTACTCTTGCTTTAGTATTTGATTTTGAATCTTGAAATTGCCCGATCTACTTTTCTAGTGAGTTTTCTGCTAGATCTCTATTTGTTTCAAGTATTCTAGGCTAATTAGTTCCATTTGATGCAAGTCATGTACTCTAAATAGCCTAGATTTACCTTTTGGTATGCTTTGCTCTGAAACGCTCGGATTGTCCGAATAGAACCTCGGATACTACGAATAACTCGGACTATCCGAATATAACCTCGGACTATCCGAACCACTCGGACAGTCCGAAGTATTATTCGGACATTCCGAAGTTTCTGTATTCCGCTGCAATTTAGTTTTAAAATTTTTAATTCGCCTATTCACCCCCTCTAGGCGACATCCCCTGTCTTTTCACTGTACTTGGGGCAAGATGGTGTACTTGAGCTTCTCTAACCGCTTCTGAAGTGCACTCCAAAGCTCAAGTGCACTCTCCTCAGCTATATATTCATTCTTCAGAGTGGCTGAGAGGTGGTGCTTGAGGAAGTGCAGGGCTTGATCGTTCTGCTCGGCGGTAGGTTTCGCGTCCTACGAGGACCCTAGACCAATCGCTGCACGGAGCTTCTTGCCCCCAAGAATGATCTTCACGTCCGATGCCCAAGTGAGGTAGTTCTGACCGTGCAGGGCCAGTTCTTCAAACTCACGATTCACGATGCCGAACATCTGCATGATTTTAAAATTCCGACATTAGATTACTGCGTGTAATCTAATAGAAAATGGTTGCAAAAGCATAAAGTGCAGAAAAATAAATAGCCATGCATTGCAGTATACAAAATAAAGCAATGAATTCAAAATTCATAAAGAATATTCATAAAACATAGAATAAAGCTAGAAAGAAATAAAAATAGGTCCAGATAATATTCTAGAATTTTCTAGCAATTTTCCAAAATTTCTGCAATTTTTTTCTTTTCTTTTTCTTTTCTTTCTTTTCTTTTCTTGGGTCGCGCCAGTCACGAATGTGGGCCATAAAACTGGGCCGGCGGCTAGGGTTGGAACCCTAGCCGCCAATTTTCCCTCGCGCCGCCTGCCCACGTTGCGCCTTGCCCGCCCGCGTCGCCTTGCTCCCCGCGCCGCCCTTCCCGCGTGGTGGTTCTCTCCGGGGTACACGGGAGCCGGAGTGGCGGTGCACGCAGCAGGGCCTCTTCGGGTAGGCGGGTTGGCGAGGTGGCGAGCCGAGCCGACGACGACGCAGCGATGGGTGGAGGCGGGATGGCGGCGTGAGCGCTCGTCTTGTGAGTCGAGGCGGCGCGCGGGGCGGCGCCGGGCATCGCGACGGCGCCGAGAGGCGGCCGAGGAGGTGGCGCTGGCGGGCGGGCCGACATCGCGACGCGCTTGAGCGATGAAGCCGAGGAGGCGGCCGCTTCGGCGGCGGCGGCGCGGCGACGCCGGAGGCGAGGCGAGTGGCGCTTCATGCGGTCTTGTGTGGGAGCGCCGGGCGATCGATGGCGTGTGTCGCCGCGTCGGCACGGCGAACGCAGCGCGGCAGAGGCCGAGGCCATGGCGGTGGTGCGACTTTGAATTGACCGGCGACGGCACGCGGCAATGGCGAGGGCGAGGCGGGAGGCTCGCCGCGGTCGGGGCCGAGGAGGCACGGCCGTCGGCGGCGTTACCGCGAGACCGCGGCCGAGCACGGAGGCAAAATCTGTGCGGCGCCGTGCTTGTGGCGCGGAGCTTCAAGCCGGCGGCGGTGCGGCGACGACGACGGCCGCCGGCGACAACGCGGCTGCGGCGCGGCGGCGAACGCGGCCGGCGGCAGCGGCTGCGATGGGCGGCGCGCGCAAGCGCGGTGGCGCGCACAAGCCGACTCAATGTTTTTTTCTCTCTCTGTGATGATGAACAGTAATCGCGCATGTACTATTGCTACGAGCCATCTGTAGCTTCGTGCCACGCGACGAACAAGTATTAATGCGCAGGGTAGATGAATGCATAGGAAAAAACGATTAGATTCAATTGCCGAATCCCACCTTTTCAATCCGTTCGCCGGTAGAGCTTCGTGCTGATAACGTGTTAAGGAACCTCGCTATCGAATAGTCCGGGGTTCCCGAACAGATCTGAATTGGAGAACGGAGAGAGAAAGAGAGACACAGGTTTAGGGAGAACGACGACCAAATTCTTTATTGCTTTGTGGTTGCTTGTACATTGGGGGACCCCCTCCTCCTTATACAGTAGTCGCCTAGGGTTTCGACTAAAGGACCATCGTGGGCTTTCATTGGGCTACGTGGTTTCCCAACAAGAAATTTTCAAATGGTCAAAGAGAAATGGGCGTTGTGCGCTGTGTGGGAAGGGGAACGATGCTTGATCAAGGGAACCGGGGACATGTGTCACGAGGTGGAGTAGGTTCGTAGCTATGGCTCTGTGAGGCGGTCATACATTAGTCACCTCCATTAGCTAATGGAGACCTTTTTGCTTTTCTTGACAAACCATCACACAAATGTGAACGAATTTTTTTTTGCTTATTTTGAATCAAATCTGAAAGTTTTTTAATTTAAATTTTTCAGTGTCGAAACTTTTTTATTTGAATTTTTTCAAGTTGAAACTTTGTAATTTGAAAATTTTTAATTTAATTTTTTTTAGTTGAAACATTCCGATTTGAATTTTTTGGTTGAAATTTTTTCGACTTGAATTTTAAATCAATATTTTTCGAACCAAAAGTTTTTTGAATCAAAACTTTTCGAACCGAAAGCTTTGAATCAAAAGTTTATGAGTTGAAACTTTGTAATTTGAAACTTTTCGAGTTGAAACTTTTTAATTTGAAATTTTTTTGAGTTGAATTTTTTCCAGTTGAAACTTCATATTTAAAATTTTCAAAGTTCAAATATTCTAATTCAAAAAAATTCCACTGGAAAGGGGAAAAAGTTTGGGCTGTGTCTATGCGCGGGAAAAGGAAAGGGCGCTTGTATACGCGCGGGAAAGGGAAGCGCGTAGGAATAGATTAGAATGGCCGCTATAGAGCGACACGTGGCTTGATACAGGAGAGAGCGCACGGCTCTCGTGGTAAGTGTTAAGGAACCTCGCTATCGAATAGTCCGGGGTTCCCGAACAGATCTGAATTGGAGAACAGAAAGAGAGAGAGACACGTGTTTAGGGAGAGCAACAGCGGAAATTCTTTATTGCTAATGAATTCTTGTCCATAGGGGGGGACCCCCCTCCTCCTTTTATAGCGCTCTCCTAGGGTTTAGGCTTAAGGGACCAGCATGGGCCTTCATGGGCCATTAGGGTTTCCCAACACTCCCCCTTGGGCCCTTTGCCGCGAGATGCATATGCCTCATTAAAACTCCAGAAAAACCTAGTGGGAAAAATACTGGGAGAAAGAGTACATAGCATACGCTTACTATGTTGCACGAATTGCCTCGTTAAAAACCTTATGCAAGAAAAACTTCATGAAAAACTTGCTAAGGAAAAGAGTACAATTCTCCCAACTTCAATTGCTAATCTTCGAGATTCATGTTGGGTATTCATAATTCATGCTCGAGATTCATGTGGGAGTATGTGAAATATCTCCCCCTGAAATCTGCACTTCTCTAAGTCTCATCATCCTAATTCCTTTCACGCACCTTTCAAAGGTAGATGCTGGGAGTGATTTAGTGAACAAATCTGCAGGGTTTTCACATGACTTAGTATGCAATATCTTGATCTCGTTCATCTTATGCAATTCGTGAGCATAGAAGAACTTGGGGTTGATATGCTTCGTGAGATTGCTCTTCACATAACCCATCTGTGCTTGGGCAACACAAGCTGCATTATCTTTATAAATTATCGTGGGGGTTTGCTCAATGTTCAAGCCACATGACTTCTGGATGTGGTGAACCATTCTTCTGAGCCATGCACATTCACGAGATGCTTCATACAAAGCAATGATTTCCGAGTGGTTTGTCGATGTCGAGACAAGAGTCTGTTTAGACGACTTCCAAGAAATTGCTGTTCCTCCACATAGGAAAACATAGCCAGTTTGGAACTTGCCAGTATGCGGGTCTGATAAGTACCCAGCATCGGCATAGCCAACCAAATTCAATTCATTGTTTCTTCGAAAAATGACCAAGGTCTTTGCTTCCTTGGAGGTAACGGCGATGTCCTTGATCCCTTTCAATGCCTTTTGGTGGGTTACGCCTTTGACTGCATCGAGCTAGCAAATTCACAGCGAACGCAATGTCCGGCCTGGTGCTATTCGCAAGGTACATGAGCGCTCCAACTGCACTCGGATATGGGAATTCTGCTCCCGGGACTTCCTCCCCCTCTTCTCTAGGTGCAGTATGGGTCTAGGTGCGCTTGGAGTGACCTTGACCATTGGAGTCTTCGCAGGATATGCTTTTTCAAATCCAAATCTTTCCAACACTTTCTGCGTGTAGGTTGATTGATGTACCAAGATTCCTCCTTGGACATGTTCAAGCTGCAAGCCTAAACAAAACTTGGTTTTACCCAAATCTTTCATTTCAAACTCGGACTTAAAGTATGAGCATGCCTCTTCAATTTCTTCATCCGTCCCAATGATGTTCAAGTCATCTACATAGACGGAGATTATCTGAGAATCCATTCGGGATCATTGTATAAACACACATGGGCAATCTTATTTGTTTGTGTAGCCTTTCTTCCGAGAAAGTCACTCAGCGATTGTACCACATTCTTCTGTTGCTTCAAATTTACATACAATGATTTCTCCAATTTCACACTGCAGGTTTCTATTTGCTCCGTCTTGGTTCGGGATAGGATTCCTTCCGGTACTTTCATGTATATCTCGAATCCAAGTTCCCATACAAATATCTTTGTGACAACATCTATTAGCTTCATTCTCAACTTCAAGTTGATCGCCATTGAGATCAAATATCTAAAGGTAATTCCTCCCATGACCGGAGAATAGGTTTCTTCATAATCAACTCCGGGACGTTGAGTGAAACCTTGAGCTACAAGCCTTGCTTTGTACCTTACAACCGTTGTTTTCATTCCTCTTAGAACAAAGACCCATTTGTGACCTCACGGGTTTATATGGGGAGGTGTGCGGCATACGAGCCCAAACACCTCTCTCTTGTTCGGAGATACTAACTCTGCAGTGATTGCCTTTTCCATTCTTCCCAATCTAGCCTTTTCTTGCACTCTGCGAGATGCGGCTCGGGATCATGATCAATGATCGAGGCAATCTTCTTTGAAGTATGCATCAACGTTGGTTGTTGCTCTATTCGATTCTCTGTTATTACAAAGTTTATGGCCATTTCTTCATGGGGTGCTTCATGCACTTCTACTTGCTCTTCATCTGCTATTCCCTATCGCAGAGCAAGTTCCTTTAGCTTTTCATCGCCTATGTGTGCGCACACATTATTTCCGGCTTCCTTCATGGAAGATTCAAGTCCGAATTGCCTTTCTGTTGGCTTCTTTCCAGTGCAGTCTTAACGGCTCCCTTCTTTCCTTGGGGCATTTTCGTGATTGGTTGTGGTAAGTCCTCTCGCTTGATTTTCTCTAGACGCGTCTCCGGTACTTTGGGTTCGAGGAGCAGATTTCTGCTCTTTTCTTTGAGGCCTCAAGCAGGTTGAGGATACCTTCTATTTTCTTTGGTATTTCCACCCTCTCTGGTGCATTCCTTGCGGGTACATGCGACTTAACCACGCCTTCGATCACAAAATGATCAAGCGGTTCATTTGCTAAATTCGCAAATCAATTATCTTCGGACTTCTGATTTGCTTCATTAGTGCGGGGTCATGTGCGGGATCGGTGGAATGCCATATGATTTCCGGCATTTTCATCCAAAGGTTGATTTCCTCCCCTAATGACGGAAACGATCCTCGTCAAAGATGCAATCGAATCGGTCAGTATGCAAGTCTCGATCATGGGTTCCAAATATTTGATTATGGATGCACTCTCATAACCAACGTATATCCCGGACTTGCGGAGAGGGCCCATTGCGATCCACGAGGGGTGGTATAGGTACATATACCATACACCCAAATTTTCTAAGATAGGAGATCTTGGGATGATCCGTGCACAAGCCGCATAGGAGAATGGATGTTGTAGGCCGATGGTGCGAAATTGATAAGTCTTTGCTGCGTGCGGATGCGTGTCCCCAACAAGTGTTGGGCAAGTTACAACTCTGCAAAGCGGTCCGGCAATGAATTCAATCCTCTTTATTAGTGCTTCGCTAGTCCATTCTGCGTATGGACGTGCGGTGCGGAGTGCTCAATCGCTATCCTGTTCTTTGTGCAATAATTATCAAATGCCTTTGAAGTAAATTCTCGGCATTGTCCATTCTAATGGACTTCACGCGATGATCGGGAAAGCATTCTTAATTCTTATGATCTGCGAGATCGACTTTGCAAAAGCATGGTTTCTTGTTGACAACAAGCATACATGCGACCATTTCGAGGAAACATCGATGAGCACCATAAATTATCGAAACGGCCCTGACAGGGGCTGAATCGGACCGCAAATATCCCCCTGGATGCGTTCCAGGAATGCAGGGATTTCACTTTGCACTTTCATGACAGAGGGTCTAGTTATTAATTTCCGTGCACATGCAGGCACACAAAATCTTCATGATTCGGAAATTTTTAACATTAATGCCATGACCTTGTGAGTTGTTCACTATATTCCTCATCATTCTAAGACCAGGATGGCCTAATCTACCATGCCATAAAGAAAATAACTCAGAGCTTCTAAAAACAGTCTTCAAGGAAGTATACACTTGGTGCATGAATATTCGTGTAGTACAACCCAGATTCATATGAGGACATTTTTCTAATACCATTTTTCCACATACCGCGTGCTTCGCAATGCACAAGTATTCTTTGCCATTTTCTTCATTGGTTTCTACGTGAAAACCATTGGCGCGATGTCTTTAAAGCTTAAGAGAGTGCGCGTTGATTCGTGGTACAAAGGGCTTCTTCAATTACCAAAGTTGTACCCATAGGCAATATAATAGTGGCTCTTCCTGAGCCGATTACATATGAGTCGCTTCCTGCGATCGTAGTAATCTTTCCAGCGTTCTTCGTGATCGACTGGAAATACTTAGACTCTCTTAAGATGGTATTTGTTATGCCACTATCAACAATGCATATCTCTTCCATTTGAGCGCTACACGATTTCTAGATAAAAGAAATATAATTCTAATCAGATAGAGGCAAAACAATCCAAATATTACTTGCAAAATTGAAGAATACTGGAATAAAGAATAAATTGCGTATTTATTCATGAAAGAAGTATGCTCTTCTAGAGCTTACAATTAATTATTCAAAGAAAATGCTAACAACCATAATCTAAAAAGAAAATATGATTCTTGCATTTGAACGGAAGTACTAGGTTTGATCGTTCTGCTCGACGGTAGGTTTCACGTCCTGCGAGGACCCTAGACCAATCGCAGCATGGAGCTTCTTGCCCCCAAGAACTATCTTCACGTCCGATGCCCAAGTGAGGTAGTTCTCACCGTGTGGGGCCAGTTCTTCAAACTCACGATTCACGATTCATGATTTCAAAATTCCGACATTAGATTACTGCGTGTAATCTAATAGAAAATGGTTGCAAAAAGCATAAATTGCACAAAATAAATTGCTATGCATTGCAGTATATAAAATAAAGCAAAGAATTCAAAATTCATAAATAATATTCATAAAATAGAGAAATAAAGCAAGAAAAATTAAAAATAGAGCCAAAAAATCTTCTGGATTTTCTGGCAATTTTTCAAAATTTTCTGCAATTTTTTTCTCTTTTTTTTTCTTTTCTTTTTCTTCTTTTCTTTTTTTTTCTTTCTTTCTTTTCCCACCGAGCGCCTGTTTGGGCCTTCTTCTAGCCCATAAGGGCGCACGCGCCAGGGTTTCCTCTGCGCCGCCCTTTTTTCTTGCGCCTGCTTCCTTGCGCCTTGCGCCGCCCACCTTGCGCCTTGCGCCGCCCGTCCGCTCGCCTTCCTCGGGCGCGCGGCGGCACCTGACCTCGGGCGGGCGGGCACGACGGCGCTGGCACACTTGCTTCGGCCGGGCGAAGGCGCGTGAGGCCGGGCGGCGACGGCGAGGCGGCTACAAGCGGCGAGGCCGAGGCCCACGCGTGGAGGCCGGCGGCGACGGCGAGGCGGCCTAAGCGGCGAGGCCGAGGCGCCGCGTGGAGGCCGGCGGTGCTTCATGCGCGGCCGGCGTGGCGCGGACGGCGGCGGCGTCGTGCGGCCGGCCGAGCGACGACTCTTCGGCGGCGCGTCGGTGAAGCCGAGAGGAGGCGGCCGCGCGCAGCCGGCGTACACGCGGCGCAACGCCGGGCGCAACGCGGCGCTTCAGCGCAACGCCAGTCGCAACACCGCGGCGGCCGAGCCGCGATGCTTCGAGCGGCGAGGTGCGGACGGCGGTCGGACGCGAGGCCGGAGGCGACGGGCGAACAACGGCGGGCCGATCTTCTTCGCGGCAATGGCGGCTTCGAGCCGAACGGGCGGCGGCGGCGGCGACGCGGCGCAGTCGGGCTGCGCGGCTAAGCTCGAGGCCGTGCCGGCAAGATGACGACAAGGCCGTGGCTGGAGCCGGGCGCGGTGGCGCTGGCGGCGCGGTGGCGCGGCGAAAGCGGCGGCGCGCACACGAGGGCCGAGACGCGGCGCCGCGGTACGGCGCGAGAGGCGGCGGCGATGCGCCGAGCGCATCACCGTGGGCGATGGCGGCGTCGCGGTGCCGGCGGCGGCCGTCTGGTCGGCCGAGGTGCGCGTCGCGTTGCGGCGCAGATGCCTAAGCGGCGGCATGCATGCCGAGGCGCCGCCACCCGGCGGCGGTGGAACGACTTCATGCCGGACCAACGACGGCGAGCCGCGGCCGGCGGAGGCGGTCGGGCACCGGGAGCCACGGCTTCATGCCGGAGGGTCTGGTGTGCACGAGCCAAGGCGATGCGTCGCGAATCGAGCGGCGGCGCGACGCGCAAGGCCGAGCCGGCGACGAGCGAAGACGAGCGAAGGCTACGGCGGCGCTTCTTACGAGGCCGACGGCCGGGCCGTCTGGCGCGCGTCGCCAGCGGCGCGGCCGTGCGGCCGCTTCGTCGCGACAACAAAGCCGGGCGTCGTCGTCGCAGCGACGTGGCGAGGCGGCGCCGCGAGGCCAAGCCGACGAGGGCGCTACAGCGGTCGGGCGGTGGCGGTGCCGGCCGCCGGCGGTGGCTGCGAGCCGTGGTCGATCGCGGATGGCGCGTCCGTGGCGGGGCCGAGCCGACGCCGTCGGCGGCGGCCGGCCGAACTTCAAGCCGACGACCCGCCGTGCGGCGGCGCTGCAGAGGTGGCGGACTTCGACCGGTAGCGCAAGCGGGAGGAGCCGAAGGCTATCGCCGTCCTCTTTTTCTTTTCGGGATGATGAGCGAGAAAATATCGTAGATCCATGTCGTTGTAGCTTCGTGCCACGCAACGAACACAATACCGAATGCGCAGGTTAGAAGCATGCATTGTAGCTTCTTGCCACGTAGCTTCGAGCGATCGTCGTGTGGCTTCGTGCCACGTGATGAAAACGATACAAGATGCGTAGGATAGAAGCATGCATAGAAACGACAAGCGTTTAGATTCAATCGCTGAAATCCCACCTTTCTCACCTTTCAATTCTGAACTCCGGTAGAGCTTCGTGCTGATAACGTGTTAAGTAACCTCGCTATCGAATAGTCCGGGGTTCCCGAACAGATCTGAATTGGAGAACAGAAAGAGAGAGAGACGTGTTTAGGGAGAGCAATAGCGGAAATTCTTTATTACTAATGAATTCTTGTCCATAGGGGGGGACCCCCTCCTCCTTTTATAGCGCTCTCCTAGGGTTTAGACTTAAGGGACCAGCATAGGTCTTCATGGGCCATTAGGATTTCCCAACAGTAAGCTCAAGCGAAGAATAGTCCCTCCCTTGACTATTCCCAGGATTACCTCTTTTCAGGGACACAGATCCGGTGCTGTCTCTAGGATCTTCTGAGAGCACCATGTCATTTTTTACTGTGCAAAAATACTGTAACAATCTGCTGTGACAACACACTACTTACAGATTCAAACCTGTGCCTTCGATCGGATAGTCCACGTCTTCAAACTGCTTAGAACTGCACCAGATCTGTGTCCCTCTTTTTAGAGTAGCAGAGCGCAAGGGCATGTTTTGCTTTTTTAACTCCTAGTTTTCGTTTAAGGACTTCTTAGACTTTGACCACTAATTCCACTAAAAAAAGACTTCGACAACTAATACATGTAAAAGTGCTTAGATTTTTTCATGTGCAAATGGTATTACTAAAATTATCGTAAAAATAAAACTTTAACAACATTACTTGCTTAGTCACTTTGTTTTTCTGTTTGTCTTTTGTACAATAGTCTCTCCGATCTCCATTCTCGACCACATATGATGATATGAATCACACTTTGGAGGGCATCATGTGTACCTTGGAGATCAGGTGTGCTTTCATTACCAACAAAATGGCTAGTAATACAACGGTTTACAGCACGACTCCAACCCACCTCCACACCTCATCCACCCACCCTCAAAACCAAAAAAAGAAAAAAATAATGGAAAAATTCTATCTACAGGAAACATATCCAGACACCTAAAGGACAAAGAAAAAAAGTCATCTATAACTTCGGTCATGATCCTATGCAAAGATTCTCGATAACAAAACCCAGAAGGCTTCTGTTTCAGCACTGATGAAGCGATTGCACTGTTACATGGAAGTTCAACTTGATTTAGAGCGCATGTGATAGCGTCTGATTGCCAGCATCCAGGATGATTTCATCGTTTGCAGGTGTTGTGCTGTGCAAATATTTCATGTTAGCCGTGCCCAGGAACTCAATTTAAATTGACAAAGCAATGCATACTTACCTGAGATAGCTCAAAGCTGACATTCTGTACAGCAATGTAAATACAAGGATATGCAATCCGATAGAGTAGAAGAATATAAATGTCCGGGCATATCTGTCAATACAAATAGAACAGACATTACGTTAATTTATTGTTTCACTCCGCTTCATGTATAACATAAAGAAACTCTGGTATCAGGTATAATACAAAAGATCTGATCATTTATGCATTATTTTGACAGAATGATATGTACTTTCCACCCTCAAAGAGTCACTCTCCCCATGAAGGGTTATAAGTAAAAAATAGTGATGGGTTTAGACATGTTTGAGCATATTAACCAAATATAAAAAATTTAAGGACACCTAAGATATAGAGAAGGGTATAATTTCAATAAGTTAAAATCGCACCAACTACTTTGATATCATTAGTAGCGGATCCATCAACCACTAAAACACCGATGTTGTTATTATTCATATCAAATTCTGAATGCATTGACATTGTGGTTTCCAACACAATCTAAAAGGGCACACAACGTGACAACTCACAATATTGGGAATGGTCAAATACAGAAATTTGGTATGTATAACTCTGACTTAATATTTATGCAACAATTTACCGGTTATCATAAAAAATCAGCATGTGAAACAAAAAAAAATAAAGAACTGAAAAACTTGAATTGTACCCCCTGGAAAAGATAGTATCATACTTGTTACCAAGTAGAAAACGGCCACTACTGAGAGTGATTTTATCTCTTAGACCAAGCTCCTTGTATCGTTGATCCTTTTCCTGGAAATGGAAAGAAAAGTAAAGATAAGCTATCTACAATACCATAGATTGGTAGATAACAATTGTTGCTAATGATATGTTAAATATATATATACCTTCTTTGAAAAAGCAGCAAAAGGATTAATGTCATCCTCATACATTTTCTTGTACTTTATTTCAACATCTGAAGAACCGCTTTCAATATCTTCAGCATACTGTGAAATGAAATGCAACAAAGGTCAAATGCTAGAAAATGCCAATTACATTAATTTCCATCATAAGGATTTAGGATAAACCTTCTTTGGTCCTCTAGAAACAATCTTCTCATGGCTGTAATCCTGGACGTATCGAATCTTTCCATATAGTTGAACATTATCCGCTTTAGTTTTTTCCAATTCTACAGACAACATCTCATACTTCTCTTTTAATCTCCTTAGTTCCTAGCATACACAAAAATGACAATAGATGATCAGTGATACAAATTCATGTTTTACAAAGCAAAGAGGCATCATAGGATAAAATAAAATCATGAGAGAAGCATAACATATCCACAGCTTTGAAGAAAACTCAAGAGAAAGGACCCTCCAATCACATTATTCATTTGTAAAGTTCAAAGACAGCCCGATCATTGATAAAACCAAATTGTTTCACTAGATGCCAAACCTTGTCCAACAATAAAAAGGCTGTAGTGAATGGCACATTGTGCTGTTTCACATCCAGTATATCTGAGAACTACACTACCACTATTACTTGAAACACTAAAATGGTGCGGTAATTTCTCAAAATTTCATGAAATATACCTCCTCAGTTTCACGTAGTCGTGTACGGAAACGATCCCTCTGATTGCAAATGACCTTGAGCATGGAACTTTGATCTTGATCGGGTGATGCATGCCTTGGATCAGTACCCTGTAAATACAACAACAACAACAACTAAACCTTTTAAATAAATAAACAAAAAACATGTGAAGCGACAAGTGAGTGAATTGACCATTCAATTATACACACCGCGAGTAACTCAAAATCAGAACTACATGTTCGGAACAAATCGAAAATGACTATAAAAACGAGATTTTAGGCACATTTTGGTATCTGTATCAATAACTAGAATGGTGGACACTGTTGATACAACTGCATAATATCACTGGCATGTTCGCATAATCAGACTAACAGAGCTTTTTCCATTTGGAGGGAAAAGAGCATTTTATTAACAAGTGGTTAAAACAGAACCAATGGTGATTATTGGCTCAAATAAGCAACATAGATTTCAGACTAAACCGTAAATTCAACAACCAATTGTGGTACTTGTTGATCTGAAAATAGCGGTGTACAAAAGACCAGTGATTAGTCAACTCTTCAATGTTTCAGTGTTGCATATAAATACTTTTAAGAAAGAGGTTTAATTGGCGTTTTTTATACTGTTAATATTTATGACTAGTCCAGGTCTTTATACTAGCTTCAAGATGTCTGGTCTTTATACTAGCTTCAAGATGTCTATGGGCATTTCAATTGGGTTCCTCATGCATGTTTTGTCCAAAGCTGAGTTATAGTTGGCATTGTACAGCTTATTGCAAACTAAAGTAATACAAAACAAACTTCAGCCAGCAAAAGCTTTAAACAAACAAAAGGTAATGGAGAATTACCACGACATGGTTTGTAATAAGTGAACCTAAACTAAAAATTACCTCTGATACTTCATTTGAGCTGATTTCTTGAAGATCCCAATCATTCAAAAGTGAACTCCTCCTATCAGTTGAACTGTAGCCCTGCACCAAATCTAAGGGATATTAGTTATATGTCCTTCAGAAAACAAAAGTAAAGATAACAAGTTCATTGGTTTCTAAAATAACTGAATTTCAGGATTAGAAAGTTATATCATAATGTCACAATTCAGACTGCAGCACCAAGGTAACCATGGTATAAACACTAAATGCAGGAGGCATATAACTGTTAGGGATTCTATATTCATAAGGATCAATTGGTAATAGGCGAATTATCACAAGAGCGTGAAAAGCAACCTTTAGTATGTCATCCTCAAGTTTCAAAATCAACTTTTGCTGCTCTTCAACCTTCGAAGTTAGTTCAGCAATCCTTTTTTCAGCTTCCTCAAGAAGATTTGACTTCTCTGATATTTTAACCTTTAAAAGATATAAGGAACTTATCAGCCAGTTGCAGTAGAGAAAGATAACAGGTATGCGTTGCAATCTTGCATACATAAGAAAAATTGATTGTCCTTAGAGAGAAGGAATTACCTAAAATCACAGTTTCCAGCATATAAACTAAATACCAACCTTCAGCTGTGTTAGTTCATGCTCCATTTTACGGTTCTTGTCAAGAAGTAAAGCTTCCAGCTTGCTCATTTCTTCACCGTTGGTTGCTAGTTCCCAGTCTTCAGCTTCAATGGAGTTATACCCAACAGCCTATTGGAAACAAAACTGATACCTCAGCAGGATCAAGGACCAAAAAGTCAAAAGATAGTGAGGTCAGATGGACGAAAAGAAAATAACAAAAATATATCTTGAACATATCATATTAGGATCACCAACAACAAGATGGGGGTAATCTAGTATAAGAGGCAACATAGGAAAGCTGATCGCATGTACTACGTAGATTTGAAATTGCATTAAAAGATATGCAATGAGTCAGAACCAACTGATTATGGGTGGTGTAGTCACAGGTCTGAACTAAGGCAATTATCAGAGAAAGAGGGTTTATTATCAAGTGTTGGTAGCCAAAGGGAGGTTTTTGTTCTAAATACCTGCAAAATCTGAACCTTTTTCTTGAGATCGTCCACTAGTTTTGTTGTAGGTCTTTCTTGAAGTTCTTTCTTCAACTCCGTTAGAGCATTTTCCTACAAATGGAAATTTAATTAGAAAAATAATAAAGAAAAAAGTGCAGTTGCATACAAACAAATCATGCCAAGAACATACGCTCAGAGTATTGATTTACATTTGTAAAATGGCTAACAAATGCAATGGAATAGGTAACATCCTTTTTTTCCCCTCATTAGATTTAGAACTATTTTCTCTCTGTGTGGGGCTGTGTGCTTTCTGGGTTCAGATGCAAACCTAAAGGCTGCAGCCATGTCTATTAAATTCACCCATAACAATTGAAGCCAATGTGAAAAGAACAACAAGTGGATAGTGATAGAACTAAAGAAATTAACATATATTGATCTATTTTGGGAAAATGGATTATAAGAAGTAACTAGACAGGTAGATGATCCCAATAAGAAGGCCAATCTATCCTTCAGATGAAGGAAAAGAAATTCTCTAAATAAGAGAAGGATCGAGTCCCTTCCAGAATTCCACTAGATGAATAAATACACACTTATAAAATTAGATATAGCTTGGTACCCAGTACACATCAAAAGTAATAAGCTCGTTCAAGAACCAGATATTGACTTTACACACAATAACACTTTTAATGACTGAGTACCTTGTCACTGAGTAAAGCAGTCAACTTCTTCAGTTCATTCACATTCATTTCTCTCTCACTTGATAAAGTACTTTCAATGTTACGTAGTTCTGCATTCAAGTCTGAAATAATCTTCTCCTTGGCATTCAAGGAACTCTCAAGTATATCACTTGAGTCCACGTAATCACTGCATAAATACATAATTCAGATAACAAGTTCAACTTTAAGTTTCAGATAACCAAAAAAGCCCAAGTAAAATGCTAATAAACAGCAATGCCACTGAAAGGCACTAGCATCACCAGTATATGAATTATGAACTATTAAACTTAAGCAAATCTACAAATTGCATACCAGTTCATACTTCATACATAGGCAAAATGCAAATAAACTGACCTACTATTGCTTGCATCTTCATGTGTAGTCTGCAACTGAGATCGCAAATCCCCCTGAAGAAAAAAATAATAATAATAAATGGTATATTCAGGATCAGGCACTGAGCCAGCAATAGCTGTGCACATTTTGGTCAACACATGGCATGTCAATCACCGTATCCAACAATTGATGGCATTTAATAATCATTTATGCGGTTTAGACCAAGTTTCATGTTAGACACATAAATATTATTTTCGCAAGTATCTTTTTTGAGAAAATGAAGGGTTTAAAACTCGTGAATCTACAAATTTTGGCCAGAAAACATACAAATTAGGCCATTATCAATGGTTTCTCAGCGAGTACTAGCTGCCACTGTAACCGGCAGGGAGCAACCACCACAGCAACCAATCTACAATTTGGTGCCGAAAAATTTAGGAAGCATAAATTCGTAATCCGCGTGATGAATAGGAAAAGGTTAAGCCTTAAGGTATATTACAGTACAGAGAAATATTTATTGGCAAAAGTGTATGTTTAGTCCATCAACTTCTTTATAATATAGAACGTTCAGTCTCTGAATTCTAGTTTTGTTAATTTGATCCCACAACTCTCTAATTCCGTTCATTTTCATATCTCTACTGGTTTTATTCTGTTGGTTTTTCTAATATGAATTTAAGATGGTAGGTTAAGTGATGTCATGTCTATCAAATGAGAATTACAGGATTTAGCCCTACTGTTCGTCAGGGTTATTCCGGAGTGCATTTGCTACAAAAATTGCTAAAGTCGTGAACAGAATTACTGCCAGTAGTACATCACTCTGCATTTGCCACACAACTAGTAACTTGAATATCATTGAAAAATACTACAATAGACTAACATCGTTCTACGGGATTCTGTTAGACAAACTAATGCAGAAATGAAAAATAAAACACCAGCACTGACTAATAAAAAATAAAAAAATTGACAATTTGGCATCAAACCATCAACCATATGTTAGAACCATCCATGATTCCATGTATGTGGTTAGTGGTGGTGATGACCATAGCATGACTCTTAGAAAACATAGTACAGCTATCAATGTTATGTTAGAAGTTAGAACCGTTGTGCAGTCAAAAACAATAAGCAGGAATCGCAAAGCAAAAAACTACCTTTTCTCTCTCAAGACTAACTAATCGTGCTTGAGCCCGTTCAACTTCATCCATCAGAAGATTGACTTCAGCTTCCTTTGCAGCTCGGTCCTCCTCTGAAAGAAATATGATACTTCATTAGAACACTTGGAAATATTGTGCTTATTAACTCACAAGATCTTCAAGGTAACACAATTAAAAGAAATGGTACCTGATTGAGTGTGAAGCTCAAACAATTGGCTTTGTGCCGATTCATGTAGCTTCTGCATATTCTTGACACTTTCTGTGGCTTGCCTTAGTTGGTCCTGCAATGACCGTTCCCTACAATCATGGCAAGCTAAAGGTCAAAATCTGCAGTATACATCATGATATATGATGTGGTCTTGATGTCAAGCAAAATTTTGAAATCAAGAAGCTTACATTGCAATTATGATGACATTCAGACAATTATTTTCTTAGTTACCATTAGTTTACCATACCTATCTTTCAAGGCTTCAAGAGTTTTTTGACTTTCTTCTGCCAAGCTTCGCTGTTTCATTTCAACCATCTCTCTCACTTTTTCCTCCATCTAAAGTCAGTAAAATAAAACAAAAAAAATATTACAGAGTGAAAAATCTAGAATTAGAGAAATAAGGAAGCTTGCTATTTAAAATGATTTGGAATAACAAATCAGCATGGAAGTTATCATTCCAAGAATAATCGCTCACTATAAATAAAATTGAAGAAATATTTCACCTTCTAGACAACGTTTACAAAGTGACAGATGTTTGATTGTGTTGTGCTAAAAAAACATTATTAACAGGTCAGAATATTTGCAGAAAGAACACATACTTCCATTATTGTTAGGTGAAATTTGGCATTTCAGCATTTATCATCAACCAACCAACCAAACAAGCATTTTGTTCCAAACAAGTTAGGGTAGACTAGGAATGAAACCCAATCAAAGTCATCTTAGGTCATGGTTCTGGTACATGGATCGCTAACCACTGTTCTAAATAAAGACTGTAAAGGCCTTGTAAACGACCGTTAAAACGGTAAAGGTCCCCTGCCTGTTACATTTATGAAGGTTTGCCTGTTTTATCGGGTTGTTTATTTGGTTTAACGGCCGTTAACGTTTAACGAGCCTATTTTATCGGGTCGTTTATTTGGGTAAAATTGCAAGATTGTCATATGACATGGAACATTATGACATACATGAGATGAATGCTAGCTATACTTTTTAGTGCCACTTGAGTTGTTCACTCATTCAATTATGATTCTTTAATTACATTCACATCATGTCATCTTTTTCTTAGTGTCATCATTGTGGACAATTATTGATAGCTCGGTAGTTTCATTTTATATGCATGAAAGAAGATGAATTAGATGCATGGTTGTCACGACGTCGCCTAGGCGTCATGGCGTTTCGAATGGGACGCCATGGATGCTCGCCTCGCCTTGGTCATCTAGGCGAGCGCCTAGGAAATTGTAGCGTTCACGGTGTCGCCTCGGCGTCTATGGCGAGCGGCTAGGCAAGCGCCTTGGCTAGCTGGCCCCCGGGTGAGATAAGTTGGCAATGCAGGGTATGGAATCCAAGCCTCCGCCGTTCCTCATTGCGCCGACCGATGACGAGCTCCCTTCCCTCCTCCACTCCCTCCTTCATTCCCTCCAACGAGGTCCCCTCCCTCCTCCTCTTCCACTCCGTCCGCCAGGTATTCTTCTTCTTCCTCCGCCGCTACTTCTTCTTGTTTTGTTCCTCTTCCTCTGCTCTTTATGTGCTCTGCCCTGCCTCTCTAATCTGCCCTCTCAAGTGTTGTTCACCTTAGCTTGCCTTGAGGACGCTATGGTGCCCGCCTGACGACATGGCATCCTAGCGCCTCTCAGGCGTCGTGGTCGTCAGGTATGCCGTGACAACCAAGATTAGATGCTTATTCTGTTACTGCAAATGCATGTATATATTTCTCTGCATTTTAAATAGTAAAACCGTTTACAGGGCTTCTTACCGTATAAACACTAAAATGTGGGGTGACCGTTCGTTCACCGTTTACCGTTATTTAGAACATTGTCGCTAACTTCCATGCACTCCTATCCAACACCAACTCTTTGGATACATTCCAATCCCTCAAGTCTTTTTTAACTGTTTCCTTCCACGTCAGTCCCGGTCGACCCATGCCTCTTATGTTTTCGAGACGACTTAAAATTCTACTACACACCGGTGCCTTAGAAGGCCTCCGTTGGAGATGTCCAAACCATCTCAAACGATGTTGAATAAGCTTTTCTTCAATTGGTGCTACTCTAACCCTATCACGCATATCATCATTGCAGAATCGATCCCGCCTTGTATGACCACAGATCCACCGCGGTATCCACATCTCTGCAACACTCATCTTTTGAACATGTTGTCTTTTTGTCACCCAACATTCTGTCACATACAAATTGCAAGTTTGATCGTCGTCCTATAGAACTTACCCTTTAATTTTTGAGGGACTCCTCTATCACATAGGACACAAGATGTTTGGTGTCATTTCACCCACCCTGCTCGTATCATGTGACACATCATCATCAATCTCGTCATCACTTTGTAGCATCGATCCCAAATATCGAAAAGTTTCCTTCTTAGGCATTACTTCCCAAATATCCACTCTGTAGCATTTCAGCCTTTAACATCAATTCAAAAGAATAGCTAATATATCTTCCATAAACTTAAAACCATAGTTACCAGATTCGCTGTAAACCCTTGCGAATCACAAACCAGTTTAGGGTACGGGGTTTGTGTTCGCAGTGAAAATTGAAAGAAAAAATGGCTAACTGCGAACCTGCATCCCGTACAGTGACTCAGACGAACAGCGTTTCGGGTAACTATGCTTAAAACAGTAGGAGTTTTTGAACTTGATTGGAACTAATCTATGCAACTTCCACATTGTTAGAAATTCAGTCCATCCATTCAATGATAACAGCACTATTCTACAGATACAAGAAGTCACTTTTGATAACTTAACAAAGTAACAGGGTGCAAAAGAGCTCATGCTCTTCTACTTTGACCTCCTTCATGCAAAAGAACAAGAATGGAAAGAAAACTAACTAGCTAAGAAAAGAGAGCAGCAAGCGAGTGACAACGGAACAGACCTGCTGTTCTAGTTGGCGGTTTCTCTCCTCCAGTCGCCTAATTGTAGCCTGCTGGTTCTTCAGGTGGGCTGCTTCCGCCCGGTATTCTTCAAGCTCAAGTTTCATCTTCCGATTTTCATTCTCCAGTTCACATAGTTTCTGGTCTTGATCCTGCTTGCGTTGAAATCATCAGCAGGAGCATTTGGTGCAAAATGAATATAAAATAATGATTGAACCACATCTGTTATGTTGGAACCAGCTACTAGTTAGGGAAATTAATTCAAGAAAAAGAATAAATAAAATTGAACACATCAGGCTTTATTAGAGGAAATTGCAGTAACAGACCGTGTTTTCTTTTTCCAAAATTGTTGATTCTGGCCTGTACTTTTATTCTTTTAATTTAATAATTGACTACTTGTACTTCTAAGTTGGAGCAAACTAACTGCCATCTATATTTTGCATTTTGACAACTTTCCACCTATAGTTTTAAATTTAGTGCAAATTGGCACCTATCATTGCAATAAACTTGCGTACTTGTACAGAGGGTGACGATACATACAAGTGATAAATTTGGTACAGAAAAATATGTGTTATTATAAGAATTATGATCACATACAACAAGTGTACAATGCTATTCTTAGGTGTCAATGGGGAATATCAACAGGATGGCAAATTGCTACATGCGACAAGGCAAAATGTTAAATATTGGTAGGAATTTTTAATTTTGGAAAGGTTAGGACAGCTATGAGGAATTTCTCTATGTGTACACGAAACAATTCCGAAATTAGAGAAGCTAAAATAGATAATAAATCCAACAGAACATACAGCCATAGAAGCAAGAGCTGGATATGGGTCAGGGGCTTCATAGAGCTTCTGATAGATGTTGAGAAATGCATTTTCTCCAAACTTTGCTCTCTTTGTGAGATTGTCAACTTCCTCTTGATAACTCTTCAGCAATGAGTTAAATAAATTAAGCTTCTCATCTGAAGAAGCCTTCTTGAAATCCCGAGTGCTCTCAGCAAGCCTACGTCTGTTCTTCTGGCTTGTCTCTTGATTCTCTGCAATCTTTAAACCCTGCTCATCCAAACCACTTCTTTCCTTCTCCAGATCAAAGCCTAAAGTGCACAAGAAACAAGAGTCGGATTCCCCACCATGGATGGCGTAAACACTTGTATGAAAATACACCAGCCTTAAGAACAATGCTATAAACTCAACATAACTTTCTACAGTGCATGGCCATTCACACTGGGAGGCAATTTCAGTACTATAACTTTCTAAGTCTCCCATGGAAACCACAACAGCACTGAAGCGGCTTGTTATCTCAAAGCTACTCTCCTTACTAAGGATGCAAATTATCAGAGAAGATATCACAAGATCATGACGCCGGAGATCAATCACTAACTCCTTATGCAAATGATGTTTCTATATCGCATTACCTATGCGAGGACGACAAAAGCTTTTCAAGCTTCACAGAAATAGCAAGCATATGTTTGAGAAGAAACTCAAGCCTTCTCTACTGAAACTGCTCTGCCTACTTGTCGTAAGGTTCATCGCGAGCCGTGGCATACGTCTTCACACCTAGAGATCCGTTCGGATTATGATTTGGAGCCAATTGACGAAGTGGCAAGCACAAACGCTAGTAGATTTGAATGGTAGTGTCAAATGTAGGTCAACATTTCACCGCAATTAAGATCTCTCCACTCGCGATTAGTCACAAAACTCAACAAATCCTGCACTTACGGGCCAGTAATGAACCACGCCGCGACTGGGAATCCCCGATTCCCGACAGCTAAAGCGGCACGATCCCATCAAACCGGTCCTCGGAGCTCACCACCAATTCGAACCTACATGATCTCCTAATCGACGAAGGGGAAGCGTCAGGTGTAGCAAGATCGAGGCGGACCTTTCCAGAAGCTGCACACGACGGCGAGCGGCGACGACATCGCCGCGGCGGCCGATGACGGGGGCGAGGGAGGGGGCAGCGACGGCGGCGGCGAGCAGTCGCGCTCCGACGCGGCCGCCTGGGCCGGCGAGGGCTCCATGAGCTCGGGATTCTGGACGCCTGGATCTGGCGACGGAAACGTTTGGTTCTACTGCAAGTTTTCGGACGTCCGTGACGTGTTGTTTGCTGTTTAGTACCAGTTCTAAAACTCAAGACTAGTAATCCATGCAGGGTTTAAAATGCCGACGAAAACAGACCGTGCCGAGCCGGTTTGGCAATTAAAACCGTTCGGAAAATCGATCAAATGAATAGTAAATTTAAAAATTTTGAAGAAATTTAGCAAACAGTGTCAAAAAATTTTGAAATTTTTTTTACAGTCCTGAGGCAATCCTAATAATTATGTAAAATTTTCAGATTATTATCAGATACTTACATTTTTTAAAAATTCAAATGATAATCTTGTCACATTATATCTTTATTCGATTTTTATTTTCTAGGGGCACAAAATGAAGTCTAATATTTCTTAAAAAAATTTTGTGATCTTATAACGTAATTAAAATGATTATGTAAAATTTTCAGATGATGATCAGAAATGTGTATTTTTTTAAAATTCTGAAAGTGCTATTATCATTGTATATGCTATTACGTTTTTTATTTTATATAAGTACTAAATGAAGTCTAATATTTCTTAAAATTTTAGTACATGATCCTTTGGAACTTGTTATGTTTAAATTAAAATTTCAGAATATAAAAATTATTTTAAATATTTATAAAAATCTGACAATGTCTTTGTTCCTTTCGTTAATTTCTGTTTTGGATTTTTTAGAAGTAACAAATGATTTCAAAAATTGTTTAAATTTATCTGAGGTGTTTTATAGATTAATTGGGATTTTTTGTAAAAATTTTTTAAAATTCAATTTTTTCAATTTTCTTGCATTTTCACCATTTTCCTTCTGTCGTCGGTTTTCGACAAAAACCGACCGGTTTTTGACCTTTTCGACCGGTTTTTTATTTTTTTTTGAATCAGTTTGACCACATGTTTGACTTTCGCAAACTGATCGGTTTTTACCGAATTTCGGTCGGTTTTCGCGAAAAACCGGTGCCGAACAAGTGGCGATTTTCGAACTCAAAACGAAAATGTAAACCCTGAATCCATGTCGTAGGCTCGTAGCCGCGTTTGTATTTTCTTTTTCGAATATTTGTGCCCCACAATATAATTAGTATATGTTTTTTTATGTGCTCCACATTGAAACATCTTATAATTAGTATATGAGTATATCTAAAGTGGTAAAAGAGTATTTCAAGTTCGTTTAGTGATATTTTAGAGGTGAGAGTAACTATTCCTAAGAGCAGAAAGTATTTTTCGTTTGTGTGTATATGCACGCTAGTGCGACACGATCAGTTTTAAATGTGATGTCCAGTTTTTCTGTTTTATTGTACGCAGAAACAATGAGTTACATCCCAATTTTATTGCGTTGATCGTGCGACTTGTGCTTCTTACAGGATGGAACTGTCCTCTAACTATCAACCAATATTATAAACCTCATGCAAGCAAACTTTGATACAATTTTAGATTCGATTTAAATTGCTTCTTATGAATGGAATTCCTTTTGTCATGAGGATTCCCCCACCTGAACATATTAAACAATGTGCGCCTAAATACACTACAAAGTCTTAGGAGCACGGACAAACCGAAGATAATAAGCATAGCCCAAGCACAAAGGGCTACATAAGAAGAGGAAGAGGTACACCTTAAATTCATTATGAGTTCAAAATCTCAAACTACAGCAATCTATCTAACGAAGTTCTGCTTATATATTCAAACCATTTGTGCACAACTTTGTCGCATTCTCTAGGATACTCAATGCTGCCTAACAAGTAAAGTGTGCTACAACATCTCATTTTTTGTATAAGCCCCCTGTAACTTCTCTCCATACATGATTGCTCTAGTAAAGACAACGATGTAAATTATGGATTTGAGCATGTTATTGTATATATATGTCCGCTAAGTTTATGGGCTATAGATAAGCGGATTCGAACCAATAACATCCTTCAAGGGATAAACCACCGTCTCTCAGATCTTTCCGAAGGATTTTACCGTAGAGGCATTTGCCAAAAACTAGAATATGATCCCACCTAACTTATTTATACATCATAGTCTACATCTAGCACGTGTACTCTTAACAAATATGGTAATAGAAAATTTTTGGAGATACGATTATGGTCATAGTCATCGAGAATAATCATGACTAATCGACAATTAATCAACAAGTTGGCCTAGAAGCATGACTAGAGGACCTCGACTCGATTAGTTTCCTAGTCGAGCAAACGGGATTTCTAGTCGACGACTAGCCACAATTAATCGCATGACTTGGTTGGTAGGCTAGCCGAGCCACATGTTGGATTGGGTCTTAGGTGGCCGGTTACTCAATCACTCAATTGGGATTTGGCCTGGCCATTTAGAAGTGAGACTAGAAATAAAGAGGAGCAGCCATAGCATTGAGCATTTGAGTGTCACACCGGAGGCAACAAGCTAGGAACCCTAGACAAAGGCGCCGCCATCTGCTCATCCTCCTCCTCTGCACCCTCCCCAAGTCGCCAGCCTGAGGTCGCCTTTGGCCTCTCCATTCTTCTCCCCTAGTCTTTAAGTCTTAATCTCTCTCCTCTCCTTCATCTTCCATTTCCGTAGATATGTATTGCTTTGTTCTGAATACCCTTTGTTTCATGCTCTACTCTGAATGATCAACCTACTATAATGGAATTTCTGATTTCCGGTCCAACTAGCTGTGGACTAGTCGTGACTAGTCGGTCGACTAGTCGTCTAAGTTGACAAGTCGCCCCTATGGCAACTCGACTCGAGTTCACTACTTTTTTTTTTAATTTAGGCCAGAAGCTCTGGCATTCACTATTAAAAGGTGAGTATCAGAGACAAATCGAGACTTGGTCCTTAGTAGACGAGGGCACAACTAATGCACCTTGCTAACTGACCTGGTCAGTTCTCTCGAGTTGATGACTTAATAATTATGATTATAGTTGCAGAAAACTTTAGAGATATCACATCGACTGCAGTGGTTTTAGCTATTTCTGGATATATAACAAGAAAAAAAATCTACGCGCACTTAAATGTTTTCTACGAATTCTTTACGTACGGACGACGAAAGTGTTGACTTAGAGCTTCTGCTCTAGTAGTTACTCAAACAACGCTGGTGACCGGCGAGTCCAATACATGCCCAAGGCGCCAAGGCGGGCCCCTGTTTTTGCCTAAGCTTCTTGGAGGAAAGTCCCATCACCAACCATGCTATCTTTCCATGATTCGTTGTGTAGCGATCACGTGGCCCATACGCTTCTCATGTACATGACAATGCAATATGCAAATCGGGATTTAGGAGCTGAAGTTTTTGTTTCGATTTTCATATTCTAGAAGGATTAAGTTTCAGGTAAGTTGTTGATGAAATTACATCCTCAAGAGGTTCTCAACAGCTATATAACAATACAATTCTGTCGTCATTAGACATAACAGCGTCCACATAATCAGGTTAGCCTTCATCTGACTCGCAGCAAACAATAACATGCTGCATCAACAGTGTCTTGACACCAAATCTCAAAGTTCCATCAGATGCAACCACAAAACACAACTAATAACCAGCCAGTGAAAGTTGCTAATACAGCAATACTAATGATGTGCTGCAATACAGTAAATAGTTGAAAGTCGCTAACAAACTAATAATGCGGTTCCTGAAGCAATTTTGTCCACATAACTGTGTCCACTAGGTACTTCAGCTCGACAAGTTTCACACAACGCAGCCCTACTACATCTTATGATTCCACATAGTGCAACCGATCCTAGTACATCTTATGATCCGATAATATAGGTAGCTGAGTAAATGGACTCAGAAATAAACATGGGGTGAAGTTGAGCTCCAATTAGTGCCCCTCTCCTTCAGGCTTTGATGCTTCCTTGATCTCATCACCACCGTCCTCCTGGGAGAGAAATAACAAATGGAATTTATCAGTACTGAGGTTCAGTAGACCGCGCATCACCAGGAAACAACTACAATATGATAGGATGGAACATATAGAAGGGCATATATACCGCGTTGTCGGAGGTCCAGAGAGTCAGGTTGTCACGCAGAAGTTGCATGATCAAGGTGCTGTCTTTGTACGACTCCTCACCGAGGGAGTCCAGCTCAGCAATTGCCTCATCAAACGCCTAACAAGTATGAAGACACAAAATTAACCTCATTCCGGATAGTATATAAATGAATCTCTCAGTATATAACGCAGGCACCAAACCTTTATTTGTTGCTAAGTGAGACATCTACACTATATTTTTAAGTGGCGTGAAGCTTTGATTGGTCGGCTTAGTTCTAACATAGTTGGTTTGGCTGATTAAAACGGCAGAACTTCTAAAATCAAGTCAATAGCATTCATTTGTTCATCTCCCATACAATTTTCACTTTGATCAAACATTGAGAGAATCATCGGACATGTTTTTGCATCAATTTCAACCAACATCATAATTGTATAACTTATTCATGACAAACAGCAATCAAGTAACTTCAATTTAAATTACCAAGTAATACAAAATACCAAATAACTAAAACAGAAGTAGAAGAAAAACAGAAAAACTAACCTGCTTAGCAAGGTTGCAAGCACGATCCGGCGAGTTCAGAATTTCATAGTAGAACACTGAGAAGTTCAGTGCAAGTCCAAGCCTTATCGGATGGGTTGTAGGCAGGTCAGCGAGCGCAATATCCTAAATCAGTAATTAAATATCATCATGTGCACTCATCGTAACAAAAGCATCACAAATCCATTAAACTACAAATATAAAATAAAAACTTCACTCCATGATGACATGCGGAAGCAAAATCATAGCTAGTATTGTACATCCCAATTCTCTAAGTGGATAAGCAAATGTACTTTCCATGAATAAAAATTCTTAAATTTGCAGAGGACTCATCGAAGGCGCTAGGTCACAAGCAGGAATGATAAAAAATATCGAGAAGTGATATTAAACTGATATTATTAATATCAAATTAGCAAACAATCCATGAAGCCAACCTGGGCTGACTTGTATGCCACAAGAGTGTTCTCAGCTGCTTCTTTCCTCTCAGCTCCTGACTTAAACTCTGCAAGGTACCTATACATTCACAATCAGAGAATAAACATTCAAAACTTCATACATCCAATAATTTACTAACTGTGCTAATTCTACGTACACCACAAATAAATACCTGTGGTAGTCACCCTTCATTTTCAGATAGAACACCTTGGACTCTGCTGCAGTGGCAGAGGGGACGAGGTGGGAATCCAGAAGCTTGAGGATGCCATCACAGATCTTTCCGAGCTCGGTTTCGATCCTGCTACGGTACTCCTTGATTGATGCAACATATGTCTCGTTCCCACGGCTCTCTTCCTTCTGCTCAATGGAAGAGATGATCCTCCATGATGCCCTCCGGGCACCAATCACATTTTTATAAGCCACAGAAAGCAGGTTGCGCTCCTCAACAGTGAGCTCACCAACATCAGCAGTCTTTGCCACCTTCTCCATGAACTCGACCATTTCCTCGTAACGCTCAGCCTGCTCGGCGAGCTTTGCCATGTACACATTCTCCTCACGGGTTGCCTCAGCAGGAGACATTTTTTGTTTCCTTTGTTCTCAAGACTCAAGCTTGTTCCTACCTTATATACCTGCAAATAATGTATCAAGACTATTGGTGGCGTTTAAAATATATCACAACTTGATAATAATACAACCTATAGCACAAGTGGATCATCTACAATAATATGCGCACCGTTCTCTGAAAACCAGCACAAGCGGAGTGGAGATCAACATGATAGCCACTTCCGACTCTGAAGAACAATGAACGAAACCCAAGTGTATCATACAGATCACCCTCTTTTCCCCTATTCCGACGAAGTGCATGCGGCACCACTTTCCATGTTGCACAACTAGCTCATAGTACTTTTCAATGTATGCAGGGAATCATTTTTTAGGCATGTAAATATTCTAATTCACCCTCTAAATGGCATTTCATTAGAATATGTTCCTCCCTTTCGTTTTTTTTAGATTCTTTAAGACAAATCAACAAGAAAGTGGCCATCAAATCATTGATCTAGTCTTACACCACCAAACTTGAGGTTACGAAAACGACAAGGAATTGTTCCACGGACCATCAAGCAACAGACTAACAGTTGAAATTAATATTACCAGCGGTACCGAACCATTCATGCATACTCTTTCTATCAACAATATATGGCTATATCTACAGTTCACTCTAGGCGAGTTACATCTACCAAGAAACACGCTGGATCTACATGACTAGCTCTACGAGGAACAGTTGCGCGCGTACATTTTCATGTGAATGAATGGCCAAGAATCCGTTCCCTCCCCTCAGATCTCAAGCCCTCAACAATCTGCCCGCCTCCATCCCAAGTAAAAATACCACAAATCGGGGCAAGATGCGCATCAAATCCTACTTTTCAGACGGTGAAACCCTTTCTCTCAAGAACCCTAAACAAGCAGATCAGATCTAGGTCCTGAACCCTAACAGATTAAGCAAACTAGCTCTAGATCTAAAACGACAGAAGGTAGGATCGACTCTGAATCTGAAATCCGAGCTCAAAACAAACAAATCAAACAACCAAGAAAAAGAATCCATCACAGAACAAGAACGAAAAACCTCACCTCGGATTCCAGCAACCAACCAATCAGTTGCTCACACCCAAGTACCCAACAACCGCAAAGGTAGAGAGAAAGAAAGAGAGAGGAGGCGAGAAAAAGCGAGTACCTTTCCTCTCGCGCTTTCCCTTCCTCACGAGCTCTCCTGTCGGTCTCGGCCGCGGATTTGCGTGTGCTTGCTTGGTTCGTGGGAGTCCGGGGGTGTAGGAAGGTAAGGAGTGGGAAGGGTTGGAGATAGAAAAAAAAAATTAGGAGAGCGATGAGTGCGGCCCCTCGAGAAGCTCGCCTAGCTGTTGGGGCAGCCGTCCAATGGGAAGCCGACGCGTCGCGCCGCGACCCGACCGGGCGGCGCCACGAGGGCAGCGGCGCGCGGTCAAACCGGGAGCCCGCGCGAGGCGGGAGGGGGGCCGCGGACGGGTGCCTGGGACGGGTCTAGTGGACCGGCGAGGGAGGGAGGGTACGTGGGGCCGTGCTACTGGACCGACCTCTCTGGAGTTTTGACCTGGGGTAGGATGGTGCGCACCGATCAGATCTACGTTGATCATGTCGTATCACGTGCTATCTGTGCCAAACAAACACGTTCATAAGAAACCGATCGAGTACATTCATTATTTTTTTTGAGAAAAAAGAGTTAATTTGCGAGTGTTTGTACTGCTGATATCATGGGCTACCATTGGATCAAAGTAGACCCGGGCAATGTGCCTGGTTTATTTGGGCTGGCTCTCGGCACGGTCCGTCCAAAGCACCGATGGTTATCTTTAGGTTGGATCAGCGCACTATAAATGACGGGTTATGTCGGTTCTGAAAATTCGGTACATCGGATGATATGGCACGTTGATTGGGTTAGTCTGACACAAAGGCAGTCTTTTCATAAAAAATATCATATCTACGCCACAGCTTATCATCAACTATTTTACCCTAATGACTTAAGCAATTATCAAATACTACATCTCCCTTTCACCTACTCCTATGACCTATCTGATGTAGTCGCCATCTCCCTATGCCTCTGTTGTCTCCTCTCTTTCTCCTCTTGCCCTCTTCTACCCCTGCTCCCTCCTTGCTAACTTGGAATGCATGAATATCTGAACAAAAGAGAATAGTTAGTATATATGCATGTTGTTGTACCCTTTTTCTTACCAGAGAGACCCCACTCTAGGGCTTAAGTTTTTTAACGATGCAATAACTTTGTATCTGTGCTCAATTAATAAATAAAATCTAATTCTTTTTTCCTAAATAACTGTGTGTATCGGATCCTCGCCGGTGGTCGACACTCACTCGTCGTCCTTAGTAGCGCTCACGGGATGGACCAACGATGACGACATTCACGACTCCACACACCCAATAAGACAAGACCTGGGCCCACACGTCACGATGTGCCCTAGGCCTTGCTGGAGACTAGTCAGGTTGGCACGATATAGCACGCTGCTAACACGGTCCAACTCCCACCTATAGATCAAAGTGAGAACCCATAGTTAATGAGTTAAACAAGTGCATATATATATATATATATATGAAAAATACCTTCTACTCTCGGTTGTAGTTACTCCCACCTCTAAAATACCACCTAAACGAACTTAAAATACTATTTTATCATTTTGGGTACGCTTATACACTAATTATAAGATATTCCAATATGAATTATATGAAAAAATTACAAGGAAGTATATAGTTTTTAGCATATTTTATAAATACCTTTATATATGGACATAAAAAGGAGTATATCTAAAAAATATACATACCACCTCTGAAAAAATGTAAATACCACCTAACTAATATTATATACTCGCATACTACACGTATATATCCTCTGTTATGTAGATACTCCATATGTTATGAGATACAACATAGGGAGTAACTACTTCCTAGTGTAGAAAAGCGGCTTTATATCTCTACTCCTTCTAATTAGGAGTTGGTGGCAGTGGTCTGTTCTCCTTTAGAGCATCTGATTCGTTGGATCTGATATGAACGGCTGAGATAGAAGAGGATTTAATCATATCTTACATGGAAGGATTTTATCATATCTTTTTTGAATAGAAATATTATTTTAGCATATCTCTATTCACATGTTCTTACTATGCAAGGATGTTATTCATATATCTTATAAATGGAAGGATTTTCTTATCATATCCTGTATGGATAGAAGGATATACTCACCATATCCCATAATACAGGAATTTTATCTCATCATATCTGGAAATGCATAGATTAAAAGGAAAGAATCACGCAACCAAATCATGTGCCAATCACGAAGATGTCGGGGAGATTTGACTTTCATCTGCCTGCGTACGCTACCTTCTCCTTTCATCTACTCCTTATTAGAGGGCACTCACTCTCATCTTCAGGAGGACAGGCTGGTCGATAGTGGAGACACACGCAGGAAGAAAAGAGAAGAGAAATGATGCGTGCAAGAAGCAAGAAGATTTCCTACAAGAGGAAGGCAATAACTTTCTCCTCCTTCAATGGTAAGGATTGATATCTCTATATCAATTCTAATTAAGAGTTGGTGGCGATTGTCCATTCTCTTTCAGAGTACTTGATTCGTTAGATCTAACATGAACGGTTGAGATGAAAGAGGATTTAACTCGATAGTCAAATCTCTTCGGATGAACAAATTTTTCCTACTATTGAAACATAACTAAAGTTAGTGTTCTTTGCAAATAAATTTTTTGTCGCAAATTGAGTTTTCGTTGCAACGCACGGGCACATGACTAGTATATATATATATATATATATATATATATATAGGAAGCATCTTTTCTACTCCCGGGAGTAATTACTCCCTACGTTGTATCTCACAACGTAGGGAGTATCTCGTGCAACGGAGGGTATGCACATGCAGTACACAAGTATATAAGACTAGCTAGGTAGTATTTATATTTTTTTTGGATATACTCCTTTTTATGTCCATATATAAAGGTATTTGTAAAATACGCTAAAAACTATATACTCCCTTGCAATTTTTTCATGTGGTTCACATTGGAATATCTTATAATTAGTATATGAGTGTACCTAAAATGATAACAGATTTAGCCCCCTGCGGTTTTTTGTTGGGAAAATAGTCGCTTGACCCGCACATGCCGCACACAGGTATTTGCTTATCGTATATTTATGTGGTAAAGTAGGTTGGAATGTGTGACAGGTTCGTTGATGTTGTTCTTGCAACCGGTACAATTGTTGAGTGCTTAAAGTTCGAAAACAACAGAATGAATGAGATATAGGATTTCATAATAAAGGTGGATTAGATGGCACATACAGTTTCTTAAAGCACTTCAAACCGTATCCATGACCAGCTTAGTGTCGTACGTAGAAAATGAACTACTTCGCAAATATAGCATACAGTACAACAAGGATAGACTAAAACACAATATTCTCCAATCACTTGACATGATCTAAAATGCGCTCCATCTTAAACATCAGCATGTTCAGCCTCTGCTCGAGCATGGGGTCCATCCTCTGCTCTATCGTATGCTGCATCCTCTGTTTTACTGTGCTTGTAGGACGCTCCATCGAGGTATCCATGGTGTCTGCCCACTAAAAATATTGGCATCCTACAGCCTATGTGACGATGTGAACATGCGTTGAGGTCGTGGAAAGAAAAAAGATCTCTAAAAAATAAACAACTTGAACGGTAAAAAAACACATCACAAAGGGAAGAAATCGAATTACCTTTTCATTTACAGAGAAAAAGGGCATTTGTAGAACACCCGACCGTTATTTCCCTTAGTGTTGACGTAGAACACATTAGCTTGCACATGACAGTTAGAACAATTGACCCGCCTTGCAGTGGCAAGCGCACGGGCCCTCTGATTCCCTAAGCTCGACGTTTCAGACATGGCCTTCACTTGACCTGAAGGAAGCAAGGAATAGAATGAGGAAGAGGATATAAGGGAGCGGAGGCGGCATGGAGGCCTATTTATGGAAGCAGTGCAAAGATTCGACGGGAAAAATGGCGCTAATATTTGGTCTGACAGGTCCAGTTAATGGGCACTACATGGGTAACTTCTATTGTTACTCATAAGAAGGACAGAAATGCAATAATTATGACATGAAGACACAAACATTATTTACGACATGATGTTAATCGAATGTTACAGCCTACAAGCAAGCAAGCTGACAAAGTTGCTGCCCGTGAGTTATCTAGTCGGCCTGACAAAGCTGTTGCACGCGAGTTGTCAATTCGATCTGAGAAAGTAATAGGCATACAACAATTACACACATGATTGCATTACACTGACATTTAAGATATTCATACTAATATTTCACTGACATTATGCCATTACTTATGACATGTACTGTTATATTATGTACTGCTAATTATACTATTATTGCCATTACATATAATAATATAGTTTTTTCATGTACTATTAATTGCAATAAGATCACGCTAACATAGTCATTTCACATACTACTACTTCCAGTAACATTACACCAATTATACCTTATTTTACTTACTACTCATTACACTACTACCGTTATTTCATGTAATACTACTCATTACACTACTACTTCCAGTAACATTACACCAATTATACCTCATTTTACTTACTACTCATTACACTACTATCGTTATACAATTATCGTCATTTTATGTACTACTCGTTGTACTAATACCATGGTTATACGTACCACTCCTTGTAATAATATTTTGCTAATTACACTAATATTACAAAAATACTTTACTAATATTCCTGAAGATTTCAAAATGACCTTCTCGAAGCTGTACAAAAAAACCTTCCTAAAGAATACCTGCAAAATACGAATCCCGAATCAAATACTAAAAAAAAGGTTAACTTTGCATAAATTTCACCAAACTATGAACACTGACTAAATTCCTTTGGAATTCCGATTTCAAATTTCTGTGTCCACTTATTTTCCGCCTCCTTGTTTTTCTCCCGTCTCTCCTCTTCGAGCTCTCGATTTTCTCAGCTCTCTCAGCGCCTCCCGAACTCCCTCGCTCTACCTCCGGTTTATTTGCCTTGCCCACTGCCTGATGCGAGTTGTCATTTATAGCGAGGGACTGAGCATTTGCGCGGGAGAAGCGAAATTCGGTCGATGCTTTCGGTGTGCAGACGGGACGGATCAATGTGATGCAAAGAAAAGAATTACGAGACGTGTGCAACGCTTCCGCCCAGGGCCAGTTTTGCAGAGCCGCCGGGTGCCAACATCAACCGGGGCCGATCTTGGAGAGGCAACACGTGTGAAGGCCCGTGAGAAAAAGCAACCGATTCGCGATCAGTTTTGAAAGAATTTGGCCAAACAGTGGGACCCACGGGAGAATATGCAGCTTTTTATGTGCGCCCACACCCGACATGGCCTTGCAGCGGCCCTGTGCTGCTGCTCCCGCCGCAACCCGCGCCCTGGTAGTGTTGCATGGCTTGCAATGCCTATACCATCGTTCTCTTGCATGACGCAAATACAGCAATCTTTGCCGGGCGGTGTAGCCCTCCCGATCATTGCAAGCCGGTCTGTACCGCTTACACCATGAGTTGGCGTGTCGAGAGGACCATTCCTACTATTATGTAAACGCGGTAGATATTTTCACAAATAAAACACAGAAGGGAGCCAATACAGTAAAGTTTTCTTCAATTCTCTCTTTACATAGCTAGCTACATCTTGAGTATAATGCCATTAGAACCAATTATACTTTAAAACAAAAGGAACAAATGGATCTACACCAAGCTATATCAAAATCATCTTCAATTCCCTCTTTACCAAGCTAGATGTATATACCTTGAATATAATGCAATTACAACTAATTATTAGCCTAGATCATCTTCTTTTAAGTAACTATCTCCACATTGAGTATAATGCAATTAGAACCAATTACTACTTTACATCACATAGAACAAATGGATCTACACTAAGCTAGATCTAGAAACCATCTTCATTTCCCTTTTTACCAAGCTAGATCTTAAATGTAATGCAAATTAGAACCAATTACTAACATTAGATGACCTAGAACAGAAGGACTTACAATCACACCTCCAAATCCAGGGTCTCTTTCCAATTGCCTCACAATCGCAGCCACCTCAAAAATAGCTCGAGAAACCCTAAAAATACAGAGGAGATTGGGGCTCTCTGTTCTTATTTTCTAGAAATAGTCATCACAGACGATTTTAACCAAAAAAAAAACATCTCTGATGAGTCTCACGGACATCACAGACGGTTTTTAGCTAAAACCGTCTTGGATGTGCCCTTGTAATGGCCGCCCCTTATCACAGACGGTTTTTGGTTAAAACCGTCTGTAATGTGACTGAGACTCATCCTTGACGGTTTTTTGTAAAAAAAGAGTTAGTGATGATGTGTCTAATATAACCTCTTTAGTAGTAGTGCGTGTGCCGCGTCGATGGCAAGATGAATCCAAGCAAAAGCTATGACCGAACCGGAGACGAGTCATGGCCAACACTGCTAACACGAGCAGACCAGCAGCTCACTTGTATAGATATGCCTGCCGAAAGTTAATTGGCATGTTACTTGTGTCCTAGCACTATGCCAGTTAGTAGTGTCGCATAATATAATATGTATGTATCTATATCTATACTATACTTATAGCCGAGAGAATCTGAGCATAGGCAAGGAAGCCATGTCAGCGACTTTGCGAAAAAATCCTTTGAAAAAATCGAATTCGCGTTTATGTCCTCCGGTCGGTTTTTAGCACAAAGGACGCGTTTAGGTTCCCTGGTAGGTTCAGGTCCTCCCGATGGTTTTTAGCAGAACGGATCTCGAAAAAAATAAAATTACGTTTTGGTCCCTCTACGGTTTACGTCTAGCTCCTCTCAATGGATTTTTGCAGAATGGACCCGGAAAAAAAATACGTCTGCGGTTTTTTCAAAAAAAACATGGATTCGCCGAAGGTTTATAGCAGTCCACACATTCGCCGACGAGTCCTACCGACCCATTTTTTTAAAAAACAAACACGAAAACCAAAATTAGTGAAAAAACTAAATGATGTTTAAATCCCTCCGCGGTTTTCTCAAAAAAAAAATCCACAGATTCGCCGACGGCTCCTAGCAGCCCATTTTTTTATAAAAAACAAAAAACCGAAGTTATTGTTTTTTTCAGCAATATCCATCGGACCAGATTTCACACGCCTCAACGTCGCACGACCGAATTTTCCAAATTTCGCACGTCGCACGACCGAATTTTCCAAATTTCGCACGTCGCACGACCGAATTTTCCAAATTTCGCACGTCGCAGTGTCACGCGCCGAAATTTTGCGCGACGCAGCGAAGCGCGTGACCCTGGCTAGTAGTATATATTATAGCACTGAGGATTGCCGTGCCTGAGGTGCGCCACGTCAGCGGCTTCGCGGAGAGGCACTCCGGAAAATTCAAAATCGCGTTTAAGTCCTTCAGTCGGTTTATTAACAAAATAGGCCAAAAAAATTCAAAATTACGTTTAGGTCTCTCTGCGGTTTACGTTCAGATCACCCCGAAAACTATACATTATAGCGCTGAGGATTGCCGTGACCTGAGGTTCGCCACGTCAGCGGCTTCGCGGAGAGGCACTCCGAAAAATTCAAAATCACGTTTAAGTCCTTCAGTCTGTTTTTTAACAAAATAGACCTAAAAAATTCAAAATTATGTTTAAGTCCCTCTGCGGTTTACGTTCAGGTCCTCATGATGGTTTTTAGCAGAGCGCACCCCAAAAAAAGGAATTATGTTTAGGTCCCTATGCGGTTTACATTCAGCTCCTCTTGGCGGTTTTTAGCAAAATGGACCTAAAAAACAAAAAATACGTTCGCGGTTTTTTATAAAAACACAGATTCGCCGAAGGTTTATAGCGATTCACGGATTTGCTGACAAGTCCTAGCGACCTATTTAAAGAAAAGTAACACGAAAATCGAAATAAAAAATACATCCGCGGTTTTCTAAAAAAACATCCGTGATTTTCTAAAAAAACACAGATTCACCGAAGGTTTAGAGCGATTAACCGATTTGCCGGCATGCCCTAGCGACCTTTTTTTTTAAAAAAAATGCGAAAACCGAAATAAAAAAACAAAAAATACGTCCGCGGTTTTTCTGTTTTCTAAAAAAAACACAAATTCGTCAAAGGTTTATAGCGATTCACGGATTTGCCGACAAGTCCTAGCGACCCATTTTTTAAAAATAACACAAAAATCAAAATAAAAAAATACGTCCGTGGTTTTCTCCAAAAAAAAATCCCCAGTTTTATAAAAAAAAACACAGATTCACCGAAGGTTTATAGTGATTAACCGATTTGCCGGTAGGACCTAGCGACCCATTTTTTAAATGCGAAAACCGAAATAAAAAAATAAAAAATACGTCTGCGGTTTTTCTCTAAAAAAACATATTCACCGAAGGTTTATAGCGATTAGCCAATTTGACGACGGGTCCTAATGGCAAATTTTTTTAAGACAAAACAAGATTTCGCACGGTGCAGCGTCGCACGATTGAGTTTTCCAAATTTCGCACGTCGCATCGTCGCGTGCCTAAATTTCGTGCAACGCAGCGTAGCGCGTGACCCTGGCTAGTCTTATATTATACTGGTAGGAATTGGTGCCCTCCCAGCCATGCCACCTCAGCACCCCTCGTAAAAAGGCACTCCAAAAAATATGAAATTGCGTTCAGATCCTTCCGTCATTTTTTTAACAAAATAGAACCGAAAAAACCAAAATTACGTTTATGTCCCTCCGTGGTTTACGTTCAGATCCTTCTGGCGGTTTTTAGCAGAATTGGCCCAAAAAAAATACTTTAAGGTCCAAAGAAATTGGTTTTTAGCACGTTGGACCCGTAGAAAAATGAAATTATGTTTAGGTCCCTCCGCGGTTTTCTCCCGAAAAAACCACAGATTTGCCGACGGTTTATAAGCCGTACACAAATTCACCGACGGGGCCTAGCGACCCATTTTTTTAAAAAAAATAAGAAAACCCAAATTACGAAAAAACAAAAATACGTTTAGGTCCCTCCCCAGTTTTCTCCCAAAAAATCTACAGGCTCGCTAACGGCTCCTAGCAGCCTTATTTTTTAAAAAATGAGAAAATCAAAATTACGCAACTTTTTTCAAAAATATCCGTTGGGCAAAAGATTCGCCAACACGTCCTAGCGACCCGTTTTTTTTAAAACAAGAAAACCAAAATTACGAAAAAAATGAGCAATCAATGGATTCGCCGATGGCTCATAGCAGCCGTTTTTCTAAAAAACAAAATTACGCTGTTTTTTTCCTAAAATATCAGTTGGACTAAATTTCGCGCGGCGCAGCGTCACGCGACCGAAATTCCTAGCTTCGTAGAACGCATCGTCACGCAATGAAATTCCGCACGACGCAGCGTAGCGCGTAACACTGGCTAGTACTATATATTATAGTGGTGAGGAATGCCGGTCATAGAGAGCTGCCATGTCAGCATCTCCGCGGAAAAGCCCTTTGTAAAATTCAAAATTACGTTCAGGTCCTACGGTCGGTTTTTTTTTAACAAAATAGACCCCAAAAAAATTCAAAGTTACGTTTAAGTCCCTCTGCGGTTTACGTTCAGGTCCTCTGATGGTTTTTAGCAGAATGAACCCCTGCAAAAATGAAATTACGTTTAGGTCCCTCGGCAGTTTACGTTCAGCTCCTATGTATACCTTATATTAAGAGGGGGAATTCCCAGCTGCTCAGGAGTGCCACCTCACCGTTTGAGCGAAAAATGATGCGCACTAGGGTTGTCCGATCTTACGATGAAACGATGTTTGAACCACAAGATCGAGAACAAACAATCGCAACGTTACCACACGAGGCGAGCAACCGAATCAAAGACCCGATCGACCCTTAAACCCGCTGCAACCAAGAACAAGCAAGAACAAGGTGATAGCAATTTTCAAACCAATAATCTCAAATAAAAACAAGGTGAGGTTCTGTTTCTCAACTCGGGTGGTCTAGTCGACACACGTAAGATTGAGGAGGGACGCACACGGGGTCTACCAAAACACAACAAAACCTAAAAAATGAATAACAGGGGTGAGAACCCAATATAAAGGGGTACCCACACAAGGGGGGCGCCCAAGAGGGGTGCGGCAGCCAGGAGAGGGGCGTCGGCCAAAGGAGGGGTGGAACCCTAAAAGTACATGGGCCTTGGGCCCCAAAGAAAGATGGCGCAGCACCTGGAATTTCTGTCCTGTGAGATTGTTCTGTGATTTCCCTTCGCTCTAGGAGGAATTTGGCCTCGGGATCAGATCCATTGGAAAGGTTATCTCGATACCTTCCAAACGAGTTGTTGAACGTTGAAAACGGAGTTCGGATGTGGCTGTGGCGTCCGTTTGAAGTACTGCTGCTCCTGGATGGCCAAACCGGACTCGGCGACGAATTGGGCTTTATCTTGGGCATTCCTTGGCGCGTGGGCTGTCCTCGGTGGATGTTCTTGACGTGCTGGTCCAGCAAAGGTGGATGGAGAGGACTTGCTTCCGGATTAAGCCCTCTAGATGTCGTAGACGAAGTAGCGGCCGAAACAGCGACGGTCGGGGACGAAGTAGCGGTCTTAGAAGAAGAAGGGGCAGCGGTTGTATCCTTGGTTGGGATGTCCTCATAAAAAAACCCTTCCGTATAATCCAAAATTACATTCGGGTCCTTCGGTCTGTTTTTTAACAAAATAGACCCGAAAAATTTGGAATTATGTTTAGGTCCCTCCGCGCTCCGCGGTTTACGTTCAGGTCCTCCTATTTGTTTTTAGCAGAACGGGCCCTGAAAAAAATGAAATTATATTTAGTTCCCTCTGCAGTTTACGTTCAGCTCCTCTCGGCGGTTTTTAGCGAACTGGACCCGAAAAAAAATAAAGAATGCGTCCGCGGTTTTCTCAAAAAATAAAACACAAATCGCCGAAGGTTTAAAGCAATTCACATATTCACCGGTAGGTCCTAGCGACCTATTTTTTTTAAAAAAAAACATGAAAACCGAAATAAAAAAACAAAAAATACATCCATGGTTTTCTCTAAGAAAAAATCACAGATTCAAAAACAAAGAATGCGTGCGCAGTTTTCTTAAAAAATAAAACACAGATTCGCCAAAGGTTTATAACAATGCACATATTCGTTGGTAGGTTCCAGCGACCCATTTGTTTTTTAAAAAACACAAAAATCAAAATAAAAAAAACAAAAAATTCGTCCACGGTTTTCTCCAAGAAAATAAACAGATTCACCGAAGGTTTATAGCAGTTCACAAATTTGCCTACGGGTCCTAGCGGCAATTTTTTTATAAAAGAAACAGGATTTCGCACGGCGCAACGTCGCACAACCGAATTTTCCGAATTTCGCACGTCGCAGCGTCACACGTCGAAATTTCGTACGACGCAGCGTAGCGTGTAATCCTGGCTAGTATATATTAAGCGTGGAAGAATTCTAGCGTATCCAGGCCATCAAGTACATTTTTTGCGAAAAAGTCCTCTGGAAAGTCCGAAATTGCGGAAAGGTCCTTCCACCGATTTATTTCCAAAAAGGACCCATGAATTTTGAAATCGCGAACAGGTCCTTCCGCGGTTATTTTGCGAAAAAAGTCCCCGTAATTCCGCAATTTCGACCCGAATGCTAGTTCTTTCGGCCCAGAAGATTCAGAAATCACAAACAGGTCTTTTCATAGGTTATTTGCAAAAAAGACCCCGTAGTTCCGCGGATTCGCCACGGGAGCTAGTTCTTTCGACCCGAAAGATTTGAAATTAAGTTTAAGTCTGGTTAATTTGTAAAAAAACACGAACAGGTCCTTCCACCGATTATTTGTTAAAAAGAATCTTGTAGTTCTACAAATTCGATACGTACGTCGATTCTTTCGACCAAAAAGATTCGAAATTATGTTTAGTTCTGTTTATTTCATAAAAAATGCTTCCACAGATTCGATATGGATATCGATTCTTTAAACCTAGACTATCCAACCAATTTTTAATCCGATTCTTTAAACTCAAAAGATTTCGGGTGGGTCCTTATAAAAAAAACGTGGTTACGCAAATTTCTCGACGGCTCCTAGCAAGTCCAATTTAAAAAAAAAACATTGCTAAGGAAAATAAAATTACGTTTTTTTAGAGAGAAAAAACTTAGGATCAGTTCGCTCATCGTCAAAAAATGAAAAAAAATACCGGGAGTACGTACTCCCGGATCCATAGCCTCGATCAAACCTTTCCCACGGGCGTGCTATCGGGTTGCAAAGGTCCGACCCGTTTTGATTTTCTTCGCAATTGAAAAAATACCAACTAAAAATCGGATTTGTTGGATCACATCCCGGAGCGCTTGTCCACACCTACGTCTTACATTCTCAACTCCCGTCCGGCGACGGTGCGGCAGCGTCCATACCTCCTCCTGTCCGACAGCGGGGCATCGTCCGCACCCCCTCCTGTCCTGCGGGGGGTCATCGTCCATACCTCCTCCCGTCCGGCTGCGGCATCAACTACCTCCTCCCGTTTGGCGGCGGCGTAGACTCAGCGGTCAAAAACGAGCGAAAAATTTGCTATGCCGATGACACATGTGCACAACAAAAGGTATCTCCTACACTCCAACCTGATCGAGGTTTCCCATGTTGAATAAACAGATAGAGATTCGTTTCCTCGCAGGTGGCGGTCGATGGAGAACAAGCTCGTGTACCTTACCTAGCATTCATCGACCGATTTGAAGAACAAGGTGTTCTACATCCGCTCGACGTTTGGCATCTACAAGAGGCGCTGCCGGTGGAAGCACTATATTCACAATCAGGCAAGATTTGTGGTATGAGCCTCCTGCTTAGAAGGACATTACAATCGATTATCTGTTCTACAGATTGATTTACATCCGAATTTCCCTAATGCATACAAATTGGAGACTCTTTTGATTCATCTATGATTTTCCACCGAAAGGAATGATGGTGACTATGGCATGCCTCTCTAGATCTCCGCCCTCAGTCACAACCGATAAAAAATGTGCATTGCTGTGTCAACTGATTGGGAGATCCAGGAGGCCAACAGCTGGTGGCCGATTACGAGGGCTCGTTCCCATACGGCTGGATAAAGAACACAAGCATGCTAAGGTCAACATGGGGCTGGATCGACATGCAAGCCATGCCCCGGAGGTGATGATATACTTTGTTTTGGTTTGCAATAATCAGTATATACTCCTTTCCTGTCTGCAGATGACTACCACACCTTGTTTCTGGGCTTTGATGAGGAATCAAAGAACACACACTACGGCAGTAATTTAGAACTCTGATCACAAAGTTTGCGGCCGACTACAGATGAAATTTGCCATTGGGATCTATGGCTCTAATCAACATGTTCATTTTTTTCAGTACTTACTTTTGATGTGCAGTATACTCTTCATGTTTTCATCATTGTGTTATTTTGTTGGATTGGATTAGGTCTTTCAAACTTTCTAAAATTGATCTTCCATCTAGTTTGGTAGCAGTACCTGTGATGGGATCTAAGTTATTTTTGTCGAGCTAGCTCACTTGACATTTATTTAATGTCTTCCTTGTATATACCATGTTTGATTCCTTGATGGTTTCCTTTTTGCCTATGCATAGCGTATGCCTGGTTCAGTCAGTTAGCACATTTTTTAACTCTTTTCTTGTATATTTAGTTGGGCTATTAGTCAGTTGAATAGTCAGACTAATTATACTTAATTTTTCTATTAGTGTACTGACAAAGGTACCTTGTTCATCCATTCCATTTTCAAGTAGAATGAGTATAATAGGAACACTGGACTTTCAACTGCTATCACTAATTTCTAATGAAATTTAGCCACCAAAGGTCATCTTTTGTGCCATCTTAAAGTTTGCATAGCTAACGTTGGTTTAACATCTAGTACGTCTGTAATTGGGTTATACTCTTGAGTTGCCGTGGAATTTGTATTGGATAGTCGCCCTGTGAAACAGTCTATTTATTTGCTGACGGTTATAATCCTACAAAATGCTGGCAGGCTCTCAAAAATATGCAGCTAGAAATGGCAATTGGTTCGTGACATCTGTTTTGTGAAAAGCCAAATCCAGCAGGATGTTGATGGTTGCAAGAGGTATCGCCAAATTAGGAAGGAATGTACTGTGTACTGCTAGCTGTAGCAGCATCCTTCTAGTAGATGACTTGTTTATAGGCTGCTTCTTAGAAAAAGGATGCCATAATAAAGCAAGTTTATGTGGATCTATTTTCATAATAAAGCAAGTTTATGTGGATCTATTTTCATAATATCTGAGTGATACCTATTACACTGTGTATACCATGTAAAAAATCATTCACTTAATTTATGTTTCGAAGGCATTATCAATGCGAGATACTTCTTTTGATGGTGATATTCCTCTTCAATTTTTGCACTTAAGTGTAGCTCCAGAACATAACAACGAGATATACTTCCTTTTTTTTTATATGGTACATACTTCTATAAATTCTCATGTATATACCCATAATTTGTGGCTACATACTCCTTAAACATTTATATACAGGGGGTATTTTTCTTTGAGCAAAAGATCATTCTAAAGTCTAAACTACATATTACAATGTCATGAACTAATTTTTACCCCCAAATATTGAAATATAGTACCTGTTTTATATATTCCATACTACCAAGATACTCCTTTTTGGATTAATATATACTTCTAACGGAAAATTATAGAGAAATTCAGCAATATATAAACTATTCCATTTCAGTATATCAACTACCCAAAGAAGTATTCATGCTTCACGTTGGCATATAATACCTTCATGAACTGTATAAGATCATACCCAAAGAAGTATCCAACTGAAGTAACCGATTGTTAGGATTGTACTCCGTCAATTGCGAGAAAACAGTGCGTGTGCGGCTACATAAATGGAAGTTGTTACGCAAGCATGTGGCAATAACAAAAAATATTAATTGGGAGTATGATGCCTACTAAGGATAAGTACAATAGCAAAGCCAACTACTGGCTAATAGTAAGCTAAAAGCTAACTTGTACAATAACTGTCTCTAAATATTGACTCTAGATGTTGTGCAATAATTATCTTTTCTCTCTTGTACATAAATGTTTACCTATGCTCCCGGCTAGCTTGTATAATAACTGTCTCTAAATATTGTCTCTAGATGTTGTGCAATAATTATCTTTTCTCTTGTACATAAATGTTTACCTATGCTCCCGTGCAAAGCTGGCTACTAAGGGCATGTACAATAAGGTCATGTCAGCTGGCTCTTAGTCTGTACACATCAGCTTCGATCTATGTGGAGGAGTGAGAAAAGAGGAAAAAGAAGAGAGCTGGCTCTTATTTAATAGTCAGCTTTGCACGGGAGCATAGGTAGATCATTTATGTACAAGAGAGAAAAGATATTTATTGCACAACATCTAGAGACAACATTTAGAGACAATTATTGTACAAGTTGACTTTTAGCTTACTATTAGTCAGTAGTTGGCTTTGCTATTATACTTGCCCTAAATAAGAGCCAGCTCTCTTCTCTTTCCTCTTTTCTCACTCTTTCATATAGACCAAAGCTGATGTATCCACTTAATCAACGCTGCTTAGACGCACACATCACAAAGTAAATCAACGGAATAGAGGTATGGGAGTACCTACTCTTAGGAGTATAAAATAGGCTTTTATATATATATATATATATATATAACGGGGAGTTCTGGCTCACTCCCCTGCTCCACGTCACCCTCCCACCTCGTCGACGTGTGTCACCGTTGGATGGCGAGGCGCGTAGCCGCGGGCGGGCAGGGTGGCAGGCAAGGCAGCGCTCGCGCTGGCAGCCGGGCTGGCGGCGTTCGGTTCGACTCGCGTGCGACTGTGGGGCCTGCCGCCCTCGCTCGGCTTTGTGGCACATACGTATCTAGTGTATATATTGTATTCCGACCTGTAGCGAAAATCAGGCCTGAGAAAAAAAACAGTTCGGATCGGACTGTCCATCATAGATTGGACTAGGCGCGCATATGCTCGACCGTAAAACTCGGTCTATGCTTAATACGCAGTATTCAAAACTTCGTTGGAACTATAGTTTATACGGCATATAACCTCTCGCTTGGGTTGAATTGCGAATTTGGGAGTCACTTTTGCGTAGTCCCTCCGGTTCCAGTTCCAAAAGAAGTCACAAAATCAGGGTAGACCCAAGAGGGGGGATAAAAGGAACAAAAGAGACGGATATAATTCGATGGATATTCCGGTGTACCGCAAACGACAAGAATTTCGCCCATGATAATGCACAGCATGTGCAGCTGTGCACCACCAGCTCATCTAGAGTTTAGAGTCTAGGCGATTGGGCTTTAGCAGCCTGCGATGCGCGTCTCCCGAAAAAACGTGCAAGTAGACATTGCACAAAAAGATGTACTCCCTCCGATAAGTTGTATTTTTCTGGAAAATAACTAGACTTAGTGACGTAGTAGGAGAAAAATAAAGTGTGTGTTTAGTATTACTGTGCTTCCTTATGTTTACTGTGGACAATTGATACATGTTTTGAAGATCATTAGAAAAAGATGTGGGACTAAGGGTACCAGGAACACGATGGTCGGAGTCGGTGCTTTAACCCCTTCGTATCTCCTTCTTATGTCAACCACTGATTAGATTATCCTTAATTATTATCTCTAAATACTATATTTAAAACATATATTAGATAATATCAAATAAATCTGAAGATTTATTACCGGTAGTCCGGTACATAGAAAACATATGTTAAAAAACATACTGTCTACTACGACGGCGCTGTCCAAAGGAAGGAAGCACAATTTTGGTACTTTATCTCGGACATAAATAATCGCTTGTGTTACTACTTACTAGCTCCCTAATCAAGGAATACATCGTGCCATTTTCAAATTTTCATTAATTTGTGAGTCGTTTCGTTATGATAGATGTTATCTTTTGGACGACAAATGATAAGTTATAGGACATGATATGCACATGTTTGTATTGATTCGTCCAGTTGCATATTCGACTGGGTCCAGAGTCCAGACTGTTTTAGTGGTGCTTCACAACGATGCATAGCAGGAGCCAGTACCTGTTCATCGGATATGGGACACACACAGCTCCATGCTGGCTAAAATGGGATCATGCGCCGTTGTCACGCAGACAAAACCCTAGGTCTCATTTGGATGACAGTGATTTGACAGTTTTATTTTTGTGGAAATCAAGAAAAGCTGTCAGTTCTACCTTATCCGTTCAAGTTTACAAGGCGCATTTCTCTTAACACATAAATAAAAAGTATTGAAAATGACTAAATTCAATATATGCATGTAGAGAATATCAAGTAAATCTAAATTTTTATTAGGAATATAAAGAGAACATCATATTAATTTGTATTCGAACATGAAATACACCATTTATTTATGGACAAAACTATTCAAAAGTACGTTTATGAAATTGGACAGATGGAGTATATAGAGTCTATTTGGAGTAGCTGTAGTTTTTCTGAAAAGCTGTTTATTTATTTTTTAGGCTAAAAATCTCTTTATAAGAGATCATTTGATAAATAGCTAATTTCACTCAGCAATAAGCTTTAAAAGCATGTTCCGTTCAGCTTTCAGCTTTTGTCTTTTACTAGGTATATATGACTTCTAGCTTATACGAAAAACCGAGCTGTTTGAATGGTTTCCTGGCTTTTAAAAGCTAAAGCTAGTTTAAAGCCCTGAATAGAGCCATAAAATATTATACTGCTTCTGTTGCTCCAAAAAATGTTTGATTCGTTTGAGAGGTGCAGATGATAATTAGCTTTGCTTTTCTCGGTGGAATGAGCATCTTACCTATTCACGTAGATAAGGTTATTCTAACCAGCAAATTATACTCCCTTTGATATAGTTTTCCCGTTAGTGTAGTTCATGGAACGGGCTTACATTGATTCAAACTGAATTGATCGTTTTTCTAGCTCTTTACCTTCTTTTTTAGCAAATGTAGCCTTTTCATCTATCGCAAAAGGTACAACAGGTGATACATGTTTCATGTCAAAAGGCGAGCGAGCGTGGAAGCAGGCGTTGCCACATCCAGAGAGCGCGGGAGCCATCAATCGTGATAGTGGATGGGTGAGCGCGGAAGCCGGCAATCACGATAGTAGATGGGCGAGCACAAGAGTAGACGCTGCTGCACCCGGTGAGCACGGAAGGCACCTTGTCACGGCTTGCGAGCGCGGGAGGCACGCTACCATGTTGTCATGATTTTTTTCCTTTCAAGAAAAAGAGCTAAATGCATCAATGAAGAAGTAAAAGAGAAAAATACTGTACGAGGAGATAGTTCGAAAGCAAATGGCATTTCCCCCACACTCAACTTAAGTTGGCGGTTTTGACAACGTTAGAACACATTTTTAAAAGAAGTTTTTGCCACTTTAGTCTCAATTTAAAAGCGGTAGTTTAACAGAATTTTCACATAAAATAGTTAATTCCCGCACGAATCAGGGATAATACCCGGTTCCAAATGGGCATCCAGCTCTTTGATTTCTTATATTTTTTTACTGAAACATGAAAACCGATCTCTTTTTAAGGATCCGTTTGATTTAAGACCAAACGATGGATGAGATAGGGTCATCTATCATGATAGAAATGAAATCATCTAAATTCATATTTAGTTGAAAGGATGTGAGATAGATGAGATGAGTTAAATTTTTATTTGGTTGGAGAGATGGGTGTTAGATGAGAGACAATTGCATGATGGATGATGGGATGAGATTTTAAATGTGGTTGGTGAGATAAAAGTTGGATGGCTTCATCTAACGAATTTAGAGGGATTGCCTCATTCAACATTTTTAAGAAATATTCCTAAGAGGTAGATATCTTCATCTATTTATCTATTCAATCAAACAGCTAGAGTAGTGTCTTTGCCCTTAACCAAGGGTGTATTTGGTTGGTGGGATGAGATTGAATGGGATGGAATGGTCCTGTACCATTTGGTTCCATTGTTTTGGATGAATAGAATGGTTCAGTATCTATAGGGAATATTTCTCAAATTTGTATCACATCGTTCAGGACGGGATGAATCTATTCAAACAACCAAACATATGGATAGTATTTTTCTTAAATCAACACCAAACACACTTCAAACAACCCTTATTTCCTTGTGACGCCCCCACCAGCCAGTCTCCATGACTCCACCTAGACTACCTCTTTCGCGTCTTCGTCATAGATATTCCAAGATGCCTATAAAACGGACCCGATTTCCCAAACAGTTTGCTCTCTTCAAATCCTCCTCCTCTCCCACGGCAGGTTTGAGATTTCCGGTCGCCTTCTATACATAGACGCCAGCTTTCCTCCCCCAGCCGCACGCGGAGGCGTAAGGCGTCGTTTCCACGGCTCGCCTCGCCTCGCTATATTTCTGGGCGCGTGCGTGCGTCACCCACCATCCCCACCATTCCGTCCGTTCGTTAACGGTTTGGCCGCGCCACCGCGCCTCGTGTAGAGGAGAGGAGGGGAGGGAGAGGGGGAGGAGCGGCCGCCTCCGCGACCGGCGAGGGGAGGAGAAGGGATGCTCGGGTTCAGGCCGCAGATGCCGTGGTCGGCGGCGCCGGCCGAGCCGCTGTGCGACGCGGCGGCGGCGGTGGTGGCGGCGCGGCGGGGGATGGAGACGCCGCTGACAGCCGTGGCGGAGGCGTTCGAGGAGCTGGCCCGGGGGATGGAGGCCGACGGCGGGGAGCTCCGACTCGCGCCCTTCGGCGACACCTGCGCGCTCGTCTCCGTGCTCTTCAGCTGCCTCGGCATCGCCTTCAGGTTCGCCGAGATCGAGTACGTCGCCAAGGTGAGCGCGCACCTGCCCGTCTTCCTCCTGTACCCGCTTGCCGCCTATCTGGCCCACGGTTGTTCTTGGCAAATTTGGCGTTTTTTCCGATCGTTTGCTTCGCCCGTGCCGTTTCTTGGGGGACGATTGGACGAAGTTTCAACATTTCACGCGGTGACGAGAGAGAAAATAGAGAAAATCGTACAGGCGACGCCCGGGATTAGATATAAAATTTTATTTTTGACTTGGATTAAATTTCGCTGCTTGCAACTATGATTATCCCATTGGATCTTGCGGCGTCCACCGCCATTGTTTGCTCTGAATTGGAATATTCTTTTCCGTTTTCCCCACGATTGATTTTTTTTTTTGAAACTTCTACGCCTCTCCTTTACAAGAAGGCTCCTGGAAACAGCATTACCGCGTTGATTCGAGTGGTAGCGGATTGCGTCCAGACTTTTACTCTTTTGTTTCCCCGTGGTGATCGGTCACGATGAATAGTTGTCTTGTCGCGGCAAGAAATGTAATCAAACAACTTTCCCGTGTGGATCTTCCAGGTGAACGATCTCATCGGGGCAGCCAAGTCGTACGGCACGCTGAACGACATCCTCGACAAGGACGTGGAGAACGACTGCGTCAAGAAGCAGGGCAGCCACTCCCGGAATCTGCGCAGGGTCCGGCTGGGCCTCGGCCTCATCAAGGCTCTCTTCGAGCAGTTCCTCACCACCGAGTACGTTTCGTTTCACCCAAAACACAGCCCTTCAACATTTATGTTCCAAGCATTCAGGCATTTCAGGCCAATTAGGCAGCTTGTCTCCAGAATCAAGTCATCAATTTGTCCCGCGCCTTTTGTTGTTCATCTGCGGCAACAAATGCTTGATCCCAAAATGGCTGCTCTGTTGATAGAATTATTCGCCAATTGCCAATTGGTGCTCATAAGATATTGCATAGTACTATTGTCCGGTGTTGAGTAGTGCCATTATTGACAGGTAGCCATGCTTGGCTGTTTCCACTTTCTGGCGTTTATTTTTTCAGGGCTTGTTCATTGTATGATGCTGCTACAACAGCTTACGGACAGGTTTGCGCGCCGTTTCATAGCTGGGCAATCAGGAAGGCTGTTGGTGCTGGGATGTACACTCTTCCAAGCAGGGAGCAGTTGATTGTGAGGTTGAACGAAAGTGGTAAGCAAATACGAACGGCCATCATCTTTTAAAGTACAAAAAAAAAACCCTACCTATCTTCAAGTACTTTGAATCTCCCAGGGTCTGATGAAAAAATATTCAGGTGATCTATTGCTAGACCATTCATAGATCATGTGCATTCTTCGTCTTAACAGTGCCCCCTATTTTTCCTGCAGATTGCTCTGTGCAGAAGGAGATGAGGAGATACATCGATGCTTCTAGCCCTATCATAGAATACATCGATAACCTTTTCCTCTCGAGGAACATTAGCCTAGATTGGTGAACTGAATTGAAGATCATACTTCGCAGCTTTGTTGTCAAGCTGTTGTTGATGTCATTGTTTTGTTTTGTTTTTCCACATAGCTTTTTAACCTTGGTGGGTGGTGGATGCGTTCCCGTCGCACTATCGTGTGTAATGTACCATTGTATGGTAATTCTAGTATGATAACTGGTAACTATTTTTCCAGTTGTGCACAGAAGAATGGATGGATAATGCAATGGAAAATATTCGGATCACAGATTTCTCTCCTAAATCCACCAGTAGGTCTCAATTTAAACAATCCATTTCAGTTTCCGAAAGCAAAATGCTCGAGATTTTTTAGGGCAAAATTAAAAGGTGACATCCTTGGATCATGCAAAATCCACACAAATTAAAAAGTGAAATATCATAATTGTTTCAAATGGTTGTTTGGATGTTTCATAGAAAAAACACAGGAGCTTGGAGAGAGGTTGCTTTTCTCAAGAGACAGAAAAATTTCCATGGGGTTAGACCTTATGTTTGTTTTCCTCCAAAATTCCTCTAGAATGAGCCATTCTATAGGAATTTCATAGAAATCCTATGGGCTCAATCCTTTGTTCCAATGGGTCACATAGGAAAAGTTTCCATAGTATTCAATTCCTACAGAATTCCTCCAAGGATTTTATAGGAATCATACGGGCTGATTCCTTTGTTTCAAAAGGTCACATAGAAAAAGTTTCCATAGAATTTAATTCTTACAAAAATTCCTCCAAAAATCCAAGGAGGATTATTTGGAGAACTTGTTCTGTTTCCTACAATTTTTTTTGGTATAATCATTGCATTCCAGTCTGGCCATATGGCCGCTAAAGGATTGAGCATAGGAGGTGTGAAATCAGAGCATAAGAAAAACACAGGAATTGAGAAATATAGGAATAGGAAAATGCAGGAATTGAGAAACGTAGCCTTTTTGTCTCGCAGACCTATGTAGTATTGATTTGAACCCTATAATTACTATTTAGAACTCACAAGAGAATGTTTTCTGTACAGTGAATTAATCTTCTTAGCTGTAGAGATTTAACCGACCATACAGTACATCCTCAAGTCAATTTGCCAGACGAAATTATATTTAGATTATTTTCGTAATAATAATAATAACAATAACAATAATAATAACAATAATAATAATAATAATAATGAATATATAGCATTTTTTAGAGTAAATGATAGTATAACATAGGCAATGGCAAAATGGCACAAGGGCATGCCGCATGCGCATTTGTTCTTGCACTGCAAGGAGTAGAACTTCTGAAACTAGTTGGGTCCCCACGAGCGTTGCTGCCGGCCGAAAACTACTGCAATTAAGAAATAGAGTCAGCTACCTCCAGCATCAAAATATCTTACAACTAAATATGAAGATATTGTTACACAATGTAAGCTAAGAAACAAAAAAACCGCTAGAATGACTGTAATCATGAGCAGGTGGAGCAACACCCTACAGTAGAATAGTTCATGGTAGTAAATTTAATCCCAAGGGAAATTGTTCAGGTAGTTCATGGGGGTAATTGATGAATAAGCTGATCTCAAATTCATACAGCGTGTATCAATTCAGCGCTGATCATGTTTTTTCAGGCAAACACAAGATTTTTTTTGTGTGTGTGACTTAACCATAAGCCAGGGTTCACAAAACCGAATTTCGAAATTCACAGTACGAAAACCGCAAAAACCGCTCGAAAACCGTCAAAAACCGAAGCGTTAATAAATCATTTTTTTTTGAAAAATTCCAAAATAAATAGAAAAACCACTGCCAACTGGATATTCATCGCAAAACGGTTCTTGTGAGCGGTTTTTGACGAAAAACCGAGCGTATAATTTTTTTCAAAATTTTTAATTTTTTTTTGAATGGACCGGTTTACCGAACGGTTTTTTATTTCGAACCGCAGCGGTACGCACGGTTTTCGTCGGTTTTGTGAATCCTGCCATAAGCAATCTACTTAGCAAAGGGACATCCAATGGTACAATTAGCCTTTTGGCCGAATCAGTCACCTACAGGCTACAGGAAGACTAATAACTAACCAGGCTGCCGAATTAAAAAGATAAATCGGGAATTATCTGATAATACGGAAGGAATTCTAAGAAATATATAAATGGCGAAGGGGATGTACGGTACCTTTGATAACTTTCGTAACACCAATCCTATGCAGCACCCAAGGGGAAAAAATAGCTCTGACATCGCTAATTCCATGATAACGGACATACTCTGCATGGGGAGATAAAGAAGTTGTGAATACAACTCAAGTGACATATACTTCTTCTGTAGTAAATAACAGGGAAACAACCGTTCTTTTAGATGTTAAGCCAGCTGCTGTTATTGAGAATGTTGATATGCACCTGGTAAATTTATCCACGTAAGAAAGTTGCCATCTTTTAACTAGAACCTTTTGCTCGACTCTTGCATCCTGCAAACATTTATCCATAACCATATGATTTAATGCAAAATAGCATCGATGCATAAGGTATAAAAAGGTTAACATTTTACAACGACAAATCGCTGCTGCATTTGTACATGTTGTCACTTGACATGATTACTAATGTTGCTAGAAATGTGTAATTCATTGTTGTCAGCCTCCACCAGCATACATGGAGTGTTGTCATCTGGTACTTGGATATTTCAAAAAACTGACATATTGGTATTGGATACCGTATCGGATACAAATATGACTCCGATACGACCGGATACGTATCCTGTCCATATCGGTGAATTTTCTATTTTTCAAAAAAAGAAAATAATTCTCCATACTTGCTTGATATTTCCCCGATACCTCTCAACCATACTACCTCAACAAACTCAGAAGGAGACATAGAAATTGTTTATTACCATCCTACAGCCCATTCTTGCTCTCCACACCACCGCCCCAGCTCCTCTCTTTCCCCAGGCTCCCACAGGGAACCTCTCAACCATAATACCACTACAAATTTAGAAGGAAACATTGGAATGTTTATTCCCAGCCCGCAGGCCCTCGCTCCCCACACCATTGCCCTTGCTCCTCTCTTCCCCCAGGATCTCATGCCAACATTCCTGTCCACTGTAGACGGTGGCGCGCTGCACCCCTCTCCCTGCTAATGCGACGGCGCCCCTGGCCCTCATGAGTCCTACTAGTCCTCTTCTCCTCTCTTGACTATGGCAGTATGGTATACTCCCAGGTAGCCAGCGACAAGCAGGATCTGGTGAGGGGAGCAGCGGCTAGGAGACAAGACATATAGCTGCGGCTGACAGAATTAGAAATGCATAATTGTGGGGTCATTTAGGGCAACAGTAGACTACACAGAGTTACCAGATTCGCTGTTCGACGGATTCATGATTTGCGGTATGCTACATCACAAAAGTAAGATTCGCTAGGGGGTATACCTCTCCGGTATGTGAACCCACATTATGGTTCGCGAACCCATTAATTTCGGTTGATGAATTCGATTCTCACTTCAAGCTCGGATCCAAACTCCAATCTATTTCCCGGCATTTTTTAGTGTGGTACTTTTCTCCCCTAATACCGGGAAATTGTCCTCATTAAAAATACAATTAGCATATCGAGCCATATATAGATCCACTCTCACAGGATTTCGGTATTTAATAATTGATGGAGATGCATTACCTACATAGATTCCTAACTTCCGGTGAGGACCTATGGTTGTACGCTATAGTGGTGAGATTGACACATATACAACACAACCAAATTTTCACCGATGGAAAATACTTGGTTCTTTTCCACACACTATTTGCAAGGAGAAAATTTCATAGTATGCGGTTGGTCTGAGTTGAATTAATATAGCAGCATATAACACTGCACACTACGGAAAAAGCACCTATCAATGATGCTACAGATACGTCAGCAGAAATCATGAAATCGTTGTTAGTAAACTTCTGTGACGAAAGTATGACGAAATCGGAATCATCATTGTTGTCGCGTCATAGATGGTTCGTAGTGACGAAATAGCATTATTCGTCGTAGAACAGGCTTTCAAAATTCGAACCTGTAAAGGACATGAGTTTCTTTATTTCTTTGTAGTACTGCCATGATTTCTTCTTTAATTATAGCTGTCTTGCTCTCTTAATATTTTAATTACGTGTTCCTGATCTATCTGAGTATATTGGTATTTGGCGGTGCGATTAGTGATCGAGAGATGTTTGTGAAGAAATCCGTGTTGGAATGAAGTGATGCTTACACATACAAGAATTTTTCATGTTGGGATACCTTTCATTATGAGTTCTGAACTCCTGATTTCTGCTGCTCAGCTCTTTCTTACGGTATTAGACAAACAAGCAAACAAATATAACATGTGCAACCTTAACCTCTAGGCTCTACCGACTCGTAGGACAAGCGTCCCTGACGAAAGTATATTGCCACAGAAAATACATACATATAACGTCACGCTGCTACCAGGAACCCCAATATGATTTTCCCTATCTATGACGATTTGTTTTGTTATTTTATGACGCAATTTTATCTTTCATCACTAAAATTCGATGGTCGAGGGGCACGACATGATCCATGATGAATTTTCAAAACTCGTCATAGAATATTAAACATTTATGATGAAAGTTTACAACGTCACGACATTTTCATCATAGATAAGCACTTCTCTTGTAGTGGCATGCCCTCAACAGCTGGTGTGTAACCCACAATTCTGTAAGAGTGTCTGAGCAATAAAATTTATTCTTCTAATTAATGACTCTGTAAGGCCATTTTGTATGTAGATATGAGGTACTGAACGCTCTACATTAATGCCCAGAGCTACGGAATAATCATTAAATGCATTTGAGTTAAACTCACCAGCATTGTCCATTCGAATAGAATTGATCCTTTATTCTGGAGGCTCTTAATTTAATAATTTGTGCTATTAATTTAGCAAAAGCATAGTTCCAAGTAGATAAGAGACATACATGGGACCATCTAGTACAAGCATCTATCAGTACTATAAAGTATCTAAAGGGTCACGACAGGGGCTAGATAGGTCCACAAATATCACCTTAAGTTCTCTACAGAAAATTCAATAATTTTTCCTTAACTTTTAGATAAGAAGGCCTAATAATGAGTTTCCCTTTAGCACAACATAAGAAATCTCCATGTCTAAGGAAGTCAATAGTTTTTATGTTATGGCCAGTAGAATTATTGATGATTTTTTTCATCATATTTAACCCAGGATGACCCAGTCGATCATGCCAGATCTTAGATATTTCTTGGTTTTTATGTATTGTCTTCATTGCAATATAAACTTCAGGTTTTATACTTTGCTCTATATTAAAGGAATGATTTAATAATCAAATAATTATTTCATCAGGAACATATTGTAAAATATAGAATAATCATAGCACAATAAATGAATCAAATATCCTGAGAAATAACAATTTATTTAACTTTAAATGATAATCAATCATTAGAAGCGTAGACCACTATTCATCAAAGAATTAAGACTAAACTGATAAGGAGACTCATAAGAAATATGTGACATCAATTAGCAAAGCAAAAGGAATATTTAGGAGGCTAATTCAAGTCTCTATATGAGTCGTGGGTGTCCTTCTAGGACTCCTCAAGCTCAGTAGGATCAAGAATTATATCATCAGACTTATCAGTGTCCGTATCAATAACAGGATGAACGGTGAAGTGTGCATCAACATTGTTACCTAGGTCTTTTTGACCTTTCTAATGGACTGAATGTAAAGGACTATCAATTGCTTCAGTGTGGCAGTTACACGACCGATGGCCAGTGCACCTACACCTAAAGCAGGGTTGTGTAGGTTTATAGCCTTATTAGCTGAGTCTTGCTTCTGGAAGCTTCTTGGCCTTTTACCTTTGCTTTTTCACTAGGGCTTGCATCTTCCCTTATGTATTCCACAATTCTTCCATCTTCCCCCTTTATGCCTTTGGTCTTTTCTATGGCCATGACTATTGCTAGTCCGTTGAGTATTGCATACACTTCGAGCATTGCTTGAGTCCAATTAAGGGGAATATGATGATTCTTCATTAGGAGTTCATCATGCTTCTAGCAAAGTATAGATAAGCTCAGAGTACTTCTGATACTTGGCATGATGGTACTGTTGCTGCAGTATCCTCACATTGGGGTGGAAGGCGCACAATGTCTTGCCTATCATCTCATCATCTATAACGTTCTGGTTATAGAAAAGCAGTTTAGAGATAAGTTTGTGCATGGTGGAGTTATATGCTGCCACGATTTTATAGTCCTAGAAGTGTATGAGGGTCCATTCGCACTATGCTTCTGGCAACAAGACGGATCTTTACTGGTCATAGCATTCCTTCAGAGAATTTTGTAGTGCCAACGGATCCTCCTCCATCAAATACTCGGCCTTCAGGTTCGCATGGAGATTGTGCCTTAGGAAGTGCAGAGCCTCACACTTGGTAGCTTTAGGAAGAGTAGGGCTACAAGTTTCAGGTTGGGTAATAGTAGCTCTAAGAGATCGAGTTGTCAGGTTAATCTTCGTATCCATTGTCTAGGTCAGGCAATTGCTATCATTTAGGACAAGCTCGACAAATTACCTCGTTATGATGTTCGACATATCCTACTTATCTTCATGCAAAAATGAATTTTACTACTAGTAAAATATTATATTGCATGCTTATCATTGAATTACTAAAGTTTGGTCTATATTTGTTCAGCAGAAAATTTCTAAAATTTCCCTAGCATTTTTCATGATTTTTTGCAAATTATCAAATAATTTCAGAATTACCAAGTAATAGAAAATAAAAATAGCATATATAAATATGGAATTATGCCAGGAAAAATGAATCAAAAGATATAAAGCTTTCAATGTGTGCTAAGTCTAAGGTTTAACAAATTTATGGAACTCTATATACCTAAAAATTCAATTTTTAGGATTTAATATAAATGTTTAGAATTTATTAACTATTTTTCAGAATTACTAGAAACTTTAGGGTCCAGAAAGTAAATTTGCCACAACCGGTAGATACATATGTAAATAATCGAAACTTTGACGGTTAATTTGCAAAGTTGCCATTTTTTTCAATGCCACTGCCACTCATCCTCACCGATCTGCGGGCATGAGGTCTTGCGACAACCGGCATGCGGTGATGGTGCGGTGCTAATCCAGCTCAGTAGGAGCGTGGTCACAACGGCAGAGGGTGACGCGGGAGTCCGTGGTGGGCGGCGTGGTAGTTCGCGGTGGTGACTGCTTTGGGCGACGGTGCACATAAGTGGTGACATGGTGATTCGTGGAGGGTGCGACGCTTCGAGTGTGGTGGCGTTCTCCTCACAGTGAATGTGGACAGCTGCGAGCACCGCGCTATGTGAGGTGCGATGTGGCGCCAACCGGAGATCGCTTAGAGGGGGTATACTCGTAGGAGCCACACGATAGGTGCGGCTAGCGCGACTGGGTGGCGGCGCTACAAGCATGGCCGAGGATATTAATTAAATTTTTTCAGTGAGCAATAACTACACAACCCTAATTTTCTGAGTAATCTAGGCAATTTAGGGAAATTAATCTGCAGGATTAAAAAACTATTTAGATGCGATTAACATACATGCTTCAAACTTATAGATGGCTTGCAGTAGGTTTAATTGCTTGATGCCGGTTGAAATTCGATGCAGTGTCGATTGATGCAAATAGATGATCTTGATCGTCCTCGAAGAGTTTTGTGCTCGAGGCCCCCATGCATTTCTCAGTGTCACCTAACGCTCGCTATGTTACATGTGCCATGTGTGCGAGTGTGGGGCCCATGCATCCGCCCTTGCTGATATTGATCTTGGCTGTGGGGTGGAAAATTGTGGCTGCCAGCCTAACTTTTGCTACAGCAAGTTCGGGTGTTGCAGCAAGACCATTAACTATGCCCAGTTCGTTTCAGCTGCTGGATTATGGAAGAACCTACTTCTGATTGTGGGAGAATCAGGCCAGGCCGGCTGCGACTTGTAGGTTCTAGACCGGGCCAATGGGAATCAGCAAGAATCATCGAGAGTCAAGTTCCAGTCGGATTCTGATTCTATGTAGAGGGCAGCTTCTGATTGTGGGAGAAGCTATCCAGAATTTTCCCGTTCAGCAAACAATCCACTTTTTAAGTAGGAAACTGTGTAGAAGCTGAAACGGACGGGACCTCAAGGACAGTGCCAATCGAGGTAATGCTAGAACAGCGAAGGGCCCCTGTTGGGCAGCGGGTCTGTGGGGAGTGTCGTCACTGACAGGTTCTTCAACGGGATCAAATACAAGGCTGACGGGAGCAGATGCCCTAGTTCGACCTTCTACAAGCGCCAAGCGTTCTTGGATGCTGTCGGCGTGTACTCGGCCTTGGGCACCATCGTTTTCGTCGATGACAGCAAGTGTGAGATCGAAATCCAATATAGAACCCGCTCGGCTTTGGACAGACTCGTGTTGATAATGTGTTGTAAAATGACGACGATAGCCGTAGATCAAACATATTGCATCGATCAAATCACTAGAACAATCACGAAGAGCACACACAATATAGGGATGCAAAATTCTCTTTGCTATATTACATTGATTCTCTTGTATAATGGGGTGTCATATTTATAATAAAAACTTACTAGAGATAGATTTGGATTCGCCCACAAAGAGATAAAGTGTAATTATATTTGAATAACCAGGACGAAGAGTCCTGCTAAATCTCAACAGATACTATATGATGAGTCTATCATGGTTTTGCTGGCAAACAAAACTGATAGCTATTCTGAATATCTAAATTTATACGAAAGAAACCAACAAATATGAAATTTAACAAAATTGTCTTTCAGATATATATCATTCATATATTACTAGTCAAATGCCTGTGTGTTCTCTAGAAACACATTTTGAAATAAGTAATCAAATCATGCCATGTATTTACAAAAATAAAATTGCACTATTGAGTTATCACAGGTAGGGGTGCAATCGGATCAGATATAAGCCGACCGACCGGCCGGATTTCTCAGCTCAGATTCGGCTAGCCGTGTCGGATAGTTGTCAGATTTAGCATTGGTTTTGGATAGTTGGTTTCGGATTTGGCATCGGATTCGGGAGATCACTATCCGTCAGATCGGGATATTCCGATTATATTTTTGGATATCCAAAAATTTTCAGCCCATATTATAACAGCTTTAATTAGGCCCAGCCAAATAACCCAAGCTAGGCTCTCCCTCCACGGCTCCACCCTACTGCCACCATCCCATCTAGCATCCTACAGGTCGGTGCCCACTGCCACCATAGCTTAACATGTAAAAATATACTTTGACTTGCCTACGTGAATACCTGGTATTTTTTTCAAAATATAAAGGAATATTTGATACTTTTAGAATTTTGTTGGACTATAACTGATAAAATGACCTACTAATTACAATAATCTTGTTGCATGTTAAACTCATACGGTTGGTAACTCATTACTTTATGTGTGTTATATGTGGTAGCTGTTTTCACGTAATATCCGACAAAAAATATTCGGTACCGTATCGATTCTGCTCTTTATTCACATTGAATTTGTCTCGGCAGCAGTAGTCGTCCTGACCATCTCCATTGTGTAAGTTAAAGCTCCATTGGTTTTGGTGATTGGATTTAAAATAATGATTAATCATTGTTTAATTACAAATCTAATCTTTAATGAGACTAATATGTTTTATTGAGCTTATTGTTAGTAGTCTCATAATTTGGATGGAAAATGTAAAATCTAAGGTATGCACTCATATTCTTGCTTATTATCTCATTGCATACTTTGGATTCAAGTTAAAGTATGAATTCCTCCATTGTACTAGCCTCAAAATGTGCATTATATCTCAAATTCCATATATTACATGGATGCACACATCTAAGGGGAGTTCGTGCTTTAACTTGAGGTTTCAATAGTATTGATCTATTTCGTCTTGCCACATAAATCAAGGATCAATACTTTGAAGCAATTCCTTGAGTATATATTTGACTTGCATAGTTGTAGTATACTCATGGTTATATAGGATAAACTCTAATGCAATCAAATTGAATATGTGCATATTGTTTCCAATCCAATTATATGTATGCACATATCTATGTGGAGTTTATTCTATGGATTTGGGTTGTGCTCAATCGATATTGGGGCATCCATTATGTGTTAATGGAGTGCAATTGATGATTGAGGCAACCGTGTTTGTTGGACTAACTATCTTCCATGAGTTGTGAAGTAGGTTGAGTCCAAGATGATAGAGAATCGAGAAGATGAAGTCATGTGTTGATGAGCTTCAAGAGGTGATCCCGGAGGAAAGAAGAGCTAGAGAAGATTCATCATGTGTTGATGAACAAGGAGAAGGAGACTCGATCCCGGAGAGAAGATGATTGGATATCATAAAAGCTCCAAGTGGATTGCTAAAGGCAAAGGTATAACTAGCTAGGGTTAAGGATGTGTTTCTAGTTTTTTACCGGTCTCGGTGTTTGGATGGGAGACTGGATTGCTAGTTAGGTTGCCATACTATTAAGAGGGGTTGAGTCATTTAGCTTGAGTTTCATCATGTGTTGATAAACTCAATTCGGTTCACTCTAACTCACTCTCTTGATCGGTTTTTGCAAGGAACTAACCATTTGGCATGTGTTGCGAATGGGTGAAGCTCGTGCATTGGTTTTTGTATGATGCTTTGATTTGCATGTGTTGCAAATAGGAAAAGCTCATGTTTGCTTCTTATTTGAATTCTCAATTTGTTTTGGTATTACTTGAAGTTAAGTTTTGCATGTGTTGCAAAAGAAGAGAGCTCAAGCAATTTGGTTTAAGTGGTTGCATGGAGCTAGAGATTTGCATGTGTTGCAAATAGAGAGCTCATGCACTTGAGGTTGATTTGTGGTTTGCATTGAGCTAAGTTTTGTATGTGTTGCAAAAGGAGAGAGCTTATGCAACTTGAATTTGATGGTTGGTGTTTGCATGGAGCTAAGTATTTGCATGTGTTGCAAATAGAGAGAGAGCTCATGCAATTAGAGTCTTAATTTGTGTCTTGATCAAGTGTTGGTCATCACAAGGCTAAGAAAGGATTATGCTTTGTGTTTGCAAAATGAGTTTTTAAAAAATATGATTTTATTGGTTCTTATCTTGGAGTATGAGATAAGCACTGGCAAATATGTTTTTGCAATGTGTTGGGATCATGTGTTGATCATCTCACGGCTCAAGATTTGATTTAATTGAATGGATTTGTTATTTGCAAATGCATTTTGTAAATAGGCTAGGGGTTATTGGTTTCGATCCTAGAGCATGTGAATAGGGTTTGCAAATGTGTTTTGCAAATTGACTTGATCATGTGTCGATCATCACATGGCTAACGGGATTGATATAATAGGTTTTTGGTTTATTTGCGAATGTGTTTTGCAAATAACTTGAAGTTTTAATACGATTCTTTGGAGCATGTGAATAGGGTTTGCAAATGTGTTTTGCAAATTATCTTGATCATGTGTTAATCATCACATGGGTTAAAGAATAAATCTTTGAAAGTTTGGAGAAAAGTTTTTGTGAAAAACTTGGTTCTCCCTATGCCCAGTGAGGCTGGCACTACCGACCACATGCGTGCGGTACTACCGGTGGGGCGGTAGTACCTGCCCATATGGTCGGTAGCTTTATTACAGATGGGACTATTTTTTGGGCTCTGCCTGGCTAGCACTACCACCCCATGGGGGCGGTACTGCCACTCGGCCGGCACTATCGGCCCTAGATGGGCGGTAGTGCCGACCTTCTGTAGCAACGGCTAGTTTTCGAGCCGTTGCACCAGAAGCCGGCACTACGACCTTACATGGGTGGTAGTCCCGGATTTACTGAAAAATTCCAAATTTGCCCCCCAATGGCTAGATTTCGTGTTTGGGGGGCTATAAAAGGATGCCAAGGGCTGGCATATGGTGTTACTATGTTTGTGAGACATTTTGGAGGGGTTGTGCATGTGTTGCACTCTCTAATTTGGTTCTTGAGCTAAGAGTGAGCTCTAATTGCATGTGTTGCAATTAGGAGATGATTGAGAGCCTCTTGTGCATGTATTGCATTTGAGGAGGATCCTTGTGCATGTGTTGCACTTGGTGATCACCATTGTACATGTGTTGTACTTGGTGAGATTCAAGCTAAGTGCTTGACTTGTTACTCTTTGTGTTTGTCGACACCTAGACGGTGAGCTTCTCAACGAAGGTTGTGAGAAGATCCAGCGAAGTTTGTGAAGGTTGATGCTCGCCTACCCAGAGGTGGAAAGAGCAACCACTAGTGGATTCGAGGTGGGTGCTCAAATTCGTGGAGCCAGCCCAATGTGTTTGGGCTAACCTCAACGTGGATTAGAGGAGACCAGCAAGTCTCTGAACGCCACAGTAAAAAGTATCGTGTCTCGTGTGCTTGCATTCTATTCTTTATTTATATTCAAGCAATTTATATTCATAGAATTAAATTTATTGATTGCTTGTCTTTAGGATTGCAAATTGTTGTTAGAGACATAATTAGTTAGTGCACATAGTGAGCCAAGTTGATTTAGGCCTTAATTGTCAAAACCTTAATTTATCGCTTCCACATTATTTATTATTAAAGTTTTGTCATAAGGGTGTTAGGCGTTTGTTTAATTAGAGAAGATATTTTTAATACCGCCTATTCACCCCCCTCTAGTCGGCATCCTCGACCTTACAAGTGGTATCAGAGCTTGGTCTCTCATTTATTAGGCTTTATCGCCTAGAGAGTAAAGATGGCGACTAAGGGTTTAGTGCACTACACCGATTCACATATTTTTGATGGCTCAAATTATGCTTAATGGAAATTATTTATGATTTCTTATTTTAAATCCATGAGCCCCAAATATGGTGGATCGTAGATGTGGGTTTTTCTCTTCGGTTGAATGAATTTGCTCCAACTAAAGGAGAAGAGAAATGCCTACATCTCGACGCTCAAGCTACTAACGCTTTATTTAGTGTTGTGAGCGTAGATGTCTTTGATCAAATTTGCAATCTCAAGAGTGCCCATGAAATGTGGATAAAAATTCAAGACATTTATGAATCATCCACATCAACAATTGAGGATTGCATTGATGAAGGGACATCGGTAGAAGAAACCTCCACTTCTACCTCAAGTGATGAAGAGACCTCAACCTCCACCTTAAGTGACAATGAGCATCCAATGCTATCTTCATTAACTCGTTGCTTCATGGCTAAAGGTAAAATTGAGGTAAGTGATGATGAGCCCTCTTACGATGATTTGATTAATATGTTAGAGGAGCTCAATGAATATCTTGGGAGAGAAAAGTCCAAATATAAGATTTTGAAGCTTGAGCGTGACTCATTTCAAAATAATTATAATGTACTCAAAAGTGAGCATGAGTCTATTCTTCTTAAGGAACTCATTAAGCCAAGAGTGGACATAGGAATTCAATGTGATTTAATTGATGATATGCCATGCTTAAATGCTAACTCTTGCATTTTATCTAAAGTCAATATGTCCACCTCTTGTGAGGATTTAATTGATATGCCTTGTTGCTCTAATGAAATAGCTTCAAGTTCCTCTATATGTTTAGAGATTAATCTTGTAGAGTAGAATAAAGAGCTCAAGGCTCAAGTCACTCAATTGACAAGTGATTTGAAGAAGTGCTATCAAGGAAAGGCCACTCTCGATGACATTCTAAGCAAGCAACGGGTCTTGCAAGACAAGATCGGGGTTGGCTACATGTCCAAGAAGAAGGAGAATAGCAAGACAAGGCATAACACAAGACACTCGAAGACCATCAAGTGATTTGCTTGCAACAAGAAGGGACACCTCGCCTCTGTGTGCCCAAACAAAGTGGATATCAAGCCACATGCATCAACCATGAGGCAAACCGGCAAGGAGCAGGACAAGAAGGTCAAGAGAGGTCCAAATGGTCAAATGTGCTTCAATTGCCGGGGAAAGGGATATATTAGTAAAAATTGTCCTAAAGGTATCACTCCTAAGCCCATTATTGTCAATGATCATTATTTGCTTAGGAATGACAAAAATGGCAATGTGTTTGCCAAGTTTGTCAATTCCCCTAAGTGCTCTCAAAACAATGATACTCATTTGTTTTGGAGAAATAAGTCTAAAAATTAGTTTGCTAAAGTTGTTAGACTCCTATGCCCATTCAAAGCAATTTCAATAAATTGGCTAGGAGAAATAACAATAGCAAACAATTTGCTAGATTTGTTATACTCTCTAAGTGTCCTCATTATAATGATGATTATGTGCTTAGAAAGGATCAAAATAGAAATAAGTTTGTGAATTTGCTAGACCTCCTAAGCCTCCTCAATTCAACTCCAATAGATTTCTTAGGAGGAATAATAATCGCAAACCCATTGCTAGTCGTGTTAGTTCACTAAATACTATTCATGTTAGGGCCATTTGGGTCCCTAAATCTATTGTGACTAACATTGGTGGACCCAACCAAAATTGGGTACCAAAAGGTGCCTAAAAGATTTTTAGGTGCTTAGAGTGGCATTGAAGGCTTGGCGTACTAAAGAAAAAGAAGATGATCCCATCACGTGAATTTGGAGCCAAGCATGAAGACGTTCACTTAAATCATGAGCCAATGCCATCTCGGGTAACAAATATTTAAATTTCTTGTTCATGTTCTTGCTCATGCTTCTTAATTGTTCGATTGATTCTGAGGCTTGTTCCACACTGGTCATCACCAATGTGACCAGCGGATTAGCCTCGTCACCGACCTGAGCAACCATACCCTGGTCTGCAGGAGAACCAGGAACAGTTGCCCCAGGACTTAAAATAACAAGGAAATTCCCTTAGATTCTGGAGGTAAGTACTCAGAAATTAAAATGTATATAGAGAAAATAAATACCTGCAACAGTCTTGAGTCCATATCCTGAGATATTAGGGGTAGACAATATCCCAACATCCAGGTTGGGAGTCTTCCTCTTCCTCCTTATAATGAGGGGAATATTACCCTCTAAATCTTCGCTTTCACCCTGAACAAAGGGGAATGTCGGAAGATTTCTATATGGACGATCCCAATTGCGGTTGAACCATTTTTTGTAGCACACCTGAAATGAGGTTCTCGTTTGCGTCCCCACAGCGAACGCAACCCTCTTGTCTTGTGCCTGGGACCGATCGTGCACATGCTTAGAGCGTATAATGCTTGCCGGTACCAGGGCTAGACTAGTGCTGGTCTGATCAGCACTAGTCCTAACGGTGGTAGGATCTACTGCCTTTGAGGCACCTCTGGTTGAGGTCTTTGCCTTTTTGGTTGGCGGAGCCAAAGCTGAGGCCTCAGACTGGTCAGCAGCTTGCTTCTAACCATGCATATAAAAGAATAAGTTCAATTGTCAGCATAAAAGGCAATTAGCAAAGTAAACAAAGATATTTCTTGGTACTTACCAAGATGCGTTCATTAATGAACTCATCGGTTTGCCCGATCAGGTTAGACGACTGCCTGTCCAAAGCAACTAGGTGGGACCCGTCAGAAGAGATGCGCAGCATATACGCGATTCTTGACCAGGTCAGAATTGATAGGAGAAAATACCGATAAACATCAGTAAAAATCCTTTAGTAAAGAAAGGAAGAGGTCGGTAATTAAGAGTTCCCTTACCTCCAGGTTCATCCTTAGTTGGATCCTGGTCGCCTTTTATCCTCCAAGCGAATCTAAACCGCCTCTTCAGGGGCTCACTTTGTGGTACATAAGGTCGAAGACGATCCTCTGCCCCATCAAGCCTCCCTTCACCAACTTGGTAATGACCTTAACGATATCATTTTCCTCATCGGTAAGGACCAACAAATCCTTCTCCTTCTTTGCTTCGGCCCTTGTCCATATTAGGGCCGCCTTCCCATTAAATTGGAGACAGCTACCCCCCAAAATTTCCTAGTAAAACCACTCCCGCCGGTAATCACACCATGTATCCTTGGTCGGGAGTGGAGGATACTGAGAAGCCATTTTATCTTGGAGCTTAAAATAAGGGTTCCTAAAAAGATCCTGGCTTTTACTATTCCTAGTATATTGATAGAAATAACGGAAAAGATGAACTGGTGGAGGAATGCCAAGGAAAGCTTCTCAAAGATACAAGAAAACACTCAAAATCATAATATAATTTAGGGAAAGATGGTGCAGTTCGATCTCATAATGATCTAGCACATCGGCTAAAAAATTACTCTCAGGGAGGCGAAATCCTAACTTCACCAAAGCGGTGAAGAGGACGAGACGCCCCTCCTGAGGTACTGGCTTTGTATCCTCCCCGCTAGGGTCCTATCGTAGCATTTCGCGAGGAGGGATCAAACCTTGATTCTCAAGTTCCTTAATCCTTCCCACGATAAGGATCGACTTGTCCATGTCCATTAGTTGGGGGAGAAGAAAAGGATTGAAGGCAAGAGTTCAGAAATTGCAAAGGGCTTAAGAACTTACTTCTATGCTCAAAGACAACAAAGGCATAAGGAATCAAAGAGGATTTATCCCTTTATATAACCTAACATGTGTCAGTTTTGGACACCGTTTCGGTTTCCAATAAAGTGTAAAACTGACTTTTTTTAATAAACTATAACTGACACCGGATTGATGTTCTCGAATTTCCTTTTAGATCTTTAGACTTTCACCTCCTTTCCTTGATCATACTCTCCATCATAACTGATGGGAGAAGAAAAAAGGACGGAAGATGAAAAGCCTCAAAAACTAAGAGAAGGCTTAAAAATAATAGAGTTAGAAGAAATCAAAGATGTTATCCTCAAACTTCTTTTTAGATATTTAAGCTTTTCACTTTCTTTCCTTTATCATACCCTTCATCACAATTGATGATAGAAGAAATAAGAACGAAAAATGAAAAGCCTAAACAACTAATAAAAAGTTTGAAATAAATTTTTTCTTGATTCAAAAGTGTTAAAGTATGAAGTATACAAAGGAAGCTTTCTCCCCCTTTATATATGCATTACACATTAAAGATGGTTAGCGTCGATTCAGTTAACAAGAGAGGGGCAAAGATTTTTCATTTATAGACACTTAAAACAATCAGATAATTGACGCATAACCCCATAAGGTCACAGAAAATAAAAAATCTTAAGTAATAAACTCTTATTTCTAAAGATTTGGGGGCTAGCTGACGAGGATTAAAAGTCTGTCACTTATTTCGGCCCTCAATTATTCGTAACTATACTCTATTAATGAGTTTACAATACATAAAGCCCATAATATATAGAACGAAGCCAACCCTTATCCAAACGGTTAAGTCTTCTACCAGTTCAGTCAAGGTGGTCAATAAACTTTGCTTCACATTGGTCATCCCCGACCAGTAAAATAGTCTACCAAGAGTCTCTTAATCGAGATTATAAAAATATGATTGTGGGTTTCTAGTAAACAAGATGAGGAAAACAATATATATGGATTGCTTCTTTATTAGCCAAGCGGCTCTACAGAGTATAGAAATTACATAATAAATGCTATCAGATGTCTATTGCTTGGCGAGAAGACACCATTTTACGAGAAGACATCTATCGGTTACATGACGCCCCTACGGAGAATAACTGCCGCCTCTTCAACCGATATAAATAGTGGGCCGACCCATGCTATTGAGGACATCTAATTGGCAATAAGAATAAGCAATAGACATCTGAGAGCATTTATTATGTAATTTCTATACTCTGTAGAGCCGCTTGGCTAATAAAGAAGCAATCCATATATATTGTTTTCCTCATCTTGTTTACTAGAAGCCCACAATCGTATTTTTATAAGCTCGATTAAGAGACTCTTGGTCTTAGACATCGACAATATGTTCAAGCCTTAGTTACCCATGTAATAAAAGAAGAAAGTCATTTTAAACTTTTTTTGGAGACAAGAACATGTAACTTTGACTTTTAGAATTTACTATGATGTAAACGTATTTTTTTGGAAAACTTACTCTAATTTCACTTTCGATCCAAGTTATAATCATTTAATCACATGGATTATTGGATGTCATTCTGCATTGACCAGAGGGAGTAAACGAGATTTCTAAGTAGGGCCAACTCCGTGTCCAACACCAGACATGGCCAAATGGGCCATGCCTAATAGGCCGGCTCGAGGCCCAGCACTATTGGCACTGCCCAGTCACAGCCTGGCCCGCCAGCCTGTGCTGAGCTTGGGATGGCACAATGGGCCGACACGGTACAATTAGGCCCAGCATGGCCCATTTGCCCCGTTTATTCGAAAAATAGCCATTTTTAGCCGTTGGAGGCTTTAAAAATTCAAAAAACAAATATATAATTTTAAAAAAAAGTCCCAAAATTTTTCCTATAAATAAGGTGGCAGCCCCCTCATTTCCCCACTAGAAAACTTGCAATCTCTTCTCTTCATTCTCTTGTGAAAATTCTCTTGCTCTTGGTGGTAATTTGGCAAAAATTCAAAATAGTTTTGCCAAAAATCCAAAAATCCGAAATTCGGCTTCCGACTTCTGTCAAGAAATCAAAGTAACAATTGTGATTTAATTTTTCATTTTGTTACTATTTTAAATGATATTAAAGTACTAATAGCGTAATTATTTCTTGCAATTTTCTTTATGGAGCACAGGGATTTTTCGTCCTTCCCAGCTTCTGATTTCAGGATTTCACCCGAGGAGCTTCTTGCATCCTATGAAGCTAAAGAAGCTGCAGTACCTGTACCATCCTCAAGCTCTACAAGTGCTATTACGTCGGCAAACACCGGGGCAAATAGATCAAGACGCAGTACATCGGGAGTCTAGGAAGATTTGGAGCAAATTTTCAAGACATCAAACGGTGTTCAGAGCAGGTATGCTATTTGTAAATATTATAAGCACAAATTAACTATGAAATCTATAGGTGGAACGGGGCACTTGAAGGGACATGTTGAGAGCTGTAAAACAAAAGCGGGGGTGGCTTTGAAACAGATGCAGCTGCAGTACAACCCCGACGGTACGATACGTAACTGGGACAACAATCCCGAGATAGCTTGTGAATCTCTTTGTCATTTAATCGCTTCTCAAGATCTTTCTTTAAACTTTGGTGAGTCACCTGCATTTGAAAACTATATTAAGACCGCTCATAATCCTAGGTTTTCTGCAGTTTCTAGACAAACGACAACTAGAGATTTGATTAAATACTATAACAATTTAATACCTGTAATTTTTCTGCGTCTTTGACATCAAACATATGGAGTGGTAGGGCTAAAGAGGATTACTTTAGTGTAGTTGCTCGTTATGTAAACAATTATAGGATTCAAATTAATTGATGTATCACACACTGCTGAAAATATTGTTGATTGTATTGTAAAAGTTGTGGAAGATTTTGGCCTTACAGAGAAAATTTTTGCAATAATATTAGATAATGCTTCAACAAACACTTCTGCCATGAACATTCTTACTCCGCTTTTTATTTCGTATGCCTAATCTTTCTTATTACATCAGCGTTGTGCTTGCCATATTATTAATCTTGTAGTTAAATTTGGTTTGAAGAGGTTAGACCGGTACCTTGAACCTTTTTGCACTTCAATATCTTTCTTAAATAATTCTAATCAACGAGTAGTAGCATATAAAACTTATTGTATTGCAATGGAGGTACGTCTACATAAGTTTGGTTTGGATATGCCTGTTAGATGAAACTCTACTTACTTAATGCTTAAGTGTCTCATATCCTATAAGAGAACCTTTTCTGTTTTTATTAACACACGCTATTGTAACCAGGATAGTCAACCGCTACTCACAGAGTAACATTGGTATGTTGCTTAATACTTGTTGTCATTTTTTAGAACTTTTTTATAATTCCACTATTGCTTTATCTAGAGTTTATTACTCAACCTCTCCTTTAATTGTGCATCATATTTTAGAAATTGCTACCAACTTAAGGAACCATGAAAATGATAATATTTTGTGTGCATCTGTTTATGCTATGAAAAACAAAATTTTGAAATATTGGCAAGAAAATCTTATATTATATGCATTTGCAATTATTTTAGATCCTAGAGCTAAAGTTCGAGGATTTTCTAATGTCCTCTCACTTCTAAGTGATGCGGTGGATACTGATTATTCTAGTTATTTTTCAAATGTTCGTGCTAACTTATCTCAAGTTTATGCTAAGTACGATCAGAAGTTTGCTGGAGTTCGCATGCAGCGACCTCCACCAACACCCACAACAGGTCAGAAGAAAACTACGTGGGGAAAGATATGGAGTGCAGGTGGCTCTTCCTCAAGGAGTTCTACTACATGAACATCAAGTGCGGACATAACAAGTGGTGGGGAGCTAGCGTCTATCTCAACAGCGACACTGTCAACTACCAAGAGCAGCAAGAGGACTTCAACATTTTGCAGTGGTGGCACAAGTATAAGATAACATATCCGGTGGTTTCCATATTAGCATGGGATATGTTAACAATTCCTGTCTCCACGGTTTCTTTGGAGTCTGCTTTCAGTATACCCGGAAGAATAATCGAGGAGAGAAAAACAAATCTGACAAGTAAGATGGTGGAAATACTTCTCACTGTGAAAGATTGGGAACAAGCTGATCAACGACCTCAATACACTATAGAAAATATTGAGTTGGCGGAGACGTTTGAAAATCTTTAACTAGATAATCAGGAAGAATAATTGTAATCTTTACTTTTTTCCTGTATCACTGAACTATAGGCTGTACTCTTTTTTCTTTGCCAAGGTTTTCTCGTGTTGAGTTTTTACTTGGCAAAGTTTTTAACGAGGCAGCCAAACATCAATAAATCTCATTATTTAATTCTAATTATTTGTCTCATTTTAGAATTTATTTCATATTTTTAGCTTTTTCTTAATTTACATATATTTTTAAAAAGTTTTTCTACGTCCTTTGAGTTTTTCTAATTATTCTAACTTTTCCTGAATTTTTTCTGAATTTTGTTCATATTTTTCGATTTTCTAATTTTTCTAACATTTTTTTGATTTTTTGTTTTTTTTTGAATTTATTTGGCACTAACGGGCCAGCCCAGTCTGTTTAGACTAGTCGACCGACGAGGCCACTGGGCCGACACGGCACAACCCGTTAAGCCACCGAGCCGTGCTTGGGCTGGCACGTGGGCCAGCACGGCACGACACATTTATTAGCCGGGCCTAAACAGACCGTGCCGCTCGGTAAATAGGCTAGGCCAGGCTGAGCCACCTATGCAGGGTTAACATTTTCGTTTTGCAACCGAAATTCGTCATTTGGTCGGCACCGATTTGCCGCGATTTTCGGTCGAATTTCGGTAAAAACCGAACAGTTTGCAAAAGCCAAACTGATTAAAAAAAATCCTGAAAACCGGTCGACAGCGTCGAAAATTGATCGGTTTGTGGCGAAAACCAACCGGTATGAACCAAAATCGAGGAAAGAAGGAAAAATGTGAAAAATGCAAGGAAAAATTGAATTAATGCAAGGAAAAATTATAAAAATACCGTGGGAGGCCCAAAAATCCAGGAAAAATATAAGTAATGTATAACAAATATGGAAAATTATGATAAAATTTCGGCATGACCTTTGCTATATTTTAGAACAATGTGAAGTTGTAAAGTATGTATTTTGCAATAATAGCATAAGTATGGAAGAATGTGAAAATTTTTGACATGACATTTGCTATATTTTAGACAATATCAAGTTGCAAAGCAGTCATTTAGCAATAATATATCAAGAAATAACATTTTATTCAATACCATTGACAACTCAATTCAACAAACCCACACTTCAGTAACAATCATTTCAATAGCATAGCATATGACATTTCAAATCAATTTTTCTCACCGATTATGAATGTTCACACCTGGCACAACTTCGTTGTCCTTCCATTGTCGCACATGTGCCATATAGGACCTACATGAACGTTATGTTAGTAAAAAAATTAAGTTCAATGAAATAAAACATACAAATTAAACATTACCTTTGGCGTTACGAGTAGTATTGCTGGGTGTACACTTGGTTGGCCAGGTTGTATCCTCGGTGGACATTAAGGTTAATCCTCATGTAGCTAGCAACTTCGCATTGTAATCGTGCCAGTTTTGCCCCGTCCATGTACTTGTTGTTTGCCATTGTTGATACAACATAGCATAAAACTCTGGATCGTGCCACTCGTAGACCCATTGGGTGGTTGGTTGTGCATGAGTATCGGGGATGGCATAGTCATAGCTGCTATATGAGCCATAGCTCCCTTGCGTCTCAGCAACGCCATAAGAGCTACAGCTATCCATGGCCGGACTGTCCCGTTGCGATGAACTACATAACATCCTTAGCAATGCATCGCCGCCTCTAGTCCTCAGAGAGGTGCCCTTTGCCAAGACCGAGCTCATACCGCCACCGCCTGATAAGTGCGCACCGCCACGAAGGCGGCCATGGTGTGCTGTAGTTGTTCCTCCTCATCAGCATCACCCGTGTACGCTCCATATGCATTTCTTCTCGTAGGGGAATGTGCAGCTACTGCTTTCTTTCCGAACCTCTCCTTCCTCTGTCCCTTCTTTTTATCCTTTGTCCTATCTAGGTCGCGCTGAAAGTACTCGCGAACCTTCTTAAGGACTTGATTGCAATGGACGATATTTGTACCACGTCCTGCTAGGTGGTGCTTAAATCGAGTTGCACCACCTCCTTTCTTCTCTTTGTAACAGTACTTGCATCGAAATCCACCACCCATCTTCTCACCATGCTCCCAAACAACATCGCCCTGATCTGTCATCTGCTAATACAAAACAATAACAGGTCAGTCAACTGGTTGTTACCTACTTAGCTCACCTACTTAGCATAATGAGGTCATCATGTGCTTAGCATACATAGCATACTGATTAGCTACTTAGCATACTGAAATCATCATGTGCATAGAATACTTAGCATACTAGTGAATCAAAATGACAAGCCATTGCCCAATGCATACATGTTTACTCTTCAACGAGCGAGATATTACATAATATTCAAGATTCAACAGATCAGCTAAAACCTACAAGTATTACTCAACTAAACCCTAAAAGCATTACTCAATAATCTGCTTCCATGAAAAAATCCCGAGCAACAAATACAAAGAATGAACTAATCACTACGTGTTCTTGCTAACCTGGTCGAAATCTGCTCGGTTTACCCCGAAATCCGCTTGGTTTCCTTCGAAATTCGCTCGGATTTCTCCCAAAACCGCAGCGCACGCATGCCACTCAATTTTTCGACCGAGCCGCTCGATTTTCGGCCCTTCCCGCTCGAATTTCGACCGCAGCACCTCGGTTTTAGCTCGCCGCCGACCGGATCTGGCTGTGTCTGAGGGGGAGCTCGTGTAGGTGTGGTGAGAAAGCAAGAAGATCAATAATGCGGTTGGCACAAGCCCTAGGCAGCATTAAAACAGGAGATTTTTTCGTATTGGGCCGAGCAAGCAATGCTTTTTTATATATTTTTTCGCAAAATTGACTAAATAATTCGAATTTTCAACTGAATTTCATCCCAGAGGTTAAAAAATCATTAATACTGATTTTATGGAGGTTCTGGATAATTTTTTCAAATTTTTATAAATTTCTTGAATTCAAATTTGAATCGGCCGGTTTGCCAGTCGGTTTTGATTGCCGAGCCACGTCCACATGCTCGGTTTTCGCGGTTTTCGACAGACGTCGGCTTTGCGAACCCTGCACCAATTTGACCATCTCTATCCAACACATAGAAATTTAACCCTTCCTTGCTATAAAAGTAGAAAATGGAAAACCAAAATTGCTTGTATACAAAAGAAAAAAAAATCCGAGCTAGAAAACAAAGGAAAAAAAATCTTATCTCATCTCCCTCCTGGCCTCACAGCTCGTGAGAAGCGTCGACAGCCAGGAGCTTCCCCGCTCCAGCCTCTCCACGTGACCTCACCTCAGTACCTCACGCTCGCCGTCGCGCAGCCCCGCCACCTCCAGGGCCTCATGTCTCTCCTAACCTCCCCCACGCCGTTCGGCACGGCCTCCGCCGCTGCCGTCCGCCGCCGCCTCCCTGCCCGCCGCGCCGCCCTGCACGTGGCGCTAGCGCGCCGCGGGGGCGTCTCGTCCCGCACGCAGCGGCGCCTCGAGGAGCGCGGAAAGAAGAGCCGCGGCAGCGTCACCGCTCCCGCACCGCCTGACGTGGACGATGACGCCGCCGCGGCGGGCGAGGGCGTGGAGTGGGAGGGGGAGCCGCTGGGGTTCGAGGTGTCCACGACGCCGATGCCGGAGCTGCCGGATCCGGAGAGGACAGACTTCTGGGAGGGCCCCCAGTGGGAGGCCCTCGGCTTCTTCGTGCAGTACATGTGGGCATTCGGCGTCTTCTTCGCTGTGAGCGCCTCCTCCTCCTCCTTTACTTTGTGCTGTAGTACAGTTGCTGTGTTCTATATATGCAGTATTATTCCTGCTCATTACACGAGTAATCAAAAGTAAATCTTTACTTTTTCTAAGTTATCTACGTCAGAGAAGCTTAGTTTCCAGCTAATTGAATACTTTGCAAAGAAGGAAGTCAACATGAAAATACGAAACAACCACTTCAATGCTACAAGCCGTACCATGGCACTGCCCGGAGACTGGCATTAGTTGTTTAGAGGGAGATTCGATGATTTGCTCCGTTTTTTTAAGTGTAATTGATCATTTATTCTGTATGTTTTACTGACATATAGTCTCAAAATCTGCATGTCAATAAGACATCACGGAATAAATAATCAAACAAAGAAAAATGGAGCAATCATCAATTTTTCCTTGTATAGTCTTGAAGAGTAATTTATATCAGCTTGATATCTAAAACTTGAAGCTAATTCTGTTAAAGTGTGAACCGAATTATCATCATGGCACGAACACTGCCCCAGACGTGGCGCAGAGGCGGTGCAACGTGGCAGCGGCCGGCGTATCTGAGTATGATTCGTTTTTCTTTTCTGTTGGGGACTCTTGTTGTAGTCGTACAGTTAAAATATGCCAAAAATTTTCATGCTTGTAATTCTTTTTATATCTATGGTTTTTCCCGTAAGAATTTTCTATGTTAATTTTGTGCGTCCCATTCTTCCGATCTTTTTTTTCTACGCATTATATTACTCGGAGCTCTGGATTTGAATTCCGGGCCGCTGCCCTTGGAAGGAGGGAGCGGCATGCATGACAACATCAACATCTATGTAGCTTCATCGATGACTCGGGCCACTCAACTTTTTTCTTTTGCACCCGACAAGCAACTGCAAAAACATGGCTGACTATTTACTCCATCTATCATCTATATTATTTAAAGTAAATAATAAAACCAATTTATACAATAACTATCTCTAAAAGTTGTCTCTAAAGTAAACAATAAAGCCAGTATGAAATAAAAACCAACTTGTACAATAACAACACCAGCTTTTAGCCGGCCATGGCATATATATTCCTGTGTGATGCTTGTTACTAAATAAAAACATGTTCTCTTCTCTTTTCTTACTCTTTTATATAGGATAAAACTAATGTGTATATACTAATAGTAAGCTGAGATGACTTATTGTACCTTTTATCCATCTCGGCGGTTTCTTCGGCGTTATTGGCCCCGTTCATTTCAACTTATTTGTAGCTTCTGCTCAAAATAAAAGCGGATTGTATGCCGAACGGTAGGATTCTGAACTGTTTTTCCGAAAATCAGAATCAGTCTTATAACATAAAATCAGAAGCGCTCCTCTACCCGATTCTCTTGGAGAATCAACGCTTCAGGCGCTCGTGCAAGGAGGCCAGCGCGCGCCCGAGCTCGCCGCTCCTCCGGCCGCCGCCACGGGTCCTCCAACCGAGCTCCGTCCGCCATGAGTCCTCCGCCCACCGAGCCCCTCCGCCCGCCAAGCTCCTCTGCTCGAGCCCTCCACCCGCCGAGCTCCTCTACCCGAGCCCCTCTGCCCGCCGCTCCTGAGTCCGCTGCTGGCCGAGCCACTCTTCCGCCCGTCGAGCCCCTCCGCCCGCCCATCAGATTCTCGGACGGACTGTCGAACTGTCTGCTTCTCCAGCCAGCAGATTCTTTAGACAACTATTTCTATAGATAACTAGCTATAATCCATAATCCATATAATCAGAATCTGTCTCGAACTGAGCTACGAAATCTGAAGCGGACGAGCAACTTCAAGTTCGTATCGGAAGAAATCTTGACGGCGCAGCTCTACAGCCATAAAAGCCAAAGACCGCCCGTCAGATCCACAGAGGAGGGAGCAGCAGCCAAGTTCGTTTCGTCAATTGAGGGAGCCATCCAAAGTCTAGGCAGTTGCGTCGGGAGAAAAAGTCGAACATCAGAGCGTTGCGTAGCAGAGAATCTCACCTTCATTGCTCTGTGTACATGAGAGGAGTACCCAGCATATTCCCAAGATCATTGTTCGCGTACACAAGTGTACTAAGGTTTTTCGCAAGCCCTTGATAAGTACACAAGGTATCGTACCATGAGATTTAAGCATCCTCAACTCGGTGATTCGACTCGCCTCGACTTCATTCCACAACTTGACTCTAACTTCTTTTCTCGGAGAAGAAACAATGACGGTATTTGAGGAATAAGCATTGGCTAACTCTGTGCCAGCAACCGCGGTAAGACAGAGGATGCAAGCGTTATCCGGAATGATTGGGCGTAAAGCGTCTGTAGGTGGCTTTTCAAGTCCACCACAAATCCTAGGCTCAACCACAGACAGACAATGAAACTACCAAGCTGGAGTACGGTAGAGGCAGAGGGAATTTCCGGTGGAGCGGTGAAATGCATTGAGATCAGAAAGAACACCAAAGGCGAAAGCACTCTGCTGGACCGACACTGGCACTGAGAGACGAAGCAAATGGAATTAGAGACCCCAGTAGTCCTAGCCGTGAGTGTTAACTCGCGCTCTACCCTGGCGACTGTTTCAACTTTGGTTCTGCCAACACTATAGCACACAACGCTCGACGCCATACCTTGGCACCGTTCTACACCACCTTCATTGATGATCTTCCTCCTCAGTCGATCATCGCCTTTCATCAAGAGATTGTGTCATCAATTTGATGTTTAATTGCTTTCATTGGAGGTAGAGTTCATTTCAATTCATGCCATTGTGTCTATTATTGGTGACATCCATGAGGGATTAATCATTGGCAATTTCTTCGACAAGCTGTTGTCTTCTACGGGTTATTGCGGCAAGTACCACTGTCGCACATCTGGAGTCTAAGGCGGAGTTGTAGGATTTCAACACAATGAGTTAATTCGGATTTCGCTTGATTGAGGAGACTTTGAAAAAGGCAAACAAAAAAAATCGATATCAGTTTTAGGGATGACTGAATTTGGTGTTTAAATCAATGTTTAGATATATTGTAATTTTGGATCGCTTGCACGACCATGATTAAGGATTTTACAACATTAATTCTTAGGAATTTGATAACACTCTAATGGTAGCTAGCATAATACTCTGTAGGGTTCTACTATTTGAAAGTGAAGGTTTTACTCCAATTTTAGTCTGAGATGAATGATTTAAGTACAAGGAGTTTATTTTTTGCATGGATACTACAACGTTTATCCATTTGTCATAGCACGATATGACGGGTCTACTGTATTTTCTACTCCGTTGGCGGCACATGAATTCTTTTCATCTGGATAGTTTTATAAGAGCAGTTTCGACCGTATCATGGAATTTAGTTACTTTCAAAGTCGGTAGTTTGATGTGCATGATGGCCATACGTGCAAGTTGCTCCTTCAATAAGCATTGTTTGCTAAATTTTGTGATCCAGATGGAGCATGTTAGATTCCATGCGATGAGTACTTCGCTATGTATGCAGCACCACTGGTGATGTTTTGGTTTATGCCATTTGATGATTGAGCATTTGAATCAGGAGGTCAGTTGCACAGACTTAAGACTTTTGCTAGGATTATGAATTGTTAAGATCCAAATTTCTTCGTCCGCTTTGTTGATAGTTGTGTGTTTGTACCTATTGGTGTTTTGCTAATTTGGTTTCATGAAAAGTGTTTTGAAAAGATTGTCCCAGTCTTTCTCATTGGGATTATTGTGACGGACTTTTGAAGCACAAGGTTTGTTATGAAGACTTATCTTGAGGGGGTTTTGATATTTTGGCTTCAGAAGTGAATTGGTCTCAAGGTGGATATTGTTAAAGTGTGATTTGAATTCATCATCTTGTCTATGCCGGACAATGCGCCAGACATGGCGCCGAGCCGTGTTAGACGTGGCAACGGCCAGCGTATCCGACTTTGATTCATTTTCCTTCTCCATTCAGGACTCTTGTTCCCTAGCCTATATATGTACCCCTGTAATCGCACGGTTAAGATACGCCAAAGTTCTCCATTTTTATAATTCTCCTCATATAGTGATATTTACGCCTTCGTGCGTACATGGCTTCTCCCACAAGGGTTTTCCACGTTAAATTCGTCTCCCGTTCTTCTAATCCTCTATTTTTGCTGTGTGTTTTATAACACATTCGAACTCATGTCCAGGCGTAAATACTGAAGTTTCCAAATTCATTTTATAGGATTTAATCTCACTGTTTGTTAGTACACTGATTATTTTCCATATATGGACTAAAAAGATGTTCCTTCCAGTGTCTAGTGGGTGGAAAAGGAAGAATGTGTTGCTAAAAACATACATGAAGGTGTTTCTTTGCGGACTGTTTAACAAGACATGATCTGACACTAATTCATTTATTTACATTGTTGTTGAAACATTCCCTGTGTTTTGTCATTGGCATTGGCATAGGCATACATCAACTTAACCGCCTATCATGGCAGATTTCCACTCAATATATAGAAAGAACTTTGCATGTTATTCCATCCTCTTTAGATCATCAAATTCAATCATGTTAACTCTCAAACAACTGGCAAATAACTGTGGTCTCTGGATTCTCATTTCTCATCTGCCAATTGACGTTTGCATATTTGTGCAGCTGATTGCTTGTGGTGTCGCTGTGGCTACATATAACGAAGGGGCAACAGACTTCAGAGAGACTCCTGCTTACAAGGAATCAGTCCAAACACAGGAGTTCCCAGAAGAATCAGAATTGTCAAGCTCCGATGTGTTTGAAGGTAATCCAACTGAGGTAGCACCCGCTCTTGAGTAGGACTGTCGAGGAGACATCGCAGAAAGAAATGAAGGCTCTCTTTGAGCCATAGATCTCTGTGACAGCCAGTAAGACCTGTACAAGTTTCAGTTGAAACCATAGTGCTAACAAAATTAGCTGGTTGTCATCGTGTACTGAATTTTCCCTTGGATAATGCTACGTTGAAATCAAAAGAATATGTAGTTGGTTAGTGGTGATGAAATTCAGCTATATTTTTATGCTTTTTTTTTACTCGAATGGTTTGCGCGCATATCCGCCTAAGGAAGCGAGCCTGTGTGTTTACTGTTATCTACCTACGAAATGTATTTCGAATGTATTTCACATATTTCATTATATTGTGTACTGAATTTTCCCTTGGATAATCCTATGTTGAAATCAGAAAATATAATATATATAGATGGTTAGTGCCAATGAAATTCGAATGTAGTTTCCACGTTTTTTCGCTGTACCTTGAATGTTTTGCACGCCTATCCGTCAAAGGAAGCAAAGCTTGTATGTCACTTCATCTTCTTACCGATGTATATTTTGGGAGATTGTTTTACATCTTTGGGAGGTATTAAAATATACATTAAATTAGTATAAAAAGTTACTAAAAGCTTAAATTATACAGATACCGAGAGGTACAATAGTTTAAAGTTAATTTAATGGTACCTCATTGTGTCAAGTAAAAACTCAATATTTCATGTGAATTACACATGTTTCATTTTGTAGCAAGTAACTGTACATAATCTCTGCAGTCAACCCAGATTCCAGTGTAACATTTTCCAACATCAGCTAGACTGTATCAGATTCAGTTCGAATATTTCTCAACTGCAGATGTAGTTGTTCATTCACCATTTCTAGCAACAGAAATAAATCGTTGTACATTGGTGCCTTGATGGTCCTGCATTGCGCGCATCAGCTAATGAACACCATAGTTACCCCGAGGGGAGGCGCTGCTGTACAGGACTCTCAACCGCTCGACTCTCAACCAAAACCCACGAGACGAGCACCGGGATTGAAATCCCCAGAGACAGGGGACCATAAAAGTGGACAGCATGCATGAAATGTTCTTCTTTCGAGTTATGCCATACCTTTTCATGATCCGAAAAAGTAAAAGATGGCGAGGCCTTTGCAGCTCTATTCACACAATCCATGGGCTGGTAGGTAGTCGTGCACGAGAAAGCTACACGAGGCATCCTACATATCAAGGCTGCCCATTTGCCATTCCCGGACAGTGGAAAGACGCGCGTACCTCTTAGGCAGCCCTGTTCTTCTGTACACGATGATCGCGGAGAGTGCGGCGGAGCTGGCGTCCCTGCTTGCCCCGCTGCTCGTCGTGGTGGTCGTCGCCGCGGTGATCGCGTCGGCGTCGGCGAGCGGGGGCGTGCGCGAGGCCGAGGCGCAGGTGGACGCGCAGGCCAGGGAGTGGGCGCAGTTCGTGTTCGGCTGGGAGGGTGCCGCCGAGGCCGAGCCGACTCCTCGTGGTGAGGCGCGAAGAGGATCACAGCTGAGCCAGCGTACGCAGCCTCGCGCACGACGCGCAATGCACGCGCCGTTGTTCTTCACCCCGCCGCGTTCTCGTCGTCTCCTGTACGGGATCAAAAATTAAGTGTCCCGGATTGTTGCAAGTTCTACACTTCTATTAGCAGATGATTTTATTGTAGTGCCGGACTTAAGTATCATTTGTACTTCCGTTTGATTGGTGTTCTAGCTGATAAAGAACCTAGGAACTCAAAATCTGTACGTTCACGAAATCCTGACGAGGGTAATAGCAAAGCTCATTTAACCAGCAAGGACATTTACATGAAGTGTTTGTTTGACATCACGATTTCCCTCCCAATCACGAGGCAAAACTACCGCTCTGAAACAGAGCAGCGAAAACGCTCTAGAGCTAATTCACGTCGTCCTCATCTCCCGCGGCGGCCGACCCGTCCGCGTCGCCTCCGCTGCTCTCGTACACCTGCTTGATGATCGGGCCGCACACCTGCTCCACCTCCTTCAGCTTCTCCTCGTACTCCTCCTTCTCCGCCGTCCGGCGGCCGCTGTTATTCTCCTCCAGCCACTACAGCGCCTCCGTCAGGACCACCTCCATCCTCTCCTTGTCGTCCTCGCGGATCTTGCCGGCCATGCCGTCCCTTACCGTGCTTCGCATGCGGTACACGTAGTTCTCGAGTCGGTTGCGCACGTCGACGCGCTCCCGGTGCCGGCAGTCCTCCTCCACGAACTCCTCGGCCTCGCGTACCATCAGGTCGATCTCCTCCTGGCTGCCCTTGTCGTTGGTGATCGTGATCGCAAGATGTCTGGTGATCAAGAACACCGATTTGTATTGTGTCAATGTCAGGCTGTCAGCCACCCTCACGTCGCTATGATCTGTTACTGACAAGTCAAAGCACTACTTTACCTTTGGTCTCCTCGCCGCCCTCGCCGCTGATGATGCTGCCCTAAACGGCGGCGCCGTACGCGACGGCCTCGTTGGGGTTGATCCCCTTGGTGGGCTCCTTCCCGTCGAAAAACTCCTTGTGGAGCTCCTGCACCTTGGGGATCCTGGTGCTGCCGCCGACGAGGACGATCTCGTCAATGTCGGCCTTATTGAGCATGGCGTCGGCGATGGCCTTACTGACGGGGCCCGGCGTCTTCTTGAACAGGCCCATGTTGAGCTCCTCGAACTTGGCCCTCGTCAGAGTCTCCGAGAAGTCGACGCCGTCGAACAGCGCCTCGATCTCGACGCGCACCTGGTGCTGGCTGCTGAGCGCGCGCTTGGCGAGCTCGCACTCGCGGCGGAGCTTGCGGAGCGCGCGGCCGTCCTTGCTGATGTCCCTGCCGTGCTTCGGCTTGACGAGGCGAATGAAGTGGTCCATGACGCGCTGATTGAAGTCCTCACCACCGAGGTGCGTGTCGCCGCTGGTGGTAACTGGCGAGGACCTCGAAGACGCTGTGGTCCGGGCTCCAGGCTGAGCACGCTAACGTCTAACGTGCCGCCGCCGATGTCGTACACCAGCACGTTCATCTCCGCGCCCTTATTGTCCAGCCCATACGCGATCGCTGCGGCCGTCGGCTCGTTGATGATCCGCGGCACGTTCAGCCCCGCGATCGTGCCGGCGTCCTTCGTCGCCTGCCTCTGCGCATCGTTGAAGTACTCTGCAAAGCATAGTCAAATCTCGTATTGGTGTGTAGGGTGCGTGTGTGCGTATGTACCTTATCTTTTGTTCTTTCCTCTATAATGAATGCTAGCTCCTGACTATTTTTTTAAAAAAGAATTTTTTTTTGGGGGACATATAAGGTGCAAACTACTTCTATCGTGTAAACTCCATAAAAATTATATGTAAAAGTTTTTAAAAATTCTTAAAAAATTATCAAACGTAGGAGAGGTTAGCTTCTACAACCTTGTAAAATTTAAATATCAAACTCAATCTCATTTGAAAAATATGAAATTGACAAGCAGTGAGCTGCATAATGATGAGCAGTCAAAGATCACTATTTAGGCTGAATTTGTCCTTTTCATATATTTCAAATACAATTGAGTTTGGTCTTAAAATTTTACAAGGTTGCATAAGCTAACCTTCCCTACATATGGTGATTTTTGAAAACTTTTACGTATGGTATTCACAGAGTTTACACGATTATGATGATTTGCACCTAATATGTCCCGTCCTACATTTATTATCATTTTGTTTCTTATATCTTTCTCTATTTGAGTACAGTGATTATAATTCAATTTTCCATCCATGTTCCACTCCGGACCTATGGAGTGTGCACAGCTTTATGCCAGAGGGCCTACATAACGAGGTATCCTCGTTTGATATCTTGGTAACTCGGCCTAAAACCCATTAAATAGATTTTACTATATGATTTGCAGATTCTTCGTTACCTAATTAAATGGGCTGTGTGTGTCGTTCCCCATCACATTTTACGTATTATTGTGACCTTTTTGTGTGTTGAGCTTCTTCTGTAATATCCGTATATGACTATTTTTGGTATCTGTTTTCCTCAAAGGTACAGGGTTTTTTCTGTGGATCTCTGGTTGACCTTATCAGTGTTGGCTAGATGATATGAACTGATACATCTATCTATTTTATCATTCATGTTCAATTATTTCTATTGAAAGTTCTTGGATAGTGTTGTTTTTTCAATGTGTTTACTTGCATATTTTTTTGAATATTTGATTCGCTCTGGCATCTTTACTTACACTTGCCACTTGTTACGGTAAATTCTATGAAATTCCTTGGGATTTCTCTTCCTTTTCAGTTCTCTCAGTTTTCCATCCAACATGTTACTCTAGTGTTTCCAACGGAGTTCTCAGCTAACACTGATTAGCTATTCTTACTGTATTGGCTGGCATTTTTTTTTCTTTCTTTTTGCGCCCTTTCACTGCTTAGGTGTTCTCCACTTCTCATAAATCCGTAGAGGAATTATGTAAGTTATTCTAATAAAAAATTTTATATGGGAAAATTATGGATATGTCACTCCAAAGATTGGCACTCACATGTCAATCATACATGGTCGCATTACTTGAAACGCCAATTTTTATTTGGGAAAATTAAGGATATGTCACTCCAAAGATTGGCATTCACATGTCAGTCATACATGGTCGTAATACTTGAAACACCAACAGTAGGAGTGGTATATCTGAGAAAATCTCTTCTTATTTTAATTGAGTTTCATTCTATTGTTTCTGTTCTTGAGTGTTCTGAGCAGATCATGTGAAATTTCAGCTAGCATTTTCTAGATACAATATTATGATACACTGCACAAACACACACTTCACATCAGGAGCCCGCGTCCCATTCCATGTAAAAAGGTATCGAAATTGCAATGGGCCGAGCGTACCGCGCGAGGCATTCGCTCGGACAGCCTATTGCACTTCACTTCACACACCCCTAGCATTGCAGCAGGATACATTGCTTTCCTCGTTTCTTTCACTGTTTCCTGACCATGCCTTAGTAGTAGGACCGTAAAAAAAAAAGCTCGAGACTCGCGAGCTACTCGAGTTCGGCTCACGAGAGGCTTGGTTCGAGCTCGGAACAAACTGAACTCGAGCTCGAGCTCGCGAGCTTAACTGAGCCGAGTTCGAATAGCTCGCGAGCCTACTCGAGCCTGAACCTAGTTTTCTTAAATCAAGCTTTTCTCGACCTTGTTACCGAGCTTTCTCGAACCGAGCTTAATCGAGCTTGTTACCGAGCCTATCGATCTTACCAGAATTACCGAGCTTACTCGAGCTTATCAAGCTTACTCGAGCTTAGATCGAGCCGAGCTCGAGCCTGGGTGAGGCTCGAACCCGAGCTCGAGCCTGGAGAGCCAAGCTCACTCGAGCTCGGCTCATTTACATCCCTGCTCAGTATTATGCCTTCCCATCTTCTGATTTAGCAAAACCACCGACCTCTCCGACCACAACCGCATCGCGAACCTGTTCCTCTCCCAATGCCTACACTGCCCTCATCCTTGACACACCACCCCCGCCGTGAGTGCTGCTTCCCTCAACTCTGGTACCACCCTGTCGCCCTAATCTCTCTCCTACATCGAGCTCCGCTTCCACCGGTGCAGCCTCACCCTTCATCACGCAGATGCAGGTTCGCCTTTCGCTACACCCTACATGGAGCTACTCTCTCCTGCCTCTCTGGGCAAAAGGCACCATGGATGTTGCAACAAGTAAATCGTAGCGTTGGACAAGGCTTTTTCAAATGTTTCATTATATGATTTCTCAAATGTTGTCGTAAGAGTTCTTTGTTGCAAGTATGTTTTGATTTGTTGCAAAAGTGCAATTTTTTTGTCACAATAAGTATTTTTTATTTTGATGAAGAAAAACATTGTTTCATAGGTTTTATCGCATGGGGAATCTAATTTTAGTGAGAATTTTTATAGTTTTTCTAATTTTTTAGGGCACTACACTTGTTTTCGTATTTTTGTTGCACACATTGATTATAATCGTTGCACGTATTATTTATCGATATTACACTGACACATATGATAAGAAGCTTGCCATCATTAGTCTGATTCGTAGTCATTCCTGAGAAAGTACATGCAAGTAGCAGAATTTTACATGTGCAGCTGTAGTACGTAGCAATAACTGGTAGGACACAGAATAGGGGCAGTTGTGTCTGCTACATTATTGGAAGTTTAGAACTGCTGGCAAACAGTCCTTAATTTTTCTAAGCTGAGCAGTTTTTTTTTTTGCCATTTCAAATTGGGAATTTTGGATATGGCACTCCATAATTTGCCATACAAACGAGTGCAATTGTTCTCGTGCCATTCTAAAGAAATCCAATCCTTTTTTTTTTTGCCATTATGGCCATATTTTATTGATTTGAACTAGGACCACCACTTGAATTGTCGATTGTGGGGATCAGTCCAGCTTATTTGGAGTTCTTCTTTTCTCTGCTGTTGATTTATATGGACAATAAAATCATGCGATGCATGATAAGGTCATTCGTAAACTTGTACTGACTAGCTTACGGATGTGAAGTATAAATGTACAACCGACTATTGCGACTAATGTCTAATTCTCTTCTGAGTTCTAAACATGCTGGCACTATCCCGATGTAGGTTAATCCCATCAACACAGACCAGTGGTGGATTCCTGAGCTCATCGGTGTGTCCGGCTTTTATGGACTCCATCTACTCTACCCATCAGAAACCCGCGAGGGTCGCGCGCACGCGTGGTTTTTTGGCGGGAAATCCTCATGCCACTAGCCACGGTGGGCCCCGCGTGTCAGTGACCCGCATCCACCGTAGAGGCCAAACAATCTTGCCCTTCCCACGTCATCCCCCGCTTTCCTCCGCCTTTCCCCCCGTTATCTCCTTCAAATCGCAAGAGGCAGCAAGTCGGCGGCGGCGAGCGGGCGAGGAGGCGATGCCGCCCAAATCCGATAGCGTCGAAGGTAAGCGTTCCATCTCCCTGATTTGACCATCCCCGCGATTCCCCCTAATTCCATCCATCCTTCGCTCGATCGGATCGATGTGTCTGACGATCCTTTCGCTGATCCTTTTCTTTTTGGTTTCTTTTGCAGGAATCGTCCTAAACTTCGTCAATGAGGTAACGACCCCCTCCGCTAGAACCCCTTGCCCGCTTCCGTTTAGGGTTCACTCTGTGCTCGCCGCGCTTGCCCGATTAGGGTTAGGATTTTCCTCTTCCATTCTAATCATGTGGGGGTTTTCGTCATGTGGTAGGAAATTTGTAAGCTTTCGCCGCGACGCGTCATTCAATAACAAACCATGGTAGGATCTGCCTCTCAGTAGCGATGTGTTAGATGTAGATCGTCGCATATCAGGAGTGTATAATGGAGCAACCTCCTTTTGGGGACAAGCTTAGGGGCTGCGTTTCGGCTGCCAGCCGCAGCGCTCACCCCCCCCCACCCACAAACGGCGGCTTTGCTTCGGCTGTGGGGCGAAGCCACAGCCAAAGCGCCCCTCAAAGCCGCAGCGGGCGGGGAGGTGCTTTCGGCTGTGGCTTCGCCTCCCCGCCTCGCTCTCTCGGCCTCCCTCCCCGCTCGCGCTGCTGCCTCCGCCCCGACCGAGCCCTGCCTCGCCTCACCTCTGCCGCCGCTCGGTCTCGCCCCGCCGACCCCGCCGCCGTCGCCGCCCCGCTGTCGCCTCACGGTTTCGCCCCGGCGCCGGCGCCGCCCGATCTCGCCCCCTCGCCCTATCTCTGCCGCGCCGCCGTCGCCTCCCGAGCTCGCCCCGCCGCTGGGTCGTCGCCTCCTCCCCCGGTCGCCACCTCGGCCATCTCCTCCCCGCTGCATCGCCGCCTCTCGAGCTCGCCCCGGCGCCGGCGCCGCCCGATCTCGCCCCCTCGCCCTATCTCTGCCGCGCCGCCGTCGCCTCCCGAGCTCGCCCCGCCGCTGGGTCGTCGCCTCCTCCTCCGGTCGCCACCTCGGCCATCTCCTCCCCGCTGCATCGCCGCCTCTCGAGCTCGCCCCGCCGCTCGGCCGTCTTCTCCCCGCTGCATCCCCACCTCCCGAGCTCGCCCCGCCGCTCGGCTGCCGCCTCCCCGCCTCGGTGGCCGCCTCCTTCCCTCCCAGCGGCCTCCTCCCCTTTGCTGAAAAGCTCAAAAGCTGAAATGCTACTAATTTGCCAAACAGCCTCCCAAGAAAAGCCATAGCCGCCAGTTACAGTTGTTTTACAGCCCATCAAACCAAAAATAGCTTTTCAGCCTAGCTACGGTTCCCCCTCCCCCACAGGCCCTTATTATATTAAGGTGAGGATTAATTGCGCGGTGGTCCGTTGTACCAGCATGCTGTTTGATGTATGCTGGCTGGTTGCCATCCATAGTTGCTTCGTGAGATGCAAGTTGAACAGTTCTGTATTGTGTTAAAAAAACACGATTGCCTGCCTAATTAATCATCTATGTGCATTGCATTGCTTTATTTATCATAGTGTCAACAGAATTCCAAATTATTGTAACTGTGTTCATTCTTCATTTAAGCAGCTACCCGCTGTTACATGCTGAAATGTAGTAACCTAACTTGAAGTGCACATTTCATACTTGTCTTTGGAATTTTATACTGATCGTTACGATTGAAGAGTTGTTTCAGCTCAAGAAAAAAGAAATACTTCTTGGAGTATCTTGCATTCTGGTCTGCATATGTTCCTATCTGGTCAAGATAATTCATTAAGTTCTCTTTTGAACTGTTTCCTCTCTACTTAGCAGCGTCTTCTGTGATATTGTACGAAAAGTATCATGTGGGGCTACTGTTGGCTGTTTTTCTATTACAAAGTGTTATATCCTTTTAAAGTATTACTGCATAGTCTATCATGTATCATCATTAGTTTTGCTCGATATATTGTTCATTGCCAAGTTAGCTTCATGTAGCCTTCCTTCTTTATAGTTGAAATAGGATGGAGAGAAATTATACTGGCTCTCTCTTTCAGGCACTGCTCTTACCTCAATTTGGTCAAAACCAACTCAGTTATACCAATCTGACTAAATTGTGTAATGTGTTTGTCCATGAAAAATGAGAAATTATCTGAAAAAGGAGTTATATATTGTGCTTTAGTTTTATGCAGAATATCTATAAGAGATGCACTATGTGGTCAGTTTAGATTATTTCAAAATTGCTCTGTCTTTTCTCTATATTTGATACCATAGTTCTGGTCTTTTCCTTACCAGCAGATTGGTTCTTATAAGCAATACTGTTGAGTTGACTATTGCCATGACTCTGCAGCAAAATAGGCCATTGAATTCTCAGAATGCAGCTGATTCACTACAGAAGTTTAATCTTAAAAAGACTGCAGTGCAGAAGGCACTGGATGCATTGGCTGACAGTGGGCAGATTTCCTTTAAGGAGTATGGCAAGCAGAAAATCTACATTGCTCGGCAAGATCAATTCAACATTCCAAATGGGGAAGAACTTGAGGAGATGAAGAAAGCAAATAGCAAGCTACAGGAAGAACTCGCAGATCAAAAGAAAGCAATTAGTGTGGTCGAATTGGGTGAGTTCCGTTTGGTCTTGTTTGTCATCTTGAATGCAATATACAATGATCAGAGTTCAGACATCTAAATACAAATCCTATTGCAGAGGTACGAGGTCTGCAGTCAAACTTGACTTTGGCAGAGATTAAGTCAAAGGAGGCTAAATTACAAAGTGAAGTACGCGCTTATAAATATGTTCCTTTATGCACATAAATGTGTTCCTTTTAACCAGCATTGATGTTAAGACCTCATGTTTGTGCAGGTACAGGAAATGGAACAAAAACTAAATAAATTGCGGAGTGGTGTTATCTTGGTGAAATCTGAGGACAAGAAGATCATTGAAGAGTCCTTCGTTGAGAAAGTTAACCAATGGAGAAAGAGAAAGAGGATGTTCAAGGAGCTATGGGATAATATTACTGAGAATAGCCCCAAAGATCAGAAGGACTTTAAGGTTTTTCGTGCATTTTTTCTTTTACATTTTCCCTGCACTAAGTATCTTTATGCTTCTCTTGATTTGAGTACTTGAATGGCAGCCTTTAATTGGTAGTTTTTAGTTGTCACCGCTTGTCAGTTATTCTATTGTTGTCATCCAACCAGCCATCATGCTGATGCATAATATGTATTTGTGCAGGAAGAACTTGGTCTTGAGTATGATGAAGATGTCGGCGTGAACTTGCTGTCATACAGTGACATGCTGACGGGTCTCAATAAAAGGAGAAAAGTTTCACGCTGATGATTCAAATCAAATGTATGTTACAGCAATTTCATCAGCCAAACAGTTTCATGGTTTTACTAATTTCTTATGTAGGGTGTTCGTAGTTGAGTTGTTCCAGACCAATGATGCTGCCCGCTGTTAATATTTCTGCTCTAAGTATTCTAGTTGGTAGCTTCGGTGCATTAGTTTATCCTACGACTAATGATGAGGTTTGAAGTATACTTTGTGAACCAGTCGTGTAATAGAAAAAAATCTTCATCCTCTTTAAAATACCTACAAACAATGCATCTTACTACAATGTATGCTGATGATTTGTGCTGCTGCTTAATTGATGAAAAAGTCTAAATCGATTTTTTTTCCTTTCCCTTTTTTCTTTACGTGGAAAGACCTGGTCTCTAAATACAGGAATGATGAATCTGCAATATAGAACTGCGAAATTTCAACTACTAACAATATTATGAGACCAGGAAACCATCTCAGCTATTGCCATCTGGCTGCAGCTAAAGTCCTCTCTTTGTTCTGACCGAAGCCGGCCTGCTCCTGGCCGGATCCCGCTGTTCAGTGTGTTTCGACTCGCTCTCTGCATTGTCGCCGTGATGCGCTTCAATCTCAGGCAGAACCTCTATCTCTGAACTGTAGTTCCGAACAAGTCCGATCCTCTCAAATTTCTTTGCATCAGCCAAAACTTCACCGCCGTGAAGCACCTCTTTCTTGGTCTCGTCGATCTGCGCCCTTCCCGGTTTCCTCCTGTCGTCGGGCCCCCTGGACTCGCCTCGGGAGAGCTCCATGGCAGCCTTCGCGGCAGCCGCTGCCGTGGCCGCGGACTCGAAAGCGGCCTGCGCTGCTGCTTCTACATCTTTGTATCTCTGCGCCGAGTCGGCAGAGATGTCTTTCTCCATGTCAACCTGAGGGATCATGTGCCTCTCGTCGTCCTGCTTCTTCTTCCTCTGGTTGGAACCCAAACCCTCGTAGGACAGCTCGTGAACGTGCACGGTGATCCCTTTCTCTCCGGCGATCTCCTGGAGCACCATCTGCCTGCTCTCCAGGCTCGGCTGCTTGGTGGACAGCTTCTGCACAATCTGTCCCAAGCATTCAGGTTTCGTTAGAATCCTCGCACAGAAACTTCGGCGGTTCAGAAGCTACGAGAAATGTGCAAGGGTCTTTTGGTCCTCAGTCCTCACCTTGGTATTGATCCCACAGCCGCTGCGGAGCTCGGCCGCGGCGGAGACGAACTCCCTGCCGAACTTGGCCTCGAGGAGGCGCCGGACCTCCTGCAGCTCTGGCAGGTCCCCGCACCTCGCCGCCGCGTACACCAGCCCCGCCGCCGCCTCCCGCAGCTCATCTGGACACTCCCTGCACGACAAATCAAAAACACGGTCGAAACACTGATCAACACGATGGGAGATCAGGAAAGGAACTCAAGTACAAAACAGATGTGCAAGAACGGGCTGGCGTTTGGTGCATGTCTTCTCACCTGTGCGCGTCGACGAGTGCGGCCCTCTCGGTGATGAGGTTGCAGTAGGCCTCGAGCATGAGGAAGAGGTCGAGCATGTTCTGCTCGCGGATGACCTGCTCGGCGCGGAGCAGCGCGCGGTCGGGGTGGCCGAGCCGGAGCAGCTGCTCGACGTCCCCCCGCGCCTGCGCGCACCGCACCTGCCGGTGCCCCCGCAGCACGCCGAGCCGCGTCACCGCCAGCCCCAGGAGCGACCTGAGCCGCGCCGTCTGCTTCGACGTCCGCCCCAGCAGCACGTCCAGCCTCCTCCCCATGGCCGCCCACCACTCCCTCAGCAACCGCTAGCTCTCCTGACTACTCCCAAGTGCGAAGACCAGGCGGTTTTGCTTGGTTTTATATACCCCCGCCCCCGCGTGGCGCGGTGTGAAACCGCGAAAATGGCAGGGAAAACAATTACTAAGAAAGGGGGGAAGGATCCAAGGCGAGGGCGCTGCGCTATGTTACGCGCGGTTGCTTCTTGCTTGTGGCGACGGTTTGCTTTGTGGCGAAGGCGACGTCGCGAGGGCGACGTGTATTTAAACGTCCGAGTAGAGTTGAGTAGAGTAGTAGACGCGTGCGGGCCTGGTTCGGCTCGCTTACCTGTCGCACGACCGGTTCCGTGCGTCCGCGCCGTGGGCCGTGGCTAGCTGCACCGACAGCGGGCGCGCGCGCGACCCGTGGGTTTTGCCCGTCCGACCGCGCAAGATTCAGGTGGGGCGCGCGGGCCGTTACGGCATCCGAAGCGCTGACCGCCACGTTGCTCGTGGAGTGTGCGTGGTTTTCTTCGTCTTCGATTCGTTTGACCGGGCAATCTGGAGTTTTCGTGGGGAAAACTGACGGGTTGGAGGGATGGAAAAAGACGGTGCACCGGCTGCGGTTGAAAACTTCCAGGACCACCAAGTTCACGTGGTATATTTTTTTTAGTCATGTGTCCGTACGTTGCAACGAAAACTCAATTTGCGACAAAAAAATTTATTTGTAAAGAACACTAACTTTAGTTATGTTTCAATAATAGAAAAAGTTTGTTCCTTCGAAGAGATTCGACTATCGGGTTAAATCATCTTCCATCTCAACTGTTCACGTTAGATCCAACGAATCAAATACTCTAAAGGAGAACAGACGATCGCCACCAACTCTTAATTAGAATTAGTAGAGAGATATCAATCCTTACCACTGAAGGAGGAGAAAGTTATTGCCTTCCTCTTGCAGAAAATCTTCTTGCTTCTTGCACGTAGTCTTTCTCTTCTCTTCTCTTCTTACGTGTGTCTCCACTACCGACCGACCTGTCCTCCTGGAGATGAGAGTGGGTGGCCTCTAATAGGGAGTAGATGAAAGCAGAAGGTAGCGTACGCAGGCGGATGGAAGCCAGGTCTCCCCGACATCTTCGTGATTTGGTTACGTGATTCTTTCCTTTTAATCTATGTATTTTCAGATATGATAAGATAAAATTCCCGTATTATGAGATATGACGAGTATATCATTCTATCCATGTAGGACATAATGAAAAAATCCTTCTATTTATAAGATATATAAATAACATCCTTCCATAGTAAGAACATGTGAATAGAGATATCTCTACTACTTCTAATTAGGAGTTGGTGGCAGTGGTTCGTTCTTCTCTAGTACTAAAATAATATTTCTATTCAAAAAAGATATGATAAAATCCTTCCATCTAAGATATGATTAAATCATCTTCTATCTCAGCCGTTCATGTCAGATCCAACGAATCAGATACTCTAGAGGAGAACGGACCACTGCCACCAACTCCTAATTAGAAGTAGTATAGAAAAGAGAGCAGCAACATATTAAAAATGATTAGACCATCTTAAATTATTATATCTAAGTATTATATTTAATGTATATACACGTAGAGAATATCAAATAAATCTAGATATTCATTATTTGAATAAAGAAAACAGCACGCTAATTCGTATTGATTTATGTTTACAAACTAAACCATTTAAACAATAAATTTAGACTAGAAAAGTATTCCAGTTCTACCGTCAGAGAGAGCGCGCGCGTAGTCTAGATTTGCTTGGGTGTGTGGTTGGGAGCAGTGGATACGGATGGCCTCCGTTTTCGTACGGTGCATAGGACTGCGACCTGACCGGAGGCCCGGTTACCACCGGGAAGGTGCACTTCTTTCCATGGCATTTTGTGTTGTTGATCGCTCGAGATGGGTTTGTATAGGTTACGGAGATGATTCTTCAGATATACTTTTATAAGCTAGAGGAAGCGTTGCTTCAAATGTCGTTATCTTTTTAATGCTTCGTGAAATAGTAGCAATAGTACCTTTCACTTTCACAGTAGAAAAATGAACCAACGCAGTTATGATATGCTACCGATTGATCGATTGATGCATGAGACGAGTCTCGCACGAAGGCAAAAACGGATCCGTGCACCACGGGATGCTCCGCCGTCCAGGTAGTAGTACCACTGGTACCCTAGGAAGGTTCGGTTCAGGGTGCACCTACTCAAGGTTCCAAATTTCGGCGAAATTTTGCCGAGATTTCGGACCACCCCGAAATCTCAAGTACCATCCGGAAAAAAATTTAAAAAAATTTGAAATTGCTACAGTAAAATCCGAAATTTCGGTTTTTTCGGCGAAATCTCGCCAGATTTAGCCAAAATTTCATGTTTTTGGCCGGTTTTGAAAGTTTTAGGGCCGGATTTGACCGGATTTGGTCCAATATCCCTTAGGAAAGTCATCTCCTATGAAAATTTGTTGAAAAACCTAATTTTTAAATATTTTAAAATTTTGGCAGAAACACTGTCCGATTTTTATAAAATTGTACAAGATTGATAAACATCTGAAAATTTTATGGTACTATCCTTAGTAGTTTATTATAATACATAAAAAATTTCAAAATAATTTAACTTCATTTGTTATCTTTAAAAAATCAAAAACAGAATGAACATAATTGGGACAGTTATATTGTCAGAATTTTATAAATTTTCTTGAGTGTGATTATGATCTAATTTTTTTTGAGAGATTAATAATTGACTCAGTACCATTATATAAATTTTTAAAAAAATTTAAACTTTGTTTGTTTGGTCAATCAAATCTATGCAAGCATTGAACTTCGTTTGTTATATTATATTTCAAAAATAAAAAAGAAAAGAACATAAATGGTACTGTGCCTTGTAAGAATTTTATAAATTCACTGGAGTTTGATCATGAATCAAAATTTTTATGAGATATTAAGAACTTCCTTATCACCGTTCTGTAAAATTTTCAAAAAATTTTATGGTTTACATAATTTTTAATTTTGTTCAAGTTTGCCGGTAAGCCTTTTAACAGGGCAGTAGTACTGTTCGAATTTTTCAAAATTTATACAGTTTGATCATCATTTGAAAATTTTATGAGAGAATTATAGATACATCATAACCATGCACAAAAAATTTCAACAGTTTCTAACTTCATTTGTACCATTTTCCATTCGGATCAAACTTGTCGATCAGTGTTCTGTCTGGACAGCGCCACTCTCCGAATTTTTAGAAATTCCTCACATGCGATAATCAGCTGAATTTTTTATTATAATATTATTTATGGATCATAACCATGCACAAAAAATTTCAACAGTTTATAACTTGATTTATACCATTTTCTATTCCGATCAAACTTGTCGGTCAGTGTTTTATCAGGACAGTACCACTCTCCGAATTTTTAAAAATTCCTCAGATGTGATAATCAGCTGAAATTTTTTTGAGAACATCAGAATTTTGTCAGGAACCTCAAAAAAAATTTAAAAAATTTTCGATAACGTTTAGACCACTTTTCAGCCAGTGCAAAAAACCCGAAATTTCGGGTTTTTTCGCCGAATTTCGGTTTTTATTTTCCGGATTGAACCGGATTTGAATTTTCAAATTCAAATTTCATCCGAAATAATTCCGAAATTTCGAAATTTCGCCGAAATTCCGTTATCCAGCCTGAGACGAAATTAATTCCGAAACCGAAATTTAAAACCTTGCACCTACTACATAACGTTTCAAATTTCGGTTCGTTGAGATCTCAAATTTTTTTAAAAAAATTACGTAAAATCTAAAAAGCAAAATTTAAACGTGGATTTTTTTGAACCAGAATTTTCGAGATTTTGGCCAAAATTACCGGATTTTGGCCCCAAAAATCCGGAATTTTTTAAAATATTTTCATGGAGGATGACATTCCTAAGAGACATTGTCCCAAATTTGAAATCCGGTAAAAATTTCCAAAATTTCGCTAATTTTTTTGAAATTATTATAGCAATTTAAATTTTCTTTTAATTTTTATCAATAGGGATTTTTAGTCTTGTCTCCGACTAAAATTCGAAATCTGAACTACAATTTCGTTGAGATTTTAAACTTTATCCCAAGTCCTATGACCATGAAAAACGACGAACTATGCCTAAGACTAGAATTTTTTTTAAATAATATATTTTTTATTTCTAATTGCAAAAGTGTACCACGAAGGAAAAAAATTTCAAAAATGTACCCTTGTCGCCCTATGGTAGGGCGACTTCTTCATGCAGAAAAAATGTCGCCCAATCGTAGGGCGACACGTCACTACTCGCCAAATAGAAGGGCGACACAACAATAGTCGCCCAATGGGAGGGCGACACAACTGTAGTCGCCCAATGGAAGGGCGATTTTGCCAAAAAATTTACAAATTCTGGGAAAAAAATCTGAGAGACTTAAAAAAAGATTAAAATATTTGGATAAACAGATTTAGGATTGAAGTAAAATATTTTTAGCCTCTAGAGAAATTTGTAATAATTTTGAAAATTCCCTTGAACCAGTAGAGTGCATGGTTTTTAGCCTTTTTCGGCGGCCCGTACAATGTCATGTCTAAACGGTATTTTTATGAACAGTAGACCACATTTGATCTTTGATACATGCACTTCCATATTATGGAGAAATATGTAATTTACACCTTGCTTTGCATATAATTTCCACTAGTGCAACAACCCTAAGTAATATAGTCAGCAATGTTTTTTAGCCTTTTCGGCGGCCCGTAAAATGTCATGTCTAAACGATATTTTTATGAACGGTGGACCACATTTGATCTTTGATACATGCACTTCCATATTATGGAGAAATATGTAATTTACACCTTGCTTTGCATCTAATTTCCACTAGTGCAACAACCCTAAGTAATATAGTAGTCGGCAACAACTCATGTCATGTTTTTCAGCCTTTTCAGCGGCCCGTAAAATGTCATGTCTAAACGGTATTTTTATGAACAGTGGACCACATTTGATCTTTGATACATGCCCTTAAATCGCGTTATTAAACTTTGATTTGTAATCATGTGTTAAACTATTTGTTGAACATACATGAGGCGGATGCAATCAAAATTCAGATGGTAAAATAAGCAATAGACTAGATTATATTACAAGGGCATTACAGCAGTGACGAAATTGCTTGACGAACTAACTAACTAACTAACGAAAGCAGTGTTTGTCATGGTGGAACAGATGATCGTTCCGCCTATCTGGGTACAGCCAGAATGATGTCCTACATTTTCTGCATATTACCTGACCCGTGTAAATTTTGCGATTTGTTCTCGGACACCGCTCAATCCCCACTATGAAAGAACTCCACGGGGATCCACAGTGCTCCCAGGTGTCGCCGATTGGGTGCCCTATGCCGTACGTCTCGGGTGTGTAAGACATAATTTTTTTGTCATACCGATTCCCGACGTCCCCTACGTTTATACCACCCGGGTTCCCGGATGGTCTGCGTAACGCGTCAAGGACTTGTTGCGTGGTGCGGACCTCGGCCGGCTGCTTCCCCTTGTCCCTTCCTCTTCGAGAGGAGGTACCCTCTTGCGCCTCTGTTGCGTTGGCTGTTGGCGGAGACTTGCCGAGACGTCTGCTCTGTTTCGGCTCGCACTCCACTATATGGTGCAGGAGGTGTGTGTTGGGCTTGTCCTTGTACAACCGAAAGCGTGCCTGCGATCAATACAAGATGCCCGCCGTGGTCGTTGAATAACACCGTGGGCGTACTCGGGTCCGCTTTTCCGGCGGTAGTAGCACCACGGGAGGTTGCCCCGCTTATCCCGTCTGGGAAGTTTGAGATGTGGGTGGTACGTCTCGGGTCCACCTAGCTTGAAGTAGCCGCACCATTCATCCTCGGTCAAGGGCACCGATAGAATCTTGGTCCGCCACCATCGTGGCGGTATCAACCGCGCTCAAGGCCATGTTCGCAAAAGTCGGGCTTTGGGTGGCCCCGAGGAGGTTTCTCCTTTGACTCGAGCAATTTCGCGATTTTCTTTTGAACTCTGTATGCGACGACCGGTTTAGAATTACTACTTTGTGAGTGAAGCATGAGTTCGTCGCATAAAACTCACCGATTGGTTGGCCTCTTGCCCACCGCCCCGAACTCTGTCGCTCTAGAACGGGGGCGTATCTGGCGGCCTCTCCACCGGTTGAAGTTCTCGGCGAAGCGGGTTCGGCGTTAGGCGATTGTGGACAAATTCGTAGTCACGCTCGTTCCGCCCGTCGATCCATTGGAAGAAGCAACACCGGTCCTTGTCTTTGAGAAAAGAAAGAACGATGCATGAAATGGTATTGTTACCTGTATTGTATAGACACCGAGGGTTTACCTCGTAAGAGCGGCACAACATGAGTGAGCGCGGCGGCCGTCTCTCCGTGGGTAGATTGCATCATCTTCGCCGGAAGGTTGCCTTCGCATTTGGGTCGTGGCGACTCCGTGAATCGGGCGTCAACGCCATCGTATCCGGTACTCGGGCGAGATGACTTCGCTTCAAGAGGTGACGATGAAACGACATCGTGCGCTAATTTGTTTAGATTCACCGGTGGCGTGTATTGCTTGTTTGGCGGTGTTAGATGTCTACCTCTCGGTCGCTTTTATAGTGGTGCTGAGGGGCTGCTCCACACAACTAAAGCACTGATGGGCCGGTATCCTCTGTGAAAAGCTGCACGACGTGTCACCCATCATCAAAGCTGCACGACAAGATCGCCAAAGCCGATGCATGTGACTGTCCCATCGGCCGACAAAGGTCGCCAAAGTGATGCATGTGACCTGTCCCATCGGCCCGACAAGGCTGCCAAAGCTGATGCATGTGACCTGTCCCATCGGCCCGACAAGGCTGCCAAATCTGATGCATGTGACCTGTCTAATCGGCCTGACAAGGATGCACGCCCGTGAGTATGCTATTCGCTCTGAAAAGCTGCTGCACGACAGTACTTCGCCATGCTTGAAAGCAGGGCTACTTTAACAAAGAATAACAATAGTTCATAACCAAAAGTACGGGGTTACTAACATAAGGAAAATATATCGTATACAAATAAATACATAAGATGCAAAGTACGTCACAACGTAATACCAAATACATAAGCCAAAATACATAAGCCAGATACAAACTACTGGCGCCCCCGTTTCTGGGCACCTCCTCGCGGCTGGGCAGGCCTCCTGCGAACCTGCCCCTGAGAGTACGTCAACTGCACCGGTGGGTGGTGGGCCCTCTGTGGTCTAGCCGGAGGTGTAGCGTGCTGAGAAGGCTGCGTCGGTGGTGGTGCTCCTCGCAATCGCGATGATCCGGCACATCCGAACCAACGAAGTATCTCGACACGCCACCATCGCCGAGGTCGAATTCGCATGGGTCGCATCATCAAACCGCCTCGTAGTCGCCGGGCGGTGAAGCCGCAGAGGAGAACCATCGTGTCTGTGAGCCTGTAAGAAGTGAAGAATTGTTGGTAACATTCAAGAAATAATTAGACAACATACGAAGTGTGGCGAAGGGCTTACCTCCGACGTGAGGGGCTAGACCAGCGTGTCCAGCAGCTCGCCCTGTCGCGAAAGTCGTCGTGACGGTGGGATGGGAGGACGTGGGGTGTGAAGAAGTACCTGGAGCACTCCTCCCTGCAGTAAGCGGCACGCCGCGAGGGCCGTCAGCCACATCGCGAGGCGTGCGGCAACCTGCAACTCGAGGGTGCGTCTGGCGCTCTCCCTGAACCTCGCGAAGAAGGAGGTCACGTCCTCCCTGGTCACGTCTATCCCACGAGATAGACGCGACAGGAAGCTCCCGGACTCCTCGTAGTACCGGGCTAGCACATCGGTCTGCAAAATACATTACGAATTAACCTAACACATTCATCTCAAAAATGAAATATGAAAATACGTCGTACATTAGACAAAACTTACCGCACCGTGCAGAACCGAGTCCGTATGGCGGGGATACGTGTCCCTCACCCTGGGGATGTGTCTAGGAGGATCCGGGTCGACACGTACCAAACGCAAACGGGTACGGGTAGTGTACCACTGTCGGTACCCCTGGTACGTCTGCGGGTCGTACGACGCATCCTCAGCATGGACGTCGTCCAAGGCACCTCCCCACTCCTCGACCCACGGCGCCATACGTACGTGCCATGGGGTGCCCCCATGCCCTCCCCTCCTCGTCTGCCTGCGGATAAGCAAAAATATAGCATTATTACATGTCATTACACCGTACAGATTAGAGAACATCAATGTAGGGAACTTACGTGTGGACGCCGTGTGGGACCTACCGGCCGACCTGGACCGGGAACTCCTGTCGTAGACCGAACTGCCTCATCACTCGATGGACAGCATAGCGCTCGACCAGGACATCGAACACGAGGAACCGATGTGTACGCCAGTACGTCGCGTCCCGTGTGCATTGGGTGGACAATCCACCCGGCACATGTAGCTCGACGTCTCTCGCTGTGTACGGTGTCCAGCGTACGCGGTCCTCGGTGAGGTGGTCGAAGGCAGCGACGAATTGCGGGTAGCTAAGCCGCCCCGTGCCGTGTGCCCACCTAGGCTGCAGTGACGACAGAAAAATCAACATTACAATTAGTACTGAGAAATGTTAAAGCGTAGGTTTCACAACCGTGGTTTACAATATCTTACCCGTCGGTAGAACCAGATGGTGCCCATAGTCGGTGCGTCGACATCGTCGTCACCATCGCGTAGAAGAGGACTCGTGTCGATCCTGGGGCGCCCGATCTGGAACCTCTCGTATGCCCAAAGTCGCGGATGCAAGTGGACACCGGTGAGGATCGACCGTCGGCGATCCGCCCACCGTCGCCGCAGCCCACGATGCGTCGCGCGGAGGACCGCGACCCCGAGTATGCGCGCGCGGCGTCAAGGGGTGCGTCCGCGATCGCCCTCGCGAACTGGACGAGGTGCTGTCCACGCTATCCCTGTGGGAGCTCGTGAACATGCACCAGCCAAACAGCCAGAGCAGGTATGCCTAAAGGTGGCGGCTCACCCTCTGCTCGTCCGCAGGCTCAACAATGTGCTCCGCCTGTAAATTTAAGTTTTATTATAAGTCTAGCCAATATATATATGTGAAGTTAAGCTTGAATGGTTAGTTGCTTACCACGAACTGTCGAAGCCACCTGTGTGTGGGACCATGGGTCTTTGGTGAAGACTCGATGCAGCGGAGGCGGTAGCACACCATGGAACCGCGCAGTACCTCATCCCGCCACAATGAGTCGACGTCTGCGGCACCACGGGGTCACCACGATCGGAGACCGAGGAGGTAGGAGACGTCCTCCAAAGTGATCGCCATCTCCCGGCGATGTAAGTGGAAGGTGTGCGTCTCCGGTCTCCACCGATCCACCAGAGCGGTGAGAAGGGACCTGTCAAACGGGAACCAGTGGCTAGCGTCCCTCCCCAGCGCTCTTGCATGCGCCTCCACCATCCGTGCCAGTGGCAACAATCCTGCTACTCGCAGCCTATGAAACATAAATATTAAATTAATATGAGCACCGCACTAGTTAATTAAAACAGATTTTGATGCTGCATCGGGAATATTTTGAAATTAAAAGATAAATACGTTACCTGGGGATCCAACGTGGATTGAGGGTCCACAGCTCCCGCGGTGGCCTCGGTCGTAGCACGCCCAGCTCCTGAGGCTCCTGTCCCTCCTCTGGTGAAGCGGTGGCGAGGTGTGCATGGTGACGACCGTCTACGACTGGGTCTACCAACTCAAAGGGCCAGTCGTCATCCACAGTCTGGTGAGCCATACCTGCAAATTACAAAAAGGAAAGTTATATACAAATAAATACACGAGCATCAGAACAATACATCGAACCAAATGCGTACAAATAAATACACAAACATGAGAACAATACATCGAACCAAATGCGTACAAATAAATACACAAGCATCAGAACAATACATCGAACCAAATGCGTACAAATAAATACACAAACATGAGAACGATACATCGAACCAAATGCGTACAAATAAATACACAAGCATCAGAACAATACATCGAACCAAATGCGTACAAATAAATACACAAGAGTCCACAAACTCTAATCAAACAGATTACAACGCACACTACATCAGCAAAATATATTAGAACAGATTACAACGCACATTCGCACATTACATCATCAAATTATATTAAAACAGATCACAACACACATTACATAAACAAAATATTAATTTGACATATAGCATCTAATAGTTCAAACAGCTTCTCCGGTAGTCCAACGACGTCGTCCACCACGCCTTGCAGACGACGATCCTTCCCCTGCCGTTGGGTTGCCATCTCCTCCTTCGTCCTCTTCGTTATGTGGCTGGCAGTTCTTGGACGTGTGACCTGTTCGCTTGCACAACGAACATTTCTTCACGCGCTTACCAGTTTCGGACTCATCCATATCATTCCTGATACGCCTGGTTTTGCGACGACCTCCTTTGTATGATCTTGCATCAAAGTCAGGGACCCAGAACCTTTCATCGACACCAGGGGTTGTGGTGAAAGAACCGACAACACCATAACCATACAGCTCCTCGCCCCAGGTTGTCATCACCTTTTCCTTTGTAAAATATTCAGATAGATATGTACCGGGTCGCATTCCAAATAATGCACATGCAGCTATCACATGAGAACATGGCACATTACAACAGAGGGGCTTGTTACACGAGCATTGACATTCACTGTAAGATGCACTCTTGGGTGATAACCTTCGGTTTGTTCCCGTCGTCCTTTATCTCTCGCATATCACCTCGAGCGCGGTGTTCGTGAACCTACTTTGATAGCTCTATGCTTGGCGCTTTATTACTCTTGAATCCATGTATTTACTTATCATGCTTGAGTACAAGGCATTCTCATCTCTCATTACTACTTGAGCTTTATGCCTATCTACAAAATACTTAATTGTACCCCGCAGCACTCCCTCGACAATTCCTACCAACGGAGACACCTCATCCCTCTCATTACCCGGTTGTACACCTCCGCCAAGTTGGTCGTCATGACACCGTATCTAGCACCACGTGTGTCATGTAACAATGACCACTTCTCTTTGGGCTCGTGCTTTATCCAAATCAGAAACATTTGATCGCCTTTGCTCGCGGCGACTCGTCGCCTCATCTTCTTCTGCGGAGGGAATAAAGGCTCACCGCTCCCGTGTTGCAATCGCTAGTAGTCTCTTTGTGTTTTTTGTTAGCTCATCAAGATTCTTCCAAAGAGTACGGAACTTGCTATCTTGGTTACGCTTACGTAGCCTCTTGAACATGTTCATCGCCTTGTTCTTGAACCGCTTATAGAAGTTCGCGCCCAAATGCCTCATGCACCATCGGCTCTGCAAGTCACCCAGAAATGGCTCCTCTTCCCTGCTTGCAAGCGTCGATGGCACTAAGCGCACCAACATGCCTCGTCATGCAAGATGCACACATGTTGGCGAGTCTTCACCACCCGATCTTCAAGTTCCGCAGAACCACAGCCAACTCTCATAGTTCTCGCTTTCCACAAAGGCAAAGGCAACAGCGTAATCGGTTGTTCGCGTCGACGCCACAAATCATTATTTGTCCTTTGTATTTCCCGGTCAGGAATGTGCCGTCCACACACAACAATGGACGGCAGTGATAGAACGCCCTAATGCATGCTCCGAATGCGAAGAAAACTCTCTTCAGATGCCTCTTGTTCGGCCACTTCCTTGACGGACAGTCCTTATAATCATAAAAAGTAACAGGATTTCTTCCCTGAATGCAACTGAGCAATGCGGGCAGATTATGGTACGAGTCTTCAAATTTCCCAAATCTCATTTCCAAGGCCTTCTGCTTCGCCCGCCATGCCTTCCCGTAGCTAATTGTGTACTGAAATCTGTTCTCAATTGCTCGGATAATAGCACGGGCTCAAAATTCAGTTCTCAACTATCTCCGGGTACATGACACTCGCGATATACCCTAAGATGTGTTCTGTGAGCCACGTGGTTTCTCACCATACAGCTATGTTGTTCAACCTTCGAACATAGCCAGTGGGTGCCCCATTTTGGCTTGTATGCACTCTCCAGGGGCTCCCCTGCATCTCGCACACCACGTCGTAGCAGGTTGGGGTGGACTTCTTAACCCTGAAAGTTCTTCTTAGTGATAAGGCCCAATCTTTGATAGCATCCTGCACTGCCTCTTTTGTGGGGTACATGCTGTTAGGTCTCACCTCATTGTCGCTATACTGTCAAGGTGTATCATTGCCTTCATTCACAACCAGGTTATTAAATTGATGTGTGTCCAATCTGCTGGCACAAGTGGCTCAACATCTTCATCTTCCTCATCCGAGTTATCATCGTCTTCCACTTCTACTTGTTCATATTCAAGATCTTCCTCTTCCATATGTGCTATTACTTCCTCAATTTCCTCACCTTCGTCTACTTGCCCCCGCACATCTTGCCCAATGTTTCCATCATCATCCCCAATCTCAACTTGCTCACCAGTCTGGTAGCCAATATCCTCATTGCAACCCTGAACATGCGGTTCCCGACTAGACTCTCCAATTTCAGTGTCGCCATAAGTGAACTCATTTTGAGGCTCACTACACTCACCGGCGTCCAGCGGATGCTGCGGGGCAACAACCCTTTCATACGCTTGCACTAAAAGCACCCGACACCATCCATGTTGCTCCGCCCCCCTCACATATGACCTCCAAGCTGCAGTTCCCTTCAGCTCAATTAACTCCCAATAAACAGGATCATCTCGCATGGTGCAAAGGCAAGATAACTTCAGCTGACACTTCTCTTGTTCCATCCGAAACGTGTAATACAACCAATTCAAAACAGCAGCAAATGTACGCTCTTCAACCCTACTTAAACTTCTATCCACATACTGAAAGTTACTCAGATCCGCACCCTCCGAACCATACATGACAACCCCTTCTCCATAAAAGATTCTAAAAGGAACTCGTTCTGACATATCTGCGAACCTATTCATTAACACACGAATTAATTACTAGGAGAAATATATATCGATCTACATGCATTTCCGCAAACTGACTAAAAATATAACTAGATTTAACTACATTTTATTCCTAAACACTGCCATGATTTCTTGCTATACACTAAATCTAACCCTAACTATAACCCTAAACACAAAACAAAATAAACCGCAAAAATAACTATATCTAACCCTAACCCCAAACACTACACAAAATAAATCGTGAAAATAACTAGATCAAACTCTAACCCTAACCCTAAACACTAAACTAAACCAACCGCGAAAATCATCAGTTCTAAACTTAGCCCTAACCCTAAACCTAAACACTAAATAAAATTAGCAGCAAACAAAATTACCTGCGTGCAGCGCCGCTCTTCTTTTCTTCTCCCTTCCTTTCTTCTTCTTCTTCTCCCTCCTTTTCTTCTTCTTCCTCCCTCTTCTTTTTTCTTCTCCTCCCGTTTGTTCTTCTCTCGGCCGAGGCAGCCGTTTTATTCCGGGCAATGTCGCCCCCTGGTCGGGCGACAAGGGGGGAGCCGCGCGCGTGTCGCCCCCTGGCCGGGCGATTTTTGGGCTGTCGCCCTCTAGGGGAGCGAGCCGCCACTAATCGCCGAATGGTTGGGCGACACGTGGAAGTCGCCCAACCAACGGGCGACAGTAGCATACTTTTGCAAAAAAATTTCGTCGTATATTTTTCAAATTTGAATTTTAAAATATATTATTTAAAAAAAATTCTCTAAGACTATGGTGCAACCGTACAAGTCATCTCGACTAGTGCCATTCCCAAGGTGACGCCGGACCCACCGTTCTGTGCGGAGATTTTCAGTTTCTCACGCAAAGGTGAAGTACGGCGATACATCCGACCTCATAAGTTTTGATGCATTAATTTCAAAACTACTTCTGGATGGTTTTAGCTATAAATATATTTTTTCTATTATACAAAAGACTCAATCTACGACCATCAATTTATTATTCAACATGTTATCAGCACGAAACTTTTCAAGACCAAATAATATGTCGCTGGATTCCCCCTTTTCAATTTCTGTGCTATTAGATTAATCTTGTTGATTAATATTAGTTAGAGCCTTTGATTAGATCGGTTAAATTGCTAATTAGGGTTTTAATGGGACTACCTGTGGGTTTTTGGCACGATCGCTGGCTATGGCTGTCGCCTCCCAAGACTTGGCGCTACCCAACTCGCCGCCTCCACCGGGTCCTTGCATCGTGTCCACATATATGGCTTGGCCTACGATGGTGTGCGAGGTCCTAAAGGATGTCCAAGACGTCAAGGACCCTGCCTGGATTTACTCAGGCACCAAGACTACTCGAGGCCGCTCGCCACGAGCTGCCACCGCCCACTTCAACGAGCACAGCCATCGCCTATGTGCTCGTGCTAGCAACGTGTCGCTCGTGCACCGCGCCCACAGCACGCCACACGCTGCTGTAGCATGCACTGTCGATGTCGCCCAAACCGTGTAGCTAAGGCTTCTAAACCGCAGGCGCATGGCCGTCACACTGGCACGGGCTGAATCGGCCTCTTGAGGCACCACTGGCCACGGATGAGAGGTGCCTATAGGCCGGCCAGCTCGTTAGACTTTGGGCCAAAGAGAAAAGAAAAAAGTGGCTATGGAAATTTGCTGTTTCAACCCTGGGTTTTTGGGTATTTTGTAGCTACGGTAAGTAATTCATGAAAAAAATATTAGAAATTTTTCATTAAATCCTAGGAATTGAATTTCTAGGTATATTGGCTTTCGTAAATTGTTGAACCTTAGACATAGTACACAGTAGAAGCTTCGTATCTTTGGGTTTATTGTCCGAGCATAATTCCATAATTATATATGCTGAATTTATTTTCTGTTACTTTAGTAATTCTGAAAATTGCTCAGTAATTAGCAAAAAATTGTGAAATATGCTAGGAATTTCATATCCCTAAGTTTATTTTATGAGCATAATTCCATGACTATATATGCTGAATTTTTTTATGTTATTTTAGTAATTCTAAAATTTTCTCGTTAATTAGCAGAAAAAATGTGTAAAATGCTAGAAAAATTCTGAACAATTTTAGATAATTATCTACTGAATATATATAGACTAATATGTACTAATTCCAATATGATCATGCAATATATTTATTTAACCAGCTGTAAAATTCAATCTTGTATGTATGTAGGATATGCCAGACATCACAAGGTGTAAACTTGCTGAGTTCACCCTGAATGGTAGTAATTACCTCACCTGTGTAATGGATGGCAAGATCAACCTAACAATTCGACCTCTTAGATCTGCTATCACCCAATCTGAAGCTGGTGTTCTTACTCTCAATAAAGCTGCCAAGTGTGTAGCTATACATGACAAGGATTAAAACCCTATTTTTAATTATGCCCTCTAGAATAATTCGTAGCTATGCGCTGGTAATGGGCCTGTGAAATATAAGGCCCATAATACATTAAAACAAAGCCAGCCAAAGATGCCTATTTGAACAGTTAGATCTTCGACCAGTTCAGTTAAAGATGGTCAAAACCTAGCTTCACACTGATTGTCTCCGACCAGTGAAATGGTCATCCCGACCAGCAGGCTATTCGGGGATAAGCAGTTCTCCTCGCACATGTCTCCATGCGAACAGTTATCTGATAGGTACACGTAACCACTCGGAAATTATCTCTGAAAAATACACACTTTAGCGAGAAGACACCGTTTGGCGGAATGGTGTCTTCCGGTTACACGACACCTCCTCTGGAAGTCAACTGCCGCCTCTCCATCAAGGATAAATAGGGGGTCAATTCACGCTGTTGAAGACATTTGATATCGATCTTGATCTGGCAACACACATCTCGCAATCGCAACATCTTGTAACCTGTGATTAGCATTCTGCAATCACCTAGATTATCCTGTAATTCGTGTATTCTATCACAAACCGTTTGGCTAATAAAGAAGCAATCCCTATTGTCTCCATTTTGATATCTGAGGGCCCATAGTTTAGTCTTTCCATAAGTTCGATCAAGGGACCCAAGGATTTGGACATCGACAAGGATAGAGTTGTTTGCGCACCATCGCTTGAGGTGGAGGTTGAGGTTTCTTCTTCATCTATGCAATCTTCACTTGTTGATATGGACAATTCATATTTTTCTTTAAGTGTAGTCCATATTTCATGGGTACTTTTGAGATTGCATACTTGATTAAATACCTCTACGCTCAAAACACAAAATAAAACATTATTAGCATGAGCGTCAAGATGTAAGCATTTCTCTTCTCCTCGAGTTGGAGCTATATGATCCAATTGAGAAGAAAATCCCACATCTACGATCCACCAAATTTTGGGGCTCATGGATTTAAAGTATAATGACATTTGAATTTTCCAATGAGCATAGTTTGTGCCATCAAAAATAGGTGTCTGATTGAGGTGCACTAAGTCTCTAGTCGCCATCTTTTCTCTCTGTGCGGTAAAGACTAGTAAATGAGAGACCAAGCTCTGATACCACTTATAAGATTGAGGGTGCCAACTAGAGAGGGGTGAATAGGTAGTTTTAAAAATTTATCTATAAACGCTCTTTGGCCAAAATCTAATTTATATGCAGAAGCGATAAACAAACGGTTTTGACCAATTAAAGCCTAAATCATTTAGTGTCAACTAAGTGCACCAACAAGCTAAGTCTAGATCAAGATTTGCGATCCTAAATATATAAACAAGCAATTCAATTCTATGAATGTAAATAGTAATAGAAAGCAAACCAAGAGATTGACACACAATCTTTTTACCGTGGTGTTCAGAGACTTGCCGGTCTCTCCTAATCCACGTTAAGGTAAGCCCAAACGAATTGGACCGGCTCCACGAATTAAACCAAGCACCTCGAATCCACTAGCGGTAACTCTTTCCCCCTCAAGTAGGTGAACTTCAACCTTCACAATTTGTCGAGCCTTCTCACAAGCTTCTTTAAGAAAGTCACCAAGCAACGACACCTCCACGTTGTCTAAGTGTCGGCAAACACTAAAAATAGGTCAAGCTCCTAACTCGATCCTCACCAAGTGCAACACATACACAATAATGATCAAAGTGCAACACATGCACAAGGCTCCTCTCCAAATACGACACATGCACAAGGAGCTCAACCCACTCCTAGATGCAACACATGCAAATAGAAGCTTCATTCCTTGCTCACAATTTGCAACACGTGCACAATTGTGTGGAGTGGCTCACTCTAGCTCAAGAGAATGCAATAGCTATGAAAACACCAAGAGCAACCAAAGCATCAACCCCAAATACCAGCTCAAGGGGTTCTTTTATAGCCCCCAAAGAAAACTAGCCGTTTGAGGGGCAAAATTGAGAAAACCATCATTTCTCGTATTACCGCCCATGTAGGGCCGGTAGTACCAGCCTCTAGGCCAATGATCGAATTCCAGTACAGGTACTAGCCGTTGCTACAGTACCCCCAATACTAACGCCTATGTAGGAGCAGTACTACCGGCCTCTACCTACGGTAGTGTTGACCTCATAAAACTTTAATAAAATCCATGGTACTGCTAGACTTCAAAACACTGAGAAAAGACACCTTTTGAAAAATAGCTACTGGCCTCAGGGGCGGTAGTACCGACCTCACAACGACGGTAGTGTCAATTTCCAGAGAAAAATCGGATTTCACACAGAAATCTTTTCTTTGCAAATCAATAATCAATTAAGATAAATTCTTTGAGCTATGTGATGATCAACGCATAATCACACCATTTTGCAAAACATATTTGCAAATTCGCATCACATGCTCTAAGATTAAATGCATGAACACCAATATTTTGCAAAACATATTTGCAAACATAAAATCATGCAAACAAGAGCACTTAAATAATTAACATGATAATTCTTGAGCCAAATGATGATCAACAAATGATCACACTAGTTTGCAAAACACATTTGCAAACCCTAGTTATTCTTTGTAATTCGTTCTTGATCAATAAAGTTGCGCATCGCCGATTTTGATCATCTTCGATTACGCCAAGTTATCCCATGTTTGTTTTTATACCGAATTTGTTGCATATTATCTTTTCAGAAAAAAAAATCTTTATCTATTGTCTAATCGACTATAACATCAAATCGCCTTAACGTGTTTATTTTCAATCAATCTTACCAATTGTAACATCAAATTGCCTCCGTTCATTTTCGATCCATCTTACCGATTACAGAATTAAATCGACTAACGCACGGCACAAATCAAACTTAAACCCAATATTCGTATGAATTACTCCCTCCGTTCATTTTTATAAGGCTTATTTTTTGAATGGTCTTGTTCACAAATATAAGGCTTGCATGTAGATTTAATGAGGTTTTTCCTTCTATACCCCTATTTATTCTCTCTCAACCATATGCATTTATTCATTACCACTCACACAAAGTATATCTTTCATCTTCCAAGACAATTAATTGGGGGTATATAAGTCATTTTCTCTCATACCTTTATCAATTTCAACGCAATCTTAATCCTTGTGCCAAGTCAAAATATGCCTTATAAAAATGAACGGAGGGAGTAAGACCGATTGACCTTTTTCCCAACGCCAACAACACCATAGGCCCAATGGCCCAATCAGCACCCAGACATCATACCTGGTCTCAGAATTTTTTTTATTTAATATTTCTTTTTAATGTTTTTTTCAAATCTAGCCGTCCGGGCTGAGAAATTTCTAATTTGGACGCCCGTAGCCCGTGTATGGGGCGATCGCCCCATACACGGGCGATAGGCTGGCTCTCTCACGGCGGGCAGGAGGTGGGCCCCCCTGTCGCCCGAGAAAGGGGCGATCGCCCAAGACAGGGGAGGGGCGACAGGGGGCATTTAAAGGCACTCGCTCGGGTTCGGCTGAGGCTGGCAACCAAGACAAAAGAAAAGGAAGAAGAAGAGAAGAAGAGAAAGAAGAAGAGAAAGAAGAGAAGAAGGGAAAGAAGAAGAAGAAGAAAGAAGAATACGAAGAAAAAAGAAGAGAAAGAAGAAGAAGAGGGGGGAAAGTCGGTTCGTCGTTTCTGCGAAGGTATTTTTACAAAAAAATTTATGATTGTTTAGTTATGTAGAAGTTAAATGTACCATTTATTATTTAGAAATTTTAGGATTTTGTAGTGTTTAGAAAAATTTGTAGGACTGTGTGGTATTTAGAATTTTATTGTAGCATTTAATATTTAGAAAATTTAGGATTGTGTAGCGTTTAGAATTTCTCGGATAGTGTTGTTTAGAAATTTAATGTCGCAGTTCATATTTAGAACTTTAATGTAGTATTTAGTTTTTAGAAATTTCAGGATTGTATAGTATTTAGTACGTTACAAATTTAATGTCGTATTAGAAATTTATTGTACTGTTTAGAAAATTTAGGATTGTGTAGCGTTTAGAATTTCTCGGATAGTGTTGTTTAGAAATTTAATGTCCCAGTTCATATTTAGAACTTAAATGTAGTATTTAGTTTTTAGAAATTTCAGGATTGTATAGTATTTAGTACGTTACAAATTTATTATAGTATTCAGTATATAGAAAGTGAATACAATGAAAATAGTAGGCACTATTTACAAATTTAATTTGGTAGGGTTAATGTAATGTGACACAAATATAATGTTAGGCCATATGGTAGGCAAGTCGAATTACTTATTTATAGCCGAATCACTTATTTATAGTCGTATTTTGCAGTACGATCAATGTACGTTTTGTACATTGTATTTTAGAGTAATATTTTTTCCTCGGACGTTGCAGCATATCGGAGAAATTGTATTTCCAAATATTTTATGGAGATGGGGAGATAGCACAGGGGGCGGATGGGGTGGATTTATCATCATTTTCAAGAGTCGTACGAGGTATATGCAGACCTAGCAATAGGACATACAGGGGTTTGTTGGAGTGGATGTCTCGGATGTTGATTTGGATCCCAATCGTGTTGGTTCTGGGTCGAGCGAGTAGTAAGTCGTGCTCAAGACTGTTTTTACAGAGAGTTGATTCCTATTAACTCGACATCAACATGGAGGAGTTATGTTGGTTTTGCCGTAGAGCGGGGTTGGCCGCTCATGTTGTTGGTACATTGCTACCCGATAGCTCCATCGGTGTCGCAAGTTCGTGATGTCGGGGTGGACATTACGGGGGAGGGGACGTCAAATGTAGAAGGATGCAAAGAGTAAGGTGGCGAGGAGTCCGGAGACGAGGAGCACGAGACTGGCGGTGGCGAAGGGATGGGGGGGCAGTGGAGACAGTAGTGGAGGCACGAGGGGTGGCCGACGAGGGGGAGGAGGTGGAGGACATAGTTCACCTGATGGAAGAGGAGAACCGTGCCGATGAGGAAGTCCCTGATGGTGAACAGTCCGATGAGGAGGACAATGCTCCTGAGGTGCCTATCCCTAGTGTGTGGAGCAATTACAGTTTCGAAGACCTAACAATGAATGAAGGTAACGTTGATGCATGGGAGTATCGTGAGAACGAGGTGACGGAGGGGGCCATATATAAAGACAAGGAGGCTGTGATGGATGCGGTGAAGTACTGGGCAATGTCTCTCCGGCGGCAATTCAGGGTAGTGAAGTCCAGCAAGAAGGAGTACGACGTGAAGTGCGTAGTTGATTCGTGCCCATGGCGGGTGCATGCCTACCAGGGGAAGTGGAAAGACTACTGGAAATGCTCCATAGTGATTGAGCATAACTGCGAGTTGGAAGAAGCGGAGCAGGGACACTGCAATATGTCGTCCACTTGGGTGGCAAATGTGTTTTATGGTCAGATCGTGGACAATCCCCACCTGTAGCCTCGATCTATTATCATAGCCGTGGAGGAGAGGTTTCAGTACAAGATTAGCTACGGAAAGGCATGGAGAGCGAAAAGGACAGCCCTGGAAATACGCTTCGGGACGTACGAGGCTTCGTATGAGAATATTCCCCACTTGCTCAGGGCAATCGCACGTAGGAACCCCGGTACATCCGTCGACCTTACGGAGTTTCCTGCGGGTGGTGTGTGCGCGGGTAAGTGGGTATTGCAGCGTGCATTCTTCGCCCTGGGCGCATGCATAAATGCGTTCCGGCACTGTCGCCCGGTCCTTTGCATGGACTACACATTCCTCACGGGGAAGTACAAGGGCCAGATTCTAACTGCTATCGCGGTGGACGCCAATAACCAGGTTCTACCGGTTGCATTGTCATTCGTGGAGGGGGGAAAACATGGAGAGCTGGTACTGGTTCCTTGAAAGAGTGAAGATGGCAGTTATTCTGGACAGGCCTGATGTTTGTGTCATTCATGACTGACATGCAGGGCTGCTAAGGGCGATCGTGGATATGCAACAAGGGTCCGCCGTCGTGGGAGCAGCAAAGTGGCGAGACCTGAGGAGCAGGTGGTGCATGAGGCACATGGGTGCCAATTTTTTTTGTCAGTTCGGGAACAAGGAGCTTATGAACATGTTCAAGCGGCTGTGCAAACAGAACCAACGGAGGAAGTTCGACGCGCTTTGGAGGACGTTGGATGAACTAACGAAGAAGCAATCAATGAATCCTAGAGGTACCGCTAGTTCATCAAGGAACACGATAGTGTACCATGAGTAAGGAGAGGACCCCACAGCCTTGTGTGCGCTCCCGACAGACTCCCCAAACATCCGGCGTAGGCCGGGGACCAGTATAAAGAGTTTCACCGACTGGATACGACATGAGCCTTTGGAGAAATGGTCCCTTCTGCATGACGAGGGCGGCTCGCGTTATGGAATCATGACAACGAACCTGGCGGAGATTTATAACTGGGTAATGAAAGGCAACAGATGCCTTCCACTGGTGGGTATAGTTGAAGGTGTCTTACAGACCTCCGCAGCATGTATGTCGGAGAATCGACTGTCGTACTCAACTGTTGGGTCTACTTACATGTCCAAGAAAACAAGAAAGGCGCAGACACATTGGGTGACACCGGAGAGTGGCGTGGAACGGAGATACCACGTGCCTTTGCGGTGACCGAGGTCGCAGGGGTGCCCACCGGGAGAGGACTTCCCATCTGTGCATACTCTGAGCAGCTGAGTGCGAGTGCTCTTGCCAGAAACCACGCCTACTGCACTTGCCATGCTCGCACATCATTGCCGCAGCCGCCGAGACGCATCAATCATGTCGTCCGTTCATCTTCCCCTACTACTACAAGCAAAGTGTTCTCAACACGTGGCATCACAAGGTGTACGGATACCGAGTGGATGGATCATTCACAACAGCCCCCCCTCCAGACCATCGATGGGTACCGGACATCCGAATGTTGAAGCTGAAGGTCGGGCGTCGAAGGACACGGCGCATTCGAAACGATATGGACGAGTTCGAGGCGCGTCGCAACCGCGGATAATGTAATATTCGATGTTGTTCCCATCTTGTAATTTTCAATGTACCGGTAAGTTGTAATTTTCGATGTAATTTTTGATGTTGTTCCAATCATGTAATTTTCAATGTACCAGTAAGTTGTTGTTCGCATCATGTAATTTTCCGATGTACCAGTTAATTGCTATTAGGATAATGTAATTTTCGGCGTTGTGAGTATGTTTGTAACATGAGATTTTTTTGAGCTCTCTAGACTTGCATTGTATTGTTTGTTGAGTATGGTACGTTTCGTTATTTCACATTTCATTTCGTGTGCACATTTAATTACTGACAAATTTGTTGTGTTTGCTTTGCAACAGGCGATGATGGCGCGATCTTGCCCTGAGCTGCTCGACGCGACCGTAGATGCGACCCACTGGTCTAGGTACTCTGCAGAGCAGAACCGAGAGCTAGTGACACTCCGGCCTCGGGTGCCCAACGAGCTGCTTCGCATTGACCCACGCTGGGTTCCATGGTGAGCTGCCAACGCCTTCACTCTTTTACGTACATGTACTTACCTTTGAATGCAATTCTAACGACGCAATGCACTACATGCAGGTTGCGAGCCGCTGCTTACTTTCTCTCTGTAGGATGGTGGAGCCGGAGACGCACACGTTCCACCTTCCGTGCAGAGAGATGGCTTCGACGCTGCAGGACGTGTTGTACCTCCTAGGCCTCCCCTGTGCGGGTCTGGCAGTTGTGCCGCACGACGCCTCCGTCATGTGGCACGCTGAGTTGTCTGCGCGGTTCGTCGTGGTGCAGCGGCACCCCCAGGCGACCCCTACCCCCTCGGCGGGGGTGGCGGCGCGGACCGGCGGCGTGGTGTTTTGATTCACGGTGAGTACCTCTTTTCTTTGCGAATTAACAGAGAAGCGCTAAGTTGCTGATAATGTTTGTTACGAACACTGCAGGCTCAGCTTCTCCACCCGCACGCAGAAGAGGAGGACGTGGCCCGCCATCTGGAGGCATACCTCCTGTTGTTGTTCGGTTGGGTGATGTTCCCGTCCTCCCACGGGAACACGGTGGACCGGCACCTCATCGAGTACGCCCAGCACATCGCCAACACCCCGGAGGATGGAGGTAACACACTCAGTTCAAATCTCGTCTCAGCGAAGCACGTCTAACTTCCCCATTGTAAACAGATGATGCAGTGGTCGTGGGCCTGTAAGGACCCGAATCCACTGATTCGAACCCACTGTGTTTACCGCACTAGTCCCAGGATCAACGCTAGTGCACACAGCTTAACATTGGTACATATCACATCATACACAACGATAATAGAATAATAGTTCATTTATTGATATAGCTAAATGTATGATCTTATGACCAACTTACATTATTAAGCCACGCAGGCAAGGCCGAGAATATAAACTAATAATTAAGCGGCGGAAAGTAGAAGCGTAGATAGCTCATCGATTCACCACAGGCAACCAACAAGGCTCGGACCACGATGACTCGTGTCTTCTTGGACCTCATCTTCCAACACAGTGTAGATTCTTCAACTGTTGATTATTGTTGTTTGGCAAGGGTGAGTACTTAAAGCACTCAACAAGTTGTGCAGAATGCGATTCTATTTATCTATATGTAAGGCTTATTCCAAAGGATAGGCTATCATGGCTATTTTGCAATAAACAAATTTATGAACAAATACAATAATAGATTGTAAAGAATGTAAAGCGAATAGCAATAATAAATAAATTCAAGATTTCTCAAGTAAACCAAGTTTCCAATCCTAAATCAAGTTCCAATCTTCCATATGGCAATCCCGCCATCCCAACCAAGTTGTCCAATTTATTAAACTAACCCTTAACTGTAATTCCCGAGCATTGCTCAATACCGCGAGCACGGCTATCCGAATAGTTTCACACTCTGCAGAGGTTATGCACTTTACCCACGTGATACAACCAAACACCACAAAGGCGAGAGATTATAACAAAGCCTTTACAATGCTCTATCTTAACCCTGTACTACCCGCTAAGGTTTCAACAACATGGTCTCTGAAAACCACATCCGGGGCCCCTCTTGCGCCATGTGAATTACACCATAACTCGGGAACTCACACCGACCATGATAGTATCAAAATTAAGACTTTGCAAATTACTCAGCTAGGCTGGCCCATACCAGACATGTGGTTGCATGATTGACTCAGGTCAAAGGCTTGCAAGGTTAAGTCCTTAGTGTGATCAAGGCAAGACATCCACATACCCTCTGCCCATTGGGCCCACCTTGGCATCCTCGCCCCTTGTCACTTGCCCTGATCTAAGTGATTATCACCCAGTTGATTACCAAGCACCACGTGCCATCAACAATTCAACATCGTTGCGTGACATGACTCGCCACAACAACTCAATCTCATCGTGTGATCCCACATGACACACAAGTTCATAACATTGTTCCATATACCATTAATCAAGATTAATTATCAATGATTCTGACACATGTGATGACGTGGCATGGCTAAGCAACTATTACGAACTAAACCTCCAATGTTGATTATAGTCATTAATCAACTATATTAAACCAATCTAGGGTGACAATGGATCATGGCATACAATGACAAGGTAGGGTATAGATCAATCTGGTATTTTAGCTAAGCCCAATCTAATTTGGAACAGTTGTATATTTGAAATATATGCAATAGTGTAAATCGAACATAGCTATTTTATAAACATGGGTTCAACATGATCAAAGCACAACTTGCCTTGGAATAGGTCTTGATCTTGATCTGAAGCTTGCTCTTGGGTTGCTTGATCTTCCTCCGAAGCGTCGCACAATTCAACGTCTACGCGTACCGAAGGAGAAAAGCAAATAAATACCAAAATAGAGAGCAATTAAACTCCAAAAATCAATTAAAATTCACCATTAAATATATCTTAATTTTACAAATTTTTAGAAATTGGAATCACTCAAATCCGAGTTACGATGCAAAAGATATAGCCTTTTGAAGTTTGAAATAAATACTGAAATCAGAAAATCAGAAATTCGAAATTAACAGATTTATTTTTATTCTGAAAACCGCTTTATGACGTCAGCGTGACGTCAGCCCTGGACCGAACCAACCAGAGCTCGACACGTGGCCTCGGCGCATAGACCTGGTCCACGAGACCCCTCTGGTCCACCGTGAACCCGCGTATGACGCCTCGGTACCCGCAGCGCCACGCGCGTCGACCGATTGGTCGCGGCGCCACCCGCCGATGCGCGACACGCGGCACGCATCCACGCCCGATCCGATCGAGCGGCGATGACACACGCGGCGTGGCACGATCTATTCCGTTCACTCGGATCGGCGGTACCGAGTTAGAAGATGGGTTTTACGATTCTGAGCGGCGTGGCACGATCCGGGCTATTCCACGAGATCCGACGGTCAAGAACTTACCCGAGAACAAATGGCGGCGCGACGGCGAAGAAGTCCACCGGAGAGGAGGAAGAAGACGGCGGCGTAGCAATCCAGTGACCCAACTGCGAGGCGAACTTGACGATTGGATGGGCCTCGGCGCGATGAGTTCAACTCGGCTTCAACACCACCGAAAGGACTCTCCGTACCGAAACGGCGGAAGAACGCAACGGTGGCGGCGGAACCGACGAGCAACCACGACTCAACGGCGGCGTCTCGGGCTTGCTGAGCTAGGGCAAAAGAAACGACGCGACTCGGGCTTCACGCGCGCAGGCGGCGCCTTAAATAGGGCCTAGGAGGCGTGCAAGCGGCGGACACAACGGCGCGGCGTGTCGGACATGGATTCGGCGGCTCGAGACGAACTCCGACGACCGTCCGATCTTCAATCAACGAACCAGATTTGCCAAAGGCGTGGCACAATCCGGTCGGACACGGCATCCAACGGTACCGCAACTAAATCCTTCCTTTTTGATCCTTTAATCCGAGCCGTCCAACACAAAACCAGCGGACGTAGATCTTTAGGGTTTCGAGCGCTCCATCGCTCGATCATGATCCAACGGCTCGGTGAAGCTTTTAGAAAAGGCCGAAAGGCCCACGCTGCTCGGGCGCTTCACGCGGAAAATGGGCCAAGCCCACTCTGCTTCACTCTGGTTTTAAAGGATTTCCAATTAACATAATCCCAGAAATTCATTTTATTTATTTTGGGCAATAAAACTATCATGAAAAATCCAGGAAAAATCTCAAAAATACTTTGAGACATTCTGGACTCAAATAAAATATTTTTGGCAAAACTTCATTTTAACTTTGCACAGATTTAAATAGATTTGAATAAAAGGCAATAAACTTGATTTGAATTTAATTCAAATAAATCCAGAAAAATCCAAATAAATTCCAGAAAATCACAAATGCACAATTAAGCAAATAAAACTTAATTAAGCTGAATTTTTGGGATGTTACAGGGCCTCAGCTGTGCTTGCGGCGACGTACAGAGGTCTGTGCGACGCCGTCTCTCAGGCGGACCAGGACGCGACGATGTCGGGTTGCGACCTACTCCTTCAGTTGTGGTCCTGGGAGCGCCTCTCCATCGGCAGGCCTGCTGTTGACACTGCACCGTACCCCAGGACCTTTACGGAGACGACCCGGTGGACTGGCCCACCATGGGCCACTAGTGGGTCCGACGACAGGTATGCTCCCTCGTATCTTTTTTCCCACTAACACACTTCAATAACCTCCGCTATTTCTTATTTCCTCGCAGCGGACGTACGCGCACTGGCAGGTGAGGAGGTCCTACCTCGAGTTCGTTTGGGAGTTCGACCGCCTCCACGACGAGGACGTGCGGTGGACGCCATACACCGCGTACGACGTCCACGCCAGAGCACCTTACGGGATCTCCGTGCTTTGCACGCGAGATGAGGCCTTCTGGCTCACCCGTAAGGTTCTCGTCTTTGACCTGTTTGTCGAGGAGTACTCCCCGCACCGAGTGCTACAGCAGTTCGGCCTGTTCCAGTCCTTTCCCTTGCCGCCTCGTCACGTTGTCGCACATGGCGCTCGCAGGTACTTCTCCTGATCCTACTACTCCGCATCTCTGCAAAATGAATGTGGTGTGTACTTCCTGTTTTTGCATTGCACGATGACCTGGATGGGTGCTGCAGTGGCACTCAGTTCGCGCACCGTATATAGCCATGGGCGGTGCAGTGGGACGCCGCACTCGACGAGAGGGTCACCGAGACCTGGCCGTACGACCCTAACATGTACGATGAGTACATGGAGTGGTTCGCACCGCGCACTCGCCTTAGGCCAGGGTACACACCAGCATCGTATGTCGCACGGCAGGCATTGGTGACGGACACGTACCCTTCACAGATGTCCTAGAGGGACAACTCCGCAGTAAGTGTCGCAATCAAAGCTACATGGGCACGTATTTTTCATGTAAATTACTTAATACCAATCTGTCGTTACATGCAGGCACATATCGTCGGGGAGGTTGAGGTGGAGGCTACGTCCATGTTGGCGCGTCTTCGGGGAGGGCATACAGGTGACCACCTCCGAGGCCAAGGTAGCTTGGGAGTGGATCCTCGATAGGATGAGGCGGTTGGGTCGCTTGGCCACCTGCCGTGGGCGCGGAGACGTCGACGGACGCAGCACACCACGTCCCCACGGCCCAGCACCTCGTCCTACCCCGCCGGTGCCTCGTTACGCTCCCACGCAGCTGCAGTGGGGACAATGGGCTGAGAAGGCTCCTTCCTCGTCTCGTCCTACCCCGCCGGTTCCTCGTTACGCTCCCACGTAGCAGCAGTGGGGACAGTGGGCTGCGGAGGTTCCCTCGTCGTCTCGTGCCCCAGCAGGACCCCAGGGTGGTTTCGACGACCCTGCGAACGTTGAGTTCGACCTGAAGGAGTACCTTTCGACCGACTACCTCGCCCCCTCTCAGCTCTCGGGAGCGCCACCACAGGACACGCCCTCGTTGCCGCCACACTACTCTACCCCTGCGCCGCAGGGCCGGCCTAGGAGGGACGTCCGTCCACCGTCACCACTCACGTACCCCACGGGCCAGATCAAGAAGCGTGGCCATGAATGACTAGTTGTACAGACGTATTTTTGTAATGCCTTTACGTTCAGCAGCATATTGTATAACTGTCTGAGTTAGTAACATGAGAGCCTTATCACTTTAAATTGTGCAAATCCATGTATGTTTTATTAATTGTGCGGAGATTGCTCTGCCTATGCCACACGACGAGACAACACACCAACGCCTCGGTGCACCTATCGCCTCTAGTTGGGGCGATCGCCCTAATATGGGGCGATCGCTCTATACCCTGGCGATATCTGCCCTTCATAACATTCGTTCTAACTCGTGGTCTCGCAAAGACGGCAGCGAGAGAGGAAGAAAGAATAGAGGAGGGAGGAAAAAAAATCAGGATCAATCGAAAATGCCGAGGCGTGCAAGTGCAAAGGGAAAGAGGAAAGCAAATGAAGAAGCAAGTGCATGCCCGCGCAATTTAGCGTACCAAGATCTCTTCCTACCTCATGGAGCTGTAGCACCCATGTGTATATGCGGAGATCCTTGCAGGCTTGTCCGCTCTTGGGAAATTCCAACTTGGAAGAGGAGGTATTGGAAGTGCCGCAACTACTCCTTCGATCCGCCGGAGAAGAGCCTGAAGGATCGCCGCATGGTAACAATCGTACGGGTTACGTAATATTTGTGAATGAAACTTTGCTAATTTATGTTTTATGCAGTCACCTCCGCCACTGTGTGAATTTGAGCAGTGGTTTGATACGGAGATCAACCCCGAGGACCAACGGTTCTTGACCAGGTCAACCGGCAGGACGAGTTCACGCGGCAGCTTCAAGAGCAGCGCGATGCCGCACACGTGGAGGCACGTAGGAAGGAAGCGGAGGAGAAGGAGGCCGACAGAGAGAAGAAACGAGAGAGGGCGCGGCGTGCCAGAGATGCCCCACCGGAGGCATGGGCGAATGGGAAGTGGCCTCGAAGCACTCAGTAGACGTCTAGTTTTAACTTTCAAATTCCTTGCTCGTGGTACTCATTCCAGTTTTAAGCCATAATAAAGAGTGTGGCTTACCTTATTTTCCGTAGTAACCTACGATTCGACCTTCATTATGACATTTCGCATGTTGCCGAAAAGGCTTAAGCGTTTCATTGTTGTCTCGACCATAATACTTTGGGTTATTGCACTGGCAGGATTAATATGCAAAGCAAGGTGTAAATAAAATATTTTCCCGCCATATGGTACTGCATATATCGAAGAGCAAACTTGGGCCATTCTCCCTACAAATTACATTTCAACATGACATTTCGCGGGCTGCCGAAAAGGCTTCAGCGTTTCATTGTTGCCTCGACCATAATACTTTAGGTTATTGCACTGGCAGAATTAATATGCAAAGAAAGGTGTAAATAAAATATTTTCCCATCATAGGGTACTGCATATATCAAAGAGCAACTCTGGCCTGTTCTCCCAACAAATTGCATTTAAGAATGATATTTCACGGGTTGCCGTAAACGCTTAAGTATGTTATGCAAATGAGGCTACTTACAGTTATTTGATTCATTCAACTGTGTTTATTCCTAATTTTTTCCCTAAAATGGGACAACTAACACCCTACGAACAAGGCATATTTATTTCAGGATTTTTTGAGGCATGGTTCGTATAGTTTGTTCATAATGCACTAAATAGTGTTTAAGTAAAATTGATTTGTACAATTCAAATTTGCATGACACATAGTACTTTTCACGACATAATTCAAATCCTTACATATTAATTAATATTTCAAAATCTATCTTGTTCTAGTTGGACCTCCCTAGTAATGCGACTGCCCCTAATCGCCTGTTGGTCCGGAACCGACGATTTTGGCAAATACATATAGTGCTTCTAACTTATGGAATATTTTGGCCAACACATATAAAATATTACAGTAAATCAATACTAAGAGGTACCACGTACTTAAAGATCAGCATTTGTAACTTATGACCATTTTTGTTAAAAATTATTATAATCAATACTAAGAGGTATCAATTTTTTAAAGATTTAAAATATTAAAGTACATCAGTACTATGACCATTTTTGTTATTTCTGTCCTATTGATTATTCTCGGAAAATTAATTAGGAATTAAAATTAAAAAAAACACCCTCTATGGCATCGTGTCCTACATGTTCTCTTCGGTACTTCATGTATCATGATTCGACCCTTTGGCTAAGCATTGTCATTGCTTGAGCTAGAGTTGAAGAGATGGTATTAGTTTTGTAAATGTATTAGGGATTTATACTCAATTAATAAGGTAGTGCTTCAGTTTGGTTTCCCCTCAGACCATTGTTATTACGTCACCTTTGCAGTTACTTGTGGTTATCTAGCATAGTAGTTCAAGATGTTTATTCTAACTTATTAATTTAGATTACCTTTACAGTTTTTTTAGGAATGCAATACATGGAACAGTGTTTGGCGGGTCTCATGCCTACGGTAGGCGCACAAATGTGTCAGGATCCCAGTCTAGGTTATTCTTATCAGGTAAATGGGCTTAAGCTTTTCAGATTATTTGTTGTGACCTAGATTGTTCTTTACAGCCTTAGTGGTTTCATCTTCGGATTGCTGGTTAAATATTTCTAGAGTATATATGAATATATGGTAATTATGTGGGGTTTACATTATTCTGTCTTGATTTGATACATGTACTGGATTTTCCTTCGGGTAGCCTGGTAATGAACTTGATGAGCTTAATTTGGGTGTTCAAGGGATTGGAATTTCTAAGTGTATGGCTTCTTGTACTGCATGCAGCTAGTTACGTCCTTAGAGTTTCTTTGCCACTAATTTCTGTTTGTTAATTTCTATCACTGTGATCACTAGGGTTGTTATTTTTTTATTGAAAACCGAAGAAATCTCATGCCTTGCTGGCTTGCTTTGATGTCAATTTGTACTTCTTTTCCCCCTTTTTTTAGCTTAGTGTGCTGAATGCTTAGGGGAAAAACTAATATATCCCTAGCATAGCTATAAACGTTTGTTGGTCTGTAATATACCGCTTTTCCCATATTTTCACTAAAGAAATCTCTGTCCACTTATAATTTTTGAACTCTACATTCTATGTATTTATGCCAATGTAATGACGAACCATGGATGTGATACAGCTGTGATGCTGAAGTTAGAACGGTGACTCGCCAAACTAACGATCGCCTCATGCCAATACTTTCGTAGACTTCTTTACCTCACGAAGCACTGCACGGGCGCAACGTAGCGCGCCCTTGCTATCTAGTTTTCACTGTTTTGGGTCTTTTTTCTAAAAAAAATGTTTCCTATCAAACTTTTTAGAACTATAATTTTAATTAGGAATTAAAATTAAAAAAAAATTCGGCCCTGCCCACCCATCGCCCCTGCCAAGGCGATAGGTGCGCCCCCCCCCCCCCGCTTCCTGCCGTTAGTTAAGCTCCTGCCATCAGATAATCGGGACTAATCGCCCGTATATGGGGCGATCGGTACCTATTTTTGCAATTTCTCAGCCCGGACGTCTAGATTTGAAAAAAACATTAAAAAGAAATATTAAATAAAAAGATTCCCTGCTCTCATGCTTTATGTACCGTGGCAGCTAACACGGGGAGGCAGGACTATCACTGTGCCTGCCACTCATAGGCAGTGCTGAGCTGGCCGTGTGTCACTTCTAAACCTGACGACCTCGTCAGGTTCAGGGTATTGATCTGGTCCGATTCCAATGTTATGGAAAACCACTGATCACAAGTCATAGCCTCGCAGGTCGTGCGCGTTTTCCGTTCTTGGTTGGCACGACCGGACAAAAATTTTGACCTTTCGGATTGAGAGCCGGCGCAAGTTACCCTGTTTCCACGCCCCCTCACGCTTGCCTCTTCCAGAACGCGTCGACGTGTGTGCTGCACGTCGTTGCAGCGCAGGCACGGCAGCGTACGCGCTGTAGCCTGTAGTACACAGAACGTGAATCCCACGGGTCAGACGGCGGTTTAGAAAATTAGAATCAGCAGTCAGATACGGGCGATCACCACGCTGCCTGCCAGTCTCTCCTGTGGGCTGTGGCGCCAAGCTGCATTTGTTCGCTAGCTGTTTAAACCGTCGACAGAAGTCACTAGCCAGAGATGCAGCATAGCCCGCCTTATTTCGAGTCTTGATGCTGCCTGCTAATTGATCCTTTTTTGGCTTGCACGGACTCCGTGTGCTTTCGGGGCTTGATGCTGTCTTGTAAGCATAAATAGACGGATAAGCATGTGGATGAATACGAAACTTCTGAATTTAGTACAGCATAGAAAGCTATATTGGTCGCGTTATAGGCCAAGTAGCAAAAGAAATCCCTAGGAAAGAAATGAAACAGCATAAGAAGAACTATCAAAGTAGAATAAAAGCTGTCGATTCTCGAACAAAACTTAATAGAAAGCTTATAATGGTAATTACGAAGAAATTTAAGGCTACGCAAGTCTTACAATACAACTTTTCCTTTCGAACGAATCGCAGTACGACTTGCCTGACAGTCTGACCGGCGAGGCCGACGTCTCTGTATCTGCGGCTCGGCCCGCATGGTCTCACACCGGCCGCGCGCCCGTCCTCCGCACCGTAGTCCGTACAACCTCAAGCACTGACGGCCGTGCGCGACGGTGGCACGGTGCAACCGAAGCCTGTAAGACGAGTGGCGGTGTGGCACTCTTGAGACGAGCCGACTCTCTCCTGCGCAGTGGCGACAATTGCAGGGTGAAATGATCGTGTTAGAAAAGTTTTTTTTTTCAAATCTAACTATCTTTCAAATGGAATTACAAATCTAATCTTCCTCTCTCATTGTGGAAGACGTGCCCAGGAAGTGTGGGAGGCATATTCTTTGGTGAGGAGAATGCTAGATTTACAATTCTTATTTAGGAGAAGGCTAGATTTTTTTTTAAAAGTAATGAGATCTAGAAAAAAAAAAGTGATAGCTTCCCGCTGGGCAGCGTGCCGTTGCAGCAAGTGCCAACGGTCGGCCCATGCGCTTCATGTTATGGATTTATTAGTTTATTCGCGCCACTTTCGGCCCAATCCTGGCCTACTTGTTAAGAGTTCGGGCTTGGAATTTGATAGGGAAGGGATGTGGTATCTCTGCGCTCTGGGCTGAACGAATTCACTTCTGGGAAGGCACGCCACACGTCGAAAGAGGTGTCTTTGCTCTGGGCTAAGTTTGGGCTTCTTTGTTCTGAGCTCTTTTCTCTGCTCTGTACATAAAGAGAGAGAAAATAGAAAGTAACAACTTGCTGGACTAAACTTACTTTGCTCTGGGCTAAATATGGGCTGTCATTTACTGGTTGCGATCGCTCACCGTTAAAATTTTCGCATGGACATGGACATTGTGCCATCACATCACGGCGTATACTCTTGTAGAACTGCAGGGGCGTAGCCAGCGCGCGTTAGGCCGGATCCCCCTCCTTCCGCTGGAGCTTAGTGCTTCTTTAATATTGCTGTTTAATTTGGTACAGCGACAGCGATGCATGTGTGTTTGAACGTGGCTAGAGATAGAAAATAATTTACTAGGTGGATGAGCTGCTTTATGTACTATTAGTTTAATGCTCATGCGTTGCTACAAAAAACAAAATTGGTAACAAAACATTAAGGTCAAGCAATAAAATAAAATAAAATCTTACTACAGGATCAAACATGTATTTCTCCTGATTACAAAAGTTTCTATGATTTTTTCTCCGACATGAATAAAAATCAAATATATTATACATAATACATAAGGCATTCATGACATTAGAACATATTTTAGATAAATCGAAGCAGATCACCGTTATCATGAATAGGAAATTTGACATCTACCAAGACACAAATACTTCAAGACATGTCTACATCCCTAAATTCAATGTTATCGAACTCCTTGAATCTAAAAAGGAGTACATTTAAAAATTTGGTCTACTTGTAATTAGATAGATGAGATAGTCAAGTAAAACTCACATGGGCACCATAGGGCTTTCAGAAAACAACATGTACGTTCTCTTTCGTGTTCGATTAATTGGTGCCATTGAGCTGACATAGACATTCAGATGTTATAAAATCTTTAAAAAATATTTTCTTTAATGGTGATAGGAACATTTTCCACATTCAGTAATTCACATAATATTTTTGTGTTTCACATGCAGTAATGCATTTAAGTCATGCAACATTTAAAATGATCAATACATTAGCATCCAGCTATATTAAATATTCCAAGTAATATAGTCATAGACAATGAATAAACGGTATCGCTTTGCTGTTTGACAAAGTCCAATTGATGTATTAAACGGTATCGCACAAGGCTAAAAAGCTCTTATTGTAAGTACAGTTTATGTAGCCAGTTGAAGATGAGGGACAGAACATACCTTGAGAGCAAACGTAAAAAGGAAAATGAAATCCTGGGAGATGGGATGATCACAAATAACTCTCCACTACAGTGCAAAATAAAGATAATAGATTAGACCAAAAATTGAAATGATAAAGACTGTTCTGTGATGAAAACCTATTTAAGCAATAAAACTGACGACTAAATATGGACCACAAGGTCAAGCAAGCCTAACAGGCCTTAACTCAGGTAACAAGAGAAACTTTCAAATTAAGGTCTAATTCATAAGAAGGCAATCTCTTTTTTTCTCTAATAAATCCAAGCAAAGACACGAGACACGTCATTGTGGGACAGGGTGCTAGGCTACCATTTCTTCCCTGAATATTAGATTTAGCACACAAGCTACTATATTCATTACATACCATGCTCTAAATTATCAACAGAGGGCATATTTTTATTTGTTCAGTCTGCATGCTCAATGAATATTTAGGAATTCCAAACAATAAGCATCAGAGAAAGCACATAGTGAAAAATTAAATGTACTACATCCATTCCAAAATAGTCAACACAACGCAGAACAAAATAGTCTTCTTAGCACTGCTCCTATCTCTACTGTTGTCTGTTGAATTTCTCTGTACTACTGCACAAGGAATTCTTCTGTTAAAACATGTTACTAAGTGGGTTAGATGAAAAATTCTTATATCCAATTCTTGCAAACCTGCTTCGAAGCCTAAAACAACTCCAATTACCCATGCATGCATGAGGAGCACTGGTATAAGAAATGCAAAACAGACTTGTAACTGCCGAGCGAATCGACACTGACTAATTTAAGTCCCCTCGTGCTATTCCTTTTTTATGTACACGGTAAACACAAGCTCCTGTCATGATTTAAATGTACTACATCCATTCCAAAAGTCATGCATATCATGCTGGAAAATTTGAAATAACACAGACTGATCTGTGATGAAAACCCATGTAAGCAATAAAACTGACGACTAAATATGGACCACAAGGTCCACAACAAGCCTAACAGGCCTTAACTCAGGTCACAAGAGAAACTTTCAAATAAACCTCTACTTCATAAGACAATATCCTAAAATATGAGATCATCACAGAAGACAGATATCCTAAAATAATCTCACATGGGTGGTCAAAATGAAAAGAAAAAAAGAAAAGAAAAGGCAAACTCAGACACATACAAAATGCCTCCTATTACTAATATGGTAAGACCCTGGAAGAAATGATGAAATCTATATTTCTTGTGCTGCAAAATTCTCAGATTCTGGATTACACTCTCAATCTTGTAATTTCCCAATATATGATGTTCTGGTAGTAGCATTTCTAATATGGTAAGATCAAAACATGTGCAGCTAGGAAGTAGTTCTTTCTAAGACATGAAAAGCATGCAGAAAAACAGGAAAACGGCAATGTAAAGTCGTAAACTGGAAATAGAAAATGGCAATGTTCCTTACCAGAGAAAGGTTGACTGCAGTTAGGACATAGTTGTGGACCGTCCTTCAAAGATGACCTATAAGGCAATAAAACAGATCAAATTTCACCTTAATTACTTACATATCTATGCAATAGTAACAATTTCAGATATTCTGCTTATGCTTACTTTAGTATCTGGAAGCTTTTTCCACAGTTGGGACATTGCCAACAAAAGAAACATGATTGGGAATAGGACAATAATGTGGGAGTATTAGAATAATTGTGCATACAAACATCAAAGTATTGCTTTTAATTTTCGTAGGAATGAGATAGTATAGTAACGCCAACAGACATCTACCCTAAAGTATCCTACTCTGAATCAAATATCAATTGAAGTGTTGAAGTTAAACAAATAAATAATTCCATGCATATAGTTTTGTTCTGGTTTCACATGAAGTTCATCGCACTATACATAGCTCATGCTACGAACCAGATGGACCTTGCATCCTAGCTAGCTAGCATACAGAATAGATGTGGGAGAAATTAGTAAAATCAATTGCTTGTTTGCTACTTTCTTATTCGCTATTAGAACTGCATTGGTACGAAGTCAACGAAGAATGGGACTATTACTTTAACAAATTAAGCTGGGAGCCTCAAGATAGGGTAAATATATGTCTATATCTACCGGACAATATTACATATTTCACAATAAGTTCCTTGTGGGCTTTAAAGGACAAAATCACATTCGATGCAAGGGCTAAAAAATTAGCAGCAAGACCTAGAAAAATTGGCAGTAACCGGTAAGTTAGGTGAGAACAACACGTAGAGCACGCTAAAACAACATGAAAACAAAAAATAGCAAATTCTCAGTTTAGCCTTAGCTCTAATTATAAATGTGTCAATGCCTCAATGGCTACCCACCAAATCTGATCTTCAGATATGAAATAGATAAAAGAAAATTACCAATTCAAGAAATCACTTTTCATGTTCTAATTGTTCTTATGTAACACAAGATCTTTCTCGATAATTCTAATATGAAATAAAAGGAGATCTTTCTATAACAAAGCTAAGTAGTAATAGTTTACTTTGTTCACAGGTGCAGGCAAGTCTTCTTGTCACAGAGAATGAATAAATCCATGATGAAATGCTACCTTTTCTGCTCCAAAACCTCCTCCTTCAGCAAAAGGTTCAGCAAAAGGTCAAATTTACACAATAGAGAAGCTAATTTAGTCATAAAATTCACAATTCTGGAATTGAACCAAGGCAATTCACCAGATACCAAGTTCCCTGATGGTTACCAGTAATAACGGGTGAAAAGCTCAACAGTTGCCACTCAACTTCCAGTGCTAACTAGTTTTTGTTATGATAAAATTTTAAATTCTAATTCAAATCTGACTTATCCCAAAACCTGCTAGTTCATGAAAAAAAACACAGACCAAGTAGAAATGGCCAGCAACTGGACACGGGTAACTTGTTAATAGCAGAAGTCAGAACCTTGCTACTCGCATTAAAGGAAAGAGGAAAGCAATCTTTGTCCTCCCCCATAGGGATCTCCCCCATTTCGGTTTCAAGTTAAGTACCTTTGGCATTTCACCAGACAAGGATATACAACCCGAGCAACATTTCCTCCCAAAAGGGCATGTAATAATAGGAATTCAATAAGGGCATTACAAGCACACCACATAAAGAGCTCGAACAGTTGTTGACAAGTGCAATGAAACAACCTCGAGGAGGCTGCTCAGGATGCGACGCCACACCTGTTGCCACCACCCGCGGTACGGCAGCGAGCGACCAGGCTACGTGGGCACCAAGGGCTGATTCTGTGGCGCGATGGGGACAGCGATGGCATGGGCACAGGGAACCCTGCGGATCAAGAAAACCAAACACAATCAAAAGGCCGTCACCAATAGCAGCACATCTGCACGAGCCACAAGAAATGGAGGGGTTATATAGATTCAGCAACCGGAAGAGAGGCGATAAAAGGGAAAGAGGTGAGAAGAGGCTCAACTCCACGAATCGGAGCTCTGCTTCCTTCAGAAGGGAATCAATCAATCCAATCCGGCAAGCACTGGGAGCAAGGAAAGCACCGATTCGAAGGCTAGATCGATGGGAGAAAGGAAAGCAATTAATGAGCAGTATTCATTTACCTCCCGTGACGGGATGATCTAATCCAATCTACTCTAGTCCGTTAGGATCCAACGGACCCTCCCCTTCCACGCTACGGTCGTCGGCATCGACTCCCCTCGCCGGAGAAGAGTACCCAAACCGATGCCGCCAGGACCTCCGGCTGCCTCGCCAACGACGCCTCCCCCTCGGGCTCCGGCCCCTCGATCTCCGTTGCTACCTCCCTCCATTCTTCCATAACCTTCCCCTCCTCTCCCAACCTTTCTCCCCGTCCCGATCTCCCCCTGCTGAGATCCTCACGCCATGGTGTCGTGACAGCGGCGGTGGCGGTACGAATTGAGGAGATTTTGCGAGGAGGCTTTGGGTTGATTTGGTTTTTGGACCTTCTGGTTCGTTTCGTTTGAGGGAGTGTTTTACTTGCAGCGTGTTCCAAGGATTTAGAATGTTTTTTCACTGGCTAAATGGCGAGCACTAATTTACGTATGGGTTGGATGCTTAGCTATCTGTGTCAAGTGCGGGATCACTTCCATGCTGCAGGCTTTGCTGATTAGATGCTCTGGTAGGAGCTATTTGGACCCACATGTCGGGGTGAAGGGTGGAGAACGGACGACCGCCACCAACTCCTAATTAGAAGTAGTAGAGATGTGGCTTGGTAAGCTGATGTTTATTGGAGACCTCATTTGGTAATTGGTGACTTTGCTTGTTACTTGCACAACTAGACTTAAACCTTAGACGCACGCAAATACCGTAGAGAGAGAGAGAGCGCGCGGCTCAACGTTTCTCCTTTGTGAGGATATGGTAGTCCACCGAGTTAAGTGCGCTTGACGCACGTTGCGGAAAGTGGAGGTCCATAAACCAACGAGGGTGTGGGCGTGCGGTGACGAGCAACCTACCGCGACGATGGCGAGCGGGCAGAGAAGGCAGTGCAACTTGAGTCAGCGAGTGACTGATCAAAACAACAAATAGACAATGTGGGCCTATCTTCTGATTTATGATTTTTTTGTCAGTTATAACTATGTAAACGGGTTGAACAAAGATAATATCCAATTTGTTTGATTGATTAGTGTTAAACTGTTTATAGATTTACAAAAGTTTAACAAAAAAAACGTTGTACAAGTATTTATTAAATAATAAAGTATTATTAGTATCCTCGAGCTGATAAGAACACGATATAAGTTATTTAATACATTTATCTTAATTTAGTTTAATTGTCCGAGCATTTCCTACATCCTAGCATGAGTTCCAGACTCCTTGATCAAGAGTTCAAGACGACACATTCCTGGTACAGCAAACGTACCTTTTTTTTTTGCTTCGCCGCTGCGTAGAAGGTTCAGTTCAAGGTCTTGTACAGTACACCACTCATACGCGATGATGATGCACGGGCCGCTCACAACCCACGAACAGAAGTGTTATTTTCAACCACCATCGACGTGACCACGACGTCACGGTTCAAGTCAACTCTCGTTCGATCGCCTGGCGTCTCCTGCCGTCCTGCGCAGCTTAGATGCGACGGGACGCGGGGCAGGACATGTCACATGTGCGCACGGACGCAGCAAATTTTTTTACTGAACAAATTTGACGGAGGTACGGAAGAACTAGGTAAAAATTTATTTTTTTACTAAAAATTAAATTATGACTAAATTAAATTGATATAAATATAATAAACACAATCTTATATAATTTAAATTCATATATAAACAGAAGAGAAATAAAGATAAAAGAAAAACATACGATGAAGATATGCGTTCACACGACGTTGGCGAAGGATAAGCTCAAACCTAGGGTTCATTTTTTTCGTTTGCCTCTCGAAAACCGAATAGTGCTCGGTACCGGTTTTTCGTGAATTTCGGTAAAAACTGAACGTTTTGCGAAAGTCAAACCGATTCGAAAAACTAAAAACCGGTCGAAAAAGTCAAAAACCGGCCAGTTTTCGTCGAAAATCGACAACAAAAGGGAAAATAGTGAAAATGCAAGGAAAAATTGCAAAAAAATTGAAAATTACAAAGAAATCCCAATTAATCTATAAAACACCTCAAGAAATTTAAACAATTTTTTAAATCATTTATTTCTTCTAAAAATCCAAAACAACAATTAATTAAAAAGGAACAAAGACACTGTCAGATTTTTATAAATATTTAAAGATGTATTATATTCTGAAATTTTAAATTAACCATAAATAGTGCCAAAGGATCATGTAATAAATTTTTTAGAAATATTAGACTTCATTTAGTGACCATATAAAATCAAAAACAGAAGAGCATATACAATAATAATAGCACTTTCAGAATTTTTTTAAAATACACATATCTGATCATCATCTAAAAATTTTACAACATCATTTTAATTATGTTATAACATCACAAAAAAGTTTAAGAAATATTATACTTCATTTTGTGCCTCTAAAAAATAAAAAATTGAAGAGCATATATTGTGACAGTATCACTGTCAGGATTTTTAAAAAATACACAAATTTGATAATTATCTAAAAATTTTATAGCATCATTAGCATTACCTCAGGACCTCACACAAAATTTTTCAAAAATTTTAACATATTTTGCTATTTTTTTTAAATTTACATTTGAACTTTCCGATTTATCGCTCGATTTTTATTGCCGAACCGACTTGATTTTCGTTGGCTTTATGAACCCTGCTCGTACGCAAGGAAGCCTCTTGGATGGGTACGCCCCCTGACACAAGCACAGACGAAACAAGAACGAACCATGCCAAGCCCCCTCCGCTACCGTCGATCACTTGCACAGATGCACGATTGCGCTGCATCCTCCTTTCCTTTAGTTTCTTCTGCCCCTTTCCCATTTTCTCCGGGCAAAAGACGACGAGGGCCCGCGCGGCCATTTCAGGCTTCCCGGTAGTAGCTAGTGCGTGGGGCAGGTCGATCGAGGTCGACTTTACAAGAGCGAGAAAACTAGCCAAGCGACATGTACTTTGTTGATCGCGCGCGTCAGGTGTAACGTGTTTACTAACGTGCGCGCCGGTGGACGTGGAAAGCGCGCGCGCTAGTGCGGCACATCAGGCACGGCAGGAAGCGTCTACTTGATCGGCGTGTCTGCGTGTTGCGGTGGTGGGTGACGTCCGTTCACATCACGCAGCTAGTGTAGCGCATTAGCTGAGGCCACCCGTTATATATGCCTACCTCGCCATTTTTGATGCTAATGATTGTGAGATCGATTGGCTCGAAAGAATGGCACATTAGTTAGATGATTTGGAGCTAAATGCGTAGTGTCATGTAGGTGGGTTGGTGACTTGGTGTGCGAAATGGGAAAACTACTGTATCACTCGTACTTTCTAGAATGAGAAATGATTCCGTTGGGTTTATATCGCCGGCGAACGTGCCAGACTCTACCCCTATAGCCCGATTCACGCAAACTGTACGGTGTAAATTAATTGCATGGGTTTCAAGGCATGTAAGAAGTGGTGATCGTGGCTGATCGATCCGTGATGATGAACCAATTGTCAATTCTTTATAATTTCTCTGATTTTTTGTGACGGAATTTCTCTGAAAATGATAACGACAGGAAGGGTAAGGGAGAGGGGTCTAAGCAAGGGACTTACCGGCAGTGGTGGACACATGAGGTCTATTTACATTTGAATTTAGAGTGGGCTAAGTAATTTGAATTGTATACATTTTGGTAGATTGTTTTTTACGTTAGCTTCCTAGCACCCCTCCATTTTAATGCTACGTACGCCACTGAGTACATACTTCACACATATAATTCTATAGCCTTGTATAATAATTTTGTAACATCATAAACCTAATACATATATTTGAAATTTGCTAAAAATACAATATAACTAGTTATAAGGTCTTAAAGATCTCAAAACCACTCAAATCAGAACTAATTCAATTAGCAAATTTGATCTATTGAAGACATGATTTTATAGCACTTCTCTAATATTTAGGGGTGAGATCCACCCTGTATCCACGTATATATGGCTCAATAGGGCCAAACAACTGCAGATTATTAATGTGACCGTCCGGTGCACGTGGATCAGATTAAGCGACCACACCAAAAATGGGAACTTTAATTTGCACCCGTAGCAATGAAAGTTCAGGCTGAAGCACCTTGTACTAGCATTGTAGCCACTATCTCGACAGCAAGGTTTCAAATTTCGGTTTCGAAATAAATTTCGCCCCGGGCCGGATAACGAAATTTCGGAATTATTTCGGACAAAATTTGAATTTGAAAATTCAAATCCGGTCCAATCTGAAAAAAAAAACTGAAATTCGGCGAAAAAACCCGAAATTTCCGAAATTTCGTGTTTTTTTGCACTGGCTGAAAAGTCATCTAAACGTTATCTAAAAATTTTGAAATTTTTTTTCGAGGTTCCTGACACAATTATGATGTTCTCACAAAAAATTCATCTGATTATCACATCTGAGGAATTTTCAAAAATTCAGAGAGTGGTACTGTCCTGATAAAACACTGACCGACAAGTTTGATCTGAATGGAAAATGGTACAAATCAAGTTATAAACTGTTGAAATTTTTTTTACATGGTTATGATCCATAACTAATGTTCTAATAAAAATTTCAGCTTATTATCACATGTGAGGAGTTTTTAAAAATTCGTAGAGTGGCGCTGTCCTGATAGAACACTGACCGACAAGTTTGATCCGAATGGAAAATGATACAAATAAAGTTAGAAACTGTTGAAATTTTTTGTGCATGGTTATCATGTATCTATAATTCTCTCATAAAATTTTCAGATAATGATCAAACTGTATGAATTTTTAAAAATTCGAACAGTACTACTGCTATGTTAAAAGGCTTACCGGAAAACTTGAACAAAATGAAAAATTATGTAAACCATAAATTTTTTTGAAAATTTTAAAGAATGGTGATAAGGAAGTTCTTAATATCCCATAAAAAAATTTATTCATGATCACACTCCAGTGAATTTATAAAATTCTTACAAGGCACAGTACCATTTATGTTCTTTTCTTTTTGATTTTTGAAATATAATATAACAAACGAAGTTCAATGCTTACATAGATTTGATTGACCAAACAAACAAAGTTTAAATTTTTTAAAAAATTTATATAATGTTAATGAGTCAATTATTAATCTCTCAAAAAAAATTAGATCATAATCACACTCAACAAAATTTATAAAATTCTGACAATATAACTGTCCCAATTATGTTCATTCTGTTTTTGATTTTTTAAAGATAACAAATGAAGTTAAATTATTTTGAAATTTTTTATGTATTATCCTAATCTACTAATTATAGTACCATAAAATTTTCAGATTATTATCATGCTTGTAAAGTTTTATAAAAATCTGAAAGTGTTTCTGTCAAAATTTTAAAACGTTTAAAAAATTAGGTTTTTCAACAAATTTTCATAGGAGATGACTTTCCTAAGGGTTATTGGACCAAATCCGGCCCTAAAACTTTCAAAACCGGCCAAAAAACACGTTTTTTTTTGCGAAATTTCGGATTTTTACTGTAGCAATTTCAAATTTTTTTAATTTTTTTCCGGCCGGTACTTGAGATTTCGGGGTGGTCCGAAATCCGAAATTTCGGCGAAATTTGCTGAAATTTTGAACCTTGCTCGACAGTGAACATGCATCGCTCACTCCGGAAATCTTTCTACATTTTAATCTGTTAGCGGACATCTGTCTTCTACTGGTCACCTAGCTTATGGGTTTGTTTGGGAGCTTTAGTTCTTTTTAAACATTCTGGAGTTCTTGAGATGGCACTGAGACAAACGGGCTTTCTGAGCTGGAAAATAGCTACAACTTTTTATAAGGGACTATTTAATAAATAGTTAATTTTTCTCAGTAATAAGCTGTAAAAGTAGATCCAACCCAGCTTTCAATTTTTGGCTTTTATTAGTTATATATGGCTTTTGGCTTATATCAAAAACCGCTTAAAAGCTGAACTGTTTAGAGATGTTTACTGGTTTTAAGCCCCTAAACAGGGCCTATAGCTACCACATTCTAACAGTTCAGCAACACCTTACATGAGGATATAGCCTGCCTGCCATCTACCTGATGTGATGATCAGGGTTTACAGTACCGAATCGAGCTTGAAAATCACTCGACACCGGTTTCGAAAATCGTCGAAAATCGCTAGAAACAGAACCGTTTCGAAATCAAACTCTTTAAACTCAGTGGCCAAATTTTTTTTAAAAATCGACCGATTTAGTCGATTTTTTTATCAATTTTCTTTGAAAAAGTGGCAAACTAAGTGAAACAATTCGGAAGCTAATTTTCTAACAATTTTTGAGTAATTTTATCGATTTTCGACTGGTTTCCATGCATAAAGTTTTACGATTTTTTTGAATTTTTCTTGAATTAAACCGGTTTATAGACCGTTATAGTTTATCGAGCCGGTTTGATACGGTCGAAAAACGCGATTTTCGATCGATTTTTGAAACCTAGTGATGGTTACATTAGGCCGAAATGCTGTGTACAGTGGTGTGAAGCAGTGGCGAAACTTTATATTTGGCTCCACCGCCCTTGCTCTCAGAGTGAGTTCGACGTAATTTCTGAACGAAGTTCGGTTCTCACGCATAACAGCCTGAGACAGAACTCTAAATTCAGACACGGCTGACTTCTTTTCTCTCCCTTTTTCGGGAGCCAAACATTGATTCAACCAACTGCGTTGGCGTAGGAGTGCGTCGGCGTCCAACTGTTTGCCTTAAGTGCGATTTGGAAATTGCACTAGAAGGTTGGACTTTGCGGACCCAAGTTAACCAGGCCGGGCAATGCTTCTTCGGCAGCTTCGCATTATCACATATTCACATACACATATAAGTCCACAGCTACACAAGTGCTCCATCTGGTCACAAATAATTATCATTTTGAATATCGACGTGGTCTCTAAAACATAGTTTTGGTCACTATTTTTTATTATAATATATTTATAAAACTCAATAAAATTATAATATTATGAAAGTAATTTTTAAGAGAAATCTACGTATATAACTTTCGAGAGAAATTTACATGTATCCAATTTAAATGTTTAAAAGATATTGACAGTCAAAGTTTCAAAAGTCTGACTACACCTATATATCCAAAACGATAACTATTTATGACCGGAGGGGTACTAAGATATATATAAAAAGATAAATTTTACAGTGCATTAACCATAAAAAATTATGGGTAGTAGAAATCAGATCTAGCTATTGATTTATTAAGGATATTTATATTACTCTACTGGCTAAGGATATTAGTAAATACTAGTTAATCAGATTCATTGGATCGAAAAGAACGAACGGCCTATATTAGATTTAGTGTACAACGGGCAAAAAAAAAAAAAAGGAGTATAGAGATTGCCGAAGGACTAAACTTTCTGGAAGGAGTATCTCCAAGACACTCCAAAACAACTTTCCACTCTATATTGAACTCTTCTCGGTGGGTCTACTGACTCACTAGTAGAACTGAGAATTTGGCCTTGCCGTGCCGGCATAGCACGATTCTAATGGGCTTATGTCACGGCGTGTTGTGTCTATCAGGTATGGTTACCTTGTCGTGCTGTGTCATATTGGCCTGATTCGTCTCTGGTGAGGTTTAGGCACGGCATAGAACATATTGTGTCGTATCGGCTTAGGCTTTGCCTGGTAGAATGTGTGGAGTTGTGGATATTGTTGCCGTCAGTTTGTCTCCGCGGATGACACCAAGGATGAGGAGAGGGCGTCAATAGCCGGCGAGAATCTGATACACACAATTATTTAGAGAAAAAAAACTAAATTTTATTTATTCATTGAGTACAGATACAAAGTTAATATCTTGTTAAAAACCTTACGCCTTAGAATGAGGTTCCCATGATAAGGAAAAAATACAATAATAATATTTATATATATTAGCCACTCCCTAATGTCGAGATTGTTCATACGTTCAAAGTCAACGTACATCTAATGTGGTGGCATCTATGACCGCATGAGGTACGTGGGAAGACGACTGTACACGATGTCATGGGTGAGCTAGTGGCATGTCAGAGCGTCGGCTCGGTGCGTGTGCTCGTTGTAGGTGAACATATATTCTCTAGTCTCCATTCTCCACCTTTTGGTATCTCTGTTGTCTCCTCTTTCTTTGTATGCGAGGACCATAATGATGTCGGCCACAATGTGAACCACAGCATACCACAGTATCACGGCAGGGCACCTTGCCACGTGTCGTATCTGCTTCGGACCCATCGAACCTGTTTCGTGCTGTGCCGTGCCGCCCATTGTACCAGACCGTGAGATCCAACACGATCTTAACATTCGTACCGTACCGACGCGACGTGCGCATGCCGTGCCTTGCTTTGATCGTGACGTAGGGTGGCCTAAAAAAGCCTGGCCCGATCCCCAGGTCTTCTCACCCAGTTTCCACATGTCTGTTGTCGTACAATAAAACATTCACTTAATTAACTGCACATTTGCACTGATCCTATGATACTTGGATTATTTTAGGGAATAATGTACGAGTTTGCACTTAAATCATGTACGAGTATCCTCTTTAAATATCCTGTCTGGACTATATAACTGGCAACCTACATATTAGTTGTTTACCATCACCTTTCCTCTTCAGAAAAGATATCTTTGCTAAATTCCCACGGAATTCCCATGCTCCAAAGTCCAAAAGGAGGCTAAAACTGAATTTAGGTTCAATCGCCCACATCCAAACAAGCCCTAAATAAGCACTATTTCCCGACAACCTTGCCCATCACGGTGACCGCAACAGTTCAACCAACCCTCAGATTATTGATCGATGAACAACCTGTTCAACGCAAATCGACTTGACCTAATCGTTAGTACTACAAACTTTGATCTGTGAATGACCGAAATGGAGACATACCAGACGGCCTCCTCCGACAGAGCGAAATGGCCCGGCGGCCTCTAGCCCGTACTTGTTAATTCCATTATGGTTTGGTAAACTACATTTTGGTGTTTGGACTTTGGAAAAAACGTTCGGTACGGGCGCATTCCGGTGTCCCGTTCCGGACTGATAATATTAATCTAATATACCCGTTCAATCCTGTACTTCCTTCGTTTTAAAATACAAGGCATAGAGTTTTTACAGTTTTGTTTCAAAATATAAGGTGCACATACAAATTTATTGATGTTTTAACCTGTTTGCCATTATTTATTATATCTTCTACCTCTTGCGTTTATAAGTGTTCTCTCTCACATTCCCAACGTATTTATTGCATGGATGCATGGTCATTTTCTTTAGTTTTTCTCTAGGTTTTGCAACCTCATTAATCCACGTTCTAGCCAAAATTCGTCCTATAAAATTAAAGAAGAAAGGAAGAAAAAGCAAATTAAATGGCCAGTTGTGCCTAGCCCAGCCGTGCCCATCCCTCGTGCCATGAAGATCTGGAAGGTAGACTATGCGGTCCTGTTTAAGACGGTTTCAACTTTGATTTCTTTCTTCCGGAAGCGAGAAGCTATCTCAAGTGGCTGGCTATTCGTAGCTAAAAGCCAAAAGTCGGTAGTCTATTTGTACTAAGAGAAACTGAAAGCCGAAAGCTGGCCTAGGATAGTTTTTCATAGTTTCAGAAGGTTGGGGTTCCGACTTTACCACTATAGTTGAAGAAAATTACCCCCTTCTACCAAGTATAAAATTCCAAACTCTACCTCTCTCTCTTATTCCCGATCCGCACCTCTCACAAATAAAAAAAATCAGGCCACCAAATATCAAATATTTTTAGCTCAGTCGTTTAGCCGTACAGCTATTAAGCCATGCAACTAAGCCGAAAGCTACTTCTTACAAAAGCTACAGCTATGCTAACACACGGCCTATGCACGACCAAGCCGCAAGCCGCTAACTGCTCGTCTTCCTGGAGAGTGAGACGGAGAAAGGAGGGGGCGTGGGAAGGATTGACCGGCGCCGGAGTTGCCACCGAAAAACGCAGCCGAGCTCCCTCGTCGCGCCATCTCTGTCATCTCCTCCCACACTAGCGTGTCGCTCCACCTCATCGTCATCCAGATCAGGGCGTCATGGCCATTCATACGTGCTCTTCACCGACCGTTGCACGAGCGCTGGCATACGCATCTCTCACTAGTTGCTGCCTCCTCAACTACCCTCATCGGCCTCTACTTCTCTTCTACTTACCTAATTTCTTCCGGTACCGAGGTCGATAGAACGACAGTGCTGGACGGAACGCGCCAGAATTTATGATGGTACGGGATGGAGGCTTATCTATACCGGTCTGAAGGCTAATACGGGCTGGAACCGAACGACATTGGCAAATCTGCTCTAGCCCCAATTCGGTCTCTTTCTCATCGCGCGTGGCGGTTTTTACTGGTCACTTTCTGCGCTCCCATGACTTACTACTTTAGGAGCCCCACCAATAGATCCACCATCTGTGTAGGGCTACTGTCCAAGATTTTCGTCGACAAGCTATATAAATGTAGTGCAATCAGAGACCATGTGATGATCTACTCATGTTTGTGATGAATAATTGACTGTGTTCAGCCTTGTGGTTTGAGTTTGAATTGTGTTTGCCTTGATTTGAAGCAATTTAAGGTATTGACAGTCAATGGCAGTACTACCAGCCCTGTGGTACTACCGTTCTGAGGATGGCAGTAGTTATTTTACACAGAGGTGTTTTTCTCTAAGTTGAGCGGATGCAACACTACCGGCGTGTTACGGGTGGTAGTACCGGGGGTGCAGTACTACAGGCCCTTGTGCTGCGGTAGTTATTTTTCAAAGGGTACTATTTGAGTTTAGCTAGGGTGGCACTATCGGTCCTAGGTTGGCGATAGTACCGGGGCAGTACTATAGGCCCTAGGGGTGGTAGTACCAATTTTCAACGAATTTGTGTTTGTGGTTTTGATTATGTGATGATTATTTTTCTTATCTTTGTGAACAGTGCTACGTGATGGTTTAGTTGTCTGTGTTGGTTGCAGGACTTTAGAGCTAAATCATGGTGAGGTGGATGAGACCAGGACTAGACTAGGAGAGCTGAGGCCCAGACAGTCAGGGTGACGCTGAAGATGAGTGAGGCCGGGGAGTTGCTGTAAGCTGAGAAGACAAGGAGCAGAAGCGTGAGCTATTGGTGATGAACATGACGGGCAATGGTAAGATGCACCAGGACTATGCTCAGAAAGGAGCCAAGGTTCAGAACGGTCAAGGAAGCCGGAGCTATCATAGTCAAGTGGACAAGAACATGTAGTGCATGCGCCAAATGACTTAGGGCCTGTTTGCAAGTAAGGAGATACGGGGGAGTCTAGACGCGTAAGAGGCTTAGCAAGAAGACATTGGTGCCACATGAAAGGTGACGAAGCATGGGTGATGCTTCGAGACGAAGGAAAAGACTGGAGATCGAGGCGGTTTGAAAAACCGCGGTACTGGCCTAAGTGGTTTAGTTTAAGCCAAGGAGGGCATGGACGCGAATTCGGACTTGTGGAGTCGTTTGGAGCGTCATGGAGTAGGCCGCTTTGAAAAGCGTGCGTGTGAGTGTGTAAAACCCGTTATATGTTGAGTTAGCGGGTTAGCCCATGTGAATGTGGAGGGTATCCACTCGTGTAACCAGGCTAGGGTTGCCTCCTCTTTGTATAAGAGCTTGAGATATAGAGAGAGGCAACACTAGGAGAAGAGATTAGGGTTTGCACAAGATTTTAGTTTTCGTGTGTGTGTGTTCTTTGAGAGCTTTGCTCTGTTTGGAGAGGCTTTGTAACTATCTCTCTTGATCTGAAATGAAAATCAAATTCGTGCTTAAGATTTTGCTCTCATTTTGATCTCTTTCCCTTCTTGAGTTCTTGATCTCTATTCGGTTTATTTCTCTCTTGATCTTGTGTTGCCAAGGATGAATGATTGATGGATGAATCATATGTATATCATATCCCAATCATCTAAGCAAGCTCTCATGTGATCATCAAGAAATTTATCAAGAATCTGGTTTTAAGTTTGAGAAGGAAGAATTAGAGGTAGATCTCGTTCTTATAAGTTTAAGGGGTGTTCCTTTGTTGTTACTATTTGCTGTGACATGTGAGAGATCATCTAATATCATCAAATCCCCATAAGCAAGCTCAGGATGAAGTTTTTGGATTTGACTCGGTTTTGGTGCAAACTTCTCTAAATTTGAAAAATATAGGAACTTTGACATTAATCTTTGTAATTGATGGTTGGAATAGGTTTATGGCATCCATAGGAAGGTGCACACAAAGTTTCACGAGTTTTGGATCATCCAATCAAAAGTTGCATCAATTCTTGGATTTGAACTCGTACTGATTTTACTGTTCATCCGGTACTACTGCTCCGTGTGTTGCGGTAGTGTCGCCCCAGATTGAGTTTCTCTGAAAATTAATATTTCTGCTCATATTTGTTCAAGTGGGATTTAGGCTGGTTCTTTTAGGGAAAAATTGTTATTGATCATTCACCCCTCTTTGATCGTTATTTTCGGTCCTTCGTGCAGATCTGTTGCCGTAAAAGTTATGAAAAAAAGTTTTTTTTATAACTCTTCCGTCTTATCTGTCAAGTAGTTAATTAAGCTTGTTTTGGCAAATTTTTTGGGTTCGCCGCTAACTAACCCGTGCCCGGCCGGTCCAAAGTTATGGCCACTTGTGGGTAGTTGGCCCACTACCATTTCACCCAAAGTAAATTCATCCTCTTCGACTAAGAACTTTCCCCGCCGTTCGATCGCCGATTTTTTTTTAAATAATACAATTTTTTATTTAAATTGCAAAAATATACCACGATCTCAAAAAATTGCAAAAATATGCCTCTGTCGCCCTTTAAACAGGCGACAAGGGCAACAGAGGCCTCTGTCGCCCCCTGAATGGGCGATTTTGGCACTTGTCGCTCTCTGAATGGGTGACATGTGCCTTTTCCTGTAACCAGTTTCTAAAGAAAATCATAAATTTTCCATATGATGTCGGATGGAGATGAACTTTATATGAAAATTGTAGCTCTCGACGAGATCTACAACTTTCATATACAAATTTTTTTTCATTTGAATCCATTTAGATGGCCAAAAATGGGATGAAAAGTTCAGATTTAAAAATCAGATCTAAACTAGATCTGAAACTTCTATCTCGTTTTTGGTAGTCCAAATGGATTCAAATGAAAAAAAATTATATAACAAAGTTGTAGATCTCATCGAGAGCTACAATTTTCATATAAAGTTCATCTCCATCCGATATCATATGAAAAAGTTATGATTTTCTTTAGGTCGCCCATTCAAAGGGCGACAAGTGCCAAAATCGCCCGACCAGAGAGCGACAGAGGTATATTTTTGTAATTTTTTTAAGATCATGGTATATTTTTGCAATTTGAATAAAAAAATATATTATTTTAAAAAAAAGTTCTTCGATCGCCTGCTCAGCGTGGGACTGATTCTGTAATTCTTCACGCACAAGCTCGTTTACTCTCGTGATCAGTGGCGTTCACACGCGTCGGCATAGGCCATTAGACCGTGTTGTAGACTTGTATTACGGTAGCCTAAGAGTGGGGTTCATGGCATGTGGCGTGCGCCTATATAAGGAGGCTTTCGTTGCCCACAGCTGAGCACAGCCTCCAGTCCTCCACTCAACACATACTCACTTTCTTGCACCTTTCCTGAGCTTAGTGGGGTGTGAGTCTGTGATACAAATTAACCAATCGACCGCTAGCGCGATGGCTCAGGGAAGGGGCAGTGCTGGTTGCAACGCCGCCGTGCTGGCTTTGGTCCTCCTCTGCGTGCTCCTCCACGGCGAGTTCGCCGAGTCGGCGATGTACACGGTCGGCGACCGCGGCGGCTGGAGCTTCAACACCGGCGGATGGCCCAGGGGCAAGCGCTTCCGCGCCGGCGACGTGCTGGGTGAGTGCTCATGAGTCATGTCACACGTCAAGTAGTTTTAGTTCACATATATATATACCATTAAGAGCGTACTAGCTAGTGTATCCAGTTAATTCGCATCGGGTAATAATAAGTTCGGCAAGAGTACGCACTGCGTACTGTGGCTCATGAATGCTAGCTAGCTCCTTGCAAATGCGAAGCATTCTAGCAAACACATGCACGGCTCGCTACGGTGCTTGTTACCTCTCCACTCCGCTGGTGTGAAAAGCTGGACTTTTTCTTGCTCTGATTGGGGTTTAAAATCACTATCAGTTTCTAAGAAAACCAGTAAACTTTCAAAACAGCTCAATTTTAAGTATAAATTAGAAGTCACGTATAACTAGCAAAAGTTAAAATCTAGACAGGATCTATTTTCGCAGCTTATTATTGAGTGAAATTAGTTATTTGTCAAATAGCTCTTTATAAAAAGCTATGGCTGCTTTTTAAAAAAACTAAAAAAACAGTTTTTCAAAAAAAAAAAAAGCTGCTATGAGCACTAACCTGTTGTGGGAAATGCCACACTGACTTGTCTACCACCTGTGCAGAATAGGAAAAACATTTTTAATTTCCGTGTAGACAGAAAAGCACCGATAACTATGCACGATAAAAAGAACACACTCCAAAGGCAAATAGTATTCCCTCCATCTTTTTTTTATAACACGTATTTTTAAATAATCGTATCTATAAATATAAGACGTATATTATATTATAATATAAAACTAGTGTGATGCTTGTATATATACTCCTGATAAATATCCATCTTACTTTATTTTCTCTACATGTATATATTAACTATAATACTTAGTAATAATAAGTAGAGGTAATCCAATCATTTTTAACATCTTTTTTGTCCATGTGTCAAGAAGAAATAGTATAAGGTTGAAGTATCGATGCATGTACCGAATCGATTGCCTCTCGGCCGGTTTTGTGACTTTCGTTGTCGGAATATGGCATGCATGGTGCAGTGTTCAAGTACAGCCCGTCGGCGCACAACGTGGTGGCGGTGAGCGCGGCGGGGTACAAATCGTGCGGCACGCCAAGGGGCGCCAAGGTGTTCAGGTCCGGCAACGACCGCATCACGCTGGCCCGCGGCACCAATTACTTCATCTGCAACTTCCCCGGCCACTGCCAGGCCGGCATGAAGATCGCCGTCACCGCCGCCTGATCGATCGGATCATGAGCGGCCGCCCGGGTTAACTTAATCCCCTTAAAGCAATTAGTAAATCAAACGGTGCCTGTTCAATAATACTGTGTGCCTCGCGTACGTGCTTGTTAGGCCTGGCAGCAGATTGGCACTATAGAGAAATAGAGTGATGGGATCATATTCATGTGGATGTGAGAAACGTAGCTAATAAAAGCCATTCAGCTGTGTTGGTCCGGCTGTATGTACCATGTAATTTTGAAATGCTGTGTAATACTGTGTTCACTCCTTTTTGGAAGTACGTTTTCCCCCTTCAAGAACTAGTATTACGGGAGTACGTTGTTGATTCACATTTCATTAATTAGGACTTGTTTGGAAACTTAATCCCGGTCAGGATCCAAACTAATTTCTGGGAATGGAAACCCATCGAGGAAGTTTTCCCGGACCAATCAGAAGGCCCATTAATTTGGATGCCCATGAGACATGGATTTCCGTGTCGCCCCCATCTCCTCCTCGTGACCACCTCTGCCTCCCTAGCTGTGACCTTTTCGGCTTCTCCACCGTGTGCTCCTCCTTCGGTCCTCTCACAGCTCGCAGGGCGCAACACCTCTTCCCATCTCTGTTAGAATTACATGGGCTAGACCCAAATAATTCAGAAATATTTCATGAAAAATCTCAAAGGCCTATTAGGTGGAAGAAAGGTGAAAATGCAATAGTCCCATATTGCTAGTGGAGGTGGATGAAGACCACCTTATAAGGGAATCTTCCTCTACCATGCTTGAGCACGAGAAGAGGAAAAGAGAGAACACACGCGCGCGCTCGCTCGCCTCGCCAGTTTATCCAATGTGGCACTAAGTGGTTAACACGTTTACATTGTGCGGAATTAACTGCACGCAGAATCCGTAACCGACTCAAATCATGGAATAGATTTGACGCGGTATCCGTAACCGACTCGTAACGTGCTCCACGATCCTCTCTCTGCGTATATATACGCAGAACAGAGATCAGATCAATACCTCTCAAACCTTTTGCTTTCCCGCATCTTCTGCCGCTTGTCTTCCCATCCCTCCACCGCGTGCCGATCGTTGGGAGAGCGAGTCTCGGGCGTCCGCCCTTGAGATCCTGCACCGGGAGAGGGCGAATCACGTTTTTGGGAAGCGTCTTCACGAGACTGCTCGCTGGTTTCTTCACCGACGGTCAGCTTCGCCTACATCGCCTTCTGATCTTCATCGGCATCTGCTACCGGGTTCCGCCACGTCTTCGTGTCATCTCGGTAACGCAGACGAACCTCATCTATATTTTGTTTATCTAATAATATGGATGAGATAGACATTGCAATTGGCATATTGCTTCTGTCTAGTTTGTTTGTTTCATCTGTTGTAGCTTCAATTATTGTCATATCTTATTTTCGGAATAGATTCATCATTAATATGCCTAATTATCCAACAATCCAAAAACGTGATAGGCTTTTCACGGTGAATATGATTAAAGCAGCTGGTTTTGCTGAGGCAATGAAACCGGATAAATTTACCGGTGTTCACTTTAAGAGATGGCAGACTCGAGCCACTCTATGGCTCACGGCTATGAACGTCTACTGGGTTGCGGCTGGCAAACCTGAAGGAACCCTTACTGCTGAGCAGGAAAAGGAGTTCAAGGATACCACCACAATTTTTGTAGGATGCGATCTTAGCGTTCTTTCAGACTGCCTTTGCGACGTGTATATGCACATGTCGGATGAAAAGGAGCTGTGGGAGGCACTCGAAAATAAATTCATTGCCTCGGATGTTGGTAGTGAATTGTATATTATGGAGCAATATCATGACTACAAAATGGTTGATAGCCGTTCTGTGGTTGAACAAGCTCACAAGATACAGTTCATTGCGAGGGAACTTGATCACCTGAAGTGCACGTTACCCGACAAGTTTGTGGCTGGTGGCATTATTGCCAAATTGCCTCCCTCGTGGAGGAATTTTGCCACATCTCTAAAACACAAGAGGTAAGAAATCTCTGTTGAGAGTCTGGTTGCGTCTCTTGATGTTGAGGAGAAAGCTTGGGCGAAGGATGTGCACCCAAAGGTGGTTGAGGGACAAACCAGCGCCAATTTTGTGCAGTGTTCAGGTTCTAGTAAGTTCAAGTCAAAGGGAAAAGCTGTTCAGACTACCAACTTTAAAAAGAAGAAACATCAGAATGACAAGCCTTGCTTCGTGTGTGGTGAGATTGGACATTGGACAAAGCAAAGTCCAAGCCGCAAACAAGGAAAGGATCAGCAGGTACAGAACTCCAAATCTGTCAATGTGACTATTGGCAATGCCGAGAAGGAGACACCTGTGTATGGTAATTTACTTACTGTTCTTTCGGCTAGTCAATCTATCGATTGGTGGATTGATACTGGGGCTAATATTCATGTTTGTGCTGATGTATCATTGTTTTCTTCTTACCAGGTTGCTCGAAGTTCCTCCGTGTTGATGGGGAATGGGTCACATGCTTCTGTTCTTGGTGTTGGCACGGTAGATCTGAAGCTTACTTGGGAAAAGATCGTGCGGCTAAAGAACGTGCAGCATGTCCCTTCAATCAACAAGAATCCCATTAGTGGTTCCCTTCTTTGTAGAGATGGGTATAAGTTGGTATTTGAGTCAAATAAAGTAGTAATATCAAAGTATGGACTATTTATTGGTAAAGGCTATGACAGCGGAGGCTTGTTCCGTTTTTCCCTTGAGAACGTCTGTAATAAATTCGTGAATCATCTTTGTGACAATGTTATTGGTAGCGAGGCAAGTGTTTGGCACTCACGACTATGTCATCTTAATTTTGGTTCTATGTCTCGGCTTTTCAGTATGAAATTAATTCCAAAATTTTCCATTGTCAAAGGTTCTAAGTGTCAAAGTTATGTGCAATCTAAGCAACCTCGCAAGCCTCATAAGGCAGCGGAGGAAAGAAACTTGGCACCATTAGAACTCATACATTCAGATCTCTGTGAGATGAATGGTGTGTTGACGAAGGGTGGAAAAAGATACTTCATGACTTTAATTGATGATGCGACTAGATTGTAACAGCCCAAAATTCAATAAAATAAGAAATACAATATCAAAAATATTCATATGTTTTATTGTTTTCTTTTCTGATTTTTCTAGATTAAAGAAACTCTTTTTGGCTTTTTCCTATTAAAAGAAATCCAAATGATCCATATAGTAAAATGGTAAAAGGTAAAAAGATAAAAACCTAAAGTCAGTAAAATTCATAAAAATCTTAGATAAATCCTAGATACATCCAGGATCCTGTTTGTGCCACTTGCACTGAACTGGATCAATAAAATAAATTAAAAAGATAAAAGTAATCATGAGGAGATAAATAAAAATCTGAATCCATAAGATTTCTTCAGAATTTGTCTTACCTTAAATAGGGTTAATATTTTAACCATTCCGACATCTTAACTTTACCCATCCCTGGTAAAAATATCAGAAATTTATCTCTACATTTGGTAATTTTAGAAATTCAAAAACAGACAATCAGAAAAGCTGGAAAATGAAATGTCAGAATTATCAGAAACTAAATATCATATATAAAATCATTAAAATTTTATAAAAGGTATATAATATTAATATAAACCCTGTAAAAAAGTTTCATAAAATAATAAATTTATTTTAACCTTCAATTGAATAAAATAAAATCAGCCAAAATCTATAATAGTGCATTGTCATATTTTTAATAATATTTTAACTCATCACTTTTGTCTGAAAATTTTACCAGACTCTCAAAGTTTCCTTGCAGACCTCTGTAAAAATTTTCATAAAATTTGGAGTTAATATGTTAACCTCAACTCCGGGTTTACCTCGAGCTGACTAGAATTTTCCTGAGTCTTACTCTAACCTCTCGCTGACTTGTGGGCCCGGATCGCCAGCTGTCTTCTCTGCCGACCTCTTCCCCTCTCTCTGCCGGTGTGGCCCCACTCGTCAGCCCTCTTCTCCACTATTCCTTTTCCCACTCCCGTAGCTCTCTCTCTCTGCTCTCTCGCGCGAAGCCAGCCGAGCAGCCACCGCCTCTCCGTTTGTCGCTTCCCTGCCGCAACTTGCCGCCCGAGGTTGCCTGCAAGTCATCTTGGACACGCCACGCCTGCTGTCTCAGCCGACATGCTCTCTCTCGCTGCAGAACTCAGCCAAGAAAGCTCGCCCGAGCCGTCGCAATTCCCCCGTTCAAATCCTGTTCTCGCCGACTTCGCCATCTATTTAAGTGTCGCAAAGCCATCACTGGCACTTGTGCTCTCCTCTGGAACCCTCAGAACCGAGCCAAACTGCCTCATCGTCGCTAGACTCCACCTTGCGACTCTTCTTCCCCGACGAGCCCTCGCGTCGAGCTCCTTTCGCCGCCACCGCAGTCGCACGGTGAGAACACCTCCTCGATGCCCATTCCTTTGAATGAAAGCTAAAAATAGAATCCTAGCAACTCTTTGATGCTCGCCGTGGTGATCTTCCACCTCGAGAAGCCGTAGTTTTGCCATTGCGCTGCCGGCCGTGTCCGCCGCCGCCTCTCCCACGGTGGCAGGCCAACTCCGGCCACCTCCGGTCAAAGTGACACCGCCCCTAGGTTCGCGCAAGCACACTGAGTGTGAAAGTGGAACCCATTCCACTTCTCCGGCAGTGCTTTGCCGCCGGCGAGCGTCGCAACCGTGCTCTCTGCTCGGTGTCACTGACAACCGGGTCCACAGGCTAGTCGCACGCGACGCTTGGCTCATTCTCATGCGGGCCTTCCCTGTCAGTCTCTTGCGTGCGTCAGGTGATGCTGCCAAGCGGGCCCCGGCGGTCAGTCTCACACAGCACTGACAGCGTGGTCCCACGCGTCAGCCGCACCGCGCGCGCGTGTCTCGCTGCTACCGGGCCCGGCTGTCGATTTCCTCGGTCGGCAGCAGCGCAAAAGGAAAGCGAGTTTCGATTAAAAGCGTACTTTCCGTTTTTAGCAAATTTTCTAATTTTCAGTTTTATCAAAACCGAACACATTCAAACTTGAATATCTTTTGAACTAACTGTCCAAATTTAATGAAATAAATTTATAAATTCATCTAAAATCATGTAGATTCATAATATGCAAAAATATTATAGAATGAACTCTGTTTGAATTTCATATTCAAATTTAAAGAAAGAATTTGAAATATGCCATTTATAGATTTTTTTGCAATTCAGTTCTAAACTGAATGAAACAAATTTTGTTAAACTCCATGATCTGTTAGGAAACTGATTATGCAAAAATATTTAGGGTGTACCATGTAAAATATTTAAAACATTGCAAATGGTGAATAAGTAAGTCAATATTAATGTAAATAAATTAATCCTTTAAATTGTGAAATAGAGATAAAATGATCCAAGTAACCATTCCTGATTTATGAAATTGTTTTATTTGAATTCTTCCATCTGATTTCTTTTTGGCCCTATTGAAATTTATTTGTTATGTTATTATTATACGACGTGTAGAACCCGACGAATCCGGAGTAGTCGACGACGAACAAGAGTTCGACTACGCAGATAATCAACAAGGCAAGCACCCTTTTGATCATATTGATCCCAGTTTTATAAATATTTTCATTAAATGTTTTACTGCATACGTTACTTTTGTTATAGTCTGCTATTTTGGGGATATTGGTAGATGTACCTGTAGTTTCATAGAACTTCCTTGATAAGTATGAATTGTGAACCTTGATAACCCTAGAATAACTTAGACAATGATTGATGTCAATTTGGGTTACTCACGCTTAGTGTCGTGCTTAGCCATGCTTAAAGGAACATAAAATCCTGACATGATTAAAAATGTTGAATATGACATTCAATGGGTATGACCTTTAATTGTGGTTGATATTTTGATCAAAAATGAAAATAAAATTATGGTTTTGATGCGGGCAATTATTGGCAATAGCCGGGTGTACAAGGGACTTGTACGTAGTGTAGGGGGAGACTATTGCCCGTGTCGGATTAAGGACCGAACTAGGTGTTCGTTAAACCCCAAGAATTACCGTACAAACACAAGTGCTGGTATGGGACAGTCTTAACCTATTAAGTTGCTTAAAACTAGCTTTGCACATTGGTAGGCTGGGGTAGTACGAGCTTCTTCAGTGACTGGTTGCTCGGAGGGGCGCCCACACAGAGGTGTTGGGAGTCACGTTTGCTGATACAACGATGAATGCCATACTATGGGTATGCTTAATCATTATTGTGCAGTGACTGTGCAAACATTTACACCATAGTACAGGTTTGACGTCACCGAGCTGGTGCAAAGTTAGGGTTAAACAATGTAACGGTTATGTTATGATCTCCTTGCCGACACACCAAAGTAAGTGTGTCACTGGCCTGGCAAAAGGGGTTGATCATTACTTGTGGGTAAAGCTGTACAACTCTGTAGAGTGTGAAACTTTTCGAAAAGATGTTCCCACAGTTATGGGAATCTTGGTGCGCCAGCACTAGTTAGTTGTTTTTATTTTCATAAAATCTGGATTCTACCGGGTGATGGTAGAAGTTGGTTCTTGAAAATGGTCATGATACCTAGGTACATGAAATCTATTTATGCTTATGTTCTGTTACTTTCAGTATTAAGATGCTTTTACTTAAATTTCGTTTTTGCAATTTACTATTCCGTATTTACATTTCAAATTAGCTTTATGCAAAGCAACCATGAGCCTTTCCTTTGATTTGGCCTGCATGTATAATAGGTTCTGAAAAAGTCTTGCGAGTACGTATGTACTCAACTTGCCTATGTTGATGTTTTTAGGTGAAGAAACAGATTTCCCCGACGATACATTTTATGACACAGGAATCGGGGATATGAACGATGAATTTTACTAGGGTCTTCCTTGTCAGTTGCCTGTGGGGATATTGGGTTAAAGGCATACTACAAGAAAAATATCTCCACTGATATGTTTTTACTTTTGGTATTGTAAGAATATTATGTACTTGCTTCCGCTGTAATAATAAAGTTTGTGTATGACTGTGATATCAATTTGTATTTGTGCGTACTAGCTACTGATCATGGGACTAGTACTGTATGCACATGGTATCCATTTTTGGTATTAATTATCAAAAATGGGGGCCTTACATAGATTTTGCTATGTGTATCTCTTAAAAACAAAAGATGAAGCTTTAGACTACTTCAAAATCTATAAGGCAGAAGTTGAGAATCAACGAGAAAGAAAAATCAAAAGAGTTAGGTCGGATCGTGGTGGAGAGTATTTCTCCAATGATTTCTCCCAATACTGTGCAGAGCATGGTATCATCCATGAGAGGACGCCTTCCTATTCGCCCCAATCCAACGGGGTTACCGAAAGGAAGAACCGTACCCTGACTGACTTGGTTAATGCCATGTTGGACACTGCGGGATTATCTAAGGCATGGTGGGGGGAGGCCTAGTTGACCTCGAGTCATATCCTAAATAGAGTTCTCACTAAGAATAGTGAAGTAACTCCATATGAGGGATGGGAAGGAAGAAAACCATCACTATCCTACTTGCGCACTTGGGGGTGCTTGACGAAAGTCAATGTGCCGATAATAAAGAAGCGCAAATTTGAACCTAAAATTGTTGATTGTGTCTTTCTGGGATATGCTCATTGCAGCATTGCCTATAGGTTTCTAGTAGTTAAATCTGAGGTATCCGAGATGCACGTCGATATGATCAGAGTCTCGAGATGCAATGTTTTTTGAGAATATATTTCCTATGAAGGATATGCATAGCATTCCGAGTCAGGCTTATGATACAACTCCTGAACCTGCCATACCAGTTGAGATTTTTGAACAAACACATGAACAAACTCCTGAGGAGGATGACAATGATGCTCCTAGAAGGAGCAAGAGACAAAGGACCGCAAAATCCTTTGGTGATGATTTCACTGTGTACCTTGTGGATGACGTTCTCAAGACCATTTCAGAAGCATATGCATCTCCTGATGCAGACTATTGAAAGGATGTAGTCCGTAGTGAAATGGATTCCATTCTCACTAACGAAACTTGGGAAATCACATATCGTCCTTATGGTTGTAAACAAGTTGGATGCAAATGTGTGTTCAAAAAGAAGCTTAGGCCTGATGGTACTATTGAAAAGTACAAGGCCCGGCTTGTGGCTAAGGGTTATACCTAAAAAGAAGGCGAGGATTTCTTTGATACTTATTCACCCGTTGTTAGATTGACCACAATACGTGTACTATTATCCTTGGCTGCCTCTAATGGTCTTCTCGTTCATCAAATGGATGTTAAGACAGCTTTCCTTAATGGAGAGTTAGATGAGGAAATTCATATGGAGCAGCCCGATGGATTTGTAGTAAATGGTCAAGAGAATAAAGTGTGTAAGTTGCTGAAATCTTTGTATGGTCTTAAGCAAGCACCCAAACAATGGCATGAGAAGTTCGATAGAATTTTAACATCTGAAGGCTTCGCTGTAAACGAAGCTAATAGATGTGTATACTACCGCTATGGTGGGGGTGAGGGAGTTATTCTATGCTTGTATGTGGATGATATTCTAATATTTGGAACAAATCTTGATGTGATTAATGAGGTCAAGATGTTTTTGTCCCAAAGTTTTGATATGAAGTATCTAGGAGAAGCTGATGTAATTCTGAACATCAGTTGATCAAAGGTGGGGATGGGATTACACTTGTGCAATCCCATTATATGGAAAAGGTCTTAAGCCGTTTTGGCTATATGGACAGTAAGCCTTGTCCAACACCTTATGATGCTAGTCTAATACTTCGGAAGAACCGAAGAATTACTAGGGATCAACTGAGATACTCTCAGATTATTGGTTCAGTAATGTATCTAGCTAGCGCTACAAGGCCTGATATCTCTTTTGCTATAAGCAAATTGAGCCGGTTTGTGTCCAATCCGGGTGATGATCATTGGCGTGCTCTTGAGAGAGTAATGCGTTATCTGAGAGGTACTATGAGTTATGGAATTCACTATACTGGGTATCTTGGTGTACTTGAGGGATATAGTGATTCTAATTGGATATCTGATGTTGATGAGCTCAAGGCCACGAGTGGATATGTATTTACTCTTGATGGTGCTGCTGTCTCATGGAGGTCTTGTAAACAGACCATATTGACGAGGTCAACCATGGAAGCAGAACTCACAGCATTGGATACAGCAACAATTGAAGCAGAATGGCTTCGTGAGCTCTTGATGGACTTACCGGTAGTTGAAAACCGATACCGGCTATCCTTATGAACTGTGATAATCAAACGGTTACCGTGAAAGTGAACAGTACAAAGGATAACATAAAGTCCTCAAGACACGTAAAAAGACGGTTGAAATTTGTCAGAAAATTGAGAAACTCCGGAGTGATAGCTTTGGATTACATCCAAACCGCTAAGAATCTGGCAGATCCGTTTACAAAGGGTCTATCACAAAATGTGGTAGATAGTGCATCGAGGGAGATGGGAATGAGACCTACCAAGTAGTTAACCACAGTGGTAACCCAAGCTATGTGATCGGAGATCCCGTGAATTAGTATCTGGGTAATAACAAGCTGTTGGATTAACTGAAGAAGAGTGCATTCTATATCCCACTCCGTGAAAAGATGTTGTACTTTTAAGAACTGCGTGGCAGGTTGACTACGGTCTTAATGTGTTATGTTGGTTTTTACACAAACAAAGATGCTGTCCCGCAGAGCATTCTTCGAAGAACACACCTATGTGAGTCCGACTGTTGGTCGTAGTCCGTGAGACGCGGGTACTCTCTAAGAAACTCATGAAGAAGCCAAGGAGTATGACTTATACACTCCATCCGAGGCGTAGACTGTCGGCAGCCCAGTATCAGTGAGGGCCTTAAGTGAAACTTGTCTGCACAAAACTTGCAATTCAAAGCATAGTCCATTGTTCAAGTTGTAGACAAATGTAGCTTGAAGTCTAGGTGCAATTCAAGGCATAGTCCATTGTCATCGAAAGCTGGTATAAAAACAGTACTTTGGAACAGGCAAAGACCTATGGGGCCTCTGGGATCTGGTGGGGGATTGTTAGAATTACATGGGCTAGGCCCAAATAATTCAGAAATAATTCATGGAAAATCCCAAAGGCCCATTAGGTGGAAGATAGGTGAAAATACAATAGTCCCATATTGCTAGTAGAGGTGGATGAAGACCACCTTATAAGGGAAGCTTCCTCCACCATGCTTGAGCATGAGAAGGAGAAGAGAGAACACACGCGCGCGCTCGCTAGCCTCGCCTCGCCAGGCCAAGCCAGGCGGCGCGCGTACACGACATGCGCGTGAATGGTGCAGCGAAATCGAGTCCGATGGCTTGCACAAGCGCAGTTCTCTTTTGCAGTTTTTGCAGCGTAGGACTAAGTGGTTAACACGTTTACGTTGTGCGGAATTAACTGCACGCAAAATCCGTAACCGACTCAAATCGTGGAATGGATTTGACGCGCTATCCGTAACCGACTCAAATCGTGGAACGGATTTGACGCGGTATCCGTAACCGACTCGTAACGTGCTCCACGATCCTTTCTCTGTTATATATACGCAGAACAGAGATCAGATCAATACCTCTCAAACCTTTTACCTTCCCGAAGTACTGCGCTGCTTCCGTCTTCCCCATCCCTCCACCGACGTGCACCGACTGTTGGGAGAGCAGGTCTCCGGAACGTCCGCCCTTGAGATCCTGCACCGTGAGAGGGCGAATCACGTTTTTGGGAAGCGTCTTCACGCGACTGCTCGCTGGTTTCTTCACCGACGGTCAGCTTCGCCTACATCGCCTTCTGATCTTCATCGGCATCTGCTACCGGGTTCCGCCACGTCTTCGTGTCATCTCGGTAACGCAGACGAACCTTATCTATATTCTGTTTATCTAATAATATGGATGAAATAGACATTGCAATTGGCATATTGCTTCTGTCTAGTTTGTTTGTTTCATCTGTTGTAGCTTCAATTATTGTCATATCTTATTTTCGAAATAGATTCATCATTAATATGCCTAATTATCCAACAACCTCTCTGGTGGGTCGGTGATATGTCGTCCTTCTCCTGCGCGATGGTTCTTCGATTGTTAGTCAATTCCACATCTCTTCTTCCTCTATGCTCCTTGTCCTCCTGTTCTTAGTGTTTCGTCCACTCTTCTCTCGTAGGATCTGATGCTCCTAGGTTGTTTTGAGGAAGGAGAGGAACATAACAATGCATCGAGACTAACTAGATCCGCACGGTGACACTGAGGCGCACTAGCTTGATAAGGTTTGTGTTGAGTTGGAGTATGATACAAATTCCTACTCTATATCTAATTAACTACTATATCTCTAATCTGATTTGTACTACTATAAATATGGCACTGTAGCCTAGGACAAGATCAAGCGCTCTATTGTAAATATCTCCTCATATAGTGATCGCCTTCGAGCGTCCGTGATTTTTTTTTGCAAGAATTTTTTATGTAAAAATTTGTGTCTTCTATCCTCTATTTTTCTGTACATTATTTTACAACAAGTGATATTAGAGGAATATTGGATCGAAGAAATTCCTGATCGAAATCAACGTCGTCAGCAACTTCCAGGCGGAGTGCAGGCGCTAGGCAAAGTACACTGCTACGCGGACGTGGCCGTGGCTGCGCGAGTTCGAGCACACAGAACAAGGCTTGAGGCAGGCGAGACACATCACGTGGCATACAGCTTCACGCTAGTGCTTCTTTCCTGGTCTTGTATCGTGCATGTGAGATCAGGCCAGGAGTTCTATGGTCTGCATCCTTGTCTTGTGTGTGCATGACCGGAATACTACCTTTACATGAAGAGTTCTTTGCCTTTCATTTCTTTGAGCCGTTGGAGAGCAGGTTCGGCTCGCGGTTTGAGCCGAGCCGGCGAAAAAAAATTATAATCGGGTCCTTTTTCGAAAAAATTATGTTTAAATCTTTTTTCGGAAAAAAGTTACGGTTAAATCTTTTTTCGAAAAAAGAATATACATTACGTCCATGCTCTTTTAGCGTTTTTAAGAATAGCGCTCGGGTCATTTTTCAGAAACTCGAAATTACGTTTAGGTCCTTTTTTGTAAAAAAACCTCTTGGATCCTTTTTTTTTTGAAAAAAATGCATTGCATTTAGGCCCTATTTGCATTTTTCTAGCATTACGTTTAAACCCTTTTGCGGAAAATACAAAATTATTTTTAGATCTTTTTCGCTCGTTTTCTAGATTTACTCGTGTATAGAGCGTCAAACGCGCATTTTCTCGATTTTCTCGCGTGGAGCGCGGCGCCCGCGGCGTGGCGCGCCGCGTACAAGTTTCTAGTTTAAAGGAAAAGAAGAGAACAGGCGGCGCATGCAGCGGCAGAGGGTGACTCGCAAGCAAGGCGAAGCGTGTTTTCGTCGAATCCGAGACGCGAGTCGTGAGCAGGATTCAAAATCTCGTTTTGCTCTAAATCTCGTTTATGATTGGAGAACGAAATCTCGACGAGATTTAAAAATTTCAGATAAATCTCGGACGAAATACAAAAACAAAAATTCAAATCCGGATTTTTTCTCTACCCAGAAAACCGAAATTTCGGCCGGTTTTGCCGAGATCTCGACAAAATTGCACCGAACAAAAAATGGATTAAACAACGTCGAACAATTTCGAAATTATTATTGTAGATTCCTGACATATCATTGATGTTCTCATAAACATTTCAGATGATTATCAGATCTAAGGAATTTTTAAAAATTCAAATATTGCTACTGTCCTGATAAAACGCTTACTGGTAAGTTTGAACTGAATGAAAAATGAAATAAACTACGTTAGAAACTTTTGAAATTTTTTGTGCATGGTTGTGATGAATCACTAATATTCCCATAAAATTTTCAGATAATAACCAAGCATCATGAATTTTTAAAAATTTGGACAGTGTTACTGTGCTGATAAAAACTTTACTGGCAAACTTCAACCAAATTTAAAATGGTACAAACTATGTTAGAAAATTTTAAATTTTTTTGTGGATGGTCTTAATTTATCATCAATATTTATATAAAATTTTCATCTGATGATCAAGCTTCAAAAAGTTCCACAAATTCTGATAGTGCTACGTCCTCGTAAAAGCCTAATGATCAATACATAGATTTGCTTTAGCAACCAAAAAATGTTTAATTTTTTTGAAAATTTTGCATAAGGGTTATAAGTAAATTATTAAGATCTCATAAAATGTTTGAATTATTATCAAACACCAGTGAATTTATAAAATTCTTACAAGTAAAGTGTATCATTTATGTTCTTTCTGTTTTTGATTTTTGAAATATAACAAATGAAGTTCAATACATACATAGATTTGATTAAGCAAACAAAAAAATTTAATTTTTTTTAAAAAAGTTATATAATGGTACTGAGTCAATTATTAAGCTCTCATAAAAATTTTGGATCATGATCACACACGAAAAAATTTATAAAATTATGAAAACGTTACTGTCCTAATTATGTTCATTTTATTTTTGATTTTTTAAAGATAACAAATTAAGTTAAATTATTTTGAAAATGTTTTGGTATGATCCTACACTTCTTAGAATGGTACCATAATTTTTTTAGATCAAGATAAATCATGTATAATTTTATAAAAAACTAAGAGTGTTTCTGAAGTTTTTAAAAAATATCTCAAAAATTCGGTTTTTCAACAAATTTTCATAGAAGATGACTTTCTTAAGGGTTATTGATCAATTTCCAGTCAAATCCGGTGGTCAAACATCAAATTTCGGTCAAAAAATTGTGAGATCTCGTCGAGATTTCCTGAGATTACCGTAGCAATTTAAATTTTTTGAATTTTTTCAATCCGATCGGCATTTCAAATATCGTTCACGTTCGGAAACTAAGATCTCGCGAAATTTCGACGAGATTTTGAACCTTGCTCGTGAGGCCCCAGGATGCATCCGAGACGTAGCCGGAGTCCGACGCGGAAGGCAGAAGCTGAGCTTCACGGTGTGTATAAAGTCTACTGCATGGCGATCAAGGAGTCGTCGCGTGAGAGCAGCGATCGTCGGTCAGGCGCGATGCAAAAGGAACACCAGATTGATTTCGTGAGGCAGGGCTCTGTGCGGTGTCACGTGTGAGCAGCAGAGAAGCAGCGATTCCCGAGAGGAGAAATCAAGAAAAAATGTTTCCTTCCATATGGCAACTCTGAAGTACAGCCTTCCGCTACTTGATCGAGACATAAGATTTTCTCTTTCGCAAGTCAAGGTACGAAATATTTTTGCACAGCTCGATTTGGATGTTGCTTTTTTCGGGATTGACAAGATACCCACTCCATGGTCCCTAAAGGAGAAGCAACGCAAAGATCGTAAGGCCTTATTTCAAATTCACCTTCATCTATCAAATAATATTTTGTAAGAGGTTTTGAAGAAGACTGTCACCGCATTTATGGTTAAAGCTGGAGTAGATTTGCATGACCAAAGATCTGACCAGTAAGATGCATTTAAAGCAGAAGCTTTATTCGTATAAGATGGTGGAAGGTGGGTCATTATTGAACCACCTGACAGCATTCAAAAAAGTAGTCTCGGATCTCGAGTCTATGTAGGTAAAATACGATGATGAAGATTTGGGTCTTATTCTTTTATGCTCGTTGCCTAGTTCATACTCTACATTCAGAGATACAATTCTATATAGCCGAGATACTCTTACACTTAATGAAGTGTATGAAATACTGCATGCGAAGGAAAAGATAGAACTCATGGTTTCGAACGAAAGTTCAAGTAAACATGCAGAATGCCTGATTGTCTGTGGTAGACAATAGGAGAGGAGTTTAAACGGCGAATCAAAATGCAAAAGTCCGAGCAGAAATTACAGAGGCAAATCAAAATCTAGAGGAAGGTACAAGTCATGCAAATTTTGCAAAAAAGATGGACATGACATATTTGAGTGCTAGTGGGTAAAGAAAAAGGAGAAAAGAAATAACAACTCTAAAAAGGATCAACAAGAGGATGAAGCCAAAGCCACCATTGTTGCTAAGCAAGATTTTGATGGTGATGTTCTTGTTGTCTTTGCCGGTGATTCCAAAAGTGGTGATGAATAGATTCTTGATTCAGCTTGTACATTCCACATGAGCCCAAACCGTAAGTGGTTCATTGACTATGGAGCTACACCAAGTGGATCCGTGTAAATGGGTGATAATACACCATGAAAGATTGCAGGCATTGGTTCTATCTAGACCAAGATGTTTGATGGCACCGTGAGAACATTATTGGATGTTCGACACATCCCAAATTTAAAGAGAAGTTTAATCTCACTAAGTATTCTTGATGCTAAAGGGTATAAATATTTAGGTGGAGGTGCAGTTCTGAAGGTCTCAAAAGGTTCTCATGTTGTGATGAAGGATAATATGAAGGTTGTCAACCTATATCATTTGTGAGGCACTACTGTAATATTACCGATCATTTTCTAGGTTCAGGAATTTTTATTTAGGGATCTTGTGAGATTTAGGAGGTAGGTTTTGGCCCTTGTGGAAGGGGTTTCCCTACCCCTAGCCCCACCTAATTCCCCACATAATTCCTCAACTAATTTCTCCTCCACCCAATTCCTCTCCTCCCTGGCGCAAGCTCCTTGGTCGACCTCCCTCCAGCACCTCCTTCCTCCGGTGCCTTCTCTCCTGCCGAAGCCTCCTCTAGCACCTTTCTCCCTGGCCAGCCGACCTGCTCCCTCCTCATAGCGCCTCCCTCCCTGGCCGAGCCGCCCCCAACAAGCCCTACCGAAGCTCCTCCCTGCAATTTCCCCTCCTCCCCTTTGCTCCTCCTTGGGGTTAAGTGATGGTGGGCTTGCTATTGTGGCTGAATTGTTGTTTTGAGGAGGAACCCTACTAGTTTTTAGGTGTTCTAGGGTTTGGATTTGGGGGATTTGGTTGGGAAATAGTGGTTCTAGAGTTTGTGGAGAAGTTCTAAATTTCGGGTTGTGCAATGACCATTTTTGGAGCTGCGATTTGAAGTCTCTATAGCCATTTCCTGTGGGGTTGGTTGTAGAAGAAATTGTAGATCGTAGTCTTAAGTTTAATTATAGCCCAAGAACACGATTTTTTGTTCAGCCGTTTAGAAGATATGGTTATTTTTGTGATTGTTGTTCAGAACTTACTACTGTTGTCAGTAGTCTCGGTTTTGTGCTGTTTTGGGCAATCTAGAGCCATTTTCTGAGAGGTTGGTTATAGAATAAATTATGGATCATGGCCTTAAATTTAATTAGAGTCCAAGAATGCGATTTTTGGTTCAGCCGTTTAAAAGATATGATATTTTCTTTACCTATTGTCCAGAATGTATTCCTGCTTGTAGCAGCTTCGAGTTTGTGCTGTGCACGGCTAGTTAGAGGTCGAATTAAATTATTTCTATAACTAGATAAAGCTATAAATTTCCTGTAGATTCCAAAAATATTTTTGTTTATTGAATTTGAAGTTGCATGCTAGAATTTATGCTAGTTGGAAGATAGCTGTCCTGTTTTCCAGCATGCTGAAATTCTGGGGGCTAGGTTTGGTTTGCTAGATGGAGTCTTGGGTCTCGTAGGGCAAATAAAAATTTGGTGATTAGGCTTTGGTAGCCCTTTTTTTAATTCATTGTTCCCGTCATTTTGGGATTTTAAGGATAGAGATTGTAGCCTTTATTTTAGTGGGACAGTTCGGAAACGGTTTAGCCGTCTCGAGTAGATGTGTTGTTGCTTAATGATATGATTGCTTTATTTTGAGATGCATGTGATTGTTTTTTAAGGAGTTTTCTTCATGAGTGACCTCATCCTTGCACCACTCCGCTCCTTGCGATTAGAGGTAAGTGTATCGTGTAGATTGAATGCTAAAAGGATTTGTGGCTTGCTTTGCTTTGTGATTTTGCTTATGTTGATAATTATGAGTACGATTATGCATAGGATTATGAGTTTGATTTTGATGATGCAAATGCTAAGTTATGGATATAGGAGTATGTCAATGCATATAATTGTGGTTATGGTTATGATTAGGATGATGAAAATGCTAAGCTTGTGTATGTAAGAATATGTCATGTGTATGTTAATGTTTACGAATATGATTACAGTGAGGTGAATGTTAAAATAGAATACCACTTGCAATTTATCCATTTCATTTGCATTTATGTATTCATAATGGAAAGGTGACCTGACTGAACCTCTATGTCTCACACGTAGTGAGACACGAAAATCCTACCTCGGCAGGCCCCTCCACGGGTTGGATGGGAATGAGAGGGTGCGCACCGACGGGTGTGCACTCAGCTATACCAGTATATGCTATGAGATAGGCATTATGAGCATGCATGTTGCATTGTATGGGTAAAGAGAAATTAATGCTAAGTGAATATGTTTATATTATTATGTGATTATCAAAATATTTATACTCTTGTGCGGTTATCATTCAATGTTACAATTTATCTTGATTTATTATTATGTGTTACATGTTTTGATATGATGCACTTTGCTGAGTTTTTGAACTCACACTTGTTTTGTAATGTTTTCTTTTAGGTACCTCAAGAGCGGCATTTGGGAAAGGGCTTTAGCACTGCTTTCACACTTGCTATCACTCGAATTAGTCACCTGCATGTTTAAGTTAATGTAATAGATCCTGACTAGTGGGTTGTGTTACGATTAATTCATTGTTATGTCTAATTATCTTTTGTTAGTAGTCTATGATGGCTTTGTGGTTATGTTTATGAGTTCATGTCTTGTAATTTAGTTGTGAGGTTATGGATCATGAATAAGAACTTGGTAAGTTGTTGTTGCTTAGATTTACTCTTCCTTGATTTGTTTGCACTTATGGTTGTGTATTAGCTATTCCATATTACTTGTATTGTCAAATTTTGGCTCTAAATGTGTAGGGTTCATACTGAAATTTTTAGTAGATTGGGTGCTTTGTTGATTGTTGGTGCTTGTGGGTGTAACATTCGGGGCACATGGGTGCCGGGGTGTTACAACTACAATTTCAAGTAATGCGGCTATTGCCTCAAATAAATCATCTGATTCTAATGCTACTAATCTTTGGCATATGCGTCTGGGGCAAATGAGTGAAATTGGTATGATGGAGTTATGCAAAAGAGGACTTCTTGATGGTCAAAATATCGACAAGTTGAAATTTTGTGAACACTGTGTCTTCGACAAGCAAAAAAGGGTGAAATTTAGCACTACAACTCACTCAACAAAAGGCATATTGGATTATGTTCACTCAAATTTGTGGGGAGAATCCTACGTTCCATCGCTTGGAGGTGCTAGCTACATGTTGACCATCATTGATGATTACTCAAGAAGAGTTTGGCCATATTTCATAAAACACAAATCAAATGTATTCCAAACATTCAAGGAGTGGAAGATTATGATTAAAAAACAAACTGGCAAGAATGTAAAAAAGCTGTGTACCGATAATGGCTTGGAATTATGTTCTAGACAATTTGAAGCTTTTTGCAGATCAGACGGTATTGTGAGGCATTACACTGTTCCATGTACTCCTCAACAAAATGGTGTTGTCGAACGCATGAACAGAACTATCATGGAGAAGGTATGTTGCATATTATCAAACTCTAACTTATCTAGGAGTTTTTGGACTGAAGTCGCATCCATTGCTTGTTATTTAATCAATCGGTCACCAAACCTGGCAATTGATAAGAAAACTCCAATTGAGGCATGATCTAGTTCTATAGCAGATTATTCAAATTTGAGAATATTTGGTTGTCCATCTTATACTCACGTTAATAATGGCAAATTGGAGCCTAGAGCTATTAAGTGCATTTTCCTTAGTTATAAGTCTGGTGTGAAAAACTTTAAATTGTGGAATCCTGAAACTAGAAAGGTAGTTATTAGCAGAGATGTTACCTTTGATGAATCTACTATGTTGCATAATAAACCATCTATAATGTTCCCGCTGAGGAACAGCAGAAATCAAGTGTGCAGGTGGAGCATGTTATTGATTTAGGATCTACACCAGAAACCAAAAAGGGAAACATACAGATGTTCCTGTTATTACACAACCAACACAACATTCCATTGCAACCGACAAGCCTAAGAGGAAAATTCAAGCACCCAAGAGATTGATTGAAAAAGCAAATATTGTGGCTTATTGTTTAAATGAGGCAGAAGAAATTGAAGGTACTGCAGAACCTTCAACTTATTCAGAGGCTATCTCTTCTGGTGATTTAGAAAGATGGATGACTGCCATGCATGATGAAATACAATCTCTTGAGAAGAACGACACTTGGGAGCTGGTCAAGTTTCCAATTGAGAAGAAGGCTAAACATTACAAATGGATGTATAAAAACAAGGCGTATCACCATCTGAAGAGGTTAGATACAAAGCAATACTCGTTGCTAAAGGATACAACCAAATTCCAGGTATTAATTTCACAGATGTCTTTTCCCTAGTTGTGAAACATAGTTCTATTCACACTTTACTCAGTACCGTGGCTATGCATAATTATGAACTTGAGCAATTGAATTCGGGAAATTAAGTATTTAATATTTTCTGATTTTTCCTATTTTCAAATCTTTCGAGAGCCAATTCTTCTTCATAAGAACTCCGATTAAGGCGTTTCAAATTTCTAAAAAAAATTAAAATTGATATCTATTTAATGGTGAATTTCATTTTATTTTTTTGTTTTCTATCTATTTTATTGTTTATCTGGTGTTTCTCTTGTTACACGTAGACATCGAAGTGCTCGGAGCGTCTGAGGGAGAATCGTTGACTCAAGACCAAGGTCCATAGCAAGAACAAGAGTTATTCCAAGGCAAATTGTGCTTTGATCATGTTGAACTCAGTTTTAAAAAATTGTTATATTGATTTAAATTATGCATGATATTTTATGTGTAGAATTGCTTTGAAAATAGTTTGGGATCTAGTTACTCAACCCAATTGGAATATACCTACATTGTCATTTGTATGCCATGATTATTTGTCACTCTACGATGGTTCATTACTAGTTGGTTTCTATTAGAGATCAACATGGGATAGTTAGATCGTACATAATTTTGCTTAGCCATTCCACGTATGACATATGTCTTTTGAAATATCAAAGTTAATCTTGACTAATAGAATATGGAACATGTTTATGGAATTAGTGTGTCATGTGTTGTCACACGATGATGCTGAGTTGTGGTAACACGTGTTGTTCTGCAACGAAGTTGAATTGTTGATGGCATGTGTTGCATAGTAATCAACTGGGATAGTAATGATTTAGATTGGGACAAGTGACAAGGGGTAGTATGCCAAGGTGGGTCTATATGGTGGTTGGGTTGTGGAAGTCTTACCTCGGTCAACCGAAGGACTTACCTTGCAAGCCTTTGACCTGAGTCAAACATGCAACCACATGTCTGGAATGGGATGGACCTAACTGATTAATTTGCAATGCCTTAGCTTTGGTACTACCAGTGGTGGTGTGAGTCCCGACTAGGGGTGGAAATCGAGCCAAATTCTCATTTTTTCGAGCTCTTTCCGAAATTAACATAGTTTGCTTTAATATCATTTTATTTATAGTTTGGAAGTATTTTTAGAATCGAGCCAACGAGCTGAGCCGAGCCAGATCAAAATCCAATTTCATTCGAAATTGATTTATTTCAATGTTTAATCAATGAACGAGTGTAATTGAAGCAATTTCCAACGAGCCCTACCACCGAGCTTTTTTTCAAGCCCTAGTCCCGACCGAACGATGAAACTCACATGGCGCAAGAGGGAGGCCCTGATTGTGGTAACCAGTCCCTTCGGTATTGAAACTTTAGCAGGTAGTACTAGGTTAAGCCAGAGCATTGTAAAGGCTTTGTCATGATTTCTCTGCCGACACACCTAAGGAAGTGTGTTAATATGGAGGTAAAAGGAGATGATCATGTCGTGTGGGTAAAGCGCATAACCTCTGCAAAGTGTAAAATCTATTCAAATAGCTGTGCTCACGGTATTGAGCAATGCTCGGGAAGTACAGTCAAGTAATAGATTTTATAAAATAAAACTTGGATGGGAAGGCAATGTGTTATGGAAAGTTGGAATATGATTTAAGGCTGTGAGCTAGTTTACTCTTAAGAAAATACTTGAAAGTTATTACTAGTGTTATTTATTTTACTGTTATTTCAATCTATTTACTGTATTCATTTGTAAATACTGCTTTACTGTAAAATAGCCATATCAGTCATATTCTATTGGAATAAGCCTTGCATATAGTTATATTTGAATTGAATTCTATGCACAACTTATTGAGTGATTTAAGTACTCACCTTTGCCAACAATAAAATCACCAATTAAGAAAGAGTCTACACTAGCTTTGGAGGAGTGTCCAGAAGAGGCGAATGTTTAGGATGCAAGCCTTGTCAGTTGCATGTGGTATACCGAGGAGTTTATCTACGTTTTCATTCCACTGTAGTTTAATTTATTATCTTCAGTTTAGCCTTACGTGGCATATTCATGTAAGGCCGACCATAAAGTCAGTCAACAGGTTATAGTCTTTTATTATATTTCGCTGCGTATGATTGTGATATTCATCTATGTTGAGCCTGTGTACACTAGCGTGATCTTGAACTAGTGCAATATACACAGATGATCCGAATTTGCATATTCAGGTCCTGACATCATGTGATCACAAACTTTCGTCTAGTTCTGCATTGGAGCTAATACATTTACAGTCTGCTGCCCCCATTGTTCACCCTCTCTGCACAGTATTTGGTTTTGCCGTTTTGCTAACTACTTTTGTCGCTTTTCTGGCAGCATCTCCTTCCTTTCCTTTTGTTACTTCACTCCTCTTTTCTCCTATATTCTCTTCTCCTTAAACTCAAAAGTTCTTGTTTTAAAATTTAGCGTCAAGACTTTGAATAGAAAGTATTTTTAACCATTTTGAAAGTTTTTTAGTTGAATTTGTTTTGAACCGAATTTTTTTGACTTGATAGTTTTTTCATCAAAAGTCTTTAGTTTTTTACCTGAAAATTTTCTAACCGAAAGTTTTGATTCATCTGAAAGTTTCAAATCGAAATCTTTTGTGTTAGAGGAGAAAGAAAGGGTGAGAAAAGAAAAAAAGAAGGGGGAGTGAAAAGAGAGACACCATATACCAACACCTAGATGTTTCTTACCAATTCTTTAATAAAGATGCTATCAAATAATATATATCTTATGCCAGGAAGATTTGCCGAGCATAGAGGCTACAAGGTACATTTTTTTGCGAAAAAGTCCTTCAGAAATTTTGAAATCGCAAAGCAGTCCTTCCATCGTTATTTTGCAAAAGGACCCGTGAATTCGAAATCGCAAACCGGTCCTTCTACCATTTATTTTGTAAAAAGGACCCCGTAGTTTTGCGAAATCCGGTTCTTTCGACCGGGAAGATTCAAAAATCGAGAACAGGTCCTTCCATCGGTTATTTTGCAAAAAAACCCGTAGTTTCGCAAATTCGACACGGGTGTCGTTTCTTTCGACTCGAAAGATTTGAAATTACGTTTAGATCCGGTTATTTTATTAAAAAAAAAGAGAAAGCTCTTCCACAAATTCAACACGGACACCGATTCGGATTAGATTTTTTCGTGCGGCGCGGCATCGCGCGCAGCTATACCTAGTTAGCAATATGCTTGATTGTGTATAAGACTTTATGCTCCCCGGCAAGGCAACCAGCCAGTCTCAGCCACACTCCCCTTCCAGGTTTGTTCTATTTCACCGTATCGTTTTGTGACAATCAAGTGTAGAAATATCTCCCCTTCCGACCAGCAGCAACCTAGTTCGCTTCAAAAACTCGTAGCTGGTACAGTGAACTACTCGTCCCCGATACTTGTCTGATATATTTTTATATCTTTTAACCAAAATACCTCTACCAACTCAAAGAGAGACGTTTAAATCATTTATTTCTATCCCGCAACCCCTTCTTACTATCCACACCACCGCCCCTACTTCTTTCTTCTCCTAGGCTCCTATACCAACATTCATCTCCCCCTGTAGACGGTGGTGCGTGGTACCCCTCTCCCTACTGACTTGATGGCCCCTTCGGTCTTATGCACGGTGAGTCCTCCTTCTAGTCCTCTTCTCCCCTCTTGATTGTGATAGTGTGTAATACTCTCAGGCAACCAATGGCAGCTAGAAGCTGATGAGAGCAACAGAGGCTAAGAGGTAAGACATATGCCTATAGCTAACATGAATAGAAGCGCATAATTGTGAGAATGTTTAAGGTAGACTTAGATTGAATGTCCTAAGTCGCTTACGATGTGCTATAGGACTACGAGATGATCTAGCCTATTTGTTTTTGTTTTCTTTGTTATAGTGTCTCTTTTACGTCTATATTGTATGTAACATACTATATCTCTGTTCTCTATATTTTTATTTTTTATTATATATACACACATGTATTATCGTATCCGTGTTTTTGGGGAGATAGCATATCACGGTAATGACGTATCGCATGTCTGTATTGATATTAGCGTATCCGGGTATCCTAGGCTGCATGCCTTGTCAGCTGTGGTGTCACTGTCAGCAATGCCGCCACTTACTACATTGGGAACATTGTACTTATCTAGCCCACCTCCCCGAACGAATTTGCAAAAATGACTCGCTCTCCTGTCGCAGAAGACACAGAAGGCGACACATGTTCCCTGTCATGATCGGAGAGTGTGGGAGGTGGCTAGTGCTGTGGCAGGGCGAGAGGACACGATGCCGCTCCCGAGGACCACAGAAGGATGCCTTCCGCGCTACCCAAGCGCTCCCGGCTCGGTTGCCCGGCTTGCGCCTATGCCCACATGCCTACCGGCGCAAGTCTGCCCGGCCTGCCAGGCTGCGCACTACCCGTGCGCACCCCGCTGCCTGCGTGCCTGTCTGCGCTCGCCCGCCCGCGCTACTGCGGTGTTAGTAACCTCCCACGCTCCGCGGGTGTGGTACGGAGCAGATGTCACCTGCTGTACCTTCTATAGTGGAGGAGAAAGCTATTTTTATGAATATATTCACAGAGGGGTTAGATTTGTAAAAAAAAGCTCCGGAGACCGGATAAACACAGTATTTCAACGTCGGGGACGGCAACGGCTGGCCCTTCAGCACCATAAGCTGGCCCAATGGGAAGCAGTTCCAAGCCGGAGACGTCCTCGGTAAAAGCTAACGCTGCAAACGCATCTCGAGCATTCTGATGTGCATTTGGTTGCGTAAGACATGAGGCGCGTCGTTCCAAACTGTGCATTGAGAAAATGCTTTGTATTTTTTTGTGTGTGTGCATGGCTGAAGTGTTCAGGTCCATCCCGTGGGTGCACAACGTGGCCGCCGCCGAAGAGGACGGGTACAATGTCTGCACCACGAGGCCGGGGTCGAGGACCTAAACGTCCGGCGGCGACAGCGTCAAGCTCGCCGGGGGGAACAACTTCATCTGCACCCGCTTCGGGCACTGCAACCTCGGGATGAAGATCGTGGTTAACGCCGCATGGCCGCGATGATTCGTCGTTTAATTTCGTGCATTTGGAGCCTTTACATTTCATAAGTACCGTGAGAGTTGATTAGGACTTGGGAGATTGGTCTTCCGTGTTAGTGTGGCTCTATATGGGTGCGCAATGTTGACTTTGACTGAATGTACTTGTTCTGAAGAGAGGTGTCTTTGAATGGTGGGTGAAAACTGATAGGATAAGGGTGGATATTGCTTTTATCCTATCTTGATTTATATTTTTTTTTCTCGGATTCGAAACCGGATACGGATTATTCGAGTATTCGAGATACAAATATGTGACGGATTCGGATCGGAAAGAAATAAAGATATACGGATAATGACGCATATATAGAGTAATATAGGTTGAATCAAAGCACATGAATACAGATAATGCACGTATACATATAGATAAAGTTATGCGGATAATGCACATGTATACTAAATTGGATTGATGATACTAACCGGTGAAGATCTGATTTCTTCTGTGCTAGTATTTGAACAAGCAAAAGTAAATTAGTGAATTGTTAAAGAACATAACCAACTGATAACTAAGCATGGAAGAAAGACTTTTGAGTCTAAAGGAAAACCTATTTCTAGGAACTTCAACTCCCTCAAAGCTCGACATTTTGCGAAATTCTTGCATGGAGTCTATAATCTCTTCAAGAGTCATCAAAGTTCTGCACTTAACTCATCCTCCCCGTTATACAACCAAGAGTCATCATCAGTTCATCACTGGGAGGAAGGTCAATGCCTTCAAAATCTTCAGCTGAGTATGGCATTGCTAGGATTTCATCAATTCGACGCACCGGTGCACTTAGCATCTCCCTGCGAAGTACCATAAGAGAAATTAGACCACTACCACTCCCAGAATTCACATTATACATTGCTATTGAGTTTATGAACAATTATCTGCATTGTTAAACAGGTGTTCATGAAACAATAAAGTAAACCAGGTAGCTAAAGATGACGCGCGCTATCAGGCAGGGCTCCTCCATGAGCACCTTCGCCACGGGCGCCGAGATGATGACGCGGGCTGTGTGGAGATTCTCCACCGCCCTCTCCAGCAGCCCCATGATGCGGCGCTGTATCGCCACCTTCACTGCGCCGGAGGCCCGGGTATCGATGGAGTTGTCGTAGACGGCGACAAGCGCGTTCTCGAGGGAGGGAGTCTCAGGGAATTGGGAGGGCGGCAAGATGTGGAGTTCGCCGCGGAAGATGAAGACGCGGTTGGAGGCGGTGTCCAAGTTGAGCCAATGCGGGAGCTCGAAGGCAGCCTCAATGAGGAGGAAGTCCTCGTTGGAGTCCCTGGCGCGCGCGGCAAGGTCCGGGAAGGTGCGGGTGAGGGCGAAGAGGAGGGAGACGGCTAGCCACTCGTCGTCGTCGGGGAGGGAGTCGCTGAAGCGAAGCGTCTCGTGGATGTGTGGAACGGGGGGCGAGGCACAGAGCGTGCAAGGGGCAGCAGGGGCCGGCTGGCGGCGAGTGCTGGTCCGGCTGGCGGCGATATCTGGGCGACACGCGGGGACCAGGGGGAGATCTGGGCGAGGGGCTAGCGGCGAGATCTGGGCGAGATGCGGCGGCCGGGGGGAGATCTGGGCGATGCGAGACGAGTATCATCCGGATATCCGGAATGAAAATTATCACATATCCAAATCTCGACCCATATTTTTTTGGGTAATACATGTTTCGAATCCGATCCGATATACGGATTCAATTATTCGGATTCGGTCTCGAATCCGACCGAATATCCCAATTTCATCCCGTATCCAGTCCCAACCGGATCTGAATCCGGATCGGACGGATAAAATCTGACTCGTTTTCACCCTTAGTCCTGAGTTCTAACCGTTGTCAGTGACTCATTTGTATCCTCCTCATATTAATCAGAAATCACTTCTTGCTTATGGATACATGAAAGTTTTTGTAACAATTATACTGTACTAAACCGAGTCATCCAGAGAGATTCAGTGACCATAGTTTTAAATCACGATTTTTGCGGCAAGGTTCAAATTTTTTTTACATTAGCTATCGTAGAAATTATTCTTCGTTACATTTTTAGTATTAAAAAATTAAATATGTATACTGAAAGTGCAGGCACTTATATTATTTTGGTGATTAATGACAAACACTCATAATGACAATCTATGCAATTAAGTAAATGCTTAACTTAGTGCTTAGCAAATGACAAACCTCTAATATGATTATATTGCTATGAAACTAACATGTTATTGCCTAGTTGAGTATCAGTCTCATCTTTTAGAGGAAAATCAAATAGGAAGGTTAAGCAAAGATAAGGTATGCAATTTTGGTATCTATTCTATATTTGTTATTGCATTCCTTTCGTGCAAATGCATAGTGAACTCCAAGTAGCATGTTGATTTTATATATGCACATTGGTTCATGTCATATTTATTTGTGCATATATATTCATTTGAGTTCATTATGGTATGCATGTATTAACTAGAGTTAAACTTCATATTGCTATAGATTGATTTGGTGCATGCATGTTTTATTTGTATATCTTCTCATGCAATTCTCTTAGTGAAGTTTATCTAGTGTTGGATCACATATTTACTCTTACTCCAAATATTATTTGCACATGTACAATTCGTGTATATTCTATCATGTGCTTCATTTAAGTAAAGTCTGTGATCCTTACCATGATTTAATTGATTCATCATATTGGCAATTATCTCTCTAGTGCATATAGATCAATTACACATTCATCATGATGTACTTAGTAGAGAACATTTCTTATGTCAAGTGTTTCCAGTTATGTTGTGCTTCTTTTTATGAAACACTTGTTGTAATCAATTGCTCACAAATATCAACTTGTTCATATCTATTGAGCTTTTGGGACTAATGTCTTTCATGAGTAGTTTGAAAAGAATTAGGTCCGTCGTGTATGATGACCAAGGTATCTTGGAGGATGATCATTAAGCCGAGGTCAACAAGACAATGGTGTCACCAAGAGTCGAGGACTAAGTCAAAGATTGACTTGGCGTGGAGATCGTCAGAGAGGATGATCAAGTCAAGGTTGATAGGACGAGAGTCTCATGAGGTGAATCGAGTCGAGTTGGACAAGGCGAAGATGTCATCAATTATTTGGTGAAAGTCTTCATGCATCGACATTAAGAAAGAAGACGGCAAGTGACTATTTCTAGACTTATATTATCTTTGATTTAATTTGAGTCTAAGGATTGCCGTACTATTAAGAGGGATGCGATGTCGAATGACTTTTAGATGTGTCAAGTGATCAAGTGATCCATCCTTGTGAAACTTAGAAAGAGAGTGGTGTTGGTGGTGCCGGAAAGTGAGAGTTGTAGGTCTCCCTTGGATTTTTTGTGAAATATGTATTTATCCTTTGAGTTTTGGGTAGTGAGACCTTGTTAGTTGTGTAGCCCTCGTTCTTAGCTTTCGGTAGAGTCCAAAATCACTGAAATCGGAGTCCGGAGTCAAAAGTTATGCTCGTTTTCGTCGGGCTACTCAGTGCTGTTCGGACTATCCGGAGTGAGTCCGGACTATCCGAACATTCCGGACTATCCGGATTATCCGGGTTGGGTCTCTCTGTTAGCCTTTCTTATCTAGTCCGGACTATCCGGACTTAAGTCCGGAGTCTCCGGGTTGTGTGCGACTGTCTCCAACGGTTAGTTTTTGGGGACCTCTATATATAGCCCCCTTCTTCCCCACTTCAAAAGGGGGTGATCCCACTGATTTGAGGAGCTTTTATCCTGTTCTTGAGCCCCCAAAACACCTCTTTACCCTTAGATCTAAGTGATCCCCTTGGTGAGAAGGGTTGGGAAGAGTTTGAGGAGTGAGGTGCTAGGTTGAGTGAGTTTTGAGTTGTTTGAGCACTTGATTTCATCTCCAAACTTGTTCTTCGTGAGCATTTGTTACTCTTGGAGGTTGAGGACTCCTAGACGGCTAGGAGGTCGCCTACGAGCCACCGGAGCTTTGTGTGGTTGGCCGTGTGAAGTTTGTGAAGGCCGGTTCCGCCTCAGTAAGGGAAGGAATCAAAGGAGTGAAGACCGCGAGTGCATTTGTGCAACACCGGAGGAAGAGGGTTGAAAGAGACCCGGCTCAAGTGTGACCGAGCCGCCTCAGCGAGACGTAGGATCCCCTCAAGGATCCGAACCGGGTGAAAAATCATCGTCTCCAAGTTTGCTTCTTACTCTTGCTTTAGTATTTGTTTTTGAATCTTGAAATTGCCCGATCTACTCTCTTGTTGTGTTTGGCTCTAGATCTACATCATCCCCAGGTACCTGATAGCATTAGATCTTTTGTATTCAAGTAGATTGTTGAAAAATTGCAGGGATTTAAAATCTCATTTCGAGGTCTTAAATCTGGAGTATCCGGACTTCTGAACCCGGATAGTCCGGACATTTCGGAGTATCTGGAGATAAGTCCCGGACACTCCGGTCTGAGTCTCTCGGATCCAATCCGGAGTATCCGGACTCCTGAACCCGGACAGTCCGAACATTTCGGAGTATCCGGATAAAAATCCTGGACACTCCGGACTTAGACCCTCGGGAGATTTTATTTAGCTGCAAAATTTTTATTCCGCTGCATTTAGTTTTAAATATTTTAATTCGCCTATTCACCACCCCTCTAGGCGACATCCCCTGTCCTTTCATATACCTCTAAATAAATCATTAAACCATGGTACTTTAGAAGGTATTAATATTTGTATAATAAAAATATGAGTTAAGTTCAGAATCAACAAACATACATGTTAAAGATTTTAATGATAACTATATCATAGTGTTCTTACCAACAAACTTAATCACTAAGAAATATAAATGCTGGATTATTGAGAAAGGACGAGATTAGGAATTTTAATAGGTTTTCTCATAATTCAAACTTAAAATAGGAATAATGTTTTAGCCCGTGACTACCTATATAGGATAGCTGCTATCGTTAGCTATAAACTACGTCATATAGCGAAACTATTATTAGTTATAGTGCATATAGCTAATATAGTAGAACATTGGCATGTCGCTTCGCTTCGTTTTTTTTAAGTCTAAAAACGTTATAATGCAGCTATAGAGCTGTTTAGAATACTAACACAGAATTGTAACCAACCGTACGTTTTGAGTGCGCATAAAACTGTAACAGTCTGCGGCTCAAAATTCGCTAATAGCCCATTCTCCATGGCTAGCGAGCAGGCACGCGTAGCCCTCTGACTTCGTGGAACGCCAGTTTACGATTTCTTTTTCTGATTGTCCAAGTTAAGCACTTCTCCACGATAGATCCATGGTGAACTCAACCAGTTGCGTGTAAAACAAATCATAGATCAGAAACATCCTTCCGCCCAGGATTCAAATTTCATTTTGGATAAAATTTCGCTCATGACCAAAATTTCGTCGAAATCTTGTTATTTCGGACGAAATCCAAATTCGTATTTTTGGACCGAATTTCGGGCAAAATATCCGAAAGTTCGGGCGAAATTGCCGAAATTTCAACAAATTTCAACTGAACAAAAATATAGTTCAAACAATGTCAAAAACTTTTGAATTTTTTTGGAGTTTTCTGACACATCAGTGATGTTCTCAGAAAAATTTCAAATGATAATCAAGTCTGAGGAATTTTTAAAAATTCAAAAATTACTATTGTCTTGATAAAACGCTGACCTGCAAGTTTGAACCGAATGAAAAATAGTTCAAACCACGCTAGGAAATTTTGAAAGTTTTTTTACATGGTTATGATGCATTAATAATGTTCTCATAAAATTTTCAGATTATGATCATGCTTCATGAAGTTTTAAAAATTCGAATAGTGCTACTGTCCAGTTAAAAGGCTTACCGACAAACTTGAACAAAATGAAAAATGGTTCAAATCACGTTAGAAAATTTTGAAAAAAAGTTTAGATGGTCTTGATGTAACATTAATGTTTATACAAACTTTTTAGATGATGCTCATGTTTAAATAAGTTTTAAAAATTCTGACAGTGCTACATCTTTATAAAAGCCTAATGATTAATACATAGATTTGCTTTAGCAATCAAAAAAGGTTTAAAATTTTTAAAAAATTTACAGAAAGGTAATAAGGAAATGCTTAAAATCTAATAAAAATTTTGAATCATGATCACACTCCAGTGAATTTATAAAATTCTTACAAGGCACAGTACCATTTATGTTCTTTCTCTTTTTGATATTTGAAATATAATATAACAAATGAAGTTCAATGCTTACATAGATTTTATTGACCAAACAAAAAAGTTTAAATTTTTTGAACATTTCATAGAATGTTACTGGGACAATTATTAATCTCTCATAAAAATTTTAGATCATGATCACACTCGAAATTTTTTATAAAATTCAAACAAGGTTACTGTCCCAATTATATTCATTCAGTTTTTGATTTTTTAAAGATGACAAATGAAGTTAAATTATTTTGACAATGTTTCTGTATGATTCTACACTACTAAAGATAGCACCATAAATTTTTTAGATTATTACCAAGCTTGTACAATTTTATAAAAATCTAACAGTTTTCTGCCAAAATTTTAAAATGTCTCAAAAATTCGTTTTTTCAAAAAAAAATCATAGAAGATGAGTTTCTTAAGGGTTATTGGACTAAATCCGATCAAATCTGGCTCTAAAAGTTTGAAAACCGGCCAAAAATCATAAATTTTCTCAAAAAAAACAAAATTTTGGTTTACTATAGCAATTTTAATTTTTTTATCCGATCGGTAATTTGGATTTCGTGATGACCGGCGAATTTTGTATCCCTGCTTCCGCCTGATTGTGCAACTCTTCGATTTCCAAACAAGGACTTTCGACTTCTCTGTGATCGTGGTTTCCGAATAGAACAAAATTCAGGAGACCATCGACTGATTCAAGATGTTGATCTTCAGAGACGATTTTATGCCAATTTTAAACCGCTTAAACGGACAGGTACGGTCGTAGTTGCGTTTGACTCTGAATATTCTTGGGTCAGTAGACAGGCATCATGCGTGACGTATAGAATGGAACTAACCTGCCTCTCGTTGACTCTGAGCAGAATTTACCAGCATAACTTATCCAATCAAACATCCTTCTCGTAGAAACCAACGAAAAGAGAGGGGAGAGTAAAGAAAATGTACTCAATCTATCAAGTTTACAAGGTATATTTTTTGGACATAGATTAGTGAGATTTTGAAAATAACTATATTACTCTTAATTATTATATTTAAGTACTATGTTTAATGTATGCACATAAATTTTTTTAAATAAAACTGAATATTTATTAGAGCTATAAAAGAAACATAGTACTAGTTTTGCACGAGAATATAAAATATTTTCATATTTATAAAAAAGATAATTAAAGAAATACACGCTGTAAACTCCGACGGACCAAGTAATCTATACCCCTTTATAATGCACCTAAGCATTCTTTTCTACGTCCACCCCAAATAATACACCCCACTAGAGATGGCCCAACCTTCATGCACCCAGCGAAACGTCCCCAGAAACTTGCCTCCATCAAAATTAACCCTCGGATCTTTTCTCGACTTTACTCACCCACATCCGATGGCTATTGTTTAATGTGTCTAACTCATCCCTGTGGCCCACAACAGATCTCCCCCCACCTCTAGCATCATCTCAAGGAAAAGGAAACAAATATCCTGGAATTAAGGAAAAGAAAACAAACGTTCTAGAAAGGGAAAAGACTATATATTACATGCTAAGAAAAGAAAATCGAAGACAGGCACTATACTAGTAAAGTAAAAGTGGCCGAACGGGGCGTCATGTCCCCGTAGGAAGCTTTCTTGGGCTGCAGGGCAGCCAGCGATTCTAGAACCTTCTAGACGCCTTCAGTCCCCTACAAGACAGACCTCGCCATTACACATGGCCTCCAAGCCATAATCCCCTCCCTGTCTCGATTTCCAGAGAGAGAGAAAAAACAGGAAAAACTAGAAGAAGGCAGAGAGGTAGCCATGGCGGTGTCGATCGAGCTGACGGAGGAGTACGGGTACGTGGTGCTGGTGCTGGTGGCCTACGCGTTCCTCAACTTCTGGATGAGCTTCCAGGTCGGCAATGCCCGCAAGAAGTGAGTCGCGCGGAATTCCGCTCTTGTTCGTCGCCATGGTTCCTCCCCTTTGCCAATCTTGTTTTGGGGGAATTTGATGGGATTTTCTTGCGGTTTCTTGCTGCTGCTGTTCAGGTACAAGGTGTACTACCCCACCATGTACGCCGTCGAGTCGGAGAACAAGCATGCCAAGCTCTTCAACTGCGTCCAGGTCCGCAAGATTGCGCTTCCGATCTGTTGTTTTGCTTGCGTGTATATGTTTGTTGGGAGGACCGTAGGTTTAAATTCTGACGATTTTGTGTTTGTGGGTGCAGAGGGGGCACCAGAACTCGCTTGAGATGATGCCGATGTTCTTCGTCATGCTGCTGATCGGCGGCCTGCAGCACCCGGTCATCGCCGCCGCGCTGGGGGTGCTCTACACCGTCGCGAGGTTCCTCTACTTCAAGCGCTACGCCACCGGTGTCCCGGAGAACCGTCCCAAGATTGGGTATGTTTTTCTCAGCAATTAGCACCCTGCTGCTATCTCTAATTTCCGTCTAACCGGTGCATAAGCAGATACCATAGACAGAGTCAGGTGCCTAAGGATGTCTAATGGTGATAATCCCGTACAAATTTGCGAACTGAGCTCGCTCCAGTCACAAATAGTTGTTGTTTTGGACATAGGTGCAGTCAAACTTTAAATGTTGATATTTTTTAATTATTAAAATCGGATAAATGGAAATCATAAGTGTAGATTTATCTCGAAAAGTTATAATTTTATTGGGTTTATAAATATATTATAATAGAAATTAGTGATCAAAATTATGTGCTAGAGATCATGTTGATATCCAAAACAGCAACTATCTGTGACCGGAGAGTATATGAATACGGTTAGACACTTTATACTCCTATAAGCCATTTGATTGTATGGAAGGATGTATTAGTGAACCAAACACACAACAGATTAATATGGACTTCATACCTGATACTCAATGCTAGTAGCTTTCATATGTAACACAACTGCACAAAAGCTCGTCACAGACAATTTTGCGAACTGTCAGTGAAAATTAACATTACAGACTGTTCTAGCCTAGAACCGTCTGTGATGTGCCCTCATCACAGACTGTTCTAGGATGAAACAGTCTGTGATGTGCCCTCATCACAAACTATTCCATTCTACACACTGGGAATTTGATTAGTGCTAGCAACCTATCGTCTTGCATGTTCTCCACCATCACATAAGAGCAATACATGATACATCAATTAAGATAAGTATACAGAAAAATCTTACAAGTAATGAAGAGTGTAGTTTTGACAATGAACATTGAATTTTAGAAGAAAAAAAGAAAAACAAATATTCAGTCACATACCATGGACTCTTTAAGCTTCCATAACGACTCCAAAAACTTGGGAGCAATGTAAAGAATTGCCACACCCAATCTTTTAGGATAATGACCTCGTAGGAAATCTGCTGTCAGCTTTGTAACCTGAAGTGATATGTTAGCTAAGGTGAAGCCAGCAAAATCAATGAGCCAAACCATCTGATCCTAGCCATGTGGCAGATTTAGAATTGCATTCTCCATACAGTATACCAAATATTTGAGCTGCCCCTTGGCCTTCTTGGTATTCTGAAAATGAGGTAACAAAATTAGAATGACAGTCTAATGTACACAGAAACTATATATACGCATTTTGATAAAAGGGAGAAGAGCGTCATCAAATCTGGCATCCAGGTCTCATGACTAGAATACTCCGTCCACTCTTGTCGAAGTAATCAGTTCGGTAAATTTTTTCAGTCATAGCTTCTTCTGATATGTCATCCTATATCTGAAATACAAAAAAGATCTTCTATCAAATACTATGACATCAAACAAAAGTAATAATGCATCAATTGCTTCACAAAGCATGCTAGGAAGCTCCACAATGGCATAAGATGAATCATTTGTACCACATGGATACATGGAAGTGTTATTCTTTCAAGCAATATAGGTTTTCTTAAGTCAAAAGATGAGAATGGCTCACCCAACGGATCTCATCAGGCTTCTACTCTGAACGCCATTTCAAGGTTTTCTTAAGCATTTTTGTAGCTTTCTTCACATCCCAGTTCCTTGCTACCAGGTACCTCGCAATTGAACCATCTGAGCAATACAGTGCTGATTTTCCTGATAGTTGTCCTAGGACAGCTCTAACTTCACCAATCTAACAAAATTGAATACAAAAATGTGAAAGAACAGCAAGTGGTCTGAGAGCAAAATACTCAACCCAGGTGATATGGGATTACCTTGGACTGCTGCTGCTCATATAATGCTTCTTCTTTCACATGACCATTGTTTGCACCTCCCCTTGAGCTCATAGTGCCCTATTGCTATTTCCTACATAACACAACACACAAAGGGCTTGTAAGAACTTTAACCTAAGTTGCATCAAGGAGAATACCCATATTTAGATTATGTGAGAAAAACAGCAGGATGCACAAGGTAAAAAAAATCCAGCAGACCTGCATAACATAAGTGCACATGGTGAATTCATTTACAGCTTGCAGTTACACTAACACCCCAATGGCAATCGCAAACTCATTGAATCAAGCATAGGTCCCCCAATGGCAATCGTAAACTCATTGAATCAAGCATAGGTCCTAAAAAGAATATGCAGTCCATACAAGCTTTTTTCAAAGATAAAAATAGCATATCATATTTAGGGGCAAGCTAAAAAAATTGTTAATATTAAGCATGTTAGTATATCACGACAGCATATTGTGAGGTCGATACCAATAATTTAATTAAAATAGGCAATTAAGTAATCCCCTCCTCCCTCAGGATAAATACCAGCCCCCTAGTAGTACTGATAAACCCATGTAGCTAGCTAGTTGCAGACAAAATCTGTGATGAACACACCCGACTGTTTGATTGATTTGCCAATTCTGGGAAAGCTAAGCGAAGCAAATGTATCAATATGTATGAGCTCTACAATAGCCATCTAGGGAACGAAGTGATGGTCGATCGAACCAAGCAAATCGAAAAACACACACGTAACCTCAATCGCAACAACAAGAAGCAAAGCACTCGAGGGCCCTGCCGAGGTTGGGCAACTTGGAGAAGGGCGGCGTGCGGCGACCAGCGCCTGGCCTTGCTTCCGAAAGCGCGTCCGATCTTGGTGCAAGGTTTCAAATTTTGGTTTCGGAATAAATTTCGTCCCTGGCGGATCGCGAAATTTCGAAATTTCGGAAATATTTCGGACGAAATTTGAATTTGAAAATTCAAATCCGGTCCATTCCGGAAATAAAAATCCGAAATTCGGAGAAAAAACCCGAAATTTCGGGTTTTCTGCACTGGCTGAAAAGTGGTCTAAACGTTATCGAAAAATTTTGAATTTTTTTTTGGAAGTTCCTGACACATTGCTGATGTTCTAAAAAAAATTCAGCTTATTATTACATCGGAGGATTTTTTTTAAATTCGGAGAGTGGTACTGTCCTGATAAAACACTAACCGACAAGTTTGATCCGAATGGAAAATGGTACAAATCAAGTTATAAACTGTTGAAATTTTTTGTGCATAGTTATGATCCATAACTAATGTTCTCACAAAAATTTCAGCTGATTATCATATGTGAGGAATTTTTAAAAACTCGGAGAGTGGCACTGTCCTGATAGAACACTGACCGACAAGTTTGATCCGAATGAAAAATGGTACAAATGAAGTTAGAAACTGTTGAAATTTTTTGTGCATGGTTATGATGATCTATAATGCTCTCATAAAATTTTCAGATGATGATCAAACTGTATGAATTTTTAAAAATTCGAACAGTACTACTGCCTTGTTAAAAGGCTTACCGGCAAACTTGAACAAAATGAAAAATTATGTAAACTATAAATTTTTTTGAAAATTTTACAGAATGGTGATAATGAAGTTCTTAATATCCCATAAAAATTGTGATTCATTATCACACATCAGTGAATTTATAAGATTCTTACAAGGCACAATACCATTTATGTTCTTTTCTTTTTGATTTTTGAAATATAGTATAACAAACGAAGTTCAATGCTTACATAGATTTGATTGACCAAACAAACAAAGTTGAAATTTTTTGAAAAATTTATATAATGGTACTGAGTCAATTATTAATCTCTCACAAAAATTTTAGATCATAATCATACTCAAGAAAATTTATAAAATTCTGACAATATAACTGTCCCAATTATGTTCATTCTGTTTTTGATTTTTTAAAGATAACAAATAAAGTTAAATTATTTTGAAATTTTTTATGTATGATCCTAAACTACTAAGGATAGTACCATAAAATTTTCAGCTTATTATCAAGCTTGTACAATTTTATAAAAATCTGACTGTTTCTGCTAAAATTTTAAAATGTTTAAAAATTCGTTTTTTCAACAAATTTTCATAGGAGATGACTTTCCTAAGGGTTATTGGACCAAATCCGGCCCTAAAAGATTCAAAACCGGCCAAAAAAACACGAATTTTCGGATTACTGTAGCAATTTCAATTTTTTTTAAAAAAAATTCAGCCAGTATTTTAGATTTCGGGGTGGTCCGAAATCCAAAATTTCACCGAAATTTGTAACCCTGTCTTGGTGGCGATCCTTGGCGATTGGGGACGACGGCGCCGTCAGATCTTGGATCAGGCCCGGTGCGGAGGCCGAGACCACGCTTGAGGGCTGGTTAGGGTTGGGGTAGGTGGACGAGGCGGGGGCAGGTGGGGACCTTAGCATAGCCGCGAGAGAGGCGGTGGCGTGGCGGCGTCCATAGCGGGGAGGGAGCGAGGCGGGTCCGAGTGCAGTGTCTGGCGAGTCGGGCGGGTGGAGGAGCAGAGGAGGAGGAGAGGGGTGAGAGGGTGAAGCGAGGCGTGGAGGCGACGGAGGCTGCGAGGGGAACAGGAGAGGCTAGGGAACCGGGCGCGAGGCGCAAGCACGGACGGCCGGGGAAGAGGAATGCGGTGGTGGGCTTGTAGTCGGCGAAGAGCGCGTCGGCACCCTTATGGATGCCACCACCGCACATCATAAGCATTCTCATCCCACGAGATTTCTGGCTAAAACCGTCACCTACTCACCTTAGATTGAAATCGACAAATTGTGTTTTGCCAGATGGATTCTTTAGAAAGATACCTGGGTTTTTGGTCAAGTCTTGGAAGGAACGCTTATCCCAGAGTGTGAAAGCTCTCGGGAGAAGTGAATCGACGACAGGGTTCATAAAACCGACGAAAACCGCGATTTTTGTGCGTACCGCTGCGGTTCGAAATCAAAAACCGTTCGATAAATTGGTCCATTAAAAAAATTAAAAATTTTGAAAAAATTTATGCGCTCGGTTTTTCGTCAAAAACCGTTTTGCGATGAACATCTAGTTGGCAGCGGTTTTTCTATTTTTTTTGAAATTTTTCAAAAAAATTGATTTATTAACCCTTCGGTTTTTTATGGTTTTCGGTTTTTAAAAACCGTCAGTGATAAAGATTCTAATATAAGTCCTTTTGTAATAGTGTAAGTAGATAGTCCATAGTACTGTACTCCACTAAAAATGTCGATGCTGCGTTTATTGGTGCTCAGTGACAACATGGTGTAGCTTTCTAAGGGTTTGCTGAATTTGTTTTACATACAGTCAGGGTTCAAAAAGCCGACGAAAACCAGTTGGTTTTCGCGAAAACCGGCCGTGCCGAGCCGGTTCGGCAATTAAAACCGCTCGGCAAACCGTTCAGTTCAAATGTAAATTTAAAATTTTTGAAGAAATTTAGCAAAATGTGTTAATTTTTTTTTAATTTTTTTGTGTGATGTCCTGAGGCAATCCTAATGATTATATAAAATTTTCAGATTATTATCAGATACGTATTTTAAAAAAAAATTATGACAGTGATACTGTGACAATATATGCTCTTCACTTTTTTATTTTCTAGGGGCATAAAATGAAGTATAATATTTATTAAACTTTTTTTGATGTTATAACGTAATTAAAATGATTATTTAAAATTTTCAGATGATGATCAGATATGTGTATTTTTTAAAAATTCTGAAAGTGCTATTATCATTGTATATGCTCTTCTGTTTTTTATTTTATATGAGCACTAAATGAAGTCTAATATTTCTGAAAAATTTATTACATGATCCTTTGGCACTATTTATAGTTACATTAAAATTTCAGAATATAATAAATATTTTAAATATTTATAAAAATCTGATAGTGTATTTGTTTCTTTTCATTAATTGTTGTTTTAGATTTTTTAGAAGCAATAAGTGTTTTATAGATTAACTGGGATTTTTTTTGTAATTTTTCAATTGTTTTTCAATTTTTTCTTATATTTTCATATTTTTCCTTCTGTCATCGGTTTTCGACCTTTTCGACCGGTTTTCGTTTTTTTGAATCGGTTTAACCAGCCAGTTTGACTTTCGCAAACCGTTCGGTTTTTATCGAAATTCGAGAAAAAACGATGCCAGGCTGATCTCGAATTTCGGTTTGAAAACGAAAATGTTAACCCTGTATACAGTAGCATTTAAGAAGTTAGATGTGCCTTTGTTCTTAAACTCTTCATCTTTAGTACTGCAAACCATTTGTAGCTAAGGCCCCAACAGCTGAGACCCCAGCTACTTGTCTGCGTAACCTTTGTCCAAATTTCCAATGCTCACATAGGCCATTACTATAAGCCAAGACCTTGGTCGATAGGTGAGGTTCGTTCACATTGCATGCTTCATGTTTGCTAATTTGATGTGGACTCGGCCACTGGTCAGTAGGTATTGCAAATTGTAATCTTATTCCTACCAGACCTGTTCAGTTTATAATAATTGACTACTGTAAGCTCTGGAGTCTGAACTGAGTAACAAAAAGGATTGACATCAAGTCGTGAGCTGAATCTTTATCTGAATCTGCCGCGTATGACACCGACTAATACGACGTGTTGAGCCCAACCCGCATCAGCATGCTACCACTCCGTTCCCTCTTCTCTCCAATGCAGGGTCTTGTTTTGGTCGAAGTGGCTCTAATTTGGTCGATTTGCTTCCGGTGAATGCTGCAGGGGGCTCTACTTCTTGGCAGGGCTCATCATCTGCACGGTGTCGTTCGGCATGAACCTGGTCATCAGGGAGGCGATCTGAGGTTCAAGTGTTGCTTGCTGTGGACTCGTGATGTTGTTGTGATGCCATTTAGATGTAGGGGTATCTTTTCTTCTGGTGATAACAAGCACAGTATTGAGTGCGTGTGTGTTTCTGTGTGTCTTCGACTCACACGCGATGCCGGAATAAGACTGGATGGAGAATTCTAGCCGGAGGATAGTCACCTGGGCTTGAAGCAGGAACGTCGCAGCTCCAGCTGCTAGTTTCTTGCCCACTTTGTAGACGGATTGTAATGTTAAGGTTTAGCTTTTACAGCATCAGTGTTAAATACAGTCGTAAATTTCGTTGTCTGTCATCTGTAGGAGCCAGGGTTAACAAAACCGTTTCGAGCTTGAATTTCGACCCCTCGGCGGTAGCAAAAACAGTGAAAACCGTTGAAAACCGAACGGTTTAGAAAGTCAAACCAATTTAAAATCTAGTCAAACTGGCGAGCGAAAACCACCAAAAACCGAAGACAGTTGAAAAAATGTAAAAAAAATTGGAAAAAAATTGCAAAAATGTTGTAAAAATTGTAAAAATTGATTAAAGACCAAAAAATAGGAAAAATGTAAGAAATATATAAAAAAAAGTATGAAGAAACACGAAAAAATTCCGACATAATCTTTCTTAAATATGGAAAAATTTCGACATGACCTTTGCTATATTTTAGACAATTGCAAGTTGTAAAGTTGGCATTTAGCAATAATATGTCAACAAATAATCTTTCATTTCAATACTACTCACATATCAATCAAACAAATGCAAAAATAGGCATTTACATAATGATATACCAATACTATCATATATCAATACCATTCACATATTAACACCATTTGCATTTCAATACCTTACAGAAATTGCTTGTGTAAATAATTTGCAAGAAATTGCTTGTGTCAAATTGCACGTTGTACAACAAAATAAGTACAAGATATAACTAGTGGTACAGAGTACAACTTCCATACTAAAGTTTTGGTACTTCATGCATGCATACAACGAAAAGTAAGTTTTTCAATATTGGATAACAATAATAAAATATAACATAGTAAGATAATTTCTGTGCATACAAATATCGCTACTTGAACAAATAGTACTATTTTTGGGTGTCGTCCATTGCTACTAAATATACTTCAATAAATATTGCTACTTGACATACTTCAACAAATATTACTACTTGACATACTTGAATAAATATTGCTACTAAATATAATTGAACAAATATTGTTACTAAAATATGTTTAAGTAAATATTGCTACTTGATATACTTGAATAAATATTACTACTAAATATAATTGAACAAATATTGTTACTAAAATATGTTTAAGTAAATATTGCTACTTGACATATCTGAACAAAATATTGCTACTAAAAATACTTCTATTTTTTTTTGGGATTTTCTAATTTCTACATTTTGAATGGCTCAAAAACATCTCCAAACTTCATTTTTTTCAAAAACACATTCACATCAGATGTCATAAAGCAATTAATACTATTTTTGGATAAATTTTTCCAAATTTTTTGAGTTTGAGTGGTAAACCGAGCTATTTTGCTTTTCGTACCGGTGCAGTATGATATGATCGAAAACAGTGGTTACGTAAACCCTGGTAGGAGCCATGATTTTTTCGTCGTTACTCCTATCTCTGAAGGAACAAGCAATTTTGATATAATCCTAAACTTCTAGTTCAACATGCTTCCTACATCCACAAAAGTAAAATAAAAAAACTAGATTAGTCGATTGTCACGCGACGATTATCGCTGTATTCCTCGTCATGCACAAACGGTTGCAAATAAAACATTGTCAAGAAACAGTCGTATTGAACTCGCTTGCCTCGTAGCCTAAGCCTGGTACACGGGTGATATGCTCATACACATGCGGAGCCATACGAGGCTTTCAACTGTTTCTAATTTCGTTAGTCAAGCGATCAACTAAAATGTACGCAACACAATATATGTTACATGCAAAACATCAAAGCTATATAATATAGCTATTAGATACTCTCACTAGTTTCTAGCAGCAGTGAACCTCCTCCGAGCTGGTGTCGCCCTTCTGCTTGCTACATGCTTGCGCTCCCCTTCTAATGGCAGGACATCGTCTTCGTCGTCGTCGTCCTTACCAAGGGTGTCAAAACTTCTACCCTTGCCAGTGGATCTCCTCTGGGCCTGTGTCACCCTTTTGCTCACTGCATGCTTGTGCTCCCCTTCGTATGGCAAGACCTCGTCGTAGTCATCCTTCCGACCAACAAAGTGAAAACTTCTACTATTGTCAGCCCGTTTCGTGTTTCTCCGTACATCATGTCCGAGCTGACTATCGTGGGTATCATCTTCAGGGCAGTCGTGATTGCACTTCAAGCAGACCTTGTTGCGTCCGAAGTTCACAAATTCACATCTATAAAGGAAGGAGGAGGGGGGGTAATGTTTGATTAGTGCGTTAAGTAGATAATAGTCACAAAGAGAGTGAGGTAGTCACATACGAGGGGCATTCCCAGTCTCCAGGGTTGAGCTGCCTCTTCGGCCGAGATTCTTCACATTTAAAACACATTTTATTCCGTGCGAAGTTCATAAAGTGACACCTAACAAAAGCACAAATAAGTAACTAAGGCAAATAGAACAATGTTGAACAATAGAAGAAACTGTATACTCACTTCGTCCAAGTTTATAAGGTGTATATTCTCTTCGCACATAGAGCAATTAGATATTGAAAATGACTAGATTACACCTAATTATTGTCTTTAAACACTATATTCAATGTATGCTGCATGTAGAGAATATTATGTAAAGCAGGATATTTATTAGGACTATAAAGGGAACATTATCCTCCTTATATTTATGAATAAGATCATTCAAAAAATATGCCCTATAAACTTGGAATAGAGGGAGTATAAGGTTAGATGATTACTGTGGACAGATCCAATCTCCCATTTTCATTTCGGTGGTGGCTGCTTCTATCTTCTTTGGTCCATCTGCTTTGCACTCAAGGCAGCGCCGATTTCGAGCAAAATTTAGGAAGTTGCAACTGCCAAAATGAGGGAAAGTTTAGGAGAAAGCCCATTAACAAGACAGTCAGCCAGACAGCCACCAACAGTTGATTTTAAAAGTTTCTTTTTGCTTCTGGGAGTCACCTTCTAATCTTTTATCAGGTCATCTGTGGATATACTAGGAAGTAGGAAATCCTATCAAAACATTAGATATGGTTTTCCAACAGATACTTCAAACTTGCCTACAGTACACAATTGATACATCTGAATTTGGTTCAAATTTCCACAGATAGGCTGTCATTGCACATCTAAATAGAATTTGCAAATAAGGAAATAAAGCAAGTACTGTAGAATGTCTCATGCTACAGCAGAATGCTGCAGAATAAAGATTATTCATATTTAATTAAACACAGGAAGTACAAAATATTGGAATAACAAAGAAAAAACAAACAACTTCAATCAGAAATTCAGAATGTTTAACTTAGGAGGAAAAAAATCTAAATGAAAATTTTGGCCATCATATGGAATAACAAAAGTTGTTTTTCAACATACTAAAAGCCATAGTCATTTTCATGAAAAAAAAAGCACAAAATTGTCTGATGGTTAGCAATATTCTACAATATGGTAAGCTGAACACAAGCATACAAAACACTGTCATAAAACAGCTTCTTTTAATTAATTAGTTAACAGCATTCAAATGGAAATTAGCGCTATACAAAATAATGACCATATAGATGGCCTTTTGTAATATGATAGGAAGTAAAATTGTCATATTCTCTTAACTGTGGCAACTGGCAAGTACAAAAAGTCTAAACACCCACCACTCAACCGAAAGAGTTAAATCCGAGCAGAAATAACTGGCAATAATAATGGTATTGGCCCCTGGTTTTATACACAAGCTGACAGAATTATCATAAAACAACAACCAACAACACACAACTAATGCTGAATATATGCATCGCATGTGTGTCATAATTCATAAGAACCAAGATATCTGACTTTGTAATCTTAAGAGTGCAATGTAAAGAAAACAAATTGCAAGGTTCAGAACAAACAGAAGGCAGAGCAGCATAATACCAAGTTAATATAGCATAAAGAACTTACTTTGGGCACAGCCAATCGCCCTTCTTCATTTCAGTCACAGGTGTTTCTCTACCCTTCCCAGCTGAGACCCGAGATTTTGCCACTGATTGTGCGTCCTTGTCAGAAAGTATGGTCAATGACTCCTGCTTGCTAGGTGTTTGAAATGCAGGTTTAGGAAGAGATGGATCAATCATTGTCTCACTAAGCATAGTAAGCTCTGAAAGCAGCTTTCTAGCAGAATCTTGCACACCCCCATCAACAGAATTTTCTCCTGAAAGGCTGGTTGGATCTATTGCATAATTTAGCAGTATGCGAACAACATCAACGGTACGAGCTCCTTCCTCAGCCTTTGGAATGACATAAGCTTTATCACAGGATCCACGTAATTTGCAAGCACTGCATGCCTGTATTAAAGCTCAACATATTAAGTGTGTTCTGGTGAGGTCAAAGTAAATTGTGAGTAAAGAAAGGAACATGTTATATGTAAATTATTAAAGGGAGAAAAGCATGTAAAAAAAGAACAGTTTAACTTACATCTCCTTCGTCAACCTGCACAAATTCTCTCAGCCTTTTTGCAGAATTGACAGCCTTTCGGAAGATATTAGGACAGCCACACTCAACAATAGCTTGGATATCATGCTTGGGAAGGAAGCTTCAATGATAATCCAGTCAAATTAAATTCCAATCAAGCAACAAATATATCGTACTTGCAAAGGTAGTAGGTGCAAACATTCCAAAGAATTGGTTACTGATCATAATCATCGCTGATAACCATGATCCTAATGTTGATTTATATATGGCTTCTCTAGAAAAAATAATAAATCTTATGTTGGTCAAATAGCAGCGTTATGATGGGAGTTGATGCTCCAAAATGTGATCATCAACAAGTGCTCATCAAACATGCTTAAGTGTAGGGCAGATTCAGTAGAAATTCTTTGGCTTACTAACTAAAGCAGAAAGCAGACAAATCTGACACTGCATGGAATGCAAATGGGCCTCACTGTCACTGGACATTAGGAAGAACTATTGTTACTGGCAACCTATTTCAGGAGCAGACGCTGCAGACCAAAGCCCAAACTAGTCATATTTGATGCCTTCCCACTCAGCCACCGACATGATCATTCGTGTTGCCTCCAACAATTCGAAAAGCTATGCATTCTAAATTCTAATTAACGCTAAACATCACCGACTATGCAGAAGTAGGGAACAAAATGAAGTCCAATTCATGTACAGAAGCAAAGCACGACAGAAATACAAGCCATCCATCTCACGGTTCCCAACCTGAGGAGATCGAAGCGCTCGCGTGCGAACTTGAGGCACGCGTTCTTCACCCTGTTCAGATCCTTGAAGGGGTAAGGGTCGGCCGAGGCCACGGTGCCCACCTCCACCTCAGCAGCAGCAGCCGCCTCCGTCTCCCCCTCTCCGGCGGCGCCCTCAGCAGCATCCCCGCCGGAGGCGGGGGCGGCCCGCTCGAAGTACCCCTTGGCCCGCAGCTTCTCGAGGAAGTCGCCCCACTCCGGCCACGGGTGGCCTGCGGAGGCGGCAACATCGACAGCTGCTGGGGCGGCGGCCGCGGAGCAGAAGCGGAGGGAAAGGAATGAACCGGGGAGGCGGCGGGAGGGGGCAGGCAGGAGGGAGGAGGAGGTCAGGCGGTAGGAGCGCAGGAAGAAGGAGCTCATGGTGAGGGCTAGGAGCTTGGAGGAGGAGGAGACCGTGGCGGATGGGTACGATAGTATTGGGGGAATCAGGTGAGCATGGACGCGGGGCTGACTGGGTGGGAGCGGAGACGGGAATGGAAAGATTATTAGGGTTTAAAGGGTTTGGAAGATGTGATGTAGACATAGAAAGCCCATCCGAGACACGACACTGTTGATCTGATCTGAGCACGATACGATCCAGCTGTAAACGAGTCGAATCGGCACGGCCCACGAGCCCGTACCGTGGTTAGGCCGGCACGGCCTGAGAAGTTGTGGGGTCCAACTAAAATAAGAAAGAGTAATATTTGTGATGGCATCTGACTGAAATTTTTGTCACACTTTTAAGGGCAAAACTGTTCTTTCTACTCGGTAGACGATATTGACCTATCAGAATGGCATTTTTCAAAGAAAAATTCCAATCTAAGGACATATAACCAAGGTTCAAAATCTCGGTGAAATTTTGACTGAGATTTCATATTTCGACCGGGAACGAGATTACAAATCCCGGCAAAACAAAAAAAATCGGAAAAAATTCAAATTGCTACAGTACTTTTAGAAATTTGAGCGAAATTTTGGTGCATTTCACCGAAATTTCAAAAAAATTGACCTGATTTCTTTCAGGTTTTTTGGACTAGATTTGAGACAATACCTCTTAAGAATGTCATCTTCCATGGAAATGTTTTGAAAAAACGAATTTTTGAGATATTTTATAAAAATAACAGAAACACTGTCAGATTTTTAAAACAATGTACAAGTTCGATCATGGTCTGGAAAATTTATGGTACCACCTTTGGGCCCTATTTAGGACAGATTCTAATTCTTTAAGAAGATGGTGGGTGATTAGAGATGGCAATCGGGCGCGACGGACACGGATAATACTCGCCCATACTCGTGCCCGCACCCGAAATCCCCTGCGAGCATACTCGCGAAGGGTGATGGGCGAAGAACATCGCCCATACCCATCACCCGCGAGCATACCCATTTACCCGTTAACATTAGTCATCAGAGTACTTACACAATTAAAATGTGACATTTGCCATAAAAGAGTATATTTTCCCAGGCATCCAACATTTGTGAGAATAAACAGTCCACCGTCACATATATTCATTTAAGTTTGACATATTGACCATAAATGAGTAGATTTCAGGAGTTAGAATCAGCATCCAACATTTGTGAGAATAAACGGTCCACCGTCCACATATATTCATTTAAGTTTGACACATTTCAATGCTGTAAACAATGTATACACCAAAAGATTGTCTGTAGGACATTGAGAGACACTTAACTAATGATATTTTTATGAAATCTGGGGTCTCGTTCTGATCCAAGATAAGCCTTTTCTTCAGGCGCTAAGAGAAGCTCAATTTCTAGGCAAACAAAAGAAAATGACATAATTATGTCAGTACATGGAAATATATAAATGAGAAGCATAAACAGCGCAACAATTTCTCAAAGAAAGCGATTGCACAATGCACATACTAATCTACATGTAATGCGATAAGAGAAACCCATAGTGCAAAATAAAAGAACCGAAACCTGAGAGTAGATCAAGAACCGAAACTCGTCAGATTAAATGAGTAGATTTTCCCAGGCAAATCAATCAATATAACATCTCCGAAGCTCCTGTTCGTGTTTTTCTTGTTGCCGTGCCGTCATGAGCCTAAAGAACAGCGAGGGGGTCGAAAAAGGAGAGCTTCTTTGTTCGGTCTCTTCCTCACTCATGGCGCCATCTCAGGCCGTAGCTGGCAGGCGGCAGGCCGTTGCGCCGTCTCCTGGTGGGCGGTAGGCGGCTCGGGGCAGGACAGAAGGAGGCCCGTGGATTTGGGGATGGAGATTTGGAGGGATCGGGACTGAGGAGAATTATGGCCGGGAGTCGAGCAGTTTGGGGGAGATTTGGGAGTCGAGGGGTCATACGGTTTCTTTAAGTACACGACCCACGTGTCAGTGTCAGTTCACGAGTAAATGGGTATAACATGTACAGGTAGAGTTTCCCTATACTGTGCCCGTTTATTCGGTGGGTAAAGAATAGCTTCCATTTCTGTGCCCGTGAGCAAAGAAAGACTCCTACATCTGCCTCCATTAGGGTATTTACCCGTGGGCACGCGGGTAATCGAGCACAATTGCTATCCCTATGGGTGCAACTTATGATTTTGTATACAAATCTGCTTCTGATTGTGGGAGAAGCTATCCAGAATTCTCCTATTCGGCAAATAATCTACTTATCTTTTAAGCAGAAGCTATCCTGAACGGAGCGTTATAAGTCTATGATCATTCACAAAATTTTCCAAAAGAATTGAACTTCATTTGTTATCTTTAAAAAATAAAAATAAAAGTAACATAAATGAGACAGTAAACGTGTCAGAATTTTATAAATTCGTTCAAATATGATCACGGTCAAGTTTTTTTTAGCAGAACTTAAACATTGGCTTAGCACTTTTCTCTAAAATTTTCAAAAAGTATAAGCTTGTTTTGGTTTCTCAATCAAATCTATGGAAGCATTGCCTCCGCACTGTCAGAATTTTTTATATTTCCTCGGGCTTAATCATCATCTGAATATTTTATGGGAACATTAGTTATACATCAGGAGCATCTAAAAAAATTTCAAATTTTTTTTAGCATAGTTTGAATTTTTTTTTCATTCGATTGAAATTTACCGAGATTTCGGTAATTTTGACCAAATTTTTTCCAGAATTTCATGAAATTTCGAGTATTTCAAACAGATTTCAAGTTTTTACGATACCTCTTAAAAATGTCATCTTCCATGAAAATATTTTGAAAAAACGGATTTTTGAGACGTTTTATAAAAATAACAAAAACACTATCAGATTTTTTTAAAAATGTACAAGCTTGTCCATGCTCTAAAAAATTTATGATACTATCTTTAGGATCATACAAACAATTCAAAAGAATTCAACTTCAAAACCGAATTTTTGAGACGTTTTATGAAAATAACAGAAAAACTATCAGATTTTTTAAAAATGTACAAGCTTGTCCATGCTCTAAAAAATTTATGATACTGTCTTTAGTAGTCTAGGATCATACAAAAAAATTCAAAAGAATTCAACTTCATTTGTTATCTTTGAAAAATCAAAAACAGAAGAAAAATAAATGAGACAATAACCTTGTTAGAATTTTATAAATTTTCTCGAGTCTGATCATGATCTGAAATTTTTAGGAGAGTTTAAGAATTATCTCAGAACCCTTCTCTAAAAGTTTTAAAAATTCTAAACCTGTTTTGGTTGCTGAATAAAAAATTCTTACATTGAAAGGCTTTTATTTGGAGTTCAGGACAGTAGCACCATCAGAATCTTTAAAAATTCCTCGGACTTGATCATCATCTGAAAAATTTATGGGGACATTAGTTATGCATCAGAACCATCCACAAAAATTTTCTAACGAAATTTAAACTATTTTTCATTCGGTTAAAATTTACCGAGATTTTGACAATTTTAGTCGAAATCCCGGTCCAAAGAATTCTGGATTTGAATTTTGACCAGATTTCGTCTGAAATTCCGAAATCTCACCAAAATTTCGAATTTCAGCTGCCTCAGAGATATAGTCCGAAAACGAAATTTGAAACCTTGCATATAACCAATTATACAAACAATAATCTTAAAATGCACATCTACACATAGGGGTGCAATCGATTTGGATAGTTTTCGTCCGACCGACCGACCGAATGCATTCGAATCGGATTTGGATAGTAATTTCGGATAATTGTCAGATTCGAATTCGGTTTCGGATATTTTTTTCGGATTCGAGAGATTACCTTCCGTCAGATCGACATATTCCGAGATGGTTTTCAGATATATCTGTAAAAATAGTCTTCGGATATCCGACGCCAGTGGCCCAGTGCGCCCTCCACACCTGCTTGCGACCCCGACACCTCCTCCGCCTAGCCCTTCCTCGGCTCCGTTGAGGCACAGCTGCGTCTATGGCCTTGGCCCCCGTCGGCCTCCAGCCGACGCCTCGGCTTCCGCGCGGGCCGCCAATCCCGCAACTGCCGCGCGTCTTCTGCCGACATCCGTGGTCGTCTCCGTGCGCATCTCGAAGCCCTTCTGGCTCCCCGCCGGCGCAGCCTCACCGGTTCGCCTGTTGTCGCTCGAGATCGCCTGATTGGGTCCCCGCCAGCCAGTGCTTCTCGGCCGCCTCTCCGCCCGGCTGACACCCAGCCTTCGCCCCGACCGGTACACCTGCAGCCACCCGCCGCCGACTTGAGGAACTCAATTTCCTCCTCCACCTCATGTAGTGAAGAACTCGTGAGGTAGGCGTGAAGAAGAAGCTTGACCGCCTGAGAACCTTGCCCGAACCGAAACAAGTGGATGGACTCTCTTGGCTCCGGTTTTTTCAGGCTTCTCTTGGCTCCGATTCTTCCAAATTGTTTGCCGGATTTCAGAATTTGTGGACATTCCATTTGTAATGATTGTGAGAAATCATCAACATGTCATACAATCTTTGTTCTTAAGACATCAACGTATACATACGAAGAAAGAGAATCGGTGGCCAAGGAGCTCACGTTATTGTCTATTTGTGGCTTTGTGCCTTTGTGTATATGTTTATACACCTAACATTGTGGAGAAAGAGAATGAGCGGCCAAGGATTGAGGGAGCCATTCCTATGACTATGTAATAAAATAACTAGTTACATTGCAATAGTTCTTTTGCATTCGAACTCATACGGTTGATTAAGGCCTTGTTTGGTAGAGCTCCAGATCCTGGCTCCACCTCAGATCTGAATCTTGTAGATTAAAATAAATAGAATTAAGTTTATATTTTTAGTCTAAAATTAAATAAAATGACCTACCTAAACACTCTTAATATACCTACAGATCCAGCTTCACGGATCTGTGGAGCTACAAATACCTAACTCCACCAGATCCATGAATCCGGTGGAGCTGGAGCCGTACCAAACAGGCCCTAAGTATTGCTATATGTTTTCTTTATGTGGTACCTATCTTCGCGCGATATCCGATAAAAAATATCCGGTACCGTATCAATTTCGCTCTGTATTCGCTTCGAATCCGTGACCAATATTATCCGCGCCGTATTCGTATCCGGTACTATCTGTATCTGACTCCGACAAAAAATATGATTTAGGATATAAAAAGAACGATATCCGACCGAATTCGAGCCGATTGCACCACTACCTACACAGTAGATAGAGTACAACTCAGGAAATACGAATTTTTTGATGTTCTAGCTCGCCTAGAATTTTTTTTTGCGAGAATAGACACAGTCACAAAAGAATTGCACTTCTGGGCACCTGACACGGCGAGTTCGCGGATCAGAGACGCTGCTGACGCGTAGTCGTGGACAGGAATCGCTGCATTCGGCGAACTGTTGGGAAACCCTAATGGCCCATGAAGGCCCATGCTGGTCCCTTAAACCTAAACCCTAGGAGAGCGCTATAAAAGGAGGAGGGGCCCCCCCTATGTACCAGAAATCATTAGCAATAAAGAATTTCCGTTGTTGCTCACCCTAAACACGTGTCTCTCTCTCTTTCTGTTCTCCAATTCAGATCTGTTTGGGAACCCCGGACTATTCGATAGCGAGGTTCCTTAACACGTTATCAGCACGAAGCTTTACCGGAGATCAGTTTTGAAAAGGTGAGAAGAGGTGAGAATCGGCGATTGATTCTAATCGTTGTTGATCCTATGCATGCATCTATTGTTCGCATCTGTTTTATGTTTGCACCACGTGGCACGGCTCTGAGCGAAGATTAGTACATGCATCATCCACGAAAAAAAAACATGTGTTTCGGCTTCGCTCAGCCGCCGCCAATCGCCTCGGTTCACGTGCACGCCGGCTTGAAGCCGCGGCGGCCGCCGCCGTCTCGAGATCCATGCGCGCCGCGACGCGCGGCCGCCGCCCCCGCCGTCGCGCCCGCCTCGGCTCGCGACCATCTGCCGGCTCGGCCTCCACGCCGCGCGCATGAAGCCACGCCGCCACCCCGGCCGGCCACAAGATCGCAGCCGGCCGCGCCACCTCGGCCTGCACGCCTGAAGCATGCCGCGCCACACCGCCTTGCCGATCCGCCGATCCGGCGGCCGTACTCGCCGCGCCTCGTCGCCACGGCGCCCGCGCCTCGACTACCGTAGTCATCGGCCTCGTCGCCCGGCTAACGACACCCGACTTCGGCCTCGCGCCCGCGGCCGTCGGCCACCGCGGCGAAGCGGCGCGCTGCCGAAGCCCGCGCGCGCGCGAAGTTGCTCGAAGCGGCGGCGCCGAAAAAAGCGGCGAGGCGCTTCGCGGCGCCGCCGAGTGAAACGGCGCCGCAAGGCACCCGACGGGCGGTGGCGACGCCCGGCGATGCCGCGCCTCCTCTCGCCAAGACGCCCCTCGCCGCCGTCGCGCCGCAGCGTTGCGGCCACGCCGCCGCGCGCCGCACGAATCGTCCACCGCGACCTGCGGCCCGCGCCCACGCTCGGCTCGGCCGTGCGCGCGCGTTGCGACCCTCGCCGCCTGGCGCGCGCGCGCGCCGCTTGCCTCACCCCAGCCCCCACGCGCACGGGAGCGAAGAAAAAATGGCAAAGCGCGCGCGGAAGAGCTGGCGTCGGTGGCCTTCGTGCGGCATGGCGCGTGGAAGAAGAAGAGCGGGCGCCGGCACGTACGCACGATAGAATGAGGAACGTGCATGAGGAAGAAGAAACAAACAAAAAAAAGGGAGAGGAAAGTGGCGGCGGCCAGGGGAAACCCTAGCCGCGCGCGGTCTTGGGCCGAAAAGCAAAGGCCCAGTCGGCCGGAAAGAAAAGGAAAAGAAGAAAGAAAAGAAAAAGAAAAGGAAAAGAAGAAAGAAAAGAAAAAGAAAAGGAAAAGAAGAAAGAAAAGAAAAAGAAAAAGAAAGGAAGGGAAAAAAAAGGAAGAATAGCAAAAATTGCAGAAAAATTTAAAAAATTTGCCAGAAAATCCAGAAGATTTATTTGGCTCTGTTTTTAATTTTTCTAGCTTTATTTCTCTGTTTTATGAATATTCTTTATGAATTTTGAATTCATTGCTTTATTTTGTATATTGCAATGCATAGCAATTTATTTTCTGTACCTTATGCTTATTGCAACCATATTCTATCGATTACACGCAGTAATCTAAACCAGAATTTGAAATCATGCAGATGTCTGGCATTGTGAATCGTGAGTTTGAAGAACTGGCCCCGCACGGTCAGAACTACCTCACTTGGGCATCGGACGTAAAGATTGTTCTTGGGGCAAGAAGCTCCGTTCAACGATTGGTCTAGGGTCCTCGCGGACGCAAAACCTCTTCTTGAGCGAGCGATCAAGCTCTGCATTTTCTCGGCACCACCTCTCGGCCACTCGAAGAATGAATATATGGTGAAGAGAGTGCACTTGAGCTTTGACCGCACTTGAAGCGGTTCGAAAGCTCAAGTACACCATCTTGCCCCAAGCACGCAAGATTGGGCACGCTGAGGTTTGTAGACTTGAGCGATGGCCGAGTACAATTACGCCTTGCACGAATTTGTACCAATCTCTCTATGTGGCAAGAAGATCACCGATGAAGAGAAGATTGAGAAAACTCTCTCTACTTTCCACCCTAATGCTATCCAGTGCACACACGCTATCGTCGGGGCGCATACAAGGAGTATAGCGAATCGATTGGCGTAATGCAAGTTGCGGAATCGCAAGACGATGTTCTACGTAAGAACTATGTCTCGCAGCCACCTGGACGAGGCACTGGTACAGAAGTCAATGCCAATAGCTACAAGGTGAGAAAGCCCACTCATAGAAAGAAGGGCAAGCAGGGTGGAAAAGAGAGACCCGTGCCAAAGGAAAGTCCAAAGCCCTGTGAAGAGGATGACAAAGAAAAGACGCACGCCAAGCCGTATGGACAGCAGAACCAGACGTGCTTCAAGTGTGGCACTTGGGGACATTGGTCGAAGATATGTCGAGAATCCAAGGAAGCGATCAACGCATATCAGGCTAAGAAGAAGGCAAAGGAAAACGCCCCCGCAGAGACGCACTTTGCCAACATCGGTAATGATGATGCCATGGATGTAGATACCCCACTTGCCTCATCCTCACAGAATAGCCTGGACATCGATGCTGCAGCCATTATTATGGCAAATGAAGAGAAAACTTCTGCCGATGACATATAAGCAGAAATTAATGCATATTTTACAGATTTTGTTTAATGTTTTTTTAGATTATGGTTGTTAGCATTTTCTTTGAATAATGAATTGTAAGCTCTAGAAGAGCATACTTCTTTCATGAATAAATACGCAATTTATTCTTTATTTCAGTATTCTTCAAATTTGCAAGTAATATTTGGATTGTTTTTGCCTCTATCTGATTAGAATTATATTTCTTGCATATAGAAATCGTGTAGCGCCTAAATGGAAGAGATATGCATTGTTGATAGTGGCACAACAAATACCATCTTAAGAGAGTCTAAGTATTTCCAGTCGATCACGAAGAACGCTGGAAAGATTACTACGATCGCAGGAAGCGACTCATATGTAATCGGCTCAGGAAGAGCCACTATTATATTGCCTATGGGTACAACTTTGGTAATTGAAGAAGCCCTTTGTACCTGAATCAACGCGCTCTCTTAAGCTTTAAAGACATCCGCGCCAATGGTTTTCACGTAGAAACCAATGAAGAAAATGGCAAAGAATACTTGTGCATTGTGAAGCACGCGGTATGTGGAAAAATGGTATTAGAAAAATGTCCCTCATATGAATCTGGGTTGTACTACAAGAATATTCATGCACCCGAAGTGTATACTTCCTTGAAGACTATTTTTAGAAGCTCTGAGTTTTTTTTCTTTATGGCATGGTAGATTAGGTCATCCTGGTCTTAGAATGATGAGGAATATAGTGAACAACTCACAAGGTCATGGCATTAATGTTAAAAATTTCCCGAATCATGAAGATTTTATGTGCCCTGCATGTGCCACCGGGAAATTAATAACTAGACCTTCTGTCATGAAAGTGCAAAGTGAAATCCCTGCATTCCTGGAACGCATCCAGGGGGATATTTGTGGTCCTATTCAGCCCCTGTCAGGGCCGTTTCGATACTTTATGGTGCTCATCGATGCTTTCTCGAAATGGTCGCATGTATGCTTGTTGTCAACAAGAAACCATGCTTTTGCAAAGCTGATCTCGCAGATCATAAGAATTAAGAATGCTTTCCCTGATCATCGCGTGAAGTCCATTAGAATGGATGCCGGAGAATTTACTTCAAAGGCATTTGATGATTATTGCACAAAGAACAGGATAGCGATTGAGCACTCCGTCTGCCGCACGTCCATACGCGAGAATGGACTAGCGAAGCACTAATAAAGAGGATTAAATTCATTGCGGACCGCTTTTGCGAGTTGTAACTTGCCCAACACTTGTTGGGGACACGCGATCTCGCACGCAGCAAAGACTTATCAATTTAGGACCATCGGCCTACAACATCCATTCTCCTATGCGACTTGTGCAGGATCACCCGAAGATCTCCAATCTTAGAAAATTTGGGTGTATGGTATATGTACCTATACCACCCCTTAGCGGACGCAATGGGCCTCTCCGTAAGTCCGGGATATCGTTGGTTATGAGAGTGCATCCATAATCAAGTATTTGGAACTCATGATGGAGACTTGCATACTGACCGATTCGATTGCATCTTTGGCGAGGATCGTTTCACGTCATTAGGGGAGAAATCAACCTTTGGATGAAAAATGCCAGAAATCATATGGCATTCCACCGATCCCGCATGACCCCGAACTAATGAAGCAAATCAAGAAGTCCGAAGATAATTGATTTGCGAATTTAGCAATGAACCGCTGATCACTTTTGTGATCCGAAGGCGTGGTTAAGTCGCATGTACCCGCAAGGAATGCACGAGAGAGGTGGAAATACCAAAGAAAATAGAAGGTATCCTTCAACTGTTGAGAGGCCTTAAAGAAAAGAGCGAAATCGGCTCCTCAAACCCAAAGTACCGGAGGCGTCCGAGAAAAGCGGCGAGAGGACTTACCACCACCAATCACGAAAATGCCCCAAGGAAAGAAGGGGCGGTTGAGACTGCACCGGAAAGAAGCCAACAGAAAGGCAATTCAGGACTTGAATCTTCCACTGAAGGAAGCCGCCGGAAATAATGTGTGCGCACACATAGGCGATGAAAAGCTAAAGGAACTTGCTCCTGCGATAGGGAATAGCAGTGAAATTTTTTTTGCGAGAATAGACACAGTCACAAAAGAATTGCACTTCTGGGCACCTGACACGGCGAGTTCGCGGATCGGAGACGCTGCTGACGCGTAGTCGTGGACAGGAATCGCTGCATTCGGCGAACAACGGCTCCAACCGCTGCATGCGTGGGGGCCGGCGTACGGAGGGAGGGAAAAAAGCGATACAGTTTATACAAGAATGGCCAGCACTAGAAAGAAGGAAATAGTTGATGTTATAGTTAAGGCTATTAAGAGCACATCTGAGTATGAACTTGAGGTGGCTTCCTCTAACAGGTAAACAGTTTCTGGTGAAACTTTGATATGCCCTTCTGTTCAATGTAGAATCTACTTTGAACAATTGCATGTCACATTTACCTAATTGTTTGGGAAAATGCGATTGAATTTTAGACTCTCAAAACTCTGTAAGGATTGTTGATAGATGATCCATTTTCCTATGAAGACCTATGCTCATAAGTACGAATGTCAACTGTAATTATTTTCTAAGAATTTCACTGTTTATAAAAATTACTAGTAGCTTCTGAACCTTCTCTCTGCTGTGTTGTACTTGTATTTTAACATTGGATTGTGGCTCTTGGCCCAATATTCTGATATGCCTGAAAACATCTCCTGCTTTGTATTAGTGTATTTCGTTAGCTTCTTTCTGCAGGTTTGAGTATCATGCTGCAGCTGAAGTGATTAAAGAAGTTGAATTTGAGGAAGTTGATGGTACGTATCAATGCTAACATTATACAATCTAGACGTGCCTATGAGCCTATACTTCATTCCATTCTTCATCAGGGCTAGATTAATTAGCTTCTTCCAAGTAATCGAGTAAATGACTTAATCTAGCCCTCCCTTTGTACGCTGGGCCCCACGCATGCAGCGCCTGCCGTCTTGTTCCGCCGAATGCAGCAGCAATTCCAGTCCGCGGCTAAGCGTCAGCAACGCCTCTAATCCGCGAATTTGCCGTGTCAGATGCCCAGAAGTGCAATTCTTTCCCGACAGTATCTATTCTTGAAAAAAAAACATTTCCAGCAAAAATTTCACGAAATACGAACAACCAATCACCACGACGTTACCAAACAAACGGATGCCAACACAAGCACCAAACCAGACAACACCGTGACCGTAAAAGCCGGCTCACGCCGCAGCCGTCCAAGTGCCAACGCCCTCCTCCCACCGCGTGCAGCTGGCACAGTCCACAGAACCCACGAATTCCGTGGCGACCCAACCAATCCAATCCCAACGCAAGCGATCTCCACCCGCGTGCCGTCCCGACTTAGGTCTAGCCGTCTCCATCCCACCACCTCCCCCAAGCCTCCCGTCCGTCCGGCCGGGCCGCGCCGCGCCGCGCCGCGACCCAATCCACCCCACTCCGCCACGCCTCGTCCCGTCTCGTCGCTCGCACCTCACCTCGCAGGCAGGACTCGCTCGCTCGATCCGCGCGCGCCATGGCCTCGGACCAAACCCTCCCACTCCAAGTAATCCCCACCCCGTCCAACCCTAACCGGATCCCAGCCCCGGCCCCAACCGCACCCATCGCGGACCCGACCCCGCCCTCCGCCTCCGCCGCGCGTAAGCTCCCCATCAAGCGCCGCTCCCCGCCGCGGCCGTCCTCGCCCTCCTCCTCCCCCGCCTCCTCCGACCAGCACCAGCAGCCGCCGTTCAAGTTCCAGCGCATCTGGTCCGAGTCGGACGAGCTCCGCTTCCTGCAGGGCCTCCTCGGCTGCGGCGCGCAGGGCCTCGTCTTCCCGCGCGACCTCAACGTCTTCTACGACCGCTTCTCCGAGTCCATGCCCCAGCCCTACACCCGCTCCCAGTTCTCCGAGAAGCTCCGGCGCCTCAAGAACAAGTACCGGAACGTCTCCGCGCGCGTCGCCAGGGTGCTCGACCCCGCCCGCCTCGCCCCGCACGACCGCGACGTGCTCCACCTCTGCTCCCGCCTCTGGGACCCTGCCAACGCTGCCACCTCGCCCTTCGCGGCCAACGCCGGCACGTCCGGGAACAAGCGCCGCCGTGCCAACCCCCGCGGTGGCGCTGTTTCCCCGCTCGCTCTCCCGGCACCCTCTGGGGACAGCAACTCCCATGGTTACAATGGGATTAGTTCCGCCAGTCCGGGCGCGTTCCCTGATGGGAGGGCCGAGGATACGATGTATCTTGAGCAGGAAAGCCTGCACCTTTATGATATCAAAGGTGCTGCCCTTGTAGCTGACGGCAACCTTGATGGGCTCAAGAAGGAGCAGTCTGAGAATGTAGCTGCTCTCCCCAACATTGGGGATAACGGAGTTGGCAATGATAATAGAAACTGCAAGGTTGTGGTGCCATGTTGCAATGAGCATTGCATGGCAAATGCCGTGCTGGATATATTTGAGGAATGTTTGAGGGAGGCAAAGGCCAATGGGATTATCTGTGGTGTCAGTTTGGATGGGAGCACTGAGGATAGTGAGCTCGCAAAGCGGTGGAGGGCGCAGAGAATTGATGAGCTTGATGTGTTGAGCCGGAGGCTCAGGTTGCTCATTGAGGATGCTGCAGGGGTTATAAACTGAGTGAGATATTGGTAGTTTTGGTGATGTGCTTCCACCTGCCGCATTTGTATAGAAACTAGGTTATTATGCTATGCTTTTGTAGTGCCTCGCTAGCTTGGGCCTTGCTTTAGCTGGTCTGTTATAACTTATATGTATGTACATCGCTACGGATATTGTTGTTTAGTTTAATCATTTCAGCAGCATAGTATTACGTGATTCCAGCATTGTTGTTTATATAGCCTCCTGCTGTTGGTATCATTTTTAATTGACGATAATGATAACTAGTTCGTGTAGCTTCAGCCATTTCACCTTCTTAGAAGCTGTTGTTACTTACAAGTTGTGAGAGAGTGACATGCTGTTTCCTTGTGAACCACTTCTATTCTGAATGCTTTTTTCTTAACCCACCTTAATGCACTTTCTACTCGCTTCACTTTAATGTCTGAATTCAGCCTGATATCCTGAGCATGAGTGGTGGATTATTGCATAAGAAATGTGGTAGCTTGTCAAACGATACTCGCATCATCAGAAATATCAATCCTGAATAAAGACTCTATACAGCACAAAAATTGGCAATATTCATCATGGAAGTTTGGGCTTTTCATTTGATTGTCATGTGATCCTTCTGTAGACTTGAGCAGTTATGTTGTGCAATTTTGGTGTCACTAGCAAGAATAGTTGAACTTTGTGTTCTAGCTAATTTTGTATGTTGATATGATCAGTTCATTTTGATGAAGATTTTGTATGAGTCTATTTTGTTTTGAGACATTTATTGGCGACCAATTGAAGCCAAGTTTGATTTTGCCCTTCCTATACTGGTGAAAGAGAACAAGGTATAGAAGCATCTGCCTCGTCTTAGTCTGACCAAGTGTCTTGTTGGTCGGACTATTAACTAAATTGTTGGATTACATCCTTTGATGCAATATGAGAAATTGAGAATAATGATGAATACAATTTTTTTATATCAATAATAATCACTATACAGTCTGCAGCAGGCCTATCCCACTTATGTTCTTAGCTTACTATTGTACAATGTTTTTATAATTAGCTTATTGAAAGACCATGTGAAGGTCCAAGTGTGTAACGAGTAGGGGTGAAAAAAAAAACTCAAAACTCATAAGCTAAACGAGTACTCGAAAACTCGGCTCGACTTGGCTCGAACTCGTTCCTTAACGAGTCGAGCCGAACTGGGATTTGAACTCGTTATCTTAACGAGTTAGCGAGTAACTCGTTTAGCTCGAAAAAACTCAACCCACAAGCCACAAGTGACAAGCCAACCCAACTTGTTCAACTACCCAAGCAAAAATCCTTCGGACTCCACTCGCCAGTCCTCCATCCGAGTACCCCTTTCTCCCCCTTGCTCGCGCCACCACCCGAGTACCTGACGGGTCCTGATCCCTACCACCCCTCGCTCGCGCCGCCGCTCCCCTCCCCCTTGCTCGCACTGGCTCCATCCTCCCCTTCCTCTTGCTCTCGTTAGCCGTCGCTGCCTCCCCTCCCTGCATCCGCCCGGATCCAGCCCTCCTAGGGTTTATGTGCACTGCACAGGAGAGGAACACAGCGACGAGTGGCACATCGAACCTCTCCTTCGGCCACCGTCTCCATCCCTTCCAGCCACTGCTTTGGTCCTACTCCGCCCGTGCTCCTGCGGCCTCCGTGTGATGGAAAAACAACAAAGCATGGAGTCGAAGAACAAGGTAATGAGGATGAGGCAGGCTTGTAGCTCTGATTCTGCTTCATGCTCCACATCGATAGTGGCGGCAAACCATGCAAAGCCTCCACGATACGATCCGGTGCTGCTTCCCCTTACTACCGCATCTGCCCCAACATCGGTTTGTGGCTCTCATCTCGATTAGCACTTTTCCAATTTTACCAGAGATACTTTAAGATAACCCTAACTTAGAACGCCAGATTGCTGGAATCATGATTGATTGATTGTTAATATTTCCAAGATTCTTAATTAAGACACAAGGCACAACTGCACTATATATTGAAACATCATACAACTATTTTCATGGTAGAAGCTAACGAAAAATATAAGAAACTCTCTTTTGCATGACACCCTAAACAGCAACAACACCTAAGAAGTTTAATTTGACATGTCATTAGTGCGCAATGGAGAATCTCATACGGAATTAGAGGCATTATTCTTTATGTATAATTTATCTATCTAGTTTTACTGTCGCTTTCTCAATACACTTGGGTTGCCATTTGAATATCTTGATACCTTCTTCATTTTAAGCATAGCAAAGCTTATGGCCTTTGGATGCAGTGCTGGAAAGAGCTCAAATGGTTAACAGACTACAGCTTGGAGAAATGTGGTCAATAAAATTGCAAATTGGGTCCTGTAAAATTGCATGCTCGAACTTAACGAGTCAAGTCGAGCCAACTTGAGCTTTTAATGTGTCGAGTTGAGATCGTTAAGTTAATGAGTCGAGTCGAGCTGAGTTGGCTCGTTATCCACCCCTAGTGATGAGTAATTGACTGTATTCGAGCTTTTGGTGCTCAAGGTTGAGTTTGATTTGAGTCTGTCCTGGCCGAAGACCAGTGGTCGGACTTCGAGTGGTCTGGACTTTGGCTGGTCGAAGACCAGTGGTCGAGTGACTCTCGAGTGAGAATTAAGAAGTATCGAGTAAGGATGTTGCCAGGTCGAGCGGCAGGTTAGCTCGATTACTGCCAAGTTATGGTTTGGTCGAGTAATACCCCGTCGGCCTGTGGTTGAGTGACTCGAGTAGAGTGAGAATCGATAAGTATCGAGTAGGCTTACTCGATGCTCGATATCGACTCATCGACTCGATTTTGAGAAAAGTGGGTAATACTATGTGATGTGTTTCCTTGTTTTTGATGGTTACAGGATCACAATGCAAGATCATGGTGAGACGAAGGATGACCAGGACTAGGCGAGGTGCGTCGGAGGTCCAGACGGTTGAGGATCGCCGAAAGATGATCGGAGACGGAGTCGCTGTGAACCCAGAAGAAAAGGAATGGATGAGATGTAGCTAGGAGCTGCTCGGATCAAGTAGGGCCGTCAGGTCGCGGTCTAGGTGATAGAGTAGCGAGTCTAGTTAGTATGCCTTGAAAACCCGGTGTGCTTGTTGGGTTTCGGGTTAGCCCAGTAAGGCTATGTGTGGGAGTCATCCCAACCCTTGATGGTGGTCCTTAGGGTAGAATGAACTCATCCAAGGGTAGAGGGTGACTAGGGGTGGAAAAAAAACTCGAAACTTGTGAGTTAAACGAGTACTTGCAAACTCGGCTTGACTCGACTCGAACTCGTTCCTTAATGAGTCGAGTCGAGCCATGATTTGAACTCGTTTATATAATGAGTTAAATGGGCCAATTCACGAGTTTAACGAGTCCTCCAAGTCGGCAAGTATAGCTGTATATGTATGAGGCGAAGATGATAACACATAGTATACCGTATAGTCTCAACAGTAATCCTCCTCTCAGATGGCAATATCGAGTTTAATGAGTTTAACGAGCCAACTCACGAGTTTAACGAGTCGAGCCGAGCTTAGGTTTAAGCTCGTTAAGATAACGAGTCGAGTCGAGCTGGCTCGTTATCTTAACGAGTTTAATCGAGCCGAGTCGAGTCGAGCCGAGTTGTCTCGTTATCCACCCTTAAGGGTGACTCAAGAGTAGTATAAATAGAGAGGGAGTGGTAGCCTTCTCCTCTTGAAGGTTTTTTTTTGCTCCTTTGAGCTTTTTGCCCACTTTGTTGTGAGGTTTTGTAAACCTCCCTTCCAGGAATAAAAATCATTTTCTCTTATGCTTGAATTTACATTACGCATTAAATTCAGCAACTTACTTTGAAGCATTTAAATTATGCACTTACATTCTTGCAATCTACTTATACGCAATTTGGATTTGCCTCCTCTCCTACTTGCTATTGCCTCTTATTTCAAAGGATCGTTGCGTTCTTATTGCAATAAACTGATCTTGTGTTCTTGAGTGATTCATTCTTGTAGATCGTGTTTGCGGAGATTTTAACTTGAATTCTTGCTTGCTGTGACAAGTGGGAAGTTGTCCAAGATCATCTTGATCATCAAAACCCCATGAGCAAGTTCAAGATCAAGTTATGGTGTTTAGTCCGAACTTGGTGTGTCTTTCCTTCTAGGCAAAAAGGTCAAAACTTTGACACCAATCTTTGCGATTGAAGGTTGGAATAAGTTCCTAACATCCTTAAAATCACATCTATCAAGTTTTATAAGTTTTTGTCTAGCCGATCAAAAGATTCCACAAGATTTGATTTTGAGACGTGTTGTTTTCAAACTATGTTCTTGCTGCTGTTCTTGAGTCCGGTGCTACCGGTCTCCCTACAGTAGCACCGCCCATACAGAGTAGTTATTACTTCTCATTTGCTCCTTTTGATTGATTTGTTTGTGGGCTTGGTTGAATCATTTTTGAGTGGGGGAAATTTCAGATTTGAAATCATTCACTCCCTCTGATCGCCACTTCGGTCCTCCACTTATTTATATAAGCAAATTGTGTTTTCAGTTTAAGTATTATGTCTTTACTGATACTCAAGTACTCATTGGATACCACTTATGTTCTTAGCTTACTATTGTACAATTTTTCATAAGTAGCTTATTTATAAAAGCAAATTGTGTTTTCAGTGAAAGTATTATGTCTTTACTGATACTCATTGGATAGCAAATCTCCATATGCCTCTTTTGCCGTATGCCCTATTGCTTGATGATGTGGTGCTGGTGGTGATTGTCTGCACGCTTGGTCGGGCTATAGTTGCTTGCATGAGTTATTAATTATATTTCTGCTGGGGAGCAATTAAGCCCTGGTGAGCATCAATTGAAGAATCAGAGTACAGCAAAATTGATGCATCAATAATTCAATATACTAGTATGGTTTCCATCCAACATCGGAACGCCTGTGTATTGTAATTACAATACCTAAAATAGATACAGTTTTCAAGTATCTTGTTTGAACCATGTCATAATTAGCTTAAAAGTAGCAGATGTGAAACTTCAAATCTGGTTTGCTCATTTCATTTTAGGATGCATGGTAGCACAGTGCTCATTTGTAATAACTGTAGCAGATCCATTGTTATTGTTAGATCTCAGCATGACATTAGAGGAAGTTGGAGTAAAGGTTAATGTTTTCCTTTTTAGATAAATAAAAGCATACTTCATACATATGTATGTTTCCACGCTAATCGGAAGCATATCCTTCTAAGTGTTGTGTTGTTTGTAACTAGGCCCTTCATTTCAGGCATGTCTGCTTATATGGCAGTATTTCGTGATGTAACGTTGTGAATTCTTTCATTAAAATGATGCTCCGGAAAAACTGAATTTCGCGGATGTGTAGTACACGCACATAAGTTTTTCAGATTTTTGGAACAATGGTTCACTTGATTTTTGGATATTTTGGCAAAAGGTCAGCACATTCCCGTATGCTCAACTGAATGCTTTCATTTTCAAATAATGCATTTGTTTTTTTTTTGGTGGTTCCTAAGTGATTTTTTTTTTCTGTATAAGCATACTGATTATTAATTCTGGGTGGTAGAGACGATGTTTTTGCAGATCTGGATCTAACTTTTTGTTATAGCATTAGTTATTATGTACTGAAATGTGTAGGTTGGTTTCGTAAAAGGAAATGTAGTGGTATTTTGGATGCAGGAGACAACTAGGCATACTATGTAATATAAAAGAAACATGATCAGAGCATCATAGTTCAGATAACTTTTTACAAACATGTTGTGTTACATTGTTGACAAAAGAACGGTAGTTGATTTTTGGTGCTTCTGCTCTTATAAGCAAGGTGCATGGTCAATAGCATATACTTCTGTTTATATTTAGCTGGATAATTTGTCCCTGCACGCCATTTTGAATGAATCAAACAAAGGTTCTGAACTACAGCTGATCTTGACCAATTATGTCATGCACGTAAGTTTATTGGATTACTTTTGAGTTCTGTGCGTGTTGTAAATCCGCTTCAGTTAACTGAAGCAGGACAGGACTCTAGTACCAGGAGATCTTGGCTTAGTTAGCTTTACTAGGTAGGATTGCGTGCTACGCCGACGCGCCCCTTTTTTTTATGAGTGTTGTACACGTTTGAGAGAAAAAGAAAATATTGTAACATAAAAAAATGTCAGCGTATTTCGATGGAGTATTATTTGTCATGCAGTTATTCTAACCTACATACTTCTATACCTCTTTATAATGCATCTAAGCATTCTTTTCTACGTCCACCCCAAATAATGCACCCCACTAGAGATGGCTCAACCTTCATGCACCCAGCGAAACGTCCCCATAAACTTGCCTCCATCAAAATTAACCTCTCAGATCTTTCCTCAGTTTTACTCACCCACATCTGATGGCCATTGTTTAATGTGTCTAATTCATCCCTGTAGCCCACAACAGATCTCCCCTCACCTCTAGTATCATCTCAAGGAAAAGGAAACAAATATCCTGGAATTAAAGAAAAGGTAACAAACGTTCTAGAAAAGGAAAAGACCATATATTACGTGCTGAGAAAAGGAAACCGAAAAACAGGGCACTATACTAGTGTATAGCAGTTACACGCTGTATAATTTGACAACTTATCTAATTGTGAATGGAAGGCAAAATACCCAAAGCAAATTTGGCGGAAATCGTGATATTCCCAGGTCGATCATGTGCCATACTTTTATAGGAAAGAATGCAGGACAAACTTTTTACATGCAGTATAATTTGATAACTTATCTGCTTGTGAATGAAAGGCAAAACGGCAGCTGCAAGCAGCAAAGGAACAATGGAGGCTTTTGTCAGGAGCCTAATGTATTAAAACCCGCACAATCCGTATAGAAGATAGCCCCAAGCAAGAAAATCAGGAATTGACCTCGAAATCTAAATGTCCAACTTCAAAGAGAAGCAAACATGAGCATGTTAACATTAATATATGTGGGATAAGCGGTATCCATAAAAGGAAACTAAAACAATTCAATGTGAGTACCCGAATACGTACGAAAAGACGGCTGATTATATGCTATAGCAGTAGAAATCTCAAGGAAATTACTCTAATATCTGTTTTTTCAGGAGAAGTAGATAAGACACATCAGTACCATGCTAGCTATATTAACCAGAGATGATGGACTAATGGAAGAAATTTCAAACAAAATTGAGTTCAGAAATTAATTCAATACCAATGTACTTGACGACAGTTGAAATAACAAAGGCAAAAGACAGAAGATTCACCTGTAGTATTCCAGCAGTATGCGTTCCTACGACATAAATCCTCTTGCTCCTTGAGTCCACCGAAGTGCTCTTGACTATTCATAGATGACCTCAGGAAAGCAAAAACCACGAACTAAAACAAGGTAGCTGTAGTGTCAAAAATGGATGTATACCTATGTAGCATCCTAAAATGATAACATAACACATCAGCGCCACCTTAGAAAGAGCTCATCATAGCTCTAAAAAATGCAGCTTACTCTATATGCAAGGCCAAACCAGAGCCTTAAGAATAATGTAGGTCTGCAACTTTGACCTTCTGCGTGGGTGATTCTCTTCTTAAAGCATTCTGACATCTACTATTTGAGAAATGTTATCTCTGAAAGCAATTAATACATAAAGGTATAAAGCAATTACCGACCTCATCTCAATATTGAATCGAAGTGCCGAATTGGACTTTTGGACTGAAACCTAGATTCAACACACATTAAAAAACGTATACAACATGTCAAGTGCTTAAACATATCTGTCTACACAAGGGAAGGAACAGCTGTAGCAGAGCAAGGATGCAGTCGATCAAACTTGGTATAACCGAGTGTAACATCGTAAGGTCGTTGCAAGCTTTCCCACGCAATTGTGCAATTTTCTCAAATGTTGCACAAAGATACATCAGATTCAATAATAAATACAGAAGGTAAGAACTCTGTCAAACTGTACATTTTCATTTGGTGTAATCAAACATCTGCAGATGTGTCAATACCCATCTAACAAAAAAGTGGCAATAACCTTATATGTGTTCTAGTTAGGCAACTGGAATAGCATGGTCAGATTTGATGCAAATTAGAAACTCAATGTAAACATAAAACAAATTTAATTAGAACAGAGGGCGTATCTAATTCAAATAGAAGGCAGGTGCTATCATCCAAGCTAACTAGCTTTGAGGACAAAAAATAAGATAAAAAAATTATGAGAAAATGCAATTGTAGCTCCTAAATTGATCTGTCACCATATGGAAAATTATGGTAAAATTGAAGTGTGAAGCAGAAAAAGAGTAACATACGATGGCTTGGAACTATATATTTTTCTGTGACAGAATGAGCTGTAAATCCTAAGGAAATAGAAACAAAAAGATTAAGTTATCATTCATATAAAAATTCTTTCAATTTGTCCCAAGTGAATTTGAGTTTTGGCCAAAAATTTTAAGGGTGGTATGACAAAACAATACGTGCTAGGTGCCTAGTTCAAAACGGAAGAAATTAGTTTCAAGTTATCACTCCATACAATATGCTATCTGATGTTTGCGATTTGATGTGCAACAAACCAATTTAGCACGCACACACACAAAAGAAAAGGAGTACAAACCTAATATCCCAACAAATTTAATTAGGAGACCAAACAACCCTTGCAGCTTTGAAAGAAAAAATGTTCCTTGATCGAAATAGGTCGTTTAATTTCAACAACCTGAAATAACATTGAGAATGCGGTTATGCCACAATGAAACAAAAGCACAGTACTATGGGAATACGCATGCTCCACTGTCAGAATAGCGAATGCAATGGTCAACCACTAACAATATCATTATCAGGCTAAAGTTGTACATATCTGTGATAACAAGTTCAATTATGATTTCGAGTATCCATTTGCCTACAAAAGATTGTATGTACATGATATAAGCTCACCATTACAGTATGTCCAGGTCAAGAGGAACTGACTACAGCTCATTAAGTTCCCCATCGCTTATACAGAAAAGGAAGGTGATCCTCCAATTTCTTTTTGAAATATTTTTACACTGGACATAGGAACAACCGAACAACAGAAATGTTAAAATAGTGTGGTCACCTGCAGGCAAAAATGGTATTATACAGGTATTCTCCTTTGAAATCAAATAATTTTTTTTGGACCTAAAGATAAAATATAGACATATAAAACTAAACTTCATTCCTATATATATTAAAGAAAATACTGGGACACAACTACCGAAATGAAAAAATTGCATTGTCAAAACACAGCTTGCGTAATACATGTAAAACATCAAGGACAGAAGTTAAATTGAAAGGCTTGCAAAAAGGAGTTGAAATTCCACATCTTGGTAAGGATCTGTACATTTCGGTGACGCTTGAGCCGGAGCAGGAGACGGCCTGTCACGCCGCATTGATCCCTGTTAATATCATTAAAGAAACATTGTAAACTCTGTACTTGAAGATATCCCTTATTGATTGCTAGTAAATAATCACAATATGTTATTAAATACACAAAATTTGCCACTTAAGGAATTCTATTGACCCCGGAGTTTGCAGAAAGAACCTGCTAGAACTTCTTTAACAATTCTGGGGAAGCCTTGTCAATTTCAGCTCTAAGTATTGCAATGGGACATTTGACCACGCAGTATTAGATAAAATATCACAGATCAAGCATTTGAAGCCCTTTAGTCATCAACAGTCATTGCAAAAGGGTGAAGCAATACAACAGCTTGGATCTCATGAAGTTTTGCCAACTCCACACTTACCTTTGCTAACAAACACAATAAATTGCTACCGCTCAATAAAGCAACATTTAGTGTCTCTTGCTGCTCAAACTCAAATAACTCACACAAATGTACGACATGGCACCATAAGTAAATTATAAGCTATCATTTGTATTTGAAGAAAACTATCTATACAAAAAAAATGATGAACTGTTAATTTAAGCGAAAATCGGTAGGGCCATGTTTGTTTTGGAAATCAATGAAACTCAGTACTTTCACAAAGAATGGTTGTCCAATATTGTACCAGTGATTAAAAAGAATGGCAAGTCAGCGGTTATGTGTTGACTTCAGAAACTTGAATCTTGCCACTTCAAAGGATGAGTACAGTACATGGACTTTATAGCTTAGAGCAGGTTATCAGGTATAAGGGAAAAAAAAGAAATAAACTGCACTGAACTAATGTCAGCTCTAGAAGTGTAGAATGGAAGCATAAGACTATAATTTGTCATACATTCAACCTAGAATTAGTAGTTACAATATAAAATAGCCAGCCTTTAACCGCAACGTATAATTTAATGAGTTTTTTTTAGAAAAAACTGTATAGCCTAATGCAAAGATATATTTGTCAAGGGCGCTGACGCCCAAGACGGCAGGACCTCGACTACGTAGCTCTTAGCCTCGGCTGGTAGAGGCGTCGGGGTTTCTGCCCGGCGGCCCGATGATGAAGGGGATGAGACTAAGAGGAGAAAGAACAGGAGACTAGAGATGGATAATTCTTTCTTACTTCCAAAGGGTGCTTATTCTATCCAATATATAGGCACGTAGCCTGCTAAGAAAGGAAACAACTAACAAAGGAAACAAACCCCCTGATTCTAGCTTGCCTTGCATGCCGATTAAGAAAGGAAACAAACCCCCTGATTCTAGCTTGCCTTGCATGCCGATTAAGAAAGAAAATAGCTAACAAAGGAAACAAACCCCCTGATTCTAGCTTGCCTTGCATACCGATTCTGCATGTCTGCTGCTTTCCTAAATCGGGGGCGCTGGTGGTTGTTGCTCTTGGCGCTGGTCGGCGCTGTAATGCCCCACATGACATCTCTCCCTCGATGAGCGGCTCGTCCTCGAGCCGAAACGAGTAGTGATCGATGAAGTGTCGGCATCTTCCCGTGGCGACGCCGCCGTCTCGCCTTCCGGTGTACCGATGGTGCGAACGCCCAGCCAAGCGAGAGCGGAGGGCGTGTTCGATTCCGTGACGGCGGCGCCATTGTGGATCGAGGAAGAGGCGGGCGGTGCGGACAAGGGCGTCTTAAGCGAACTTCTTCAAGAGGCCCGCATGGAACACGTCGTGGGCGGGCTCGGGAAGCGACTCGGTGGTAGGCGGCGTCGTTGATGACGGCGATGATGCGGTGCGGCCCGTAGAAGCGCGGCAGCTTCCGATGTCGGCACGTGAAGCGAAGATGCGGCCCGTTAGCGCGATCGGAGCGGACAAGCGCCTACCTCGTATCGGACATCCTGTGATGCAGTCGTGAGTGGCGCTTGTAGACGGCTGGGCTTGCTCAAGGCGGAGGCGGATGTCGGCGAGAACTCGTCCGTTCGCCATGTTCTTAGCGACCGCGCGACCCTTGTTTCACGGGCTCATAGGAAGCGGATGGAGGGTGGGTCACGGCCGTGAACCACCCGGAGCGGTGTGTCGCGGGCCTTGGGATGGTAAGCGGTGTTGTAAATATACTCGCCGAGAGCTAAGCGCAACCATTGTCGAAGCGATCTCGGTGAAGCGGCGTAGGTACATGGCGATGACCTTGTTGGCGACCTCGTCGGCGTCGGATGAGGATGGAAAGGCGGCGTCATGTGTAGTTTGGCGCCGATGAGGCGCATCAACTCCGCCGAAGATGGAGGTGAAGGCGGGTCCGATCCAAAACCATGGGTAGGGTACACCGTGAAGGCGCACGATCTCGGCAAAGAAAACTGCGCCACCGACTCCGCCGGTATGCGGGTGTGCGAGGAATGAAGTGGCGTGCTGGCAAACGATCCACCACCGTGAGGATGACGGACTTACTCCTGCGCGTGGCGGCGCCTCGGCGAAATCAAGCCCAATGTCCGTCCGGACCGCGGTGGGCACGAGCGTGGCGGCCGGCCGGTGCAGATGGTCCGACTTGTAGCGTTGGCATGTGGCGCGCGCGTCGTAGTCTGGACCGCTTCGCGATGTTGGGGAGTGAAAGTCGCGGCGTGAAGCGGTCGCAGTCGTTGGGCGCCGTGACCGTCGTCGTGCAGCGGCGGAGATGAGCTCGTGAAGGAGCGGTGGCGCAGCGGGATGTAGAGGTGGCCGTTGAACGCCACAAGGCCGTCGAGGCGACCGGAGGCGGTGGCGCCGCTGCTGCGAGCTCTCCAGAGCGCTACGGGCCGGGTCGGTGGCGTGGGCTCGGCGGAGCGATCGGCGAAGTCGAAGCTTAGGCGGAGATGGCGAGATCGCCGGTTCGTCTGTGTCACGTCGGGGCGAGCATCGCCACCGTGTTGGTGCTCACGGCCTTGTACTCCACGAAGAAGTCGAAGCCGAGTAGTTTGCCCGCTGATGATCTTTGCGGTATGGTGGCGGGCGGGTCGAGTAAGAACTTGAGGCCGAAATGATCGGTCACGTGCGAGCGGCGACCCCAAAGGTATGGCGCCCGATGGCGAATGGCGACAGCGAGGCCAATGAGTTCGCGCTCGTGGCCGTCGAGGATCGGTGGCGTGGTCGCGACGGTCGTGAAGAATGATCTGGTCTTTGCCTTGTATGAGGACGGCGCCAACCCATCGTCGGCGTCGCGCTCAGCGACGAAAGGTGGTTGAAGTCGGGCGGCGTGAGCACAGCGTCGTGGTGACAGCGGTCTTGGCGCCGTGAATCTTGCCTCGGCCTCGGTGGACCAGAGAATCCTCGCTGCGGAGAAGGCGGTGAGGTCGGCGATCGGCCGACGTTTTACGAACTTGCGGTAGTAGCCCGCAAGGCCGAGGAAGCCGCGCCGCCTGCGAGCATCGGGAACCGACCAATCCACGGCGGCTTGTACCTTGGCGGATCCATGGCGGCGCCGGCGAGATGATGTGACCGAGGTAGGAGATGGAGTCGGCGCCGAACTCGCGCTTTGATCGCTGACGAAGAGGCGGTCTTGGTGGAGAACGTCGAGGGCGGTGCGCCGCGTGGCGAAGTGATCGGTCCACGTGGTCTTTGTAGAGAGGATGTCATCGAAGAAGACGAGGACGAACCGACGGAGGAACGGCCGCGGATGTCGTTCATGGCGCTGGAGCGTTGCGGGCGTTGCACAACCCGAGCGGCATGACCGGGAACTTCGTAGAAGCCGTCGTGTGTGCGGACGCGGTCTTGGCAATGTCCTCGTCGCGCATCCGGACTTGATGGTAGCCGGGCGGAGATCCGGCTTGGAGAAAAAGCGGGCGCCGTGGAGCTCGTCGAGGAGTTCGTCGACCACCGGGATTAGGTGCGCGTCCTTGGCCGTGATCGCGTTTAGAGCGCGAAAGTCGACGCAAAAACGCCAAAGCCATCGACCTTCCGCACTAGCGGCAGGGAGGAGAAGGCGAAGAACCTGCGGATGATGCCTGCTCGAAGCATGGCGGCGCCAGCGTTCAACTCGTCCTTGTGCGCGCGGGGTATCGGTAGGGACGGATCGCCACCGGTGCCGACCACGGAAGTAGCGTGATCTGCGTGGTCGCGGGGCGTGGCGGCATGCCGCTGGCTCGGTAAAGGCTGCGGCGAACTTCGTCGAGGAAGTTTGGCGAGAGATCGTCGCCGGTGCACGCCGCGATCTTTGGCCGGAAGAGCGGCTCGCCACGCCAACCTACAGTGATCGCCGCGCGGAAGGTCATGGTGGGCGCCAAGTCGGAGGAGGATGGGTCCCGAGACGCGAGCCGCTGCGTTCCCGGACCACGTCGTGGCCGGCGAGGTAGAGCGAAGAAGTCCGCCGAGAACGCCTCGCCGTTGATGGAGAATGGCGCGCCATGGTGACACGCCGGAACGCGATGCGTGGTCGCCGTTTACCACCTTAACTGCGGTTGCCCTCGGTGAAGGCCGGGCGCGAGTGCGGAGGCGCCTCCTCGGCGACGAAATTGTGGGTGGGCCGGTCGAGGAGGCGAGGAGGAGACACCGCCGAGTTGGATGCACATTTGCATCGTCTCGGCGAGTGCGGATCTGCGTGATCGCGTGGGCCAGAGATCTGCGGCTCGTCGGTGGCCGGCTCGTCGGCCCCGGCGTCCCCCTCGTCGTCCTCGAGTGCCAAGTCGAGGAGGAAGATGCGTTGGCATACACGGTTGTGGCCGCGCCCGAACTTCTCGTTGCAATTGAAGCAGAGGCCCAGGCGGCGTCGCTCCTCCATCTCCGTCTGGGACAGGCGCTTGACCGGCGCTTTCATCGCAGCGGTGGTTCTTTGAAGCGGCCGGCCGTGGTGGCGCAGCAATGCGAGTCGCGACGAGGCGCCGGCAGAGGCCTACGTGCGAGTGGCGAGGTTGTGGCGTGGAGGCCCAGCACCGATCGATCGCGCGCTCAGCTTGCGCGAAACTCATGGCGACGGCGAGGATGCGGGTTGTGGATCTCGGCGTCGAGGCCGAGGCGATTCTGCGGCCGGATGAAGAGCTGCGCTACGGGCTTAGTGAGTCTTGCCCGTGGCGAGAAGCGAGGCCTCAAACCGTCCCCAGTACTCGGCAGCCCGAGCCGTCGTCTGCATGCCACGAGTTCGCCGGCGGGTTGGAAGCGAGAGCGGTCCAGCGGGTATGGCGGCTTCGGTGAAGCGCCTCGCGGTGGTGTGCCCTCGTCGCTTGAATCTGCATGAACCAAGTGGGCACCCGCCTCCGGGTTGTATGATGCCATCCATACCTTTTCCTCTTCGGGATCGTTGTTGGTGAAAATAGGACTCGCCCGAGTGATGAGCGCCAGGATCGGATTTCCGTCAAACTTGGGAAAATCCATCTTACGGAAACGCGGGCGATCGTTGTGGTGCGCGCCATGCGGCCATTGTGGCCCGACGAGTCGGTGGTGCGTTGCTCGGCGTGTCGAACTTGGTGCGCAGGTCTCGGCGGACGCGTCAACACAGTGATGAGGGCGCGAGATCGGTATCGTCGATTCGGCCATTGGTGTGGATCTGACGGAATTAGGGATGACGCCGCGGCGGAAGTGGGCGGGGACCGGCATTACGGTAGCCGACCCAGCGCTCAAGAGCAACAACCACTGCGCCCCGATTTAGGAAAGCGGCGGACATGCGAAATCGGCATGCAAGGCAAGCTAGAATCGGGGTTTGTTTCCTTTGTTAGCTATTTCCTTTCTTAATCGGCATGCAAGGCAAGCTAGAATCAGGGGGTTTGTTTGCTTTGTTAGTTGTTTCCTTTCTTAGCAGGCTACGTGCCTATATATTGGATAGAATAAGCACCCTTTGGAAGTAAGAAAGAATTATCCATCTCTAGTCTCCTGTTCTTTCTCCTCTTAGTCTCATCCCTTCATCATCGGGCCGGGCGAAACCCCGACGCCTACTGCCGGTAGGGCTACGAGCTACGTGGTCGAGTCCTGCCGTCTTAGGCGTCGGCGCCGCCTGACAACTTGGTATCACGATCCGAGCACTCCTCGCTCTACACCGCCGGTCCCCGCCCGCCAGCCGCCCGTCGTCCCCCGATTCGCCGGATCCACACCAATGGCGAATCGGCGGCGGTACCGATCTCGCGCCCTCATCACGAGTTGACCGCGTCCGTCGAGACCTGCGGACCAAGATCGACACGCTCGAGCAACGCACCACCGACTCCTCGCCGTCGGGCCACGGCCGCGCGTGGCGGCGCGCGCCACAACGCATCGCCGCCGCGTTTCGAAAGATGGATTTTCCCAAGTTTGGCGGAAATCCGATCCTGGCGTTCATCGCTCGGTGCGAGTCCTATTTTCACCAACAACGCATCCGGAAGAGGAAAAGGTATGGATGGCATCATACAACACGGAGGCGGGTGCCACCGTGGTTCATGCGATCTCGGCGCGACGAGGGCACACCACCGTGGGCGCTTCACCGAGCCGCTCAATACCGCTTTGGACCGCCTCTGCGCTCCAACCCGCTCGGCGAACTCGTGGCATGCGAGCCGACGGGCTCGGTCGTCGAGTACCGGACCGGTTTGAGGCCACCTTCCCACCGCGCCGCGCGCTCCACTGAGCCCGAAAGTGCGACTCTTCCGCGCCGGCTGCTGCCGCCTCCTCGGCCTCGGCGTCGAGATCCACAACCCGCGATCCTCGCGCGTCGCCATGAGTTTCGCCGCAAGCTAGAGCTGCGCGATCGGTCTGTGAGGGCCTCCACGCCACAACCTCGCCACTCGCACGAGAGGGCCTCTGCCGGCGCCCTCGTCGCGACTTCGCATTACTGCGCCCGATCCACCACGGCCGCTTCCAAAGAACCACCGCTGCGATGAAAGCGCCGGTCAGCGCTGTCCCAGAGCGGAGATGGAGGAGCGGCGCCGCTGGGCCTCTGCTTCAATTACAGCGAAGTTCGGGCGCGCCACAACCGTGTATGCCAGCGCATCTTCCTCCTCGACTTGGCACTCGAGGGCGACGAGGGACGCCGGGCGACGAGCCGCCACCGACGAGCCGCGAGATCTCGGTCCACGCGATCACGGCATCCGCGCGGCGAGCGATGCAAATGTGCATCCAACTCGGCGGTGTCTCCTCTCGCCTCCTCGACTCGGCTCCGCCCACAATTTCGTCGCCGAGGAGGCGGCCTCCGCGCCTCGCTCGGCTTGACCCGAGGCAAGCTGCGAGTTACGGTGGCAAGCGGCGACCACGTCGCGTGCGGCGTGTCTGCGCGCGCGCCATTCTCCATCAACGCGAGCGTTCTCGGCGGACTTCTTCGCTTCTACCCGCCACGGCCACGACGTGGTCACGGGAACGCATGGCTCGCGTCTCTGGGACCCATCCTGCGACTTCGGCACCTCGCGCGACCTTACGGCGCGGCGATCAGCGGTAGGTTGGCGTGGCGAGCCGCTCTTCGGCCCGGATCGCTGCGGCGTGCGCGGCGACGATCTCCGCGACCACCGCCGGCGAGTTCGCGCGATCTTTCACGAGCCCGAGGCATGCCGCCACGCTCCGCGACCACGCATCACGCTACTTCGAAGTCGGCACCGGTGGCGATCCGTCCCTACCGATACCCGCCGCGCGCAAGGCGAGTTGGAGCGTCGGTGCGCGCCGCCATGCTGGCGCAGGCATCATCCGCAGTTCTTGACCTTCTCTCCACTGTCTTGCTAGTGCGGAAGGCGTGCTTTGGCATTTTGCTCGATACCAAGTTGTTAAGGCGGCGCGCCCAAGGCAGCGGACCTCGACTCGTGGCTCGTAGCCTCGATTGGTAGGCGTCGGGGTTCTGCCGTGACCCGATGATGAAGGGATGAGATTAAGAGGAGAAAGAACAGGAGACTAGAGATGGATAATTCTTTCTTACTTCCAAAGGGTGCTTATTCTATCCAATATATAGGCACGTAGCCTGCTAAGAAAAGAAACAACTAACAAAGGAAACAAACCCCCTGATTCTAGCTTGCCTTGCATGCCGATTAAGAAAGGAAATAGCTAACAAAGGAAACAAACCCCCTGATTCTAGCTTGCCTTGCATGCCGATTCTGCATGTCTGCTGCTTTCCTAAATCGGGGGCGCTGGTGGTTGTTGCTCTTGAGAGCGGGGTCGGCGCTGGTAATGCCGGCCCCACATGACAATATTGTTCGAAAGTAAATAGCAGAATTAGAAAGATGGTAGCTATACTAAAAAAGGTAAATATCACTTCAAAGAAAAATAATCTAAAATGAGTACCGTACAACCCAACGATAAAATGCAGCATACAGAAGTTCATCCTGCTGTTAGCTGATGTGTAGAAGGATTGCAATATGTACCAAATGTACTGTGACACATAACAGTCAATTGAAATAAGTATGGAGCACTTTGTTACAGGTAAAACAATCAAGAGACAATCAAGAGCAGTGAAATGAAGCTTTTCACCTATCACTAGGAGTTAGGAATAGGATGCAATATCAGGGCAAACATAAACCTTTTCCTTCAATTAATTCTACCGTACACCATTCGGATTTGAAGTGCTTTTTTTCCCTATAGCTGTTAAAAGCAACTCCTCCTTGGACCAATTCCTCATCTAACACAGCTCAAGATCCAGTCAAAACGTAAAGAAGCACACGTGACACACTCTGGTCCAGACTCCAGAATACCTAATTCAAGTCCTCCTCGTAATCGTTCAAATTGAAGTTGATAGACGTGTCAAGGCCTGTGAACTTGATCACTGCATGATCATATGCCCTGCACAATGGATTGTTTCAACAATCTAAGCCACACTCACAAATCCAAATTGCAACTGATACAGATACAAATTGGTGGCCAGCTCTAACCTCACGGCGGCGTGTACTGTGTCCAAGCCATCTGAAGAAACAAGGCCAACACAGCAAAAATCAACCTAAGCACACGCAGAGTTAACACTTGGATGGCAGGCTGAGCTAGGAATCGAGTAGAATTGGATCTCACCCAAGTACACCTGCTGCCCGCATTCGGGCGAGGCGCGGCGCGGGTGCGTGGACGGGGGCGATGGCGAGGGCGAGGGTGGAGCGGGCGCTGGGGTAGGCTAGGGTTTCGATGCGAGGGCACGGGGAACGCGAGGAGCTGACCAAATTGGCGGGCGAGGACAGATCGACGGCGGTGGCTCTGTTTAGGGTGAGCCGGGCGGGACGGGGCGAGGGCGAGGAGAAGAGGCGAGGCGCCGGGGAGGGAGATCGGCCTGAAGCGCACGAGAGATCGGCCCAGCTCGATCCGATCCGGCTGGGATCGCAGCTCCTTCCGAGCAGCAGCGATGCCGACTTCACAAGAGGGAGCGGTGGCGCCTAGGTGAAGGACAGCAGGAGTGAGGGAGGTGGCGAGGAAGGCGAGAGGAGAGAAGACTCGCGGCGCGGCGCGAGCGGTAGCGGGCAGGAGGCTTGGCGAGGAGGAGAGCTCGATGGCGAGGGGGAAGACGGAAGAGTAGGCGCGAGCGGAGGTGAGCGCAATGGGGGGCGAAGGGGGGCGCGAGCGGAGGAGCGGACCGCGGTGGCGACGGGGAAACGGAAGAGACTCGTGGAGGGCTCCGCGACGCCGAATTCCATGGCGCTGAACGGGTCAAGCCTCGTGTACGCGTGGACGGCTGGATCGTGAACAATGCAAGAGATGGACGAACGCAAAAATTCGGGTGACGTGGCGCAGGCGAGCTCGCGCTGCCGCGACGCGGCACGCCGCAACGGCCGCTCAACATGTAAAAGTGGCAAAAAAAAAAAAATCTAAACGTTTTTTTTTTCGAAAAAGGATCTAAACGAAAAAAATACCCAAAAAAGGACCTAAACGTAATATTAAAAATGGTAAAAAGGACATAAACGTAATATTTTTTTCAAAAAAAGAATATGTTCGTATTTTTTTTCCCAAAAAAAGGCCTAAACTTATTTTTTCTCTCGAAAAAGGACCCAAACGTAACATCTAAAATGGCAAAAAGGACCTAAACATAATAATTTTTTTTCAAAAAAAAAGATCTATTCATATTTTTTTTCTGAAAAAGGATCTAAATGTATTTTTTTCTGAAAAAGGACCTAAGAGTAATTTTTTTTCCAGGCTCGGCTCAAGCTGCGAGCCGAACCGACGCCGAGACGGCTCAAACGCATGGGAGGCTGTGATTTCTTCCATCTTTAATGGAGGGATGATATGATAGTAAGAGTAGCGCGCTAGCTACGCTGGTTACAAGAACAGTAATGAGTTAGGATCCTTAGGGCATGTACAATAAGGTCACGTCAGCTGGCTCTTAGCCTGTATACGTCAGTTTTGGTCTATATGGAGGAGTGAGAAGAGAGCTGACTCTTATTTAGTAGCCAACTTTGCACGTGAGCATAGGTAGATCATTTATGTACAAGAGAGAAAAGATAGTTATTGTACAACATCTAGAGACAACCTTTACAAACAGTTATTGTACAAGTTGGCTTTTAACTTACTATTAGTCGGTAGTTGACTTTGCTATTGTACTTGCCCTGTGAGAAAGTAGGATAATTCATGCGTAATTTCATAATAAAGTATATTGTAGAAATTGGATGCCTATGTTTTGACCAAAGTATGGACCACATCTCTCAAAGAACAATAATAATGACTCAATCTGCGTACAACGGAGACATCAAATTAAATTGATTGGTGAACCCAAAGAACTATAAACACATGGCTGCCATGGCATTGCAAACCATTGAAAAGGAAACCAGCAACCATTGTTATTAGTTTCAAGTGTAGAGCTCGAAATTTAAACTGCTAGTGGCTCTCCCGAAAATTACCCTGTCAAAGAATTAGTGGGCAGGGAAAAAATATGCAAAGACACAAACTACTAGTAAGTTCGTAATTGAATAACATGAAACTAAATTGCTAAGTATGACTATCCTAGCACTAACTGTTTCATCTTATAGCAAAACAAACTTGAAAGCCTAAAGACCAATACTTTTTCCAAAAGAGTTTGTCATATCCTTCTATTGATGATAGACCATTGGGCATGTAGCTAATTATGTGAGGGTCCATATTTGTAAAATCATTCTACAATTTGGAAGGGCCTAATAAACATAAAAACTAAGAAATAGCGTGCAGATTACAGGGGTCATTGTTGTATAAAACACCAACATAAAAAACATAAAAGATTTTTGGCCAAATTAAATACAAGGTGTGTCAAGCTTTGAAATAGCAAATACTGCCACATTTTGGGAAAAATACATACAACAATATAATTCCAGATCATAATTCCAGCAATAACCAAAGCATCTAACATCAAGAATGACATCTAAAAGTACTAATACAGCTAGTTCTTACAATTATGGGCTTAGAAACACTCTAATTTTCCCATGCAGTATACATCCAACGTCTGATGCGATATAGAGTTTCCTGATCATAATTCCAACAACAACCAAAGCATCTAACATCAAGAATCACATCTAAAAGTACTAATACAGCTAGTTCTTACAATTATGGGCTTAGAAAACAGTCTAATTTTTCCATGCAGTATACATCCAATGCCTGATGCGATATAGAGTATGTAGTACAATAGCAATGTAATTAACACAACCAGACACCTATGGAGACTATAAATTTGCAATGGCAACCTATATTCTGTACATTGAATATGTGAGACAACCGAATTACTAATGATAGGAATTAGAGAGTTCACTATGAGTGTGTCAGCCATGCCAGATACAGGGTAAAACATTGGTGAAGGAAAGGCCTAGTTGAATATTCTAAGATGCATCTGAAATGTTAACATGGCGAGCCAAATCAGGATGTCTTGCATTTCGATTGCAAATAAACGGTTTAATCAAGAAAGAATAAAACAAAGGAGCATAAAAGCCTTATTAATTCCAATACCTAATATCACCCAAGAAAGTAAAAATAATCATCTAAACTTGTATAGCTGTGCATGTGCCCAGACCTGCTTCATGAAGCATTAATATCATTAAATAAACATTAATAACTCTGAACTTATTGAGAATATATCCCTTAGTGATCGGTAGTACACAGCCACATTATGTTATTGAATTAAAAAAACATAGCACCTAAGGAATTTCACCTGGTCCGGAATTTGTAGAAAGAACTTGTGCAATAATTCTGGTGGGGAGGTCTTTGCAATCTCAGCTCTAAGCATAGTCACGGGACACCTGACCATGCAGCATTAGCCAACATATCACAGATCAAGCAGCTGAAACCCGTTTGGTCATCATCATCAATAGCAGTGACAGAAGGGTGCAGCAATACAACAGTTTGGTTCTCATGTAGTTTTCAAAAGAAGAATGGCATCAATCGTAGAGTTCACCAGCAAAGCTATACTATAAGGCAAGAGTCAATATAGGAGAGCTGAGGCCATAAGCTATAGACGAGTGATATTAGCTGGAAGTATAATCATAAGCATCCTACAAACTTAGATAAAACAGGCAGTTATATTAGGGCCTACGTACAATACGGGGCAGATACAGAACGGAACACCTAAATAACATACGCTATTTATCTAGAATGATAAGCCAATGACAAACGAGGAGCCATGAGCAATCCTCCTAGAGTATAACACAAACATTGTCAAAAGGTACAACATTCCTATAGAGCTACCAGCGGTAACAAAAGACGATGTTGACCTAGCACTCCATCGTCTACTATTCAGTGCATAATATGTAGGCCTACCGCAAAATACAGTTTGCGTAGTCTTGCGTAGATCAGATTATAGGGCAGAGTATTCTGAGGCGCCATCGCAGCAAACTGCAAGGAAAAATAGACAGATGAGGAACCGTACGAGGCTATAAAACAAGGTGAATTTCGTTGAAAAAAGGCGATATTTATCTAGGGCACTGTTTTCATAGATGTTCCTGTGTGTTGTCCTCAAATAGCTTTCTCCTAGTTGAAGGCTTCTACTGAGGAACGAGGGAACTACACACAATGGTCAGAACAATATGTGTTAATTATAATGTGGCAGACCATGGTCATAAGAAATCTGTAAGCATCTAGACAAAGGGCACCTTTCGACATCTGGAAGATCACATAGCGGTTCGTTGTCCAATGGCAACGCTCGTTTCAAGCCAGATCCCAACAATGGCATTAGTTGTATTCGATGAATAATACAGCATAGTGAGATAATATGGATTGTGATAGGCTTTTAGTGAAAAGCACGTATGTTTAGCAATTTAGATGGTTAATCTCAAGGGTTTGCGCTGTTGACGGAGCTGGCACAATGGATTTGATATAAGTTTTTTGTTACGAAAGCACAAGATGAGTGTTGAAAAATAGCAAGAGCGGAGGAAAGAAAATAGACATGGCTGCGAAACTTTGGAGCAAGTGCCTGAAGAGGAACGCGGTATGCTACGCTAGCAAAAAAAAATCTACCGCGAAACCAGAAAGCTACTCGCAAGAAGGGGATCATAGATAAGATTACCACTAGACGCGCAGTTGCGGAATCCTTCGCGCGTCGATGTAGTGGATCGTCCTCGCCTTGCCGTGGATCGTCCTCCCACGCCGCAGTCGCAGCAGCGTCACCGCAGTAGTCCACACGTCCAGAGATGGAACACCGTGAGTCGGTGTGCAAGCACCTGGTCGCTCGGCGGCGGCGAGAGAGAGTAGGCTAGGGTTTGAGTGAATCACTCCTAAACCGTGGGAAAGCACACCTGCGCCCTCCTCCTCCTCCTTATATAGCCACGAGATGAAACCTAAACTAGGGCCCATCGCGTGCTAAGCCCACGAGGTTCATTAATTACGGATCCAATCCAAATTAATGCGTCCCACCATTAAGTGTGTGACCTGCGGTTCACGTGCGTTTGGGCGTGGATTGGAAAACTCCTTTTCAATCCAATAGTTGGTAGTGGCTTCTTGCAAAGTATGCCAACTCCCAAACATACTATGATCAAATCGGATGTAACCTATCAAAAGTACTCATGTAATAATCCCTTTGCCAAGTATATGAAGATTGATCTCAAGGCGAGAAGCATATCATCCTTTGATGATTCAATCCATCTCTCGTATCCGTGATATATTAATAAGTTGTGATTGACTCCTCAATCACGGCATGGCCATGCACTTCCTTAATCATATCACACGAGTGGCCTTGTCATATATCTCCGTTTCATTGGAGTGGCAAATTCCATCTTATTTGCTCACTTCCTCTGCACGTTTCATAGTAAACATGAAAGCTACCTTTATAACTATCCTGTTAGGAAGTAGTGTTTGATAGCCCCAAGGAAAACTATTACACATGTAGGGAATATGACAATCTCGTGTCTAAGGATCATACATCTACTAGGTATGAGATACATCGATGACACATAAGAATGAAACATTCTCGCAGTGTCCCATTGGGTCTATCTAACCCATGTTCTTCAACATGCGTCCACAATGTATAGATGATATCTCCATATCCCATGATCTATGAAGCATGATCATCGATCACTACATGTGCTGATCTATTCATCGTTGTCCTATACGATGATATCCGATCAGAGATATTCATCGAATTACATCATTAAGTAAAGAGCTTCATAAGCAAGTCACATACTTGTTGATCAATACAATGATATACATTCATTGGACCAATAATCATATTATTATTCATAAACATAGTTATGTTACAATCATCTAAATGATTGCCTCAAGGGCATAACACTAACAATCTCCCCACAGCGTGCACAACAGCAATACAGGGCAAACAACACTATAGGAAAAGCCAAAGGCCTCAACGGGCTCGCAGGTACACACCAAGGATGATTTTGGGACCGTTCATGTAGCACGATAAACATGCTATATTCATACTGGACATCAGCACAAAGGGAACCAAGGAGATTACCCACACGAGAGTAATAAATTTGACAACGTGACAACGAGCAAAAAAAAACCTAAACGCACAACAATCGATATATATATATATATATATATATATATATATATATATATATATATATATATATATATATAATCTAAAAACGTAGGCCCCAAGCCCTCAGCAACAACATTGGCCGGCACATACCGTCATCGCGGGCAAAGCCAGGGCGCTACGGAGGACCTATGCCTTCCATACACCATGAATATGGAAACCTCCTTAATCACATACACACCTAATAATAAACAAATCCAACTGTGGAGCCTAAATAAGACCGACATAGGCCAATTAACGCCATAGGAAAACAACTGGAATGCTGAGAATAAGACGCATACACCAACCGGTGACGTATAAGTAAATAGAAAGTGTAGCCTATCAACAATCACAAGAATAAATAGGTCTCAAAATAGCAGCCTAGATCATCAAGCAAGAAACACGGTATCAATGCATACTGTGCAGGACAGCGCATAAGAATAGAACAAGCAAATGCTAGCAGAAAATAATCTGAAAGCAAAAATTAGCCAACCTACCTAGGACTAACAAACGGCAGGCGCAACCCTTCCGACCTGCGATCGGCACCAACGAAGGAACAATACGGACCTGCACGAAAGGACATGAGCAAATGAATAAACAGAAGGAGAATTGGAATACACGACCAATCGCGCAAATCATGAGCTGTGCGAAACCCGAAAGAAGCAGGAGAGAACCAACTGAAACACCGCTAGAAGAACACTAATCCACACACATTAGCGCACACATGGATGCGCAAGTGGAAAATAATGCGGAAGCAAGAATAGCCAACTCACTCGGGACCAAAAACCGGAAGAGAAGAACACTAGTCCACACGCATGGATGCGCAAGCGAAAAATAATGCGGAAGCAAGAATAAGCCAACTCACCCGGGACCAACAACCAGAAGGCGCATCCTTTCCAATCCGCGACCGCTGGCAACGGAGGAAGAAACCCAATCCTGCACGAAAGGAGATGAGCAAATGAACAAATAGAAGAACCGGTGGAATGCACAATCAGCTGCTAAGACCAGGAGGCCCGCGAGGCCCGAACGGAGCACGAGAGGCCCAATCGACAAGGAAGCCCCAAAATCAGAGGCTGCGCGAAACCCAAACGAAGCGAAAAACATGAAGAAACAAAGTGTAACATCCCAAAAATTTTGCCCTAAATATTATTTTATTATCATTTGTGCATTTTGTATTTCTCTGGAATTTATTGTATTTTTCTGGAATTTTTTTGAGTCTATTTCAAATGATGTATTTTGACCTTTTGTGAAAACTAATTAAACAAATATGAAGTTTATATAAAGTTTTGCCAATAATATTTTATTTGAATCCAAAATATCTCAAGTATTTTTGAGAATTTTCTTGGATTTTTTCGGATATTTTTATTGCCTTGAATAAATTAATCTACTTTTGAGAAATAAATTAAATCAAAAGGCGTCGAAAAATCAATTAACAGTGTCGGGCCTTGCCCAACACTGTACAGTCCATTTAGGCCGGTTAGGCCTAGTCGGCCTGGCTTCTAGAAGGCCATCGCCAGCACCGTAGATCCTTGATCGTGCGATTGGATTTGGTTGGAAACCCTAGCACTGTGCGCCGTCGGATCAAGATCGATCGGTGCCGATTGAGCCGCGTTGTTTTAGGAAAGGATCAGATTGCATCCATTGGTTTTGGAAAGGAGGGATCAGATCGTATCGCGTTTGGGGGAATCTCGGCCGTTCATCGCAGATCGGACGGTCCGCAGTTGTCGTCTCCGATTCGGTTTCCGAATTCGCTGCCATTTAGCCGCCGCCACCACGTGATTTAGGTTTACCTTTTCCGTGCATATGCCAAGGCTATTTAAGGCACGGACCGCACCCCTAGAATCCCTGTTCTTTTGCGCATCCGTAGCCCTAGCTACCGTCGTTGTGCTGCCGCCGTTTCGTTCGCTAGAGCTCGCCGGAGTTCCCGAAGCGCAACCGTTCGTTTTCTTCATTTTGCGCCGCCGTTGAGACGTCTTCCGCCGCACCGGTTTCAGATCCAGACTCATCGCGTCAAGCCGCGCCAAAGCTGCCACTTCATCGCGCCGGAGTTGCGCCGAAACGCCATTTCGGTGGTCTTCTTCCTCGCGTCCGGTGAAGCTGCGCCGCCGTGCTGCCATCTACGCCTCGGAGCTTCGCATAGCCATCGGATCTTCATCGAACCGTCCAGATCACGCCGCGTCATCTTCATCAACAGTGAACCTCTCCGGTAAGATGGACCGTTGGATCTGAGGTGAGCGGTCAAGATGGTGCCGCGTAGGAGTAGATCGGTGACTGTCGGATCGTAGCGCGGATGAGTGACGCGTAGCAGTGTGAGAACCGAAGCGTTGTGCCCGGGTGCACCGTGGATAGGTGTTGTGCCATGGATGTGGTCCGTAGACCGAGCGACGTGGTGCAATCCGATTGGTCCACGTGTCGCGATGACGTCATGCTGACATCAGCCGATCCACGAGCACAGTACCTCGAGTCCACGGTGGACCAGTGAAGTTTCGTGGACCGGGTCCATGCGCCGAAGCCACGTTTCAACCTTTGGTTGGTCCACGTGTCGCTTGCGCAATAATGTGGTTTTTCTTTATAAAAATAATTTGGAAAATTCGAAATTTCTATTTTCAGTATTTTCAGCATTTATTCAAACTTTGAATAGCTATAACTTTTGCATATGAACTCGGATTTGGGTGATTCAAATTTCTAAAAATTTGTAAAATCAAGATCTATTTAATGGTAAATTTTATATTATTTTTGGAGTTTTTTACTCTCTATTTTGGTGTTTAATTGCTATCATTGCCTCGATTCGCGTAGACGTTGCTTTGTTCGATACTCCGGGGGAGGATTCATCGCTTCAAGATCCAAGTCCAGAGTAGGATCAACACCTATTCCAAGGCAAGTTGGGCTTTGATCATGTTGTACCTAGTTTTATAAATTTGCTATATTGTCTTTAAACTATTGCATGATATTTCATAAGTACAAATAGTTTTGATTACTTTGGCATCTAGCTATTATGCTTAGTTGAGTTATACCCTACCTTGTCAATTGTATGCCACAATCTAATTGTCACCCTAGGATGGTTAAATTACTAGTTGGTTATTATTTAACAATCAACATGGGTTGGTTAGACCGTGTTAGTTTGCTTAGACATGCCACGTACCTGTCACCCTTTTGAAATGTTGGAAGTTAATCTTGACTAATGGAATATGGAACCATGTTATGAACTTGTGTGTCAAGTGTGGTCACACAGTGAGGTCGAGTTGTAGTGGCGGGGAGGTTACACAACGAGATTGAATTGTTGATGGTACGTAGTGCTTGGTAATTAACTGGGGTGGTAATAATTTAGATTGGGGCAAGTGGTGAAGGGCAGTGTGCCAAGGTGGGCCAGAAATGGCAGGGGTATGTGGAAGCATTGCCTTAATCACCCTAAGGACTTAACCTTGCAAGGCTTTAACCTGAGTCTCTCTTGCAACCCCATGTCTGGAATGGGACAGCCTAGCTGAATAATTTGTGATGTCTAGATTTCGGTACTGTCGTGGTGATTAGTGAGTCTCAGGTTTACGGATTAACTCATATGGCGTAAGAGGGGCCCTGTTGTAGTTTAGCCCTTCAGTGTTGAAACCTTAGCGAGCAGTACTAGGTCTAGGTGGAGCATTGTAAAGGCTTTGTTACAATCACTCGCCTTTGTGGTGTTTGGTTGTATCGTGTGGGTAAAGTGCATAACCTCTGAAGAGTGTATAATCTATTCGAATAGTCGTGATCGCGGTATTGAGCAATGCTCGGGAATTACAGTCAAGGGTCAAAAGTTTTATTTAATAAAACCTGGAGGGGATGGCGGTTCGCCATTGGAAATTGCAAACCTGATTAGGAGTTAAATTATGTTACTTGAGAAATGTTACAAGTTACTAATATTGATAGTTGTTTTACCGTTTTTAATCGAATTACTGTATTCTTTATTAAATACTGCTTTACTGCTAATTAGCCTTGTTAGCCATTCCTTTAGAACAAGCCTTGCATATAGTTATGGTAGAATTCCATATTGTGCACTACTTGTTGAGTGCTTTATGTACTCACCTCAACAACAATAACCTCAGAAGATGAAGAGGCTATCCTTGCTATGGAGGAGGAGTTCCATGATGATGCGAATGCTTAGGGTTCGAACCTCGTCAGTTTCCTGTGGTAAACTGGAGAGCTGCTACGTTTATTTTTATTTTCACTGCTGCATATTTCTATTTCTTAGTCTAAGCCCTGCGTGGCAATAATCATGTAAGTCACAACAGTTATTACTAAATAATGAAACTATTATATTATTCCGTTGTGTATGATTGTGATAACATCTATGTTGAGCTTGTGTGCACTAGCGTAATCCTGGACTAGTGCGGTATACACAGAGGGTTCGGATTTGCACATTCGGGTCCTGACACGAAGGCATCTGGAATCGCAAGCCGAAGGAGGAAGGCGGAAACTCCGATGGAGACGAAGCGAACGATGGGGAACAGAGCGCATAGAACACAACAACTGAACGAAGCAAAGCTATCTCACAACGCACGGACCGAGACAAACCAATCGGTGGCAACGCACCACTCGCGAACCAACCGTACGATCATCCGGCGGCGAACCCGACAGAACTAATGGGGCTAAACAGGCCCAAAATCTCGTCCCTCTAAGGAACAACCGGAACAGACGGCGCCATACGCGACAACGGAGGAAACGACAAATTCGTGACCCTTTAAGGGCCATCGCCTGAGACACGACCGGCACCGACAGGCGAACAGATCGTCGACGACGGTTGTAACATCCCAAAAATTTGCTTAAATATTATTTTATTGCTTAAAAAGTGCAGTTATGATTTTCTGGAATTTATTTGGATTTTTCTGAATTTACTTGAATTAATTGGAAATCAAGTTTATTGACCTTTTGTTCAAATCTATTTAAATTTATGCAAAGTTAAAATAATGTTTTGCTAAAAATATTTTATTTGAGTCCAGAATATCTCAAAGTATTTTTGAGATTTTTCTTGAATTTTTCCCAATAGTTTTATTGCTTAAAATAAATAAAATGAATTTCTGGAATTATTTTAAATAGAAAATCCTTTTTGAAAATCAGCAAACAGTGTTGGGCCGAAGCTCAACACTGTGCGCGTGAAGCCTTCGTCAGTGCGGCCCAGGTCGGCCCGCGAAGACCGTCTCCCGGAAACCCTAATTCGTGGCCGTTCGATCACAATCGGGCGTTGCAGAGAAAGCCACGTAGGCCTTCGTGGTCTGGCCGTCGGATCGGGACACGCGCCGCGCTGTCGTTCATCGTCTCCGAAGTGGACACGGAGTTCACCGCCGTGTTGTCGTCGAACTTCTTCGCCGTATAGAGCTCGGACGCCGAGGCTATTTAAAGGACGGGGTAGACCTCGAGTTTCGCCAGACCGCGCCGCAATCGTGCCCTAACGCGCCGCCGTCAGAGGAGCCTTGTAGCGTCCGTGCGACCTCGCCGCAGTTAACCCTTGAGCCGCCACGGGTTTTTGCCTCAGATCATCGCCGATTCCTTGCCTTCCGCCGTTCCAGTACCGGATCCAAGTTTGCCGTGGTGTGCCGCGTCGACGACTCTACTTCCTTGCGTCGGAATCGCGCCTGAACGCCTTCGCCCAGGTCTTCTTCCCCAGCTCCGGCGACACCCTCCGCCCTGTCTGGCCATTGTTCTCGGGTAAGCTCTTGACCGTCGGATCCTGGGGGAATATCCCGGATCGTGCCACGTCGCTCAGTAATCAGAAAAACCCATCTTCTGGCCTCAGCCGTCGGATCTAGATGTGCGGGTAGGATTGAGCCGCGTTACGTGCGTTCATCACCATCCGATCCAGAGATCTCGTGGATGCGTGCCGCGTGTCGGGCATCAGCACGAGCAGCGTCGCAACCAATCTGGTGTGACCACGTGTCCGGGCCAAAGCACCGAGGCGTGGACCGGGTTCACCGTGGTCCAGAGCCATGCTGTGGACTCAGTCCATACGCCCGGGACACGTGTCGCTGCTTGATTGGTCCAGGCCAGGGCTGATGTCACGCTGACGTCATAAATTACTTTTTCAGAATAAAAATAAATCTGTTAATTCCGAATTTCGATTTTCGTATTTTTCGATGTTATTTCAAACTTCAAAAGGCTATAACTTTTACATCTTAACTCGGATTTGAGTGATTCAAATTTCTAAAAATTTGTAAAATTGAGATCTATTTAATGGTGAATTTTAATTGATTTTTGGAGTTCTTTTGCTCTCTGTTTTGGTATTTATTTGCTTTTCTCCTCTGATGCAGCGTGAGGCGTTGAATTGTGCGGCGCTTGGAGGAAGATTCAACAACTCAAGATCAAGCTTCAGATCAAGATCAGGACCTATTCCAAGGCAAGTTGTGCTTTGATCATGTTGAACCCATGTTTATAAAATTGCTATGTTTGTTTTACCCTATTGCATATATTTCAAATATACAATTGTTTCAAATTAGATTGGGTTTAGCTAATATGCCAGATTGATTTATACCCTACCTTGTCATTGTATGCCATGATTCATTGTCACCCTAGATTGGTTGAATATAGTTGGTTAATAATTATAATCAACATTGGAGGTTAGTCCGTCTTAGTTGCTTAGCCATGCCACGTCATCACATGTGTCAGAATCATTGATAATTAATCTTGATTAATGGAATATGGAACAATGTTAAGAACTTGTGTGTCATGTGGAATCACACGATGAGATTGAGTTGTTGTAGCGAGTCATGTCACGCAACGATGTTGAATTGTTGATGGCACGTGGTGCTTGGTAATCAACTGGGTGATAATAACTTAGATTGGGGCAAGTGACAAGGGGCGAGTATGCCAAGGTGGGCCCAATGGGCGAGAGGTATGTGGATGTCTTGCCTTGATCACACTAAGGACTTAACCTTGCAAGCCTTTGACTGAGCCAATCATGCAACCACATGTTGTAATGGGACGACCTAGTGATTAATTTGTAATGTCTTAACTTGGTACTATCATTGGTGGTGTGAGTTCCCGAGTTATGGTGTAATTCACATGGCGCAAGAGGGGGGCCCTGGTTATGGTTTTCATACCCACCAGTGTTGAAACCTTAGCGGGTAGTACTGGATTAAGCCAGAGCATTGTAAAGGCTTTGTCATGATCTCTCCGCCGACACACCAAAGGAAGTGTGTTAACCCGGAAGGCACCAAGAGACGATCATGTCACGTGGGTAAAGTGCATAACCTCTGCAGAGTGTGAAACTATTCGGATAGCCGTGCTCGCGGTATTGAGCAATACTCGAGAATTACAGTTAAGGGTTAGCTTAATTAAAATGAACAACTTGGTTGGGATGGCAGAATGCCATATGGAAGATGGAATTTGACTTAAGATTGGAAACTTGGTTTACTTGAGAAAAGTTGAATCTATCATTATTGTTATTTGTTTTACCGTCTTTACAATCTAGTTATTGTATTTGTTCGTAAATGCTGCTTTGTTGCAAAATAGCCATGATAGCCTATCCTTTGGAATAAGCCTTGCATATAATTACATAGAATTGCATTCTGTGCACAACTTGTTGAGTGTTTTAAGTACTCACCCTTGCCAACAATAACATCACGGTTGAAGAGTCTACCTCAATCTTGGAGGAAAGATTCGGGAGGAGGCGAATGTTTAGGCGTAAGCCTTGTCGGTTACTGTGGTATCTTGAGGGTTACCTCGTTTTCATTCATTGCGATTTAATATATTATTCACCTTGCGAGGCATAGTCATGTAAGTGGACCACGAGGTCATTCGACTAGTAGTATGTATCATATGATGTCTTTCATAATATTTTCGCTATGTATGATTGTGATATTTACTTATGTTGAGCCTGTGTGCACTAGCTTGATCCCGGACTAGTGCAGTATACACAGAGGGTCCGGATTTGCATATTCGGGTCCCGACAACGGTGTCAAGAAAGAGAAAGAGGCAGGCGGACGGAACGCCTGAGGCGGCGCGAACGATGAGGAGAAGGCACAACGCGGCCGAACACAATTAGCGCACGAGCGACGAAGCGTACGGGGCTCGGCCCTCGGCGCGATGGACCTGAGTGGAAATAGCGCGAACCGGCAGGGGCGCTACGCACAGGCGTAAGACGTGGTCGCCTTTAAGATAGTTAATATTAATATATATAAGATATTTTGTATTGTACTGTATATGACCGTTTTCTGGCCCCTGTGTACCCAAATTTCTGAAATGGCCCATTTGTACATCAAAATCTGACGTCCGACGGAAGTAATGGCAGAATCCGTTTCAGTGTTGCCATACTACTATAGTACCATTCCACAAGGGAATGGTTTCAAAGTCTAAAGTACGAATTCAATAACAAGAGGATGACGCGCAGCAACTTTTATCATCAATATTCGCTGGGGTGCGCTGACAGGTCAGCAGTAGTACCAAACTTGAAGATGTAGGTGTAACTAGATAATCGACCGCGGCGACTGCCGCTCCTCACACGAGCAAATCGAGAAAACGTGCGATTACCGTTTTCTACATGATCAAAACGAGAAAACACGCGAAATGGTTGAAAGGATACAATCTACGATTTCGCTGGAACGAAGGTCCGCCTCGGAAAAAACGGAAAAAAGAACCTAAACTATTTTTTTCCCGAAAAAAGACAAACATAATTTTGTTTTTTCTGAAAAAGAGCTTAAATGTAATGCTAAAAAAATGCAATGTATATTTTTTTTTCATAAAAAGGACGTAAACGTATTTTTTCCCCGAAAAAGGACATAAACGTAATTTTAATTTTCCGAAAAAGGACCCGTGCGCAATGCCTAAAACGCATAAAGGAACTAAACGTAATATATATTCTTTTTCAAAAAAAATGACTTAATCGTATTTTTTTTCCGAAAAAGGACCTAAACATAATTTTTTTCGAAAAAAGGATCTAAGTGTAATTTTTTCTAAAAAAGGACCTAAACGTAATTTTTTTGAAAAAAGAACCTAAGCGTAATTTTTTTCGCGACTCGAGAGCCGAGCCGGTTCAAAGCGTTGTGGTGGCAGAATTTCTGCAAAGTCTAATGAAGGTATGATTTGTCAAGTCTTCATATAGCCATCATGCTCTGTGTAGATTTTGCTTGGTTGAGACTCAAGAACAGTGCAACTTGGTACTCTCTTTTTTTTCGTTACCATTTGATGGCAACAGGGCCTTTTGCATCAGTTAATCCAGTGATTCACACAGGTTGCTTGTTATTCTTAGCAATTAATACAATGGATATTGATATTGTACTTTTTTTTAGAACACAATGGATATTGTTGTACTTGGCATTCTAGCTTTGCTCTCTCTTCTTGTTTCAAGTGGTACAGTTCTATACCATTCTGCCGTTTTATCCAGTGTGAGCGTGTACTAACTGATGCGATTAGGGACCAACATGGTTCAAGACCTCTGGTTGATTCCAAGGTGTGCAGAGGCATTGAAGCACTTCCTGTGAAATATGATTTTAGTTCTAATTCTAAAAAACTAAGCATCAAAAATTCAGTTGGTACTGGGGTTCTGGACAAGTACACTTCATGGTAGCTATGTTGCTAAATTAACCTCGTGCTTGACATAATCCTTTGGGTTCCATGGTTTTGTTTTGGCTGTCTTTGTTTTTTCATTTTTGCCTGGGCTGACACGTGCACGCACCACCATTGTAATCATGCACTACCACGACGTCCTTACTTGATGAAAACCATATAATTTTTTTATGTCGAATCATTCGCACTATAAAACTCCAAAAGGATTATGCAGGAAATTAAATTAATCGTAATGCGGATTCTTCTGGTTCTGGATGATGATGATGATTTGGGAATTTTCTTGGTGGGAGTACGTGCGAGCAAAGTAAGGATGAGCTTTAGAAAGCTAAACGTTGGAAAGCTGCAGATAAAGCCATGCTTAGCCGTTAGCACTAGTCATTCTAGGTCCTAGATGGATAGCCGAAAGCAAAAGCTATTCTCTTATTAAGGGCTTAGAACTCACATCCCTTTTGTTCAAGTCTGGCTGCAACTAGGGCTGTAAAAAAAGCTTGAGACTCGTGAGCTACTCAAGCTCGACTCGTGAGAGACTCAGTTCGAGCTCAAATAATTCGCGGGCCTACTCGAGCCTGGACCGAGCTTAAATCGAGCTTTCTCGAGCTTGTTACCGAGCTTTCTCGAGCCGAGCTTAATCGAGCTTGTTACCGAGCCTACCGAGCTTACCAGAATTACCGAGCTTACTCGAGCTTATAAAGCTTACCGAGCTTACTCGAGCCGAACTCGAGCCTACTCGAGTTTGGACCGAGCCGAGCTCGAGCCTGGGTCGAGGCTCGAACCCGAGCTCGAGCTTGAGCCGAGCCTTACCGAGCTCGAGCCTGGAGGGCCAGGCTCGCTCGAGCTCGGCTCATTTACCGCCCTAGCTGCAACTAGAGTATGTGTTAGGCCAATTCTATAAACATTTCCCATTTGTTCACTTGTTATTATGTTATGGAAAGGTTTGCATGAGGATGTCATCTAGGAAAAACTAACTACGTTGCGTCGCTAAACGATACTACGGCTTAGTGATGTTATTTTTTAAAACTGATTTTGACCTGAATACGGCTTTTTCTTAAGGCCAATGAACAAGCAAAACAAGTCATAGTTTGGCATTGGCAGTTGCAGCTATCATGTGTGTGTCGATTGGGCTCGCTCAAGTGAGGCTGCCTGCGTAATACGAAGTGGAGAGCTAATTCTGACATGACATGCCAAGTACGAATTATTCAATTCAATGGCCACCTTTTTCACGCTGTCTTTGTTTACTCCAACACCAAGTCACTTGATCCCAGCTCTCCGTATCTGATTTCTTTTCGTTTTCTTCCTTCTCCTTTCGTCACCATGGTGACCATACGCCGCCTTGATCATCCGATCCAATGCATTCAAATGTCAGGGCCCTGAGCTGTCGCCACTGGCTCCGCTCATTGCATTACTAGATGGGTATGCGTACACGCGGCGCCACACCGTGCAAGGGCCAACGCGTTCGCCCTAGGTTCAGGAAGAACACACGACCAAGCAGGCAGGAGGAGCGATGAGACGCAACGCACCATATGCGTCGCCTGTGGGGGGAGCTAGGGCAACGTGGACCGCTTAGCGAGAAGTCTGTTGTATATAAATTGGGTTTGCCCATTTTTCAATAATAAAATAAGAAAATCAAGCCTACAATTAATGCTAGGTGGAATAATACCACATAGGAAGTCTAAAGGAGTTTTACTCAACTTAAAAAGGTGGGTCTTATCTACACCTGTTGTGAGGTTGAAAATGAGGAAGGTGAGCCACACGCGCTGCATGCATCATGCCGAACCACGCCACACATGCCGAGTCAGCGCCACAAGACTTGGGCGGTGCACAGTTTCTTGCTTGAAGTAATGACCACTGGTGAAAGCCGGCCATAATGGTCTCTCTTGGCACTTCATCTTCTGGTGGCTCATTATGATGGTGTCTCTTGGCACTTCATCTTCTGGTGGCTCATCATGGTGGCTTTTGGCCTTTCCTCTTCTTCTAGCGCCTATATAAGGAGGGGCTCTCCTCTGTCTTCGGTATGCTCACAAACTAGAACCAAACCACCACATATTTCTTGTTGCTGCTGCTTCAACATCTCCATCCCAGACGCCTGCGTGCATAGGCTCTGGGAGAGCAAGCCTCCGGAACCACGTCTGCTGCGATTGTCTGCACGGATAGGCGGGCGATTAGGTTTTTGGGTAGCGCACCTCTGCGCGACTGCTCGCTGTTGTTCGTCTTCTTCCTGGTTCGAGAACTGTTCGCGGGACTGCACTGCGTCAACATCTTCCTGCACCGACTTTGATCAACTACTTCAAGCAACTGATCATGACGACTGATCAGAACGACACCGTCGGTGCCTCCGGCACTGGTCCTGTCCCTGGGTATATCTCTAAAACTCTGAACTTTGCTTTAGTAACTTTATGTGTTGCTATTGCTGAAATTGGAATCATAGAATCATTCGTATATGTCATGTTTATTTTACTGAATTTCTGGATTACAATATACCGAATTCTGCCTAAATATCTAACAATCCAAAAACCTGATAGGCATTTTTCGGTTACTAGCTTTGCTGCTGCATTGAAACCTAATGTATTCGATGGTGCGAATTACAAAAGGTGGCGCGCTAAGATGATCCTTTGGCTGATAGCTATGAACATCTATCACGTGGCAAAGGGTACGCCTGAAGGAACACTCTCTCCATATGTGGAGTGAGCGTTCGAGGCTGCTGATAACCTTTTTCGAGGTGCCGTGATAAGCTTTCTTGCTGAAATCATGTTGGATGTCTACATGTCTTTTCCATCTGGCAAAGATATGTGGGATGCCTTGAGGCAAAGTTCGAAGTTTCTGACGCAGGTAGTGAATTGTATGTCATGGAGCAGTTTCATGACTACAAAATGGTTGATGACCGTTCTGTAGTCAAACAGGCTCACGAGATTCAGTCACTCGCGAAAGAGCTTGAGAACTTCCCATGTGTGTTACCCGATAATTTTGTGGCTGGATGTATTATTGCTAAGCTGCCACCTACTTGGAGGAATTTTGCCACTTCTCTAAAACATAAGAGACAAGAGTTCAGCGTGGCTGACCTCATTAGTTCTCTGGATGTTGAGGAGAAGGCAAGGGCAAAAGACACTCACGGGAAAGGAGTTGATGGGTCTTCTAGTGCCAATATAGTGCAGAAGAAAAACTTCAATGCCTCCCACTTCAAGAAAAATAAGAACAAGCCGGACAATAATTAAAAGACTAAGCAAACAACCACCTTTAAGAAGAAGAAGAACAAGGAGAAGGGTAACTGCTTCGTTTGCGACGAGTCTGGACATTGGGCCAGTGAATGCAAGGATCGCAAATGGAAGCAGAACAAAAAGTCTGCAAACATGATTATTGGCGAGACTGATGCTGGAACGTCGGGGTATGGTAATTCATTACCTACTGTTCTTTCAGTCTGTCATTCACCTGAGTGGTGGGTTGACACAGGTGCTAATATTCATGTATGTGCTGATATCTCCTTGTTTTCATCTTATCAGTCGTGGTGACTCCTTGTTGATGGGAAGCGGATCACATGCTCGTGTACTTGGTGTTGGTTCGATCGATCTGAAGCTTACTTGGAAAGATCGTGCGGTGAGGAACATGCAAAGATGTCCCATCTATCAAGAAGAATCTCGTCAGTGACTCTCTCTGTGTAGAGATGGCTACAAATTAGTCTTTGAATCAAATAAATGTGTATTGTCTAAGTTTGGAACCTTTGTTGGAAAAGGTTATGATAGTGGAGGCTTGTTCCGCTTGTCTTTGTCTGATACGTGTAATAACCTTGTGAACCATATGAGCAATATTGATGAGTCTAATGTTTGGCATTCACGACTTTGTCATATTAATTTTGGTTCTATGACGCAGCTAGCAAGTTTGAGTTTAATCCCGAAATTCACTTTGGTCAAAGGTTCTAAGTGCCATGTGTGTGTGCAATCGAAGCAACCTCGCAAGCCTCACAAAGTCAGAGCGAGGACTTGGCACCATTATAACTTGTTCATTCCGATTTGAGCGAGATGAACGGTGTGTTGACTAAAGGTGGTAAGAGGTACTTCATGACGTTGATTGACGATTGCACTAGATTTTGCTATGTGTATCTTCTAAAAACAAAAGATGAAGCGTTGCATTATTTTAAGATCTATAAAGCTGAAGTAGAAAACCAACTTGAGAGAAAGATCAAGCGAGTAAGGTCGGATCGTGGTGGAGAATACTTTTCAAATGAGTTTGCTTCATTTTGCGAGGAACATGGTATAGTTCATGAGAAGACGCCTCCATATTCACCTCAATCAAATAGGATTGCCGAAGAAAGAACCGCACTCTAGCGATTTGGTTAACGCCATGTTAGAGATCATGACTTTCAAGGAATGGTGGGGTGAGGCTATATTGAGAGCGAGTCATGTCTTGAACAGAGTTCCTTCAAAGAATAAAGAAACAACACCATTCGAGGAATGGGAAAAGAAAAGATTAAATCTCTCATACTTGCGAACTTGGGGTTGTTTGGCCAAAGTTAATGTGCCAATAACTAAGAAACGCAAGCTTGGACCAAAAACTGTGGATTGTGTCTTTATTGGTTATACGTTTCGCAGCGTGGGATATAGGTTCTTAATAGTAAAATCTGGAGTACTTGACATGCATGTTGGTACAATTATCGAGTCCAGATATGCTACATTTTTTGAGGATGTGTTTCCTATGAGAGAGATGTCTAACATTTCTAGTGAAGAATCATTGTTGTCTCCCGAACCATTTGTTTCGATAGAACATGATAAACAAACACTTGTAGAAAATCCTGAGGAGGATGACAATGAAGCTCCTAGAAGGAGCAAGAGACAGAGGACTGCAAAGTCCTTTGGTGAAAATTTCATTGTATACCTCGTGGACGACACTCCAAGAACCATTGAAGAGGCATATTCATCTCCTGATGCTGACTATTGGAAGGAAGCAGTACGGAGTGAAATAGATTCTATTATGTCTAATGGAACTTGGGAGGTTATCGAACGGCCTTACGGGTGCAAACCTGTAGGGTGCAAGTTGGTGTTCAAGAAAAAGCTTAGACCTGATGGTATGATTAAAAAGTACAAGGCAAGGCTTGTGGCTAAGGGTTATACCAGAAAGAAGGAGAGGATTTCTTTGATACTTACTCACCTATTGCTCGATTGACCACAATTCGAGTGCTACTTTCTCTGGCAGCGTCTCATGGTCTTCTCGTTCATCAAATAGACGTTAAGACAACTTTCCTAAATAGAGAGTTTGATGAGGGGATCTATATGGATCAGCCAGATGGGTTTGTAGCAAAAGGTCAAGAAGGCATGGTGTGTAAATTGTTGAAATCTCTATATGGCCTTAAACAAGCACCTAAGTAATGGCATGAGAAGTTCGACAAGACTTTGACATCTGCTGGCTTTATTGTGAACGAAGCTGACAAATATGTGTACTATCGCTATGGTGGGGGCGAGGGAGTGATTTTGTGCTTATATGTCGATGACATATTGATCTTTGGGACTAGTCTTAATGAGATTAAGAAAGTCAAGGACTTTTTGTCCAAAAGCTTTGAGATGAAAGATCTGAGAAAAACTGATGTTATCCTAAACATAAAGCTAGTGAGAGAAGGTGATGGTGGGGTTACGCTTTTGCAATCCCACTATGTGGAAAAGGTCTTGAGTCGCTTTGGTTTTAGTGACTGCAAGTTAGCTTCAACACCTTATGATACTAGTGTAATTCTACGGAAAAACAAAGGGATAACAAGAGATCAATTGAGATATTCTTAGATAATTGGTTCTCTTATGTACTTAGCTAGCGCTACGAGGCCTGACATCTCATTTGCTATCAGCAAACTGAGAGATGATCATTGGCATGCTCTTGAAAGGGTGATGCGCTATCTACATGGTAATATGAGTATTGGTATTCACTATCTGGGATACCCAAGAGTACTAGAGGGTTCTGATGATTCTAATTGGATATCGATCTTGATGAGATAAAAGCCACAAGTGGATATGTGTTCACACTTGGAGGTGGCCTTTGTTTCATGGAAGTCTTACAAGCAGATCATCTTAACGAGGTCAACAATAGAAGCGAGAACTCACAAAGACATTAGACACACGCCACTGTTGAGGCCGAGTGACCGTGAACTCTAATGGATTTACCGGTTGTTGAAAAACCGTCTGGCTATCCTAATGAACTGTGATAATCAAGCGGTGATTGTCAAGGTAAGCAGTTCTAAGGACAACATGAAGTCGTCGAGGCATGTAAAGAGGCGTTTGAAGTCATCGGAAAATGAGAAACTCGGAGTAATAGCCTTGGATTATATCCGACGGCTAAGAATCGCGAATCAATTCACAAAGGGTTTTCACGTAATGTGATAGATAATGCATCAAGGGAATTGGGCTTGAGACCCACATGAGTCAGTCATAGTGGTAACCTGTTCTATGTGATCGGAGATCCCGTGAAGTAGAATGGTGAAACAAGCTATTGGTTGGCTGAGGGAAGAGAACCTTTGTAAAGGCTCATTCCGTTGGAGATGCATTTTTCTTCTATTACGCATGGCGAGGTTGGTTTATTCCTTAATGTGATCAGGTGGCTTACTTAGCGAGAGATGTTGTTCTGCAGAACATCTTATGAGGATCACACCTATGTGAGTTCGAATGCTAGTCACATTCTATGAGATTGGGTGATCTCTAGATACTCATGAAAAGGCCAGGAGTTTGACTTATATGCTCCAAACCGTGGGGATGCTTCTGGCAGCATAGTATCAGTAGAGGGCTTAGGTGAAGCTTGTTCGCACAAGACTGACAATTCAAGGCTTAGTCCATTGTTTAGTTGTGGATGAGTTTAGCCTCTGTCCTAGGTGGATGTTCAACTTAACAGTCTCCATCAAAATACTGGTATATCAAACAACAGTGGAACTGAGATCCTGTGTGTCTTGGCCTTTGGTGGGGATTGTTGGATATAAATTGGGCTTGCCCATTTTCCAATAATAAAACAAGAAAATTCTAAGCCCACAATTAATGCTAGGTGGAATAATACCACATAGGGAGTCTAGAGGAGTTTTACTCAACTTAAATAGGTGGGTCTCATCTACACCTGTTGTGAGGTTGAAAAGGAGGAAGGCGAGCCACCAGCGCAGCACCCATTTGTCTGCCGAGCCGAGCAGCGGCCGCGACGTCTTTGCGTTTGTGCGGTGCCTGGTTTTGCTGCATGAAGTAATGACCACTGGTGGAAGCCGACCATAATGGTGACTCTTGGTTTTTAGGCTTCTGGTGGCTCGTTATGACGGCGTCTCTTGGCACTTCATCTTCTAGTAACTCGTTATGATGATGTCTCTTGGCACTTCATCTTCTGGTGGCTCATCATGGTGGCTTTTGGCCTTTCCTCTTCTTCTAGCGCCTATATAAGGAGGGCCTCTCCTCTGTCTTCGGTGTGCTCACAAACTAGAATCAAACCACCACACGTTTCTTATTGCTGCTGCTTCAACATCTCCATCCCAGACGCCTGCGCGCATAGGCTCTGGGAGAGCAGGCCTCCGGAACCACGTCCGCTGCGATTGTCTGCACGGATAGGCGGGTGATCAGGTTTTTGGGGAGCGCACCTCTGCGCGACTGCTCGCTGTTGTTCGTCTTCTTTCTGGTTCGAGAACTGTTCGCGGGACTGCACTGCGTCAACATCTTCCTGCACCGACTTTGATCGACTACTTGACGGTGATCATGACGATCGATCGAGCGACACCGCCGGTGCCTCAAACACTGGTTACATCCTGGGTATATCTCTAAAACTCTGAACTTTGCTTCAGTAACTTTGTGTGTTGCTATTGCTGAAATTGGAATTATAGAATCACTCGTATATATCATATTTATTTTACTGAATTTCTGGATTATAATATACCGAATTCTGTCTAAATATCTAACAAAGTCCCCGGTTCTAATATGCTCGGCTATGCGGAGCATTCAGACTCCAATTCTTTATGTCCAAACCATCCAACTGCAATGTGCTGTTCAATTGAATGGACACGACAATGGTTGGCTACACGAACATCGTCATATATGATTTGTGATGTCTCCTTTAATCCTTTTTGTGGTCTACTAATTGATTTTACCTAATGTCATAGACGATGGTTTTAATGAAGCGTAGAGTTTTCCTCTGGAACGTCATTGCAGCTGATATGGTTCTTTTCAAGATTTTTTTTAAAGCTGGTAAGATAGCCGAGAACAGAAATATCCGTGATTATGATTGAGAAAAAAAAACTATTTCATGCCGTATTCATCCTGCTAATTTGAGCACATATATTGCCTATCAGCTGATGACATTTGGATCAATATCAGTATATGTACCGTGGGGCTCTTAACTATGACCATTAACCACAAGACATACTCTATATAATAAGGGTGTGTTTGGTAGGGCTCCAGCTCCATTAGATCCATGGAGCTGGGTCTGTGAGTATATTAAGAGTGTTTAGATGGATCATCTTTTCAAATTTTAGACCAAAAACATAAACTTAATTCACTTTATTTTAGCTTACAAGTTTCGGATCTCAGGTGAAGATGGGATCTGAAGCTCTACCAAACAGGCCCTAAAGTTCGCAGGTTTTCTAAAGCTAGACTATGTGTCCTCCCTCCCTGAAAGGACTAAAAAATGTAATTACGTTTAGATACTTTCAACCGTTTTTTTTCGAAAATGACCTTTCGATTTAGAGAAATCGTAGATTCTTCGTGAATGGGCCCTAAATAAATGCAAAAAAAAAAATACGTAATTACATTTAGATCTTTCAACCGTTTTTTACAAAAAGGATCTTTCGGTTCGGCAAAATCACGAATCCTTCGTGAAAATACCCCAAATAAATGCAAGAAAAGAGCGTAATTACATTTATATCCTTTTAGCCGTTTCGCGCGTTTTCTCAATTTGCTCGCGTGAGAGAATAGCGATCGCGACGTGGCACGTCACGATCACTCATCTAGTAGATTCCATACCAGTTAGACTAGCCACTGGTTGGTCATAAGCATCCATCTTGCTATTTGAACCCGCACTCGCTTTTCCGTCCAAATTGAAATCTCGGATTAAAAATTTTTAAATGGAAATACAAGCGTGCGTGTTTAGTGGAACAGCACGATCAAATTTTGTAGTATGTGTAGAAAACATGCACACATGTGTGTGTGAGAGTGTGGTGTGCATCCTTATACCAAAAAAAAAAACAGTCAATAGTTACAGCAGATGCAAGCATCTCCGATCAAACTGTTGGGATACCACGTGGCCCAATGAAAAGCCCACGATGGTCCCTTAGCCGAAACCCTAGGAGAGCGCTATATAAGGAGGAGGGTCCCCTATGTACAAATGTCGAAATCAATAAAGAATTACATGCGTCGCTCCCCATATACCTGTGTCTCTCTCTCTGTTCTCCAATTTAGATCTGTTCGGGAACCCCGGACTATTCGATAGCGAGGTTCGCACGACGCTCTACCGGAGATCAGAATTGAAAGGTGAGAAAGGTGGGATTTCAGCGATTGAATCTAAACGCTTGTCGTTTCTATGCATGCATCTATCCTACGCATCTTGTGCCTTTTTCGTCACGTGGCACGAAGCTACACGGCGATCGCTCGAAGCTACTTGGCACAATGCTACTCGGCATGAAGCCACAGCACCCAGAAAAAAAAGAAGGGAAAAATCGTAGACACCTCGGTATGCGCGCTTGAAGTGCCGTCGCCGAGCCGCGCAACGCTACCTCGGCCATCACACCCGAACCCTCCGTCGTCGCCGTAAATGCGCTTGCGCGCCCGCGCGCCTGCCGTCGCCCGACCCGGCAACGCAACGCCGCCCGGCCCGAAGCGCGCGCCTGCGCCGAAGCGATGTCGCCTCGCCGGCGCAAGCCGCAAGCGCGCCGCGCGCCGCCGTCCGGGCCCGGCCCGTAGCCGACGCCGGCCGCCACAAGCTACTCGGCATGAATCCGGCGCCACGGCCCGGCACGGCTGCGCCGAAGCGATCGCCGCCTCCGCCGCAGCGCCGCAACCGCCACGCCGCGCCGTCCCCATCCCGGCCCGCGGCCGGCGCCTGGCCGTCGCGCGCCAGCCGCCATGCCCGACCATTGCCCCGCCGGCCCGCCCGCCGCGCGCCAGCGTCCACGACCCCTCGGCCGCACCCACGCATGCGCAACGCCGAACGCCACCGGCTCGAAGCTCGGCGTAGCGCCGCCCGGCGTCGCCGCCGCCTCGATTCTGCCGCCGCGTCTTTGCCGGCGCCGGTCGCTGCCGCTGCGTGAGCCCGTCTGGCCGCCGGCGCAAGAGCCCGAGCCGCACTCGTCGCGCCGCCGCCGCGCCGTAGTCCGTAGCGCTGAAGCCCGTAGCGAGCCCGCGCGCGCATCGCCGCGCCGCGGCTCGCCATTATTCGAGTTCGCGGCCACGTCGCCTCGGCCGACCAGCGGCGGCGGTGTGCCGCAGCGCCCGACCTCGGCTGTGGCCGTCGCCGTCCGACCGGCTCGCGGCGCCGCCCTCCGGTCGATCGCGCATGAAGCGCCGCCCGACCGACGCCTTATTTCGGCGGCGACGCGAAGCGTCGCCATCACCGTGCCCTCCGCCGGCCGAGCCCGTAGAACCAGTCGTTGCGCCCGAAGCCACTGCACTGCCGCCGCCGCTGCCTCGACCGAAGCGCCGCCTCGCCTCGAGGCCGTCGCCGCTGCCAATGCCGCAGTCCATGCGGCGCTCGGTGGGAGATGAGTGGTGGCTAGGGGTGGGAAACCTAGCCGCCACGACCGGTTCTTAATGGGCCGGCGAAGAGAAAAAAAAGAGAATGGCCCAAGGGCCAGTCGGCGGGGAAAGAAAAAGAAAAGAAAGAAAAGAAAAAGAAGCTAAAAAAATAGCAGAAAAATTTGGAAATTGCTATAAAACTTCAGAAATTTTTCTGGCTCTGTTTTTAATTTTTCTAGCTTTATTTCTCTGTTTTATGAATATTCTTTATGAATTTTGAATTCATTGCTTTATTTTGTATACTGCAATGCATGGAAATTTATTTTCTGTACTTTATGCTTGTTGCAACCATTTTCTATTAGATTACACGCAGTAATCTAATGTCGGAATTTTGAAATCATGCATCATGAATCGTGAGTTTGAAGAACTGGTCCCGCACGGTCAGAACTACCTCACTTGGGCATCGGACGCGAAGATCGTTCTTGGGGGCAAGAAGCTCCGCGCCACGATTGGTCTAGGGTCCTCGCAGGACGCAAAACCTACCGCTGAGCAGAACGATCAAGCCTTGCACTTCCTCAGGCACCACCTCTCAGCCACTCTGAAGAATGAATATATGGCTGAGGAGAGTGCACTTGAGCTTTGGAATGCACTTCAGAAGCGGTTCGAGAAGCTCAAATACACCATCTTGCCCCAAGCACAGCAAGATTGGGTACGCGTGAGGTTTGCAGACTTTAAAACAGTGGCCGAGTACAATTCTGCCTTGCACAGAATTTGTACCAATCTCTCCCTACGTGGCAAGAAGATCACTGATGAGGAAAAGATTGAGAAAACTCTCTCCACCTTCCACCCAAATGCTATCCAGAGTGCACACAAATATCGTCGGGGCGCATACAAGGAGTATAGCGAATCGATTGATGTAATGCAAGTTGCGGAATCGCAAGACGATGTTCTACGCAAGAACTATGTCTCGCACCACAGACGAGGGCAGCGCACGAAGTTAATGCCAATAGCTACAAGGTGAGAAAGCCCATTTATAGAAAGAAGGGAAGCGGGGTGGAAAGAGAGGACTCGGGCCAAAGGAAAGTCAAAGCCCGGTGAAAAAGGATGACAAAGCGCCGCCAAGCCGTATGGACAGCAGAACCAAACGTGCTTGGTGTGGCACTTAGGGGACACTGGTCGAAGATATGTCAAGAATCCAAGGAAGTGATCAGCGTATATCGGGCTAAGAGGAAGGCAAAAGCGCCCACAGAGGCGCGCTTCGCCAATATCGGTGATGATGATGCCATGGATGAAGATACCCCACTTGTCTCATCCTCACAGAATAGCACGGACTTGACGACTGCGGTAATATTATGGCAAATGAAGAAAACTTACATCGATGACATAGAAGCGAAATTAATGCATATTTCTGATTTTGTTTAATGCATTTTTTAGATTATGGTTGTTAGCATTTTCTTTGAATAATGAATTGTAAGCTCTAGAAGAGCATACTTCTCCCATGAATAAACATGCAATTTATTCTTTATTCCAAAGATTCTTCAAATTTGCAAGCAATATTTGAATTATTTTGCCCTATCGATTGGAATTATATTTCTTTGATCTAGAAATCGTAGGCGCCCAAATGGAAGAGATATGCATTGTTGATAGTGGCACAACAAATACCATCTTAAGAGAGTCTAAATACTTCCTACGATCACGAAGAACGCTGGAAAGATTACTACGATCGCGAAGCGACTCATATGTAATCCGCTCGGGAAGAGCCACTATTATATTGCCTATGGGTACAACTTTGGTAATCGAAGAAGCCCTTTTGTACCCTGAATCAACGCGCACTCTCTTAAGCTTCAAAGACATCCGCGCTAATGGTTTTCACGTAGAAACCAATGAAGAAAATGGCAAAGAATACTTGTGCATTGTGAAGCACGCGGCATGTGGAAAAATGGTATTAGAAAAATGTCCCTCATATGAATCTGGGTTGTACTACACGAATATTCATGCACCCGAAGTGTATACTTCCTTGAAGACTGTTTTTAGAAGCTCTAAGTTATTTTCTTTATGGCATGGTAGATTAGGTCATCCTGGTCTTAGAATGATGAGAAATATAGTGAATAACTCACAAGGTCATGGCATTAATGTTAAAAATTTCCCGAATCATGAAGATTTTGTATGCCCTGCATGTGCCACCGGGAAATTAATAACTAGACCCTCTGTCATGAAAGTGCAAAGTGAATTCCCTGCATTCCTGGAACGCATCCAGGGGGATATTTGCGGCCCGATTCAGCCCTTGTCAGGGCCGTTTCGATACTTTTTTGTGCTCATCGATGCTTCCTCGAAATGGTCGCATGTATGCTTATTGTCAACAAGAAACCATGCTTTTGCAAAGCTGATCTCGCAGATCATAAGAATTAAGAATGCTTTCCCTGAGCATCGCGTGAAGTCCATCAGAATGGACAATGCCGGAGAGTTTACTTCAAAGGCATTTGATGATTATTGCACGGCATCAGAATGGACAGGGATAGAGCACTCCGTACCGCACGTCCACACGCAGAATGGACTAGCAGAAGCACTAATAAAGAGGATTAAATTTATTGCCAGGCCGCTTTTGCAGAGTTGTAACTTGCCCAATACTTGTTGGGGACACGCAGTCCTGCACGCAGCAGCTTTTATTAATTTCAGACCGTCGGCCTACAACATCCATTCTCCTATGCAGCTTGTGCACGAAATCATCCCGAAGATCTCCCATCTTAGAAAATTTGGGTGTATGGTATATGTACCTATACCACCCTCTCAGCGGACTGCAATGGGCCCTCTCCGCAAGTCTGTGATATACGTTGGTTATGAGAGTGCATCCATAATTAGGTATCTGGAACCCATGACTGGAGACTTGCATACAGCCCGATTCGCTAATTGCATCTTTAACGAGGACCGTTTCCCGTCATTAGAGGGAGGAAATCAACCTTTGGATGAAAAATGCCGAGAAATCATATGGCATTCCACTGGGATCCCCGCACATGACCCCCACACTAATGAAGCAAATCAAGAAGTCCAGAAGATAATTGATTTGCAGAATTTAGCAAATGAACTACTGATCATTTTGTGACACGAAGGCGTGGTTAAGTCGCATGTACCGCAAGGAATGCACCGAGAGGTGGAAATACCAAAGAAAATAGAAGGTATCCTCACTGTTGAGAGGCCTCAAAGAAAAAAACAGAATCTGCTCCTCAAACCCAAAGTACCCGAGACGTCCGGAGAAAGCAGGCGAGAGGACTTACCACAACCAATCACGAAAATACCCCAAGGAAAGAAGGGGAGCGGTTGAGACTGCACCGAAAGAAGCCAACAGAAAGGCAATTCCACTTGAATCTTCCACTGCAGAAGCCACGGAAATAATGTGTGCGCACACATAGGCGATGAAAGCTAAAGGAACTTGCTCCTGCGAAAGGGAATAGCAAATAAGAGCAAGTAGAAGTGCATGAAGCACCCCATGAAGAAATGGCCATAAACTTTGTAATAACAGGAGAATCCCTGAATAGAGCAACAGCCAACGTTGATGCATACTACCTTGCGAAGAGGGGGAGGAAGTCCTGGGAGCAGAATTCCCATATCTGAGCGCAGTTGGAGCGCTCATTTACCTTGCGAATAGCACCAGACCGGACATTGCGTTCGCTGTGAATTTGCTAGCTCGGTACAGTGCAAAACCCACCAAAAGGCATTGGAAAGGGATCAAGGACATCTTACGTTACCTCTAAGGAAGCAAAGACCTAGGTTTGTTTTTCAGATGAAACAATGAATTGAATTTGGTTGGCTACGCCGATGCTGGTTACTTATCAGACCCACATACTGGCAAGTCCCAAACTGGCTATGTTTTCTTATGTGGAGGAACAGCAATTTCTTAGAAGTCGTCTAAACAGACTCTCGTCTCGACGTCGACAAACCACTCGAAAATCATCGTTTTGTATGAAGCATCTCGTGAATGTGCATGGCTCCGAAGAATGGTTCACCACATCCAAAAGTCGTGTGGTTTGAACATTGAGCAAACTCCCACAATCATCTATGAAGACAATGCAGCTTGCGTTGCCCAAGCACAGATGGGTTATGTGAAGAGCAATCTCACGAAGCATATCAACCCCAAGTTCTTCTATGCTCATGAATTGCATAAGATGAACGAGATCAAAATATTGCATACTAAGTCATGTGAAAATCTTGTAGATTTGTTCACTAAATCACTCTCAGCATCTACCTTTGAAAGTTGCATTAAAGGAATTGGAATGATGAGACTTTGAGAAGTGCATATTTCAGGGGGAGATATTTCACATACTCCCACATGAATCTCGAACATGAATTATGAATACCCAACATGCATCTTGAAGATTAGCAATTGAAGTTGGGTGAATTGTACTCTTTTTCCTTAACAAGTTTTTCATGAAGTTTTCTTGCATAAGATTTTAACGAGGCAATTCGTGCAACATAGTAAGCGTATGCTATGTACTCTTTCTTCAAGTATTTTTCCCACTGGGTTTTTCTGGAGTTTTAATGAGGCATATGCATCTCGCGGCAAAGGATCCAAGTGGGAGTGTTGGGATACCACGTGGCCCAATGAAAAGCTCACGATGGTCCCTTAGCCGAAACCCTAGGAGAGCGCTATATAAGGAGGAGGGGGGTCCCCCTATGTACAAGCAATCAGAAATCAATAAAGAATTCTATCGTCGCTCCCCATATACCTATGTCTCTTTCTCTGTTCTCCAATTTAGATCTGTTCGAGAACCCCGGACTATTCGATAGCGAGGTTCCTTAACACAAACCACCAACGAGCTAGTCCTACTACAGTTTCAGAGCACGCAATCTGAAATTCTGAATCCCCCGCACGACGCGAGTACAAAGGAGTTCGCCGGATAACGAGACAGCCAGATCAAAGACGCCAGGACCTCCACAAGTGCCACCACGTTCTTCCGGATCGTGAGGCAGTAAAAGCTAAGCAGCATACTACCATATATAAACCCTGGAGATTTTTCGGCTTCTCAGGGCGTCCACGTCGCCTCCGGGTCCTCGTGGCCGAGCGCCCGCACGACGCGTTGCGCGAGTGAACAGAAAAACGGAGCGCCGTGCGTACGGCTCGGCCGTCGTCGAGCCACGTCGCCCGCGTGGCTATTCCAGTTGCATAGCTCAGGTAATTGTTACGTTGTTTAAGCCCTAACAGTCGCGTGGTGCAGCGGTGAGAGCTCTCGCGCCCACAGCCGAGGTCGCGGGGTCAACTCGCCGTAAGCGCATTTTTTTTGCCATCCGCGAGAGCGCAGGCACCTGCTCCTCCCTCCCTTTCCCCATTTCTCCAAGCACGCAGCTGCCTCTCCTCGAACCCCGCTCGGTTTCGCCCGTCGCCCGCCTCGCGCGCTCCGCCGGTCCTCCCCTTCTGTCTTCCCTCTCGTGCCGCCCGCCGCTTCTCCGACGTCCACGGAGACCTCTTCGCGAAAAATATCTGCAAGTACAGCAATGGGCAGTAAGTTAGATCTCAACTTCTTCGCTTCAAAAGAGGCATGCATATCTCCATAAGAACTTATTTATCTCCATCGTGGCAGCGGCGGCGGTCTCGGCCAACGCCGACGCGGCCTCGGCAGCGTCTACAGCGACGTGCAGACGAGCCGCCTCAAGCACGTGCTGCCCCTCCCCTCCGTCCTCCGCTCCCACGTCGCTCTCGCCGACGGGCCCGCCAGCTCCGCTGCGGCAACCCCGGTGAGTGATGCGATGCTCCCGTGTTCCCATCCGCCGGAGAGAGGTGCCGCCTGCGTCAATCCGGTTGCCCTTTTGTTGCTGGGTTCACTTTCGGCCATGTGTTCCCCTCCATCGGAGAGAGGTGCTGAATTCTACAAACCCACCGTCAACGCAGACCTCGACCATCACTTTTCTCGTCTCGTCTCATCACTCTCCTAACCAGCTTCCTTTTCCTCTTGTCTTCCATGGATCCACCCCGTTCAATTTGGGCTCGCCGTGAAGCGATTCGGGGTGGGAAGCAGTAGGCTATTTCACCTTGCTTACTTCCTTTTACGCTTACTGCTACGTTTTGTCCGTGTTTTAGGTGCCCTATTCGCCTTCGGTATCGGCACGTCTACGGATTCCGCATTGCAGAAATGCATCTTTCCTGGTTAACTTATTGTTTGGTGTCCTAATTTCCTTTTACTACTCTGCAACTTGTAGCTCGCTGTATATGTCTCTGAAAGAGTTCGTGAAATCCTATTGGGTGATCCTGGATGGTTTAGACAGATAATTACAAACTTAGTGGGGAGCTCAATTAGGGTAAGTGTGGGAGCAACTTGCTTTTAGCACCAAAAAAAACATAGTAGTGTGTGCTAAATACACTAAAGTTCAATGCCAGCATAGGCGTACAATGTATTCTTCTTTGCCCTGTGTTTACCTTGTCGCAGTTCATAGAACGGGGACACATTTTCGTGCAACTTCGCCTGGGGGATCACTCAAATCTTGCAACAGAGGCAAAAGTTGAACCGGTGGTGAATGGCATGAATGGGCGTAAAAATGAGACAAGTGTTATATCCTCAAGTGTGTCTCACAACACTTAGTGGTTTTGAGGCTGCTGATAGCAGAGATAATTGGGAAGACTTCAATCGTTTGCTTTCTTATGAGACGAATTTGATGCCGTATGAAAGTGATTCTGATAAAGTGACTCTTGTAGTGTGGAAGATACGGGGATAGGTATACCATTGCATGCCCAAGGCCGGGTCTTCGCACCTTTCATGCAAGCTGATAGTTCGACCTTTAGAAACTGTTGTGGGACTGGAATTGGATTGAATACCAGCAAATGTCTCGTTGAACTAATGGATGGTAAGATATATTTTGTCAGCCGACTCCATGTCAGGAGCACATTCACATTCACATTCACATTCACTGCGATTCTCCAAAGATGTGAAAGAAATGCTATTAGTGACAATAAGCATGCTCTGTTGCACCCTCTACCATCCAGTTTTAAGGGTTTATCTGCACTATTGGTTGATAAAAGGCAGGTAAGAGCAATTGTAACCAAGTATCATTTGCAAAGGCTAGGACTTGCCTCTGAAGTTGTAGCTACAACTTGCTGTGTTGTCTGGGAAAAATGGCAGTTCGCTAATCAGGTACTTCTCTCTATTACATGCTCTCTAAAGTTACAAATCGTGAAGTGATTTAAGTTACCATCTTTAAAACATAGGAAAGTAAGCATATACTTTCTTTTGCAAAGCTGTTTGCTCTCCAAGAATTTGGTTGCATAAGAATGATGTAGGCAATAATATTGACTACATCACAGTATTACTACTTGCTCCATAGTAGTTCTGATTATCTGGTAGACTGCATTGTATTGTGTTATATTTCCTTCCATTATGTAGTATTGCTACTTTTGACTGCAGTTCTTACATTCTTGCATATGATTTGTTGACTTCAAAATTGATTTGTGGTCAATCTTTGTTTGGGGATTTTTTTTTGGAATATGCAGTTTTCAAATAACTACTAACCTGATTGCAAACTATAATATTTGACATGTTCTTATATCCAATTTTCTCAAATCTAACTTAATTTGTTCTGAATCTGTTGTGTAGAATGCATGGGAAGCAATCGTTCATTTTATTAATTGAGAGTGATTCATGGAACTCAAAGATGGATGTCCCCTTACATACTAGACTCCCGGAGATGAAACAGAATGGGTGTGCAGTTGTATTACCAAAAGTTATCCTTCTTGCATCTGCAGAAACAGACAAAGTGAAGGTGAAATATGCAGTTGATTCTGTAATCTCGAGACCTCTTAAAGCAACCACACTTGTAGATTGTCTATTACAAGCACTTGGTATCACAGAGTCAAACAAAGAGAAAAGTGATGACTCAAGTTCTCTTCATGAGTTGCTTCTTAGCAAGAACATATTGGTGGTTGATGATAACAAGGTAAAAACCTTAAGAGTGGCTATTGGTACATTAAAGAACTATGAGGCGAAGGTGGAGTGTGTGGAGAGTGGCAAAGATGCTCTTGCCCTTCTACAAGTCCCACACAAGTTTGATCTTTGTCACATGGACATTCAAATGCTAGAGATGGATGGGTAAGCTTATGTGCTATTCAAGCTTTTGCCCGTGAACACGAGCATTTTCTGCATATAACCCAAAACACAACACATCGTCTACATTGCCACTGTACAGCCACAATGACACATCAACCTATTTTTGTTGAGGTATGTTTTCCTGTTTTTTAAAGAAAATCCTAACTACTTGCATTGCATCGCATCTCACGACATGGCTTTGTTTTATCTGGTTGCTTCTTGCAATATTAGCTTTGGGCGCGGTGTGGCACCGCGCTTCCTCATCTAGTATGTATGTATGATCCGGTGTCTTTAGATAACTATACTACTCTTAGCGCTGAGTCTACGCTGCGGTGCCATTTCCTTATGTAAAATACAAATTTTAAAGTATTATAAGATAGACATAGAAATCAAATCTAGTTATTAATTTATTTTTTTGATACAAGGACGCACACACGCATGTGCGTCCTACACATACAGGGAAATTTTGTAGCACATATGCGTGTGCGTCCTATACAGACAGGGAAATTTTGTAGAGGTCCCCTAAGCATCTAACTTAGTGAAGCACACGTGTATATGTACCCTGAAGAGGTGAGAAACGCTAGGTTCGATCCTAAGGATCGAACTCAGGTTGGAGGATTGAGCAACATCAAGCCCTCCCACTACTCCAATGCTTAGGACTCTAGTTATTGATTTGTTGATATACTGTACTATAGAGAGAAATATAAATAAATATAGCAAATCTTATTTATTGCTTCGAAAAAGATAAATATTTTATATTAAATTTAGTGTACCTTAAAACATCTCTTTCTCTTTTTTTTCCCGTACCGCTCGAGATTTCCTCCGCAAACGCATCGTCGGCGCACGAACTCGTCTAAACTGCAGTGTGCAAGACGAGCCGTGCTTGACGACGCGACGACCGGCCTCGCTAGCCACACTCGCCATCGGAACGAAACGAGAGTACGAAGACTGTTGCGCTAAACCATGTGACATGGATTTATCGACATAAACACACGACAATACTGGTTCAATTAAGTTTGAGACGAACCAGCCGATTTAATTCTGTAATCGACAAAATAAAATAGAAAATAAATGCTCAAAGCTGATCTGATGTGAAAATCGGCAAAGATCTAAATAGCTATTAATAGCCGATCAAATCAAGTGTAACGATAAGTCTAAACAACCGATTAAGGCTGATTAGATGATAAAAGATAGATTCTTCCAAAAAACGATGCGCATCAAGATCGGAGAAATCAAACCTGGTGTAATCAATGAAGACCAATAATCGACGATGCGCAACTTTATTGATCAAGATCGGATTACAAAAGGGATTCTAAATTACAACGCTACTCCTAGTTATCAGAAAAGTAAATAAAAAGTAGATGTGAGTTGTTTGGTTGATTGTGTTGTTTCTTTTGCTCGCCCTTAACCTTATTTTATAGTGCATCGGTCAATCGTATCCTGCTCCAATACGTTGCCAATCATGATCCGTATCGACCTTGTGCAGATCAAAATTTTATTTTTGAATCAATATCGGCTATAACCATAATTTTAACATAACTTTTCCCTTTTAAACCGATATTGGCCAGAAATATCCATCTCATCTTTCGGCTTGATAAATAAACCATGCCTTGCCAAATTTGGGTGCAAACATATGCCTCCTATTTTTGGAAGATAAAAGGTTATCTTCTAAAAATCTTCTTCATCGGCTTTAATCATTGATCGACTTATGTTTGCATAATACATGAACCGTCGTCATTGGCAACTACTACATTTATGACGCCGTAAAATCTTGAGACACGTATCTTTTCTATTAACCGCACGCAAATCGCCAAAAAACCTCCCGGCTTTTCACCTTTTTTACCCCTCTATAAATATGGGGTCCATTCATCCGTCATTTGCACGCGCTCAAACTCTTAGATCCTCCGTCATCGGTTTCATCTTCATCTTTCACACTGCAAGCTCTCGTTCAACAACTTCTGTCAACTTGCACAACTCTCACATCGGCTCAATGAATCCATGCTAGGTACTTATCCTCATACCCGATAACAATAATCAGTACTACTTAGGACCGCTAGGAAACCTGACCTATCAGTTGTCATAGGATAAGAATTACCCCGTCTTCCCTTATCGGCTCCTGAGTATAATATAGAGGGATGGAGTAAAAGTTGTAGGGCTTGGCTGACAGCACTAAAGGGTCGGAGGAATTGGTATAATTAGGTAGCAGCCCAGAAGAGGCCAATATGGGAAAGGATGGGAATAACTGAATGTCTTCTGTTTTCATTAGCTGATCCAGAGGCCAACGAGCCCTTAGTGGCTACTGCCTGCTATTTCTGGTCGGATACGTTCATTGCATTTATGTTTAGAACTGGCTTGATCAGCCCAACATTCCTAGACGTGGCAAAACTCTGCTGCTTGAGGCTAGACGGGGACCAGATATCGGCTTTCAACACCAAACCCCAACATAAACTGATTCATTCCAAGGGAGAAAGCCGGAATAAGTATATTAATAATAACTAAGGAGTCAGCCTAGTATCGAATAAGGAGCACGTTGCCTTCATAAATATGTGTCTAGATCGGTTTCTTTTCTGCGGGGCATCACTTGGGCCGACGCAAGTGTATCAAGTAATAGTGGAACAACTAGTTAAGGGCCGTCGGCTAGCATATGGGAAGCTTTTCTCAGGAGCAATATATTAAATGATGCACGCGATTTGCAGTTGGCTTTTCACTAGATTGGGCCAATATTCAGTGGGTAACATTGGTGACCCTCTATGGTTTATACAGGTCGGCTATATTGTACCCTTAGCCAACATTTGAATATTGACTCAGCTGAAATCACTCTCTACCCTTTAGAAGGAACTCCAGAAGGCCAAGAGCCTGGGTTTAGAGATAGCTAACCATTCGACGAAAAGTTTATCCTTTGCTCCTGCACCCAAACAAGACTCACCCTCATTGGAGCAAGAAAATTTCTGACCTTTTTCTTCCAACTCGATCAAACAGACTTTAGGCAGAAAGATTTTTTCAACTATAAGGAAGCTGACAGCTATCCCTAACCATCGTTTCTTCAGCTGGCAGCTGACAGTGACGAAATGCCCACATAAACATTGAACATGTATAAAATTTTCATATCGCCAAGTGTGCTATCTATTGGTTTACACACAAGAAATCGGACTTATCAGCCCTCATACCAGTTATACCATCGATCCGTATATGCCAGACAATTGGGATTCAGCCAAGTATGTCCAAGTTTCCAGCTTCTTGATTGGATCAGGCCAAGGGATTGGCTTCGTCGCCTGTCTAGCACCAATATCGCCTTGCATATGGCCGATGATCTCCAACTTCAAAGCCTGCCACACTTCGTCTTGTAGACCCAGAGGGCAAGCAACTTCACCAATTGGTGGTTGGCTATTTGTGTGGTTTTGTTTCCTTGGAGCGCATCGTATCTGTTGTGGTAGCCGAATTCTTTCCAGATCTGCCTCCTGTTGAGTCGGCGTCTACTAACTCCACTAATAGTAGCTCGAGTTCTAGCAGCGACACTAGCTCATCAAGCTATACTAACACAAGTATAGTTAATATTACTGGCGAGGTATCGACTAAATTTTGGGTTCTTTTCACTAATAATCCACAAGCACTTCTGAACTTTTACTGATCGGCTTTTCTCAATCTTACAGACCAAGGTAGCAGGAAAGAATCCAGTCAACTCATCAGGCGTCGACCAATCTAGTAAACCGCCACGCCCTGCAGTAACAGCTTTAGCAGGGTACTCGTCGAGCACTCTTAGCGTCCAAGCCCCTTCCCTTTCGGATTACGAGAAGCAACAACCGAGTAAGCATACACTCATCGGCTTTTAATTTGTCCATAATTTGGTGTATAAACCGATACTCATAGCTTATCCCTTAATAGAAAAGTAACGCGGTTGTAGGATCAAGGATGACCGACTAGAGGGGGGGTGAATAGGAGGTTTCTAAAATTTTGACACTAATACAAAATTCAATAAGTAACTAAGCTTTTAGAAGCAATCAACGCAAGATTACAAAGATGATATTAAGAGATCAACAACTACTTAAGCAATCCAAGTAGAGCAAAGAGTAAATTTAAGCACAATAATAATAGGATTAAATCAAACGAGAAGGAGAGACAAGAATTTTATCCCGTGGTCTCGGAGACTTGCCGGTCTCCCCTACTCCACGTTGAGATGACTTGAAAACATTTCAAGCTGGCTCCACCCGCATGAGCCTCTCTCGATCACTAGAGGTAGCTCTTCACCACTCCGGTTAGGCGAGCTCCTTGCCTTCACAAACGATCGGGTCTTCTCACAATCTTCTTTTGAGAAGATCATCGATGCCGCACACCTCCAAACCGTCTAGGAGGCGGCAACCTCCAAGAGTAATGAACTTTTGATGTTTGCTTGAGGTGGATCAAGTGTCTAAATGGCTCAAATCAACACCCACACTTGATTAGCACTCAACTACTCCTCAAGAATGAATTAAATGCAAATGAGTAGGAGAAAAGCACACTTGGGTTCAAGGATATGCAATAGGAGTTCAAGAGAGCAAGAGTGATGCATAAGGGGGTGTATATATAGCCCTCTTCAATGCCACTAGCCGTTACCACCAAACCCCTGAAAAATTCAGGGTGGCGGCCTCTTTTGCCCATCTGGGGCGATCTTTGCCGCCTTAGGCCCAACGGTCGAACAGTAGCATTAAATGCACTGTCAAACTAGCCATTACCACCTGACTAGCACTACCGCTCATGAGGCGTCTTTGATCGCCAACTGCGCGCGATCTGCCTCGGATGGTCGGTAGTGCCGGTCTAGCTTTGGGAACAAAAACACCCCTTCCTGGAATATAAGTATCGGGCCTCGGTGCCAGATCTGCGATTCAGCGGCGATCCGCACTACCAAGTCGATCTTGCCGACCAGCGGCGATCGCTCTCGATGGTCGGTAGTGCTGGTCTGGCTTTGGGGACAAAATACCCCTTCGGAATAAAAATCTCGGGCCTCGGCCAGATCTGCCGACTTCAGCGGCGATCAAGACTACTACTACGGCCGGTACTACCGGTATGTGCTGGCCAGAAGGTAGGAGATCAGTTCTTTTTGTTTCAATGCCAAGACATTAATTTTGAATATTGATTCGAGCCATTTTCACTGAGCACACGTCAAGCTACTGATCAAAAAGTCCCTCTTAATAGTACGGCATTTTATTCTAAAAAATCCGATCTTTTCATCCAAGCTTCGAGATCGGCAAAACACTATAAAAGTCCTTAAACACATACCTCACTTCTTTAGCTTGCCACATTGATCTTCCTTTTAGCTTTATATTCATACTTCATTGTTTTTCTTAACTAGGTCCAACCTGTCTTCGATCATACTTAGAGAAACACTGTTAGTCCCATAAGCATGATTGTCATTAATTACCAAAACCAAAAAAACAGTTTAGGGGCCTAGATGCTTTCAATCTCCCCCTTTTTGGTAATTGATGACAACATCAACATGTGAAGAGAGATAAAATTGGTTTTGAGTATGCAATACTCGAGATATGTAGTATACTTAAGAAAATTTCCATAAAGCTCCCCCTAAAGATGTGCATAAGATTAGAAAATGAAGTTTTGCACATGGAAAGAAGGTTAAGAAAAAAATTGACAGGTTTCCTTTTAGATATTTGAATCCGTGGACAAACAGACAGTTTATGTAAAAGAATGATGGAGAATGTTAATAAAGATGAACAACCACATAACATTGAAATATTTAAGGATATCCATAAATGTTCACAAACATCCAACACATCCAAAAACAAAAAACAAACATCCATAAAAGTTCACATCCAAAGACCAAGAACAAGGCTCGTTAGCTTACATAGATGTATAGAAATATAAACTAAAGCTAATTCTTGTCCTTAGTCTTCACTTCAACTCCAAGACTTTAAGAACTTCAAGCTTCAGTTTCATCTTCTTTTCTCACCCCCTTTGGCATCAAGTACCAAAAGGAAAGATCGCCTAGGAAGAAGGAGGGGGAGAGTCACTACCTCAGCCACGAACACGACGTGCACGAACAGGAACAAGCTCATCTCTTAAGAATTGTCGGGACCCTAATTTGCAAATCCGGACCCTCTGTTTATACCGCACTAGTCCAGGATCACGCTAGTGCACACAGGCTCAACATAGATGCTATCATAGTCATACACAGCGGAATATAGCATAACTTTAATAATTAATAATGCTTGTTGTCTTACGATTATTGCCACACAGGGCTTATAAAAGAAATAGCAAATAAGCGGCGGAAAATAAATAAATAAGCGTAGCGACTCCCGATTCACCGCAGCAACCGATGAGGCTCGGACCCTAAGCATTCGCATCCATATAATCCTCCTCCACGAAAGGCGTAGATTCTTCCTCTTACGAAGTTGTTGTTGTTGGGGTGAGTACATAAAGCACTCAACAAGTTGTGCACAAGAATGCAAGTCTAATATTCTATATGCTTGGCTTAATCCAAAGGAATGGCTAATATGCCTATTTTGCGATGAGCGGCATTTAACAAGAATCTGATAAATAGATTGAAAAGCGATAAAACAGATATGATAATTAATAGATTCAAGATTTATAAAGTAAACCAAGTTTCCAATCCTAAATCAATTTCCACCTCCCATGGCACCTGCCATCCCAACAAGTTTTGTTTAACAAAAGTCTAACCCTTAACTGTAATTCCGAGCATTGCCCAATACAGTGAGCACGGCTATTCGAATAGATTGTACACTCTGCAGAGGTTATGCACTTTACCCACACGATACAACCAAACACCACCAAGGCGAGTGATCATAACAAAGCCTTTACAATGCTACACCTAGACCCGATCTTTGTTCGCTAAGGTTTCAACATCAAGGTTAAACCACCACAGAGGCCCCCTCTTGCGCTATGTGAGTTAAACCGTAAACCGGGACTCACTTTGTTCACCACGACAGTACCAAAATCTAGGCTTCACAAATTATTTAGCTAAATGTCCCATTCCGGACATGTGGTTGCAAGAGACTTAGGTCAAAGGCTTGCAAGGTTAAGTCCTTAAAGTGATTAAGGCAAGACTTCCACATACCCCTGCCAATCCTGGACCACCTTGGCACACTGCCCCTTGCCACTTGCCCCAATCTAAATCATTACCACCCAGCTTGATTACCAAGCACCACGTGCCCCCACATTTCAATCTAGTTGTGTGACCTCCTCGCCACGACAACTTGATAGCACTGTGTGACAACACATGACACACAAATTCTTAAACATTGTTCCATATTCCATTAGTCAAGATTAAGTAACAACATTCGGACACATGTGATGACGTGGCATGGCTAAGCGATCTACGACGGTCTAACTAGTCCCATGTTGATTATTAATATTAACCAACTATAATTCCACATCCTAGGGTGACAATTAGATCAGGGCATAAAATTGACAAGGTGTGATTTAATTCAATTAGGCATATCATCTAATTCCCATATTAATTGAAATCATTTATACAAATAAAATATCATGCATAATTTAAAAGACAAAATAGCAATTTGGTGAAATTGGGTGCAACATGATCAAAGCACAACTTGCCTTGGAGTAGGTGCTAGTCTTGCTCTGAGCTTGGGTCTTGAAGCGATGAATCTTCCTCCGGATCACCGAGCAGTTCAACATCTACGCGAAACGATGCCAAAATAGCAAATAACCACCAAAACAGAGAGCAACCAAACTCCAAAAATAAAATAAAATTCACCAATAAATATATCTTGATTTTACAAATTTTTAGAAATTCGGATCACTCAAATCCGAGTTAAAATGCAAAAGATATAGCATTTTGAAGTTTGAATAAATACTGAAAATACAGAAAATAGAATTTTCCGATTTTCCAGAATTATTTTTCTACTGAAAATTTTTTTATTGCGCAACAGCGACGCCACCGCCCGAGCCAATCGGATCTTGACCGTCACCTCGGCGCATGGACCGGTCCACGGAACGCCTCTGGTCCACCGTGGGCGCGCTCACGGCGCCTCGCGTCACCGCACGCGCGACGCATCTCGGGCCGCGGCGCCACCCGTGCCGATGCTCGACACGCGGCGTGCATCCGGGCGACGATCCGACGGCTACCGCCCTAACGCATACGCGGCGCGATCTCAACCGAACAGACCTGATCCAACGGTCCATGCTTACTCGAGTTGATCACTGCAGACGAAGCGACGCGGCACGATCTGAGACGTCCCCAGAAGATCCAACGGCTGTCCGAGCTCCGAGACGAAGATGGCAGCACGGCGGCGGACTGGCACCGGAGCGGAGGAAGAAGACCACCCGAACGGCGTTTCGGCGTGACTCCGGCGAAGAGGCTAGTGCTACTGGCTGCGCAAGGGGACGAGGAACATCGGAGTGCGGGTTGCGGCTTTTATAGCCTCGGCATGCGTGCAGGAAGGAAACCCTAAGAAATCCGCGACGGAGACGGCGCGCGGCGGCGAACTCGGAAACCGAATCGGAGACGACAACCGAGAGCCGTCCGATTTGCTATCAACGGCCACGATTAGATCCGAAGCGATACGATCCGATCCGTTCTTTCCAAAACTGACGGACGCGGTCTTGGCCTTCCAAAAACAACGCGAGGAATCCTCTCTGCCCGATCTTGATCCAACGGCCGAAGGCGCTAGGGTTTCGGTGAGATGCAGATCGTCCGATGGAAATCCAACGGCCAAACGCGGGTGGCGGGAAGCGGTGAGCGGGCGCCTGCTGAGCCACGTGCACCTTTATCTTGAGGCTTGACCCGATCTGAGATTCACCGATTTTTCAAAAGCTTTTTGATTTAAAATAATTCCCAAAATTAGATTAATTCATTTAAGGTAATTATAATATCAGGAAAAATCCAAGAAAATTCTCATAAATACTTCGAGATATTTTGAATCCAAATAAAATATTTTTGGCAAAACTTCATATTAGTTTTATCTATATATAATTAGTTTTCACCAAAGGTTTAATATACTTAATTAAAATAAATTCTATTAAATCCCAGAAAATCCAATAATTTCAGAAAATCATTAAAATGCACATAAGTGAAACTATAGGCCAAATTTTGGGATGTTACAAGAATTCCACCTGCTTACTAACACTGTCGAAACGAGCTTTCATCTCTTGTACAAGGGTTCGAGTCTGAACCTGATACTGATGCTCTTCATCAAATCTGTTTATGATGTTTGAAGAGAGAGATGAAAATTGTGCCATCATGTCATGGCGAAGGGAGTCAATGCTGGCTGAGAAAATATCCTGAGGCACAGCTTGAGAGGACTGGGGAAAATCATTAGTTGAAACAGGAATCTCTTGTTGTTGCTGCTGCTGCCTTTGCTGTGCCGGATGACCAACTACTTGAGGTGGAGCCTCTCGAGGCTTGTACTGCTTGTGGGCATATCCATACCCCTTGTTATAGCTAGTCTTCAACATAATGAGCTTCATAATATAGAGGCCAAAATAAATGCTTTTACCCCGATCCTTTGCAGAATGAGCTATTTCTCTTATGATGAAATTCACCACATCAAATTTCTCTCGATGCATTATTTTGCTGATAACATTCCAGGCAAATCCTCTAATATCATCAAAGTTACCACTTTTGGGATGAATAGTAACTCTGACAATTCGGTAACTTTGATGATATAGAGCGGTACTGCCGGTCGCATGAGGAGTCGGCACTACCGATTCTTTGATTTATCCAGATTTAGCAATGCGGAATAAAAGAGAGTTTCCTTGCTACAATCCAAACCTTAATCAAAGATTTCTGCCTTATTTTTCACTAAATATTTGCAATATTTCACCTAAACCCTAGTTTGCATGAATTTGAGATGAAGAGCTCCAATCGAAATGAAAAGAAGTACAAATCCGGAGGAGATGAGTACCTTGAGATGATAGGAATCGAATTTCCACCAAGAGAGCTCCTTGAGATGGGAGATTAGATCTTTGGAAGGAAACTTAGAGAGAGAGAGCTCTTTTCTTGAGGTGAAGAGAAGATGAAGAAGAGAAGAGAGGAGAGGATGCGTCGGCAGGGGCAACAAAAGGATGGTAACGGTTGGAAAAAAACCGACCATGACCGCCTCGGCCAACACTTTCGGCGATGATCAGATCTGAAGAGGCGGTAGTGCCGGCTTAGGGCGGCAGTACCAGGATCTAGCCGCGGTAGTGCCGGCCCTGACCATGCCAATCTCAAATTTAGTTGTAAATAGCTCTAACATATATATTCCAAGAGGCAAATTATGTTTATGAGCATTCCAACTTTATCCAAAAGATCAATAAGATAATTTTAAAATAGTTTCTCTTTTATTTAAATAAGATAGACTTGTTTTGAGTAAGCAAAAGATGATTTTTGAAATTATGTTATTTGTCAAAAGATGTAATACACATAAAAGATGTACGACTCCCCCTTAATGTGTATCTCATCAAAGAATTGAGAAGAGTTGAAAAGATCAAATAAAATCCAATCATTTTGTACATGATCAAACAATATTAGAGATATCTATGACATTTAATTCATTCCTCAATTTACAAAATTTTGCTTCATCTAAGGGTTTGGTGAGGATATCAGCTAGTTGATCTTCTGTTCTAATGTGACTAATCACAATATCACCTTTGCTTATATGATCTCTTAAGAAATGGTGACGAATATCTATATGCTTGGTTCTTGAATGTTGGACCGGGTTGTTGGCTATTTTAACGGCACTTTCATTATCACATAAAAGAGGCACAATTTTGAAATTAATGCCATAATCCATTAAGGCTTGCCTCATCCACAATAATTGTGCACAACAACTACCGGCGGAAATGTATTTAGCTTCGGCGGTGGATAGAGCTACGGAATTCTGTTTCTTGGAGAACCATGAGACTAGGGACCTACCTAGCAGTTGGCAACTCCCGGAGGTGCTTTTTCTATCCACTTTGCATCCCGCATAATCTGAGTCTGAATAACCAATTAAATCAAACTTAGCACCTTTGGGATACCATAACCCTATATTTGAGGAATGCTTTAAATATCTTAGAATTATCTTAACAGCTACTAAATAACAATCTTTAGGAGAACCTTGAAAACGAGCACACATGCAAACACTAAACATAATATCAGACCTAGATGCGGTGAGATAAAGTAAACTACCAATCATAGAACGATAAAGTTTTGGGTCTACCGGTTTACCTCCCTCATTTAGATCAAGATGCTCGTTGGAAGCCATTGGAATTTTGATAGGCTTTGAGTCTTCTATGCCAAACCTTTTGAGTAAATCCTTCACATATTTGGTTTGACTCACAAATGTCCCATTTTTGAGTTGCTTGATTTGAAGCCCAAGGAAGAAGCTTAATTCTCCAATCATTGACATCTCAAATTCCCTAGACATCATATCACCAAATTCTTTGCAAAAATCTTCGTTAGTAGAACCAAATATAATATCATCAACATAGATTTGGCACACAAAGAATTCCTCATCAATTATTTTTGTAAAGAGTATTGTATCAACCTTCCAAATTTTGAAGCCTTTAGAAAGTAGAAAGTCTCTAAGCCGCTCATACCATGCTCTTGGAGCTTATTTGAGACCATATAGCGTCTTAGAGAGTTTGTAGACATGATTTGGATATTTAGGGCTTTCAAAACCGGGGGGTTGTTCAACAAATACCAATTCGGATATTTCTCCATTTAGAAATGCACTCTTTACGTCCATTTGAAATAATTTAATATCAAAACAAGATGCAAAGGCAAGCAAGATTCTAATGGCTTCTAATCTAGCTACGGGTGCAAAAGTTTCACCAAAATTCAATCCTTCGATTTGAGTGAACCCTTGAGCCACTAAGCGAGCCTTATTTCTTACCACAATAACATTTTCATTTTGCTTGTTCCGGAATACCCATTTAGTGCCTATCACATTGTATTCTTGGGGTCTTTCAACCAAAGTCCAAACATCATTCCGGGCAAAGTTGTTGAGTTCTTCATACATTGAATTCACCCAATCCGGATCATCTAGAGCTTCATCTATATGAGTAAGTTCAAAAGAAGATACGAAAGAGTAGTGTTCACAAAAGGAAGCGACATGAGATCGAGTTTGAACACCCTTACTAACGTCACCCAATATTTGATCTATTGGATGATCTTTGGAGAGCCCATGATGAATTCTTTGAGGTAAAATGTGAATTTGTTGATCACTCTCCTTTTCATCCACATCGATGGACTGATTTTGACTTGGTGTTGCGGGAGTAGGAGGTTCAACTTTAGTGGATGAAGGTTGATCTTGTTTATCCTCCTTTGGTTTTATGTCTCCAAGCGTCATGTTCTTCATTGCTTCTCTTAATCCTTCTTCACCTACATCATCCAAATTTTCTTGCTCTTCTTGAGAGCCATTAGTTTCATCAAATTCAATATCGTAAGTTTCTTCAACAAAACCTTTATTTTTGTTGAATACACGATATGCTTTACTATTTGAAGAATATCCAAGCAAAAACCCTTCATCACAACGACTTTGGAATTTTGAAAATCGAACACCCTTTTTCAAGATATAGCATTTGCAACCGAAAAATAAAAAATAAGAAATATTTGGTCTTCTTCCAACAAGAAGCTCATAAGAGGTCTTTTTCAAGAGACGATGCAAATAAAGCCTATTTGTTGTATGGCAAGCGGTATTAATGGATTCCGCCCAAAAACTATCGGAAGTGCCATACTCATCAAGCATAGTTCTTGCCATTTCAATTAATGTTCGATTTTTCCGTTCCACAACTCCATTTTGCTCCGGAGTGTAGGTGGCGGAAAGCTCGTGCTTTATTCCAAGTTCATCACAATAATCTTCAATTTTTGTTTTTTGAACTCGGAACCATTGTCACTACGAATTTTCTTGATTTTGAAATCAAATTCATTTTGAGCTCTTTTTGCAAAGTTTTTAAAGATCCCGGAGGTTTCAGATTTGTCATCTAGAAAGAAAACCCATCTATACCTTGAATAATCATCAACAACAACTAAGCAATAAGAATTTCCTCCAATGCTCTTCTAGGTTGTTGGGCCAAACAAATCCATATGTAAGAGCTTTAATGGTCTAGATGTGGACATGATACTTTTTGAAGGATGAGAACTAGCAACTTGCTTGCCGGCTTGACAAGCACTACAAAGTCTATTTTTCTCAAACTTCACATCTTTCAAGCCCACAACTAAATTATTTTTGAAAAGTTTTTTAGTTGAATCATCCCAACATGAGTTAGTCTTCTATGCCATAACCATCCTAAGGATGTTTTTACAATTAAACAAGTTTGAAGACATGATTCATTTGAGGTGAAGTCAACCAAATACAAATTTCCAAATCTAAAACCTTTGAACACTAAAGAATTATCATTTTCTTTAGAGATCACTACTCCATTCTTTGAAAACATGCAAGTAAGACCCAGATCACAAATTTGAGCAACCGACAACAAATTGAAATTTAGTGTTTCTACTAGAGAAACATTTGAAATGGAAAGGTCATTTGAGATAGCGATTTTACCCAAACCTAATACATTTCCTTTGCTATTATCACCAAATGTTATCTTGTCATTTTGCCCATTCCCTACTTCAAAGGTGGTGAACATTTTTCGATCACCGGTCATGTGTTGAGTGCAACCGCTATCCAACACCTAATACCGTCCACCGGTTTTGTAGTTTACCTACGAAAGAGAATCAAGTCCTTTTAGGTACCCAAATTCGTTTGGGTCCTTGGAGGTTAGTAACCAAGGCTTTGGGCACCCAAATGGCATTCTTTTTACGACCAGATATAGGAGTGCCAACAAATTTAGCAATAATTTTACCAAAACTATCTTTCTTAAGCACATAGCAAGAATCATAAACATTGTTCTTGGGTGCCATACCTAATGGACAATCGTTGACTAAATGTCCTACATCATGACATTTATAACAAAGCTTCCCATTTGATTTAACAAACTTAGGAGCTTTGTTATTTATCTTCTTGCCCTTTTTAGGAATGTATCCAAGACCTTCTTTATTGTAAGAACACTTTTGACTATTTAAAATTTTGTTAAGAGTGTCCTTACCCTTAAAGCATCTATTTAAACTTTTGCTAAGTTTATCCACTTGTTCTTTAAGTTCATTATTTTCTACCATTAAATTTGTATGGCAAGGAGTTAAGCTAGCACATGAAGTTGGAGGCATAACAAACAAATCATCACAAGAAGTAGATATGCTAGTTTTAGAAACATAACATGAATCAATTTCTATGCTAGTCAAATCATCAATAATTTTGCAATTAATCCCTACATCATTTTGAGGCTTTGAATGGTCCTTGGTAAGAAGAGTTTCATGAGCTTCCTTTAACTCTTCATAAGAGTCCTTGAGACAAAAATATTCTTTTCTCAAGGCTTTATGTTTAGATTTTTCTTTGTCGAGGTACTCATTTAAGTCCTCAAGCATATCCATTAGCTCATCATATGAGGGTTCATCATCGTCATTTGATTTTACCTTAAAATCTCCTTTTGCCATGAGACACACAGGGGTGACGAAGGGTGATGAAGCCTCTTTGATGGCAATGCCGGCAAGACCTTTCTTCTTTGAGGGTGTATCATCCTCGAAAGAGTCGGAGTCCGAATATTCTTCATCGGAATTCCACTCTCCAATGTGAACCTCGCCTTTCCCATCTTTATCCAACTTCTTGAAGAGCTTCTTCTTTCTATGAAAGAACTTCTTCTTCATGGGCGACTTGTTCTTGTCATCCCTTTTCTTTGGATATTTGGAGGCAATGTGTCCCTTCTCATCACACTCATAGCACCGGATATTTGTGTATCGGTTGGTGCTAGAGTATTGTCCCTTCTTGAATTTTTGAGGAGCATTTGTGCTTGAGTGTCTCTTCATGAATCTCCTCATTCTTCTTACAAGGAGGGTCATTTCCTCCTCAGTGTCTTCATCATCATCGGATTCGTCAAGCATTTCGTCGCTTAACTCCACTTTCGCCTTGAATGCGATGTTCTTCTTCTTTGAAGAGCTTTGCTCCTTATCCTTCTTGTAAAGCTCATTGGTTATGAGATTTCCAAGAAGTCCCGTTGGAGTCATTCTTGGCAACTCCGGTGAGTTGAGAAGCAAAGTCACCAAGGTTTCATATTTTTCCGGAAGAGCCCTAAGCATTTTGCGAACAATATCAAAATCGGTTAGTGATGCTCCAAGACCCTTGAGCTCATTTACTATGTTGTTCAACCGTGAATACATCTCATTGATGTTTTCATGGGGCAACATAATAAAACTCTCATATTTGATCCGAAGCATATGCAATTTGGCCTCTTTGACCGAGGATGTCCCCTCATGAATTTCCGAGAGGGTTGTCCAAATCTCATGAGCGGTTTCAAGATTACTCACTCGATTGAACTCATCCGCGTTCAAAGCACCAAAAAAGAGCATTCATATCTTGAGCATTGAGATGAGTGTTTCGCTCCTCTTGTTCTATTGTGTGTGGGATTGACCCCCGGAGTGAAACCCTTAACTACAATTCTCCATATATTTGGGCTCATGGCCTTAAGATAAATGGTCATACGAATTTTCCAATAAGCATAATTTGTGCCGACGAAAAATGGCGCCTTGCCTATTGACACCCTATCGCTAGCCATTCTTACTCACTAGGCGGTAAAGCCCCAAAAAGAGAGACCTTGCTCTGATACCACTTGTAGGATCAAGGATGACCGACTAGAGGGGGAGTGAATAGGAGGTTTCTAAAATTTTGACACTAATACAAAATTCAATAAGTAACTAAGCTTTTAGAAGCAATCAACGCAAGATTACAAAGATGATATTAAGAGATCAACAACTACTTAAGCAATCCAAGTAGAGCAAAGAGTAAATTTAAGCACAATAATAATAGGATTAAATCAAACGAGAAGGAGAGACAAGAATTTTATCCCGTGGTCTCGAAGACTTGCCGGTCTCCCCTACTCCACGTTGAGATGACTTGAAAACACTTCAAGCCAGCTCCACCCGCATGAGCCTCTCTCGATCACTAGAGGTAGCTCTTCACCACTCCGGTTAGGTGAGCTCCTTGCCTTCACAAACGATCGGATCTTCTCACAATCTTCTTTTGAGAAGATCACCGATGCCGCACACCTCCAAACCGTCTAGGAGGCGGCAACCTCCAAGAGTAATGAACTTTTGATGTTTGTTTGAGGTGGATCAAGTGTCTAAATGGCTCAAATCAACACCCACACTTGATTAACACTCAACTACTCCTCAAGAATGAATTAAATGCAAATGAGTAGGAGAAAAGCACACTTGGGTTCAAGGATATGCAATAGGAGTTCAAGAGAGCAAGAGTGATGCATAAGGGGGTGTATATATAGCCCTCTTCAATGCCACTAGCCGTTACCACCAAAACCCTGAAAAATTCAGGGTGGCCAGCACTACTGCCCATCTGGGGCCGGTACTGCCGGCCTTAGGCCCAACGGTCGAACAATAGCATTAAATGCAATCACAACCGCCATTACCACTGACCGCACTACCGCTCATGAGGCTCAGATTGCCAACCAAGCGGCGATCAGCCCTCGGATGGTCAGAGTAGTCTTTGGGAACAAAAACACCCCTTCCTGGAATATAAGTATCGGGCCTTAGGCGATCTCGTCGATTCGAGCGCATCATCTGCACTACCAAGGTCGATCTTTGCCGATCGCGGCGATCTGCTCTCGGATCGCCTCGATGGTCTTTGAGGCGGTCTTTGGGGACAAAATACCCCTTCGGAATAAAAATCTTGGGCCTCGGCCGATCGCCGACTTCAAGCGGCAAGATCTGCACTACTACTGGCCGATCTCGCGGTGTATGGGCTGGCTAGAAGGTAGGAGATCAGTTCTTTTTGTTTCAATGCCAAGACATTAATTTTGAATATTGATTCGAGCCATTTTGACTGAGCACACGTCAAGCTACTGATCAAAAAGTCCCTCTTAATAGTACGGCATTTTATTCTAAAAAAATCCGATCTTTTCATCCAAGCTTCGAGATCGGCAAAACACTATAAAAGTCCTTAAACACATACCTCGCTTCTTTAGCTTGCCACATTGATCTTCCTTTTAGCTTTATATTCATACTTCATTGTTTTTCTTAACTAGGTCCAACCTGTCTTCGATCATACTTAGAGAAACACTGTTAGTCCCATAAGCACGATTGTCATTAATTACCAAAACCAGAAAAACAGTTTAGGGGCCTAGATGCTTTCAGCGGTCGAACCAAGATGGCCGTCACTTCCATAGGCCCTGTCAAGGAGGGATCAGCCGACCATTCTCCATGTGGATCGGCTTCTGATAGGGTAAACACCGATGGCCGTCAATTTATCAACCTTCTTTTTAACAATTTCTAACAATGCCATTTTTGCAACCTGTGCTCTCTCCTACTACTTAAGTGGCCAACTTCTTGGCCGATTTGCCAGCCGTAGAGTCCGAGCTCCCCCCACCATCATCACAGCCAACGTTTGCCTACTCCTGCTCCCACCTTGAAACCCACCAAGCCAATAGACTCTCTTACCAATAGGTTGGGCTTCACTTTGTCAGACTTGGAGGATGACGAGGAGGTGACAATAGACAGCTATCCGAAGGAAATCCGGAGGATCCTCTACATTTCAAAAGATGCATCGGCTACAGTAGCATCGACCTCGGACATGAAGGAGAGGTTGGACAAGTTTTTTACCTCGTGCTCGCTCCATCGGCTAAACTGCTTGAAAACACCCAGCCACTTCAAGACGCAATGGCTACGGTTCAAGCCGATTTGCTCGAAGAAGCGATGGCAGCACTACTGAATGTGTGCCACCTTGACGACAAGAAAGGGGCCGTCGATGCAGCTAAGTACAGGCTTGCTCTTTGGGATGCTCAACGAGAAGACCAAAAACTCATGGACAAAATGATAGCCGACACCAATGCCAAGAAGGCCAAATTTGATGAAGACGTCAAGTCCCACAAGCTTAACCATGAGGCAACTAAAAAAAATTAGAGTTGACCAAAAAGTTTCTTGAAGCAGAACTGTCAAGGTTAACAAGAAAATATCTGAAGGCCAGCAAATGCTAGTGGACTCTGCATCGACTATGAAGGCTAACAAGCATGAACTTGGTCTGGCCGTAGCGACAGTAAAGAAACAGTCGGCTAAAGTTACTCATGTGCCTAGAAGCACTAAAGAAGACGAGAAGGTCCTTAAGGACGTGAAGCAAACCATAGCCAAGGCTGCTGCTGTATTGTCGGCCCTGGGAGCCAGGCTTAACAATCCAGGAATATAATCGGCTTGTCCCAAAATTGTACTTTGAATTCTTGTAATGGGGGCTATCTTGAAACAATACTTTGAATATTTTGTAATATTTATAATCGGTTGTTTAACTAATTATTTATACTTCAATTCCTTTTATGATTAGTGTGATGTTCTATAATCAGTTATAGTTTACTTTTCGCCTATAGCCAAAATTAACCGCAACGAGTTAATTTGGCTTGCCATGACCGATAGCTACCCTTAGCTGATCAAGAGCTAATCCAAACACTTGGGCGATATTTCTTTAAATACTTACCATTAATCACTTTAGAAAACACCACACCTTCTAGTGTCTCTAAAATATAAGAATTTCCATCCATAAGCCGATGAATTTTATATGGTCCTTCCCATGTTGGAGACCATTTGCCAAATTGATTGTCTATAGAGCCGACAGGCAAAATAGTTTTCCAAACCAAATCAGCTTCACAAAATGACTTAGGCATTACCTTTTTATTATAAACCTTCGCAACTCTCGCCTTATTCTTCTTAAGCCGATCCAATGTTTGTAAATGTAATTGTACGAAGTCATCCAAATTATCAATCATTAAATCATTATAATCTTGAACCGATAAGCCATTTTGTCTGGTCGTACGTATGGAGTCAATACAAATTTCCAAGGGTAACACGGCCTCTTACCCATAAACCAATTGATAAGGCGTAACTTCATCGCACCATGGTACGCAATCCGATATGTCCACGACAACTCCGATAATGTCACATGCTAATTTCTTGGACTTTCTTCAATTTTCCTCTTGATCAACGTTTTTTTGAACGACTCGGCTTAACCATTAGCCTGAGCATAATAAGGTGACAAATTTAACAACTTGATACCCAAACTTCTGGCAAAACTTTGAAATCATCGGACATAAACATAGTACCCTGATCGGTCGTAATAGTCTGTGGAATTCCAAATCAACAAATAATATGTTCCATAACAAATCTGATAGCTTCAACACTTGTAACTTTTAAAGCGGGATTGCCTCAACCCATTTAAAAAATAATCGATCACGGCCAATATGAATCTATAGCCTTTCCTTGATGCGAGAAATATTTGTCCGATTACATCTATTCTCTATCCTCGAAATGGCCAAGGCTTGATAATCGAGTGCAAAGTCGATGCTTGAGCTAATTGCACATTGCCAAACTTCTAACAAGTCTGGCATCCTTTTATAATATTTGAAACAATCTTCTAATATTGTTGGCAAAAAATACCCAGAACGTCTTAACAATCATTTTATCTTATGAGCCTTCGTGCACTTCTCCTATAGCCGCTTCTGCTTCTTCGGCTTCAAGACATCTTAGCAACAAACACTCTAAAGTTCGATAATAGAGTACATTATGTAAAAGTACATACTTTAAGGCCTGTCGCTTGATTCTTCGATTAAGATGTTTTGAGGGATCAGTCAAATATTTCACTATTTTTTGTTCTCCAATCATTAGTGATAACACACATAACTATTTTCTCTATCGGCTCAAACTCCTCTAATTGGCCAAAAACTTTATAGCCTGATGCTTGTTGAGCTAACAAGATGGCCCTATTGTCGGGGATTGGTAGCCTCGGCACGGGTGAACACCCCTCGGACTCAAGCCCGTCTCCCATGAGTCCTAAGTGTGCATCCCCGGGCTCGAGCTCGTACGTACGAGCTCGAGCATGCGCTTCCCGGGCTCGAGTTCGTATCCGACGATCTCGGGCTCGAGCAGGAGGATATGGCTCCAACCCGAGCTCGACGTCGTAACACTCGTACCCTCCAGACTGAGCCATTTCTTGTAACGGTCCGTTTTGGAGAAGTAGAAACCTTCCCCTGCGTGGGAACTAGGGCCAACAACTCTCAACAACTCCCATCAACTCACAACTACTCACGTCGGCTCACAATAACTCGCGTCAGCTCTCAACAAATGCCTGACATCGGTCTCGGGACCAAGCAGCAGGGGCCCTAAGGGGGCTCTCGAGGGACAAAAGGAACAAAGAAAAAAGGCAGAGGGGGCGGAATTCAAGCAAGGACACTCGAGCATAACCGAGCTTGAGCTCCCATTGTACTCTCACACAGAGCATTATACTCATCTTTTGCCTCAGGGCAAGACTGGAGTAGAGCTTTTTCCCGGACTAGGAGGCTCAAACCAGTATAATCTTGGTGTCCCCAGCTCTGCATCTCCCCCCTGTTCTTCCCCGACATACACGCTACACCCTTTCCCGGACGAGCACGACCTCGGGCTCCGCCCTCACATGATCCTCCCCACCTCCCTCGCGGTCGGCGGTCTCGATCACCGACACCTATCATTTAACTCACGAGGAATATGACAAATGGAAAATGAAGTAAATGAGCCGATTACAGTTAGACACCGCTCCAAATACTTGATCAAAATTTCATCATAGTTATATTCTCCCTTAATCTGCTAGACCACTAATAGAGAATCGCCATAAACCTCAACAAAATCAACTCCGATATTTTCGAGTACCTGTAAGCCTTTAAGCGATGCTTCGTATTCGGCTTGATTATTAGAACATCTGCAATTCACCCTGAATAAGAACTCAAAATTATACCCTTGGCAAAATCAACACTATTTCGATACTATCGCCTTCTCGACATATCGATCCATCGAAAAACAGTTGCCAAGGAGCCACAGATATCAGATTGGCATTCACATTAGTTTCATGTCTTGTTATAAAATTGGCAATTACTTGACCATTAATAGCTTTAACCTATTCATATACCAAGTTGAACTCGATGAGCGTATATGCCCATTTACCAAGTCGACCTCGCAAAATTGGAGCTGACAACGTATATTTAATAACATTGGTTTTACAAATAACCTTACAAGCCGATGCAAAAATATAATGCCTTAACTTCGTGCAAGCAAAATATAATGATAAACAAAGCTTTTCTACAAAAGCATACCTAGTATGTGCATCAATTAACTGTTGGTTTAAGTAGAAAATAACCTGTTCTTTACCGTTAATTTTTTGTGCCAAAATAGCTCTAATTGTCACCTCTTCAGCCGATATATGTAACTTAAATGGTATACCTTTTTGGGGTGCGGCTAAAACTGGAGGATTAGATAAATATTCCTTGATGCTCTCAAAAGCTTTCTGCTGATCGGTTCTCTATACAAAATCTTGATTATCCTTTAATCTCAACAGTGGGGTAAATGAACTAATACGGCCAAATAAATTTGAAATAAATTGCCGTAAATAATTAATTTTACCGATCAGCTTCTGTAAATCTTTTTTGCAGGACGGTGGCTTTGTTTTAGCTATGGCTTTGACCATTTCTTAATTAACTTCAATTCCTCTTTCTTGAACCATAAAACCCAAAAACTATCCGGCCAACACACCAAAAGCATACTTGTATGGATTCTTCTTTAAACCATGTGCCCTTGTATTCTTGAACATTGTTTCTAAATTTGCCAGATGCTGCAAATCTTCCTTGGATTAGACGATAGCATCATCGATGTAAATTTTCACAATATGTCCAATTAAATCTAGCATCATCGATGTAAATTTTCATAATATATCCAATTAAATCATGAAAGATTAAATTCATGGCATGTTGATATGTTGCACCAGTGTTTTTCAAGCCAAACGTCATTACTACCCACTCAAATAAACCAAGGGCACCTAAAAACTATCTTAGGTATATCGAAATCTGCCATCAATATTTGATTGTATCCAGCATTACCATCGAGAAAGCTAATAATTTTATTTTCTAATGCAGCGTCGATAAGCATATCGGCTATTGGCATTGGGTACTCATCTTTTGGTGTGGCCTTATTTAAATCTCTAAAATCAATGCATACCTTGAGTTTGCCATTTTTCTTCATGAAAGGAACGATATTAGAAATCCACTCATCATATCGGCAAGGCCTGATAAACTTAGCCTCCAATAATTGCTCAATTTATTTTTTATAATAGTATACAAGGCTGGATTAAATCGTCTAAGAGACTATTTAAATGGCCGATAACCTGGCTTTATAGGCAGCTGTTGTTCAATAGGTCGTCGGCTTAAACCAAGCATCTCATGATATTCCCAAGCAAAACAATCTTTATAATTCCTTAATATTTTGACCAACTTTTCTTTGTAATCTGTGGCTAATTTTGAACTAATAAAAGTTGGTCTTTTCCTATCACCATCACATAAGTCGACTTCTTCTAACAAATCAGTCGACGTCGACGTGAAACCTTGGCCTAACTTCTCGATCTCTTGAAAATCTTCAACGGCCTTATAGCTATATGTTGTCTGCCGATAGCTCAGCATTCTATCCTGTAAAGCCTTTATAGTTGATTTGGACTCCATCGGCGCAAAATCTCATCTATCCGATCAAGCATGCTTGGCTTTACATTGATCGGAATAAGTCCTGTTTTGTTGATATAGATGAAGTCAAAATCATCTAGAGCTTTGCCCGATATACTCTCGGCTTCCTCATGTTGCCAGTTTGCGTCTGAAATCGCCATGGCAATATAAGCCGATGTATCAGCTTGAATTACCTCGACCTCGTCCTTATTCCATTGGACGAGCATCTGATGCATGATCAACGAGAAACAATAGTTGGCATGAATCCAGTCTCACCCTAACAGAACGTTGTAATTTCCCTTAGTTTCAACCACGAAAAAAGTGGTCGGCAATATTTTGCTACCGACTGTTAGCTCTATCACCATAATCACTCAGCTTCTTGCAAGTGGTGTATGGCATCAAATTGACGGTTGCTCCTCCATCAACAAGCATCCTTAATATCAACTTGCCAATAATATGACCTTTTAAATACGATGGCTTCAAATGCCGATCATCACCTTAAGGCTTTTCAAAAACTGCATCTTGAGCCCTCAAGCATAATTGAGCAAACATCTCTTTGGACGATACAATATTTTATTTTAAACTCGGTCGGTAAAGTGAACAACATGTTGATGTCCATCAGAGGTGGAGAATCATTCTGGATCATGGGTGAATCCAGATCATCGGCTGAATCAAATTCTTCTTTAGCCATCTCCTTCCTCATCCATTCCTTTTTAGCAACTTTGATCGGTTGGAGCTCATTGAATGCTTGGTCTCTTTGTTTTTCATCTCATGGATTCTTAGCCTTTGAAGCCATCTGCGTTGTGATCGGCTAAGCCCTGGAGGACACCACCTGGGTTTAGGTTCAATCGTCTCACGTAATTTTCAAGCTAGATTAACCGGTTCCGTGGAACTTGAACCCTCTTCTGATCGCGCTTGCGTTTGGATCGGCCTAGAAATTATTTGATGGACCAATCTTTTATGATTTTTGTTAGGATGGCCTTGTATCAGTTTAGATATTCTACCTTTAGCCGATCGTTGTTGCCAGTCACCTTGACGAGAATAATGTTCCATCGGACATGTATATGGTGACGACAGAGCTGACCCCCTCTCCCAACAGAATTGCCAAAAGGGGTATCGTTGGTGAGCCTTTTTCAAGTTATCGGGCCAATACATATATCTAGCAGACGTACAGGATAATGTGGAATGTTGCTTCTTCTTTCGTACTTCTCCAATAGTTGGGAGAAAGTTAGCTTTAGCTTAAGAATCGGTTTTTGTAGTGGCAATGCTCTTTCAGCCTTGTACCACTTGCCAATCTGCAAGTCTCCTCTTGGCTTAACAGTCCTTGAACTCCTCCCTTCATGATCGGTTTCTTTTGTAGCGAGCCGGCCATAATTTTCAAGGTCTCCTTGCCGCTAGAGATTGACTTAACATCAAAATGACGTACAACCTTTGACCCTGTATCCTGCATCGACTCTTTTCCTTTTTCAGAACATTTAACCATATTAATCGAAAAAGGGTTAGTGTCTAATTGCATCATCATCTCTTCTGCAAACTTGAGTCGGCCATCCTCTATAACCGATTGTATTTGCTTTCGGAAAATATTGCAATCATTAGTATTATGAGAAAAAGAATAATGCCATTTGCAATATCTTCGTTTTTTAATTTTGTCAGCCGACGGTATAACATGTCCTTCGAGCAACCATATAATCTTTTCTTGCAGCAATACATAAAAAATATGGTCACATTTGGAAACATCAAAAGCATATTTTATTTCTGACTTATTTTTAGTCGGTTTTAGCCAAGAACAGACTAAGGATTTCTTAGATTCCTTAACCCATTCGGCTATATTTATTTCATCTCATCGTCTTTAGATGAATCGCTTGAACCATACTCAATGAGGTTGACTTTGGCTTTATCCTTATTATTATTATTATTATTATTATTCTTGAATTTATCTCTGAAGCCTCTGTTATCGGTAAACCGGCTTTCTTGAGCCGATACTCTATGTAGCAGGTGACTTAAATCGGTAAATTCCTGTCCGTCGAATTTTTCTTTCAATTGAGGAATTAACCCTTGGAAGGCTAAATAAGCTAACTGGTTATCAAGTAAGGGGACGCTAAAACACCTATTTCTTATCTCCCTAAATATCTTGATATAAGCTGTTATCGATTCCCTAAATTTCTGACGAACAGAGCTTAAATCGAAAACTCTAAGTTCTTCATAAAATCAGCTTTCCAAATTGGTCCAGAAATTGATCAAATTCGGAGGTAAGCTTGTGAACCATGTAAAAGCAGGTCCTAACAAAGATAGCAGAAATAACCTAATTTTTAACCTGTCGGACTGAGCAGCTTCACCACATTGCGCGATAAAATGACGACATGCTCTAAAGTTGTAACAGAAGGTATTACTATAGGGCTATGCGTATTTAGTGCTACCGAATAAATAGGGTAATTTGGCAAGATCTGCATCGGATCGAGCAGGCTTCCAGCTATTACCAACTCTTGAGCTATAGCTTTAACATTATTGGCTATCATCGGCTTAAGAGTTGTAACCAGAGCTGATGATTGGTTAATTAAAGCATGTTGCACAGATTGATTAATCATGGCACATTATTCAGCTTGCGCAAGCATGTATCGACTTACTGATGCGTCAGTAACCCCTGCGCAAGCAATGCGGTCTTTTGAGTGACACCACGTCGAGTTTTTTGATAGCAGCTTAACATCATCTTCTCGAGCGCGGCTTTCCGATCCTCGATCTCTTTAAGCTATTTAGGTGTCAAATCGTACAATGTCGGGACGATTACGACTTTAGTATTGAGATCGAACGACGAAATAAATTTCTCAAAAGAAGTCATCGTGTCCCACCAGACGTGCCAAAAGTGTGTTGCGCCAAAAAAGGCAACGATGGATTTATCGATACAAACACACAAGAATGCCGGGTTCAATTAGGTTCTAAGTGTGACAACTGATTTGATCCTGCAATCGGCGATATAAAATATAAAATATAAAATATACGCTCAACGCCGATCTAATTTAAAAATCAGCAAAGATCTAAACAACTATTAATAGCTGATCAAATCAACTGTAACGATAAGTCTAAACAACCGATTAAGGCTGATTAGATGATAAAAGGTAAATACTTCCGAAAAAGGCAATACGTAATAAGATCGGAGAAAATCAAACCTGGCGTAATCGATGAAGACCAACAATCGGCGATGCGTAACTTTATTGATCAAGATCGGATTACAAAAGGGATTCTAAATTACAAAACTACTCCTAGTTGAGAAGAAAGTAAATAAAAAGTATATGCGAGTTGTTTGGTTAATTGTGTTGTTTCTTTTGCTCGCCCTTGACCTTCTTTTATAATGCATCGATCGATCGTATCCTGCTCCAATACGTTGCCAATCATGATCCGTATTGGTCTTGTGCAGATCAAAATTCCATCTTTAAATCAATATTGGCTATAAACATAACTTTAACTGAACTTTTCCCTTTTAAACCGATATTAATGAGAAATATCCATCTCATCTTTCGGCTTGATAGATAAATCATGTCTTGTCAAATTTAGATGCAAACAGAGACGCAGCGATCAAGGAATTTTGCAATAATCCTGCCAAGATTATGGCAATTCCTGAAAATTTTGTAGAGCGCTTTGGTAAAATCACTGTGTTTCAAACGGATCCTAAATTATTTTTCCGATTAGTCTCGGACTTAACCGGCTTGACCCACGCGGCCACATCCAAATCAGAAAAGATATCGATGAGAACCTGGAGAAGTCAAAAGAAACGAGTAGAGCGATTAGCCGATTACTACAGCGGATTCGTGACATCATTAACCTTTCCAACGGGAAAAAAGCTTGCAATTAGCACCAGTTAATTATCGCGTCGTCCCAGCGTTCCGCTTTATTCTTTTCTTGGCTAGGGATCTACGCAATTACGGCTAATAGGGTTTAATTTTTTTGCTTATAGCTTGAAGTTAACTTTTTGACTTGAACAATCCGTTTTATATGTAGCAAAAGTGAGTAATTTTACTCTAACTTCAATGGTGTTATGGGGACAACGGCCACACACTATCCCTTGGCGAGGCTCCGATTATTAGAAATATGCCCTAGAGGTAATCATAGAGATGATTATATTTTCATAAATGTTCATGAACTATGATATTATTTTTTAAATAACATCATGGATATTGATTAACAAAGTGCGTACTCGTTTGTGAAACTCTGTATTCTTCTTTATGATGTTCATTCTTAAAAGGAGTCTCTAGTCGATAATCATATAAGTACACATATGAGTAGACTAGCATATGTATTGGTCGATGATCATTTTTTACGGGTCATAGATATAGAGATATCAAACCAATAATATAGACACATGTTAGAGAACATGGTGTTGGATATCGACCCATTATGAGACACTGCGAGAACATAGTTTTATTTCATATCATCAGTTTGTCTCATATACGATGTGTATACTATATCCTTCAACTTAAGATTGTCGCATGTTCTCGAGATGCGAAATGACTTACTTAGGGGTCGTCAAACGCTACTCTGTAACTGGGTAGTTATAAAGATGACTTTCGGGTTTATCATGAAACATGTTGCGAGGCGTGGTCGATCAAGATAGGATCTGCCTCTCCATACAACGGAAGAGATATCTCTAGACCTCTCGAGTGGTCGGATTCCAGAAACCTTTAACCATGCTACTTGAGTAAAGTTACTCGAGTCATCGAGTTAAAGAGTTAACTCGATATATTCGGGGAATCCGAGTCATGGCATCGAGAAAGAGTGTTTGAACCATCCAAATAAGGATGACAACAGCTTGCCTTGGTTTGACCAATATCGTGAGGCAAAAGGAAACGCATATAGGACATTGTTGAGATTCGTCCAATCTTTACATGTATTCGGGAATCGGTAAGTCCTACTAGGAGCCGCTATCGACTATTGGTCGATTACTCAATGGTCGAGTAGGTGTACCCGATGGTCGAGTAGAAGTACTCAACGATCGATAGGGGTACTTCAGTCATGTTCGAGTGCACGTGAACCTATAGGGTCGCACGCTTAAGGGGCTGTAACCAATTCGGATAGGGATCGGAGTTGTAATGGGCTTAGAGTTCCTAATAGACTTCAACGGTTGAAACCCGTTATGAGACGTCTATATAAAAGGAGGAGGTGGTGGCTTTGTATAGAGAAATAGACGAAGAGACATATCAAGAATTCTGAATTCTTGAAACCCTAGCCGCCACCCCTCCTCTGTCCAGAACCGCGCATCCGGCGCTAGTACTCCGACGCGTGGTGTTCCTACTCTGTACGTGTGGATACGTTGGAGGCGTTGTTGCGAAGCTTCAACGCTAGGACGATCCGCAGCCTGCGACAGTCACAAGGAGCTGTTGGGGAGACGCGAGGCTAGTATGACTATATATGCACCACCGCGCTACATCGACTCTATTTCCTCTATGGGTTTGCGCTTCTAGTGGTAATTCTGTGATCTATAACTTGCAGTGGTTTCTTGGTTACACGGTAGAAAATTTTGTTTTTCGCTAGAGTAGTCTACCTATTCTCCAACACCGATAACGAGATACCCTTCATCCTGAAGCCTATGAGGGGTGTCGAAATACCAGGGCCTCCGATCGAGCCTCGAAGGTCCACAACGTACACCGAAGGGGGGTTTAACCTCTTTGGTCGAGATCCACGGGAGGCCGAAGGGGGTATACCGATGAGGTCTGAAGGGACGAGTGGAGACCCTCGCCGGTAGTCATCATTAGGCCTATAGGCTAGCTAAGTCCGAAGGAAAAATACCTTAGGACCCTAGGGGTCTTATAGGGGCACGCTTGTAACATTCACTTGGCCCAACAAAGAGCCTATAAATAGGCTCGTCCCTAGTTCTGTAAGGGAAAAGAAAAAAATAAAGAGTAACATTACCGATCTCTCTACTCGTTCCCCCCTTGTACTTGTTTAGGGTCTCCGAACGTACCCCTTCATGGGTACCCTGTCGGAGACATTTTCATACTATTTGCTCCGTAACCACAACAATGGCATTAGTCTAAAACTAACACTCTCAGTAAGTAATAGAAAAACACATCTCTATTTGTTTTTGGCTTTTAGTTATATAGAGGCCTGTGGATTTTAAAAAACATAGATAAACAACCACATACTCCCTCTGTTGAAAAATATAAAGTCTATAGTTTGAATGATCTTATTTAGAAATATAAGATTTGTATGTAGATTTAATGATGTTTTGCCTACTATAACCCTATTTATTCTATCTAAACCATATGCATTTATTCATTAGTACCACCACACAAAGTATTATTTCTCATCTTTCAAAACAATTAAGTGGAGGTATCTAAGTTATTTACTTTTACAACTTTCTTAATTTTACTACAATTTTACTTTTTATATAAAATCAAAATACGTCTTATATTTCTGAACGGAGAGGTATCTATTTAGGCTATGATCTTCTAGCTTTTAAACTGGAGGAAAAAAATCAACACAAACGGGACATTAATAATGCAGAGGATTACTAGTTAGCTCACCCGCCCAGCTCATCTCATTTCCCCTCGATATTTCTCAGCTCCCAAGTCTTTCCTCCCTTCGCCTCCATTGCCCATCCGCTTTACACCAAACCCCCTTTCCCCTCTTCTCTTCTCTTCTCCCTCCCTCCTCTCTGTTCTTGTGAATACTAGCGCACATAATTCTGTCACTATAGCTAGACCCATCCTCCACGTTGAGGATTTCATCTCTAGGTTCTGATCTCGTTCGCAAACCCAAATCCCGCCTGTAAAAATCTCGTCTTTGTTGCGTTCTGCAATAGTTGGAGGGTGTTCAGTTTAGGAAGGAGCCAGTTGTGGAGAGTTTTTCTTTCCTTTTTTTTGTTCAAGGAATCGGCTTCTTCTTAGAGCGGTGGTTGTTCGGATAGAACTAGAAATAGCATTTGGATCGTGTTTTGTGATACGTTTCAATCCAATTGGAGACGCCGGCGCGGGATTTAGTGCCGTAAGCACGGATTTTTGTGCTTTCTTGGATTCCACGGCAAATTCTGGCCGCGAAGTTGGCATCTTAGATCGCATTTTCTGCGGTTGCCGAGAACCGAGCTGGGGAGATGTTCTCTGAGGCGCCCACGGCGTCGGGTGCTAACCTCACCGCGGCGCTGTGCAAGAAGAGAAACCGGGTCGCGCGGGTGCTCGCCTACGCGCTCCTGGAGTGGATCCTTATAGTTCTCCTCATCGCCAATGGCGTCTTCTCCTACCTCATATCGAGGTTCGCCGCCTTCTTCGGCCTGGCACCGCCGTGCGCCCTGTGCTCTCGCCTCGGCGTCGACAGCCTCTTCGAACCGCACCACCAAGGCGCCGGCGGCCGCAGCGCCGAGCCCCTGCGCCACGTGCTGTGCGACCTGCACGCCGCCGAGGTGTCGCGCCTCGGGTACTGCCGCGCGCACCGGCGGCTCGCGGACGCCAGGGACATGTGCGAGGACTGCTCGGCGGCGGCGGCGACTGGGAAGGCGCTGCTGTCGTGGATGAGGCGCAGCGAGCTCGGTGAGCGGGACCTCACGTGCGCGTGCTGCGGCATCGCGCTCGAGAGCGGCTTCTACTCGCCGACGCTCTTGCTTCCCAGGCCGGCGGCGCGCGACTTGGATTGTGGCTACAACGAAGAGGCCATAGCGAGTCTAAATGGAGACGTTGTCTTTGTATCCGAGGAGGGTCCTGTGATCGAGCTTTTTGACGAGAAGCCATTGGCAGAGGATGACTCGATTAGTGTCATGGCAGCACCGTGTGCTGAGATTGTTGGCAATGTTGAGCGGCTGATGCCTCTTGAATCCATTGAGTCGTTGGTCGTCAGCATGGCTGCGGTGTCATCTCAATCCGGTGGTGCAGGATCAGGGAAGGAAGCAGTTGATCATAGGACTGTGGAGCCGGACTATGTGGCGCCAGAGAACACGGTTAATGCCAATGAAGAGAAATTTATGGTGACCTCTGATGACGAGAAGGTGGATGATAGGGTTGATCGGCTGATTGATGGAGAGATTGCCGCCTTGGTCGTCTCATCGGCTGGTGTGGAGGATGGATTCAACAGTGAGATAAACACAGCGGAAACTACGGAGGGCTTAGCTGATCAGCAGTGTAAGACTTTCTTCCTTTGATAAATAAATTCCTGGTATTCCAGTTTACCCATTCTCTGGCTATAACTATCACCTGCATCTGCAATTGCTTCATTGCATATCTATTTATTGTACCTGCTATTTTGCATATCTGTTTATTCTGCCAGCCATATTATTGCCAAAGTAGAACATAGTTATTTTTCCTGGCGAATTGTCATGTAACTCTGCTGGAGATGCTCATTGAGTATTTTTTACCTAAATTTCATGTTTTAGCTACTGTACTCCATTTCATATGCTAGAATTTAGTTTTTTTCTTTAACAGAGAAGAATGCTAGATAAGTCTGCCTCTACTTTACATTTGTATTGATGAACCTTTATTGAAATGGAAGAAAAAGGAGAAGTGACCTAAACTAACTGAATGTTGATAGGATGAAGTGGACCTCTTAACAAAATGGAATTGAACTGATGTCATTTACTGCCCTTTTAGTTTTTCCGTGCTGATAGTTTTGCTTATTTAATGCTACTAAGGTACCCTCCTTGATTTTAAAATGTTACATGCAGCTCCTGAGGAGGACAGGGGATTGAAAGACAAGGATCAGGGAATATCTAATGGGAACACGATATCTGAGGATGAGCAAGTCGAACAGAGTACTCTAAAAAAGGAATTGTTTTCCACACCAACAAATCCCAGGGGGCATGAATTTTTGGCTGACAAGTCAGACAGAAATGCTAAGGAGGAGCAGGTTCAACTGGCTGAGCTAAAGAATGGATGGGACTCTATGCCAATGGAAGCTGCTGCGCGAGTCTCTGAGACTTCAAACGAGAATACCGATGAGAAGCAGATTCAAGAAACTGAGCTGAATCAGGAATTGGATTCGGTACCGATATATCTCAGGAAGCACGCTGATGAAGAATTTGAAGAGGAGAAAATTGCACTGGCTGAATTAAAACAAGAATTGGACTCTGTGGCAGTTGATTCTTGGGAACTAGTTCATGTGACTTCGAATGAGAACACTGAAGAAAAGCAGGTTGAACAGGCTGAGCTGAAGCAGGGATCCACTTTTATGACAGCAGGTGTTCTCGAGTATGTAATAGACTCTTTCGATGACAACATCGACACAGGCAAAGGTAATATGCTAAGATCATAAGTGTGCCTTGTTTGGTTCTGTCAGTTCGCTGTGTTTTAATTGACTTCTCTAATATGATTGTCTAATTGTTCGAATTGATTCTTAATATTGAACAGATGATATTGAAGTTGATCCAACTGAGGCTGCTCCACCAAGCTTACACCAAATTTCTTATAGATCTTCAACAGCCTTGGAAAAATTATCTCCTGACTGTAATGATATTGAAGAAGAGAGAACTCCTAATACACCAATTCATATTGTCAGTGATATACAGGAGTTGCCAGACCCTAAAGCAATGACATCTGATGCCAAGTCTGTAGATTCAAGCATCACTACCATGTCTATTGATATAGAAAGCATTGAATTGGTGAGTGTTGATCAACTAAAATCTGCTTTGGCAGCTGCACGCAAATCATTGAACACCCTATATGCTGAACTTGAAAATGAGAGGAGTGCGGCTGCTATTGCTGCAGATGAGACCATGGCAATGATAAATCGCTTGCAAGAACAGAAAGCAGCAATGCAGATGGAGGCGATTCAGTACCAGCGGCTTATGGAAGAGCAATCAGAGTATGATCAAGAAGCATTGCAGAGGCTGAGTGAACTAATTGTGAAGAGAGATAAGGAGAAACAAGATCTGGAGAGAGAGCTGGAATTGTATCGCCACAAGGTTCATCTCTATGAGGCCAAGGAAAGGAGGAAAATGTCCAGGCACAAGGCTGATGGCCAGAATGGATCATCCTCAGCATCATCAAGTGCTGAGGACAGTGATGACCTTTCCCAAAGCTTCTATGAAGGTGATGAATCTGCCCATGGTCTTAATGGAAGCAATGGCGGTATTCCTACTGATGTTGTTTTACAAGAAACTGTTAGGCGTCTGGTTACGCTTGATGGCTCACTAGCTGATTTTGAGGAAGAGAGACTCTCCATACTTGAACAGCTCAAAGTAGTAGAGGAGAGGCTTTTTGACCTTGAAGACGAAGAATCTGATAACATGACGGACAAGCATTTCTCAGTAGGGAACCATTTAAGTGGTGCCTCAAATTGTTTCTCTGATGAGGATAGCAGCTTCAAACTTCATGACAAAAGAAAAGGTGTAAGCTATAGAGGAAAGAAGCTCCTCCCGCTATTCGATAACACTACCGTGGAAAATGGGAATGGCCTTCTAACAAAGCAAGATGCTGAGACAGATGATTCAGCAGAAGTTGTGATGGAACTTTTTAAAAAGCAAGATAAACTTGCAATTGCCAATGAAATTCATCAAGTTCATGAGCGTCTGCATGCTCTTGAGGCAGATAGGGAGTTTATAAAACAATGTGTGAGGTCTTTGAACAAAGGAGGCAAGGGGTTTGATCTTCTTCAGGAGATCTTACAGCATCTTTGGGACCTGAGAAGGATTGAGCAGCGCCCAAGGAACTCTGGAGATCTTTCACCCCATTACCTGCATCCTTACACAGACTAAAGGTAAAAAAATGCACTTTATATTCATGATGCTTTGCTGAATTTTCTTTTCCACATGGAGTATAGTACAATCATTGTTTCTTTGTTTAGGTTATAAGAAAATTAGTTTGGTACAAATTATTTAGTTCCATACATGATGAATAGAAAATAAAAAATACTACTTTACTAAAAGAAGCTATGCACCCCCACATGCCCTTTGCACGATACTAAACTTCTTACCAAATATTCCTGCCTAACAATATCTCATTTTGGTGCAATTGAATTCTGTCAGAACCGTAATTCTTTCCTTGTTGGTTTCAGATCAGCTGTGGAGCCCCACGATCATGTTCGAGGTGCATTCAAGATGAAAGTCATACAACAACCAGGAAAAAAAAGGTGCTGACTAACTAGTATTGTCATGCTAGAAGTTTGGCTCATGCCAGGAGGAAAAGGAGCCCCTCCTGGTGCTCTCATTCTACAGTGGTTAGGCATTGCCATCGGAAGGCAGATCATGTCCCTTCCAAGGTCCAAGGTTTTTGTGGACCACTTTCGACTTCCTTTTTTAATTTTTTCGTTTGGTTTCATTTTATGGGGGTTCCAAACTTTTGCTCAAGAGCAAGATGGTTGGTGAGCCGCCCCCATGACCATGAGCTGTGTTTTGTGGTAGAAATCATGGCTTGCAAAAAACTTTGGAATTCATTCACATGAAACATGCCACTGCCAGCTTTGGTGCCAAGTATAGAGTGAATATAAAAAGGCTAAAAAAAGGGTGTAGTATCAGCTCAGTGGGCTTCTTTAGTTGTTCTATTTATTATTTTCCTTGTAAATCTTCTAGTTGTATATGTAATGCTTTTGGCCTTTTCAATGTGAGATGTTCGAGTGCATTGTGCGTAGCATAATTGTCTGATGAGCGTTGCCTACTTTCTTGTCCCTTTACTTCTTTATTTTCGATACTGCTGTTAGTGATACCTTTTTAAGGCAATCACGGAGCTCCATATCACACCTATATTTATGGAATAATACGATGCCTATATTTACAGAATAATACGATTATTGTATCTATTAAATAAATATCGTTAGTATCAATCATCATGTATGTGTATTGTTCATGAAACTCCTTATTTATATTTTGATATTATTCTAAATTATTTCTAACCTTATGTCACGTGGAATAATTGTGATATATAAGTTAGCATATATATTGATGATCATGTTTCACAGATCATAGATATATGGATATCAAATCAATAATGTGAATATATATTGGAGAACATGATATTAGAGTGACCCACCATGAGACACTGTGGGAATTGTTATATTATTAAGTATCATTAGTTGATCTTATACATAGTGTATGTGGGATCCTTAGACCTGAGATCGTCATGGTTTTCTACACGTGTAATAGTATACTTAGGGGTTGTTAAACGTTATTCTGTAACTAGGTAGTCACAAAGGTAGCTTTCGAGTTTACTACGAAACATGCGGGGATGTGAGCGATCAAGATAGAATTTGCCCCTCCTATATAATGAGAGAGATATCTCTACCCCCCCCCCCCTGATGTTGTTGGATTAAATGTATGACCATGGCGAATGTGATTGATGAGTCAATTATAACTAAGTAATTTACTATAGAACGAGTGAAGGATCGAGCTATTATAGGATGGCACATTTCTTGTCTTGAGTTTGATCTGGTATTGTGAGGCAAAGGGGTCAGTACATGAGTACTATATTGGTTTATCTGATATGATCTTTGTGTATATTGGAAGTCGCCGCTGTAGACTTATGGACCGAAATGAGTTTTCGGGTTATGGCCAAATATACATGAACCTACAGGGTCACACATTTAATGGGTTGGAATACATTTGTTTAGATTGGATCCGTCACTAATGGGTTAAGTGGGTTTTGCACTTTGGTTATGCCCCTAACGTAGGGTACTACCGAGAGGCTAAGGGGATGCAACGTATTGTACCACCTCACAAGTATAAAACCCTAGCCATCACCGCTCAGGCTCTACCGTGCACGATGGTGCTAGCACATCGACACACGGCGTTTCTTCTCCGAACGTGTCATTCGGGCACATTTGACCACCGCTCGATGACGTTCAACTACTGCTCGACGACGATCGACCTCTACTTTAGGACACGTGCTACGTTGAATTGTGCTACTTCAACTCTCCTTCCGCTACACTGTGCGTCTAGTGGTAACGATCTGTGATCTCTCACTTACTCAACATCCTAGTTTATATAGTAAATTTTTAATTTACGCTAGTATAGCCCACCCATATTCCTTCAACTACCCGCACTTCCTTTTCCGTTGAGAATGGATACAACTACAAGTTCTTAATTATGCCCCGAAAGCATCAAGCATGCATGATTGGTTTAGCTGTCAGAAACGATGAGATGTCCAGTTGGTCGCCCAGTGGTGCTGCATGGATGCAGCTCACCAAACAATCTGTTGGGTGGACCTGCCCTACCATGCTGCGATGTTGCCCATGCATGAATCAATGAACCTGTTGTGCCTTATCTTTCGGTGGTATTCCAGTACTAGCTTGACTAGAACAGCTGCTTCTTGCACTCATCGAAGCTGGTTTGTTTTAGCTTCTTGATGGGATACACGCATATGGATTAGAGCCAGCTGATAGCCAGTCCGGATTTTGCAGCCTGGACCTCTCAGCACTCGTACCGTTTTTGCTGAGTGCCCACATCTTAAGAGAGATGATATGCCATATATGTACGTTGATTGCGAAGGATCGGACGACCAGTTCTTGAGTTGCATCGCATCGAGCGAACTGAAATGACAAGGATGCTCACACTCAGTTCGAGTGTAGTTTGCATGTGTGTATGGGAAGGCAGGAAACCACGTGTGGTAAATAAGAGCTGCTTGTGAATTGTGATCCGTTTCCAGCGGAATGATTAGAGACAGTTGTTGAGCTTAATAATGAGATTTGAGCATGTGTAACGCCTTACACCAAATAGACTCAGCTCTACCTGCATATACGGTAAACCACGTGCGCACACTAACACTAATTACATTTTTATCGTCGTTTCGTTTCGTGTAAAATGATTAATTTGGTATAGAAATACAATTAACAACAGGGGGTCATATGTTGGTGCAATTCTTACTCAACTAGCAAGGTGGAACTAAACTCCCAACTCTTTCATGCTGACACCCTACATGAGCTCAATTTATCCCTCTCTCGGACCGGGTCTCACAGCATGACAGTGTAAAGATAGTAGTACCACCAGAGTCCAGAACTCCAGACCATATATGCAGATGCAAATCCAATACAATGCCGCAATGCCTTGCCTTTTCTGAACTTCTTTCTGCGACGCCCAATTAGAAAACCATTGGTCCAAGTCAACCGGTAGCCTTGCTACACAAAGTAACAATACTTCTAGAGTCAAGATTTAAATTTTCTGTACAACACTAGCAATGTTTGCCATGGAAGTCTAGCTAGTACGGTATCCGTGTGTCTTGTGCCTAGTGAATGGTCACGGTTCAAATCCTGTCAGTTTGGTTTATCGACGAATTCTACGAGATTTGATCTCGTGACCGTTCAGTTATTGAGCCCGGTAACCAATTGCACCTTTTGAAAAAAAAAAAGATTTTGTCACGCGTTAGCTCCAAGATTTGGCCAGTATAACCCATTTGGGAAGTAGAGTTCAAATCTGAATAATCTGATATGGAAATTAAAAGTTATGGGATTTAGAAATATAAGACCGATTTGGATGAATAAGTTAAATTTGGCTATCTAACCGATGTCGGTCCAAATAAGGAGTCTTACTTGTAGAAGATGGTGACCGATACGGATCATGATTGGCAACGTTTCGGAGAAGGATACGATCGACCTACACGCTATAAAAGGGGATCAAGGACGAGCAGAAAAAAACACCCAACAATCAAAGAACAACAACTAGTATCTACTTTTTTATCTACTTTTTCCTGTTAGCTAGGAGTAGGCTTGTAACTTAGATCTCTTGTAATTCGTCGCTGATCAATAAAGTTGCACATCGCTAATTGTTGAACTTCTCCGATTACGCTAGGTTTGGTTTTCTCCGATCTTGTTGCGCATCGCCTTTTTTGAAAAAAATCTACCTTTATCAACCATCTAACTAGCTCTAACAAGCTGTTTAGATTTATCGTTACTTGCAATTTAATCGGCTTTGAATATGATACGGATCAACTAGCAGGAATTGGTAATTGATGCGTAAGATGCCGATCTTTCACAGTACCACTCATGATAACTTGCAAACCAATCTAAAAATGTAGAATTGCAAGGGCTTTCTTCGACACAATCTGAAAACGATGAGTCTTCAACTTGTGCAATGAACTCAAGCTTCCTTTCTCTCAACACACGACAATCAACTCAACTCAAGAACTCATCTCAATCATGGCCACCAAACACTATGGTGATTTTCTAGAAGTTTACTCAATGCACCAACTCTAATCTGTACAATGGGTATGCCCCTAGGCCGTATATTGGTGCATAATGCACGGCCAAAACACATCTAAACTGGCTAAAATTTACCTTCTAAACATATACAACTTGGACTCTAAGAGATAGAAAGAGATTACAAATTTAGAAACTCAAATTCGGCCAACCAGCTAGCTGAAACTTATTAGCCCGATTGAACATAGAAGGAAGCAAAATTAGAAGGACTCACTATGGAAAGATATAAAGACAATCTCGTAAGCTTTCAGGAAAGTACAAGAACGTCAAATTTTGAGCTCAGATGTGAAAGTTATGGAATTTTTAATTCGATATGTGCTGCCAATCTGAGTTGATTTCTTTCCTTCTTTCCAAACCGAGTTGGATTCTTTCCTTGCTTCTCTCTCACGACTTGGGTTGTCAATTTATCTTCCCAAATCATGTGCAAGCCCACATACCTCCATCCATGTGGCCTTGGACCATGTGGCCATGCCTTTGGTTGTCCCATGCATCCATATATAGCATATGTGCTGCCTCTATTTGATTTACGCATTGCTGGGACAATATACTTGTCATGTTTTAGGATTCCAACCATCCTCCCTTGGCCTTCCTCCCTCACCTCCCCCTCGGCCACATACTTGAACTTTGTTTCTTTATTCAAAATAGCACCACTTTGATTGTTCATTTTGATTTGCAATTTCGGAACATGATGCAAAATAGTGTTGATAATTGGGGCCATATCACTCCCTCTCCCTTCAAGCGAAACCATCCTCGGTTTCGGGATATGCTTCAAAACCTCCTTTTTTATGATGATCTCTTTAGTATGAATTGTACTCTCTGGCATAGGACATAATATGTATTATCTGCCCTCATGCACCAAAGAGTACTTATTGGACCTCCCGCGATGTGTAGCGTTGCGGTCAAATTGTCACGGTCGCCCCAATAACAAGTGACATACATGCATTGGCACAACATCACACTCCACCTTGTCTTGATAAGTACCCACTGAAAAAGACACTTTGACACGGTGAGTAATTTTCAACTTACCAACATTGTCCATCCATTGAGCATAATATGGTTTCGGATGTTGCTATGTTGTCAATCCCAAAGTTTGCACTAATTCTTTGCTAATGAGGTTGTTGTAGCTTCCACCATCAATGATAATCTTGCAAACTTTGCCTTCTACTTTACATACTGATTTGAATACATTGGTTCATTATCCCATTGAAAGAATTGTAATGTTGTCAACACGAACCTGGTTGGTCATCATGCACAAACTTTCTAGCGGTGTCTCAATGTCGATGTTGCCATCATGAGTAAACAACTCTCCTTGTTATTCGTGACATGAAATAATAGCATTCTTTTCAACTTTCTTCTTTGCTTCTTCGGTCACCTTTTCTTCTTCCTACTTTTGAGCTTCTTCTTGTGCTTTCTTCTTTTGTTCTTGCTATTGTGCTTCAAATCTAGCTTGAATATTATCACGCCGTTGACAATCCTCCAAGTATTGCTGGTCCATCCATGTTTCAATCACCCAACGGATATTCTTCCAAGGAAAAGAATACCGAATGTTGGGAAAGGAAGAATTCAGAATCCACCGAATATCCTTCTCCTTTATCCAATTGTATCCAAGCACCAAATAACATACTCGCGTATGTATAGGAATTACATCGCAAGTAACAACAGCAGCATATCCATCCAAAGAAAATTTTACCTTCACTAGTTGTGTAATTGGGATATGACGATACAACCATGACAACTTATATGGCTTCAGATGTGGTGTCTTCACCAATTCTAACCTGTCCATAAGCGTCTTGTTTGTTGCATTGATGAAACTCCCATGGTTCATCATCATATTACAATCGGTGTTCCCGACTCGACATCGTCAAAAGAACATATCCCTTTTGTCTGGCTTCAGTAAAGGATCCTCCTCACATGCAGCCAATTCAAAACCAAGTTGGATGATCACCTCCATGTCCTCCATTGATGACCTTCGCGGCAACAAATCAATGGCACCGTGAGCAACAAAAGCTCTGATACCAAATGATACAGATCAACTAGCGGGAACTGCTAATTGATGCATGAGATGCCTGATCTTTCATGGTACCACTAATGATAACTTGCAAACCAATCTGGAAAGATAGAATTGCAAGGGCTTTTTTGGCACAAACTGGAAAACGATGAGTCTTCAACCTGTGCAATGAACTCACTCTTCCTCTCTCTCAACACACGACAATTAACTCAACTCAAGAACACATCTCAATCATGGCCACCAAAAACCATGGTGATTTTCTTGAATTTTACTCAATGCAGCAACACTTATCTGTACAATGGGGTATGCCCCTAGGCTTTATATTGATGTACAATGCACGGCCAAAACATATCTAAACTGATCAAAACTTACCTTATAAACGTATACAACTTTTCTTGCAACATGTTACTAACAATTGTCTATATGTCATGTAGGTATTAAATAACAGTAAGAATATGCAAATGACACTGTCAACATGCAACAATACACCAAATCCGGCCATATCCGGCCTAGAACCAACCTAAACCACCACATAGAGTTAATAATCCGGCCCAAAATGACGAAATCTCGGGCTAATTTTATGAAATTTCACTACAAAAAAACAGAATCTCGGTACCTGCTTTCGGATAAAATCTCGGACGACAGAGCGAAATCTCAGTGTATAGCACCGAGATTTCAGTGCTACTTGACCGGAGAAGTTCGAATTTGGTCGGAGGCTAGAGAGGAAGAAAGGTAGAGCTCGAGTGTGGAGTTGTTTGGCCGTAGAGAGGAAAATGAAGTCTGTCTGTGAACCGATAGAATGAATGATTGAGTCTCCATTAAAAATAGTGTGGTTGACATACATAAAGCAATTTACTCTTCAATACTAATACTCAGCAGCAGCTCTAGCTCAGTTGGTAAAGTGCAAGGCTTGCAAACCTCAGGTCTTGGGTTAGAATCATAGCTACGACACTTTTTTTGCAAATTTTTTTGGCATTGTTGTGAGCACGTAAAATTTTTAAATTTTTTTGTGGATAATCTTGAAGCATCCCTAATGTTCCCATAAAATTTTTAGATGATGATCAAACCAAACGAATTTCCAAAAATTATGGCAATGCTACTTTAGCGTTTTCGAACTTTAGAGTGCATGCTTGTACAGTTCATAATTTTTGATTGACCTACAAATCAGGTTTAAATATTTTGAAACTTTTAGAGAAGGGTTCTAAGGAAATTATTAAGCTCTCCTAAAAATTTTAGATCATGATCAAACTCGAGAAAATTTATAAGATTCTGACACTGTTACTGTATCATTTATGTTTATTCTGTTTTTTATTTTTTAAAAAATAAAAAATGAAGTTCAATTCTTTTGAATTTTTTTCTGTATGATCCTAGACTTCTATATATAGTACCATAAATGTTTCATAGCATTATAAAAGCTTGTAAAATTTTATAAAAATCTTACAGTATTTCTGGCAAAATTATAAAATGTCTCAAAAAAATCAGTTTTTCAACAAATTATCATGGAAGATGACTTTATTAACGGTTATTGGTGCAATTCCTGTCAATCCCGGCCATCAAAACAGTAAAACCGGTCTTAAAACACGAACTTTCAGCGAGGTTTGGTGAAATCTCGTCGAAATTTTCGAGATTAATATAGCATTTTGAATTTTTTTAAAAAAAAAATTTACGCGTCTAGGATTTTAGATCTCATCCCAGCCAGAATCCAAATCTCGACCGAGATTTCTAAAATTTCGCTGGTTTTCAATCCTCGGTCTTTCCTCACGTATAACCCATTTGGTAGCTGTACCAACATAGAAACAGTTTCCTTCGATTGGTTGATTTCTTTTTCCATTGTGCACGTGCACCCTTGGATATTGTCGTCACAAGCATGCATGCAAATAATTAGAAATTCCCTATTTTCTATTTCCATCTGGCATTGCATGCATCTTGGCGCTGAACTAGGTTCCAAATCTCGTCGAATTTCGGCGAAATTTCAGATTTCGGACCACCCTGAAATCTAAAGTACCGGTTGGGGAAAAAAATTAAAAAAATTTGAAATTGCTACAGTATCCCAAAATTTCGGTTTTCCTCGGCGAAATTTTGCCGAAATTTCATGTATTTTGGCTGGTTTTGAAACTTTTAGGGCAGGATTTGGTCCAATAACCCTTAGGAAAGTCATCTCCTATGAAAATTGTTGAAAAACCGAATTTTTTTAGACATTTTAAAATTTAGGCAGAAACACTTTTAAATTTTTATAAAATTTTAAAAGCTTGATAATAATCTGAAACTTTTACGGTAATATACTTAGTAGTTTATGATCATACATAAAAAAATTCAAAATAATTTAACTTCATTTGTTATCTTTAAAACATCAAAAATAAAATGATTGTAATTAGGACAGTTACATTGTCAGAATTTTATAAATTTTCTTGAGTGTGATTATGATCAAAACTTTTTGTGAGAGATTAATAATTAACTCAGTACCATTATATAAATTTTTAAAAACATTTCAACTTGTTTTTTTGTCAATAAAATCTATGTAAGCATTGAACTTCGTTTGTTATATTATATTTCAAAAATAAAAAATAAAAGAACATAAATGGTACTGTGCCTTATAAGAATTTTATAAATCCACTGGAGTGTGATCATGATTCAAAATTTTTATGAGATATTAAATACTTCCTTATCACCATTCTGTAAAATTTTCAAAAAGTTTTAAAAAAATTTTATTGCTAAAGCAAATCTATATATTGATCATCAGACTTTTATCAGGATGTAGCACTGTCTGAATTTTTAAATATTATTTGAGAATGATCATCATCTAAAATTTTTAAAGAAACATTAATGTTACATTATAACCATCCACAAAATTTTTTAAAAGTTCTTAACGTGGTTTAGATAATTTTTCATTTTATTCAATTTTGCCGGTAAGCCTTTTAACAGAGCAGTAGTACTGTTTGAATTTTTAAAAATTCATACAGTTTGATCATCATCTGAAAATTTTATGAGAGTATTAGAGATACATCATAACCATGAAAAAAAATTTCAAATGTTTATAACATGGTTTGAACCTTTTTGCATTCGGTTCAAAATTGCCGGTCAGTGTTTTATCAGGACAGTAGCAATGTTTGAATTTTTAAAAATTCCACGAACTTCAGAATAATCTGAAATTTTTATGAAAATATCATAAATGCGTCAGGACTCTACAAAAACAATTTAAAAAAATTTCGACATCGTTTGACCAACTTTTTTTCTATTGCAAAAATACCGGAATTTCGGGTATTTCGCCCGAAATTTCGGTATTTTTCGGCGAACTTCGTTTTTTCTCGGTACAAAACAAACCGGATTTGAATTTTTGTTTTTGGATTTCGGATGAGATTTGTCCGAAATACCCGAATTTCGCCGAAATTTTGGAATCCGGTCAGGGACGGTATTTTATTCGAAAACGAAATTTGAATCCTTGCGCTGAACTCCTATAGTCCTATGTAGTTCCCTTGGCAGACGTCCCGCTTGTTTGATAGTAGGATTTAGGTAACCGTTGCACGGTTTTTGTCAGCTTCGGCTGTGGATCACATCTTGTACGTAGTAACGTAGATCATCTGTTCCTTTTCTTGGTCTTATCTTAGGGCCTCATCTGTCACTTCAAAATTGCCTAACTTAGGTGACAACATAAACCTTTTTTTAAAGAATAACTGATGAAATTATTTCTCAACAAACTTAGTCAGACATCGGCAACCATTTAACTTCTTGGCAAGTAACCAGTTCTGACTCCTGCCGCTCTCAAATCACCAGTTATCTCCACACTTGGTTAGTGCAAACATGACGCCGTACGACGCTCATAGATTACATCAGCTATAAGAACGTTTGACTAGAACAGATTTATTTTGACCGTGTGGAAATAATATTTGGCTTTGCCTTCTGAACTGATGTCTCTTGTGAAACTTTTACTGTTACAACTCTTTAATTTTTTTAAAAAAATTAGTTTTCATCGTAATTTTTTTTGCAAAAATGACCCTTGAGCCCTCGAAAACTGCGCCTCCCAGGCACGGCTCAACCTATACAGCGGACTGGGACACTGTAATACCCCCAGTCCGACACGTCGCACCGTAAAAAAAAAACAGAAAATGCATGCAGAGGACTGGAAGCGCTGCATGCTACAGTAATTTTTGATTTTTTTGCTGTGCGGAGATTATGGAAAAAATATATTTTAATTTTATTAGGTTTTATAAATGCATTGTAATAAAAAAGTTGCATGACGATTAGTTCTGAAAAAATAATTCTACGGGTAGTCCTGAGAAAACCGCAGATCTTACCACAAATATTTCGAGGACCCAAAATACTTATGGGTCATCGTAGAATTATTTTTTCAGAACTACTCGTAAAATTATTTTTTCATAACTAATCGTCGTGCAATTTTTTTATAATGCATTTATAAAACCTAATAAAATTAAATTATATTTTTTCCATAATCTCCGCACAGCAAAAAAAAAATATTGTAGCATGCAGCGCTTCCCGTCGCTGCATACATTTTTTTTTTTGCGATGCCACGTGTCAGACTAGGGGTATTGCAGCGCCTCAGTCCGCTATATAGGGTGAGTCGTGCCTGGGAGGCGTGGTTTTCGTGGGCCCGAGGGCTAGTTTTGCAAAAAAAATTATGACGAGAGCTAAATTTTTTTCATAAAAAATAAAGAGCTATAACAGTGAAAATTTCGTCTATTGTTTGGCCAAATACTACAAAGCATAAATACTAGCTATGCCAAACCTGATCCAAATAATTCGGCCGTATGTGTAATTATGCAATACCATTAGGCCTGTATCATACCTACACTAAATGTCGAAGGAATGCCGCCCCCAGGAAGTTTTGAGCCGGCTCGATGGCGGCTCGGCTCGCGGCTTGAGCTGAGCCGTGAAAAAAATTACATTTGAGTCCTTTTTTCGAAAAAAAATTACGATTAGGTCCTTTTTTTAAAAAGAATATATATTACGTTTAGGTTTTTTATGCGTTTTTAATCATTGCGCTCGGGTCCTTTTTCGGAAAATCAAAATTACGATTATATCCTTTTTGGAAAAAAATACGTTTAGGTCTTGTTTTTGGAGAAAAAAATACATTGCATTTAGGTCCTTTTTGCATTTTTCTAGCATTACGTTTAAGACCTTTTGCGGAAAATACAAAATTCTGTTTAGGTCCTTTTCGCGTGTTTCCTCGATTTGCTCGTGTAGGAAACGACAGTCGTACGTTTTCTCGATTTGCTCGCGTGAGGAGCGACGCTCATGACGTGACACGCCACGTATGATTATCAAGTTAATTTGATCGGTCGTCAGGAACACAGACTTATATTAAGTCGGCCTTGCATCGATTTTCGCGAACCCATGTAAAACGCAGCTCAGAGTCAATAGGAACATATCAAACCGGCTTAGTTTTTTTTTTGCCTTTGCTAGTGATAGGCTGGTCCTAAAATATTTGGCGTTTTAGGCGTGTTTAGTAGAGCTCTAAATCCTAACTTCAGCTCAGATCTGAATCTTGTAGGCTAAAATAAATTGAATTATGTTTATATTTTTAGCCTAAAATGTAAATAAAATGACACACCTAAACACTCTTAATATATCTACAACTCCAGCTTCAAGGATTTGTGGAACTAGAAATACGTAGCTCCACCAGATCTATAGATCTGATAGAGCTAGAGCCGTACCAAATACACCCTTACTTGATAACTTGATCTTTTTTTTAATGTACTTGGGCCAAATATTAGTAACCTAACCATTACTAACAAAAAGCTTGACATCTTTAAACAATTCGGCGATGTATAAAAATGAAGAGATAATAACAGGCCTGAAACATTTAATTGGCATACATCTGCCCAGAAGTGAGGCCGATTCCTCCAATAAAATTCTTGTTTCACCCAGAACAGCCGACGTGACGCAAAACATGACAACTGACGTAGCACCAATAAAGCCATCAAACGGAAAATTCACCTGAGGTGGGTTCGAAAAAGCCCGATCGGTTTTCGCGAAAACTGAACTTACCGAGCCGGTTCAGCAACAAAAACCGACCGGTAAACCGAAGTGTTAAATGTAAATTTAAAAAATTTGAATAAATTTATCAAAAAGTGTTAAAAGCTTTTGCAATTTTTTGTGTAAGGTCATGAGGCAATGCTAATAATGCTATAAAATTTTCAGATGATTATCAGACCTGTGTATTTTTAAAAAATTCTGACAGTGATACTGTCACAATATACGCTCTTCAATTTTTTATTTTCTAGAGGCACAAAATGAAGTCTAATATTTCTTAAACTTTTTTTGTGATGTTATAACGTAATTAAAATTATGTTGCAAAATTTTTAGATGATGAATAGATATGTGTATTTTTAATATTCTGAAAGTGCTATTATCATTGTATATGCTCTTCAATTTTTGATTTTATATAGGTACTAAATGAAGTCTAATATTTATGAAAATTTTATTACATAATCCTTTGGCACTATTTATGGTTAAATTAAAATTTCACAATATAAATTTTTTTTAAATATTTATACAAATCTGACAATGTCTTTGTTCCTTTTCATTAATTGCTGTTTTGGATTTTTTTAGAAGTAAAGATGATTTCAATTTTTTTTAAAATTTCTCTGAAGTGTTTTATAGATTAATTGGGATTTTAGTAATTTTAAAAAAAAATGCAATTTTTCCTTGCATTTTCACCATTTTTCTTTTTTCGTGGAGACGAAAACCGACCGGTTTTCGACCTTTTAGCGGTTTTTGGTTTTTTTAATCGGTTTGACCACCTGTTTGACTTTCGCAAACCGATCAGTTTTTACCGAATTTCGATCGATTTTCGCGAAAAACCGATGTCGAACAGATACTGGTTTTCGAATTCAAAACGAAAATGTAAACCCTGCTGAGGTGCCGAGGAGGTAGCAATATGCAGACCGTTGAGGCTAAAGTTGACACATATTGTTGGCGTCAAGAACTTGAAGTAGAGTTTCTGACAACAGCATACCAGACGAACACCTAGTTCAGAGCGTGCCAGTCAATTTGACCTGTAATCGACAAGGTAAAAATATGAAATTCTCTCAAAGCCGATCGTGGCGATCAATCGGCTTAGACTCAATCAGCTTGAAGCCGATTAAATCAAGGTAACAAGGTAAGTCTAATTAGCCGATTAAGGCTAATAAAAGGATAAAGGCAGATCGATTCTGAAGAAGGCGATACGCAACAAAATCAGAACAAATCGAACCTGGGGCGTAATTTGAAGAAGATCAACAATCGACGATGCGCAACTTTATTGATCAAGATCGAATTACAAAGACTAAATTACAAGAACTACTCCTAGTCGACAGGAAAAAGTAATGTAGATTGGTGTTTGATTGTGTTGGATGTCTCTCGCAGCTTGCTTTGGCCCTTCTTCTATACCCGTCGGCCGATCGTGTCCTACTACAACACGTTATAAAACCTGATCCGTATCGGTCTTATTTCGGATAACTTTTCCTCAGAGATCTTGCCATTGCCAAATATCTTCAAATCTTTTTAAATCGTCTGTTAGTTACCGTTTGTTGACTTTCTTGCCGATTTGACTAGATTTACCAAATTATGGTGCAAACATATGCCCCCTATTTTTGAGAGATGACTTGTCACCTTTCAAAAATTATAACTGTCAGCTTCTTCTCCATCGGCTAACTGTTAACTTTCTCCCAGTAACTGCTGCTTTGATTGCGCCGTAATTTTCTGACATGCAGGTAGTGCGTTTTAACTGCCCGTGTCTTTTGAGATTCGTTTCCCGCCGCTTCAAATTTTCACCGTGCTACAAATATGCGGCCCCCACAGATTCATTCCTCACGCGCACAAGCTCTCGATTTGTCTACAATCGGCTTCTGGTCTTCAAGCCTTCCAGCGCTCGTTGCTTCCAATCGGCTGCTTGTCAAGATCGTCCTAATGGATCCTTCTCAGGTATTCATCCCAATCCCAAACAGCAATGACCAATTCTATCTAGGTCCAATAGGAAATCTAGAAGCCGATGCAGTAATAAATGAAGAGATTCTTCGTCTACCTCTATCGGCTGCGGGATATAACATAGAGGGTTGGAGTAAGAGCTTCAGAGCTTGGCCGACGGCGCTTAACGCATGGAGATTGTGGTACATTCGCGTAGCAGCCCAAAAGAGGGGTGAATGGGAAAAGATGGGCATAACTGAATGTCTCCCCCTTTCCTTAGCCGATCCAGAGGCCAATGAGCCCTTAGTGGCCACAGCTTGCTATTTCTGGTCGGACACCTTCAATGCTTTTGTATTCCGCACCGGTCTTGTCGATCCAACTCTCCTGGATGTAGCCCAACTGTGCTGCTTAAGACCCGATGGGGATCAAGTATCGGCTTATAATGCCAAGCCTAAGTACAAGCTTATCAAGTCCAAAGGTGAAGGATGGGCTAAGTACATCAGAAACAATAATAAGGTTAATGGACTGGTATCGGACGAAGAACATGCTGCTTTTTTGAATCTTTGGTTAGACCGATTTCTGTTCTGCGGCGCTTCCTTGGGACCAACTCAAGTATATCAATCCATAGCAGAGCAACTGATAGAGGGTCGTCGGCTGGCACTTGGGAAAATGCTTCTAGGAGCAGTCTACCAGATGATGCATATAGTAAGATGTCGGCTTTTTACTGGTTTTACGAGTTTCACTGTCGGCAATGTCGGAGGACCACTTTGTTTATTCAAATCTGGCTATACTGTCTGTTCAACCGATCTTTTGAGCTGAACCCCTCTGAAGACACGGCATTCCCTCGAGAAGATACTCCAGAAAGTATGATACCTCAGTTTACAGCCAGCTGATCTTATGGTGAAAGATTTATGATGTGCTCCGGGAACGAGACAAAAGTGACCCCTATCGGCTCCAAGAAATATTTATCATTCTTCCTTCAGCTTGACAGTAATGAATTCAAGCAAAATGACTTCTTCAGTTATACAAGTACAGCCGATTTCCCATGGCCTTCCTTCCTTCATTTAGATGCCGATAGTGTCTAATGCCGCAAGATACCTTCGATCTGTTTAAGCTTTTTATTTCACCAGGCATTTTGCACATCGGTCTTCACACAAGAAATCGGACTTTTCAACCTTCATATGAATTCTACAGTCCGTCAGTTTATGCTAGACAATTAGGCTTCGATCAGGTTATTCCGAGTCTGCCACTACTCGATCGGCTTCAACCAAGAGCCAGAGTCCGTAATGCAGTCGCAGCCAACCTTGTCCTTGAAATAGCCGATGAACTTCAGATGAAAGACTTGCCGCATTTTATACTGAATACTCGTCGGTCAGAACGCTTTTCTTCCTGGTGGTTATCTATCGCAGAAGCGTTTTACTCTGATAAGTCAATGTCAGCTATCATCAATGAGTTCTTCCCAAATCTTCCCGAGCCAACAGTAGACACTAACAGCGATTCAAGCGATGAGACTAATTCTGCGGGGTATACTAATACAAGTCTTGTAGATATCGATAAGGTATCGTCTCGAATAATTTTTCTTTTACACATTGGTCTCGCTAGATACATTTTCTAATCTCCTTTTATTTTCACTCTGCAGACCAAGGTCACGCAAGAAGAAGCCCGCTTCGCCAATCGGCGAGGTTAAGTCAAAAGGCCACTCCAGTCGACTGGCCTCACTGGGTACACCTCGGGTACCCTAGGGATTCATAGTCCATCTTTGTCGGACATTGAGAAAAAACAACCAAGTAAGTATAACACAATCGGCTGTTATTTCTTTTTCTTTCTTCCCAACTGAATGTTATCCGATTATATTTTCAGAAAATAAGAAAACAAAATATACCAAGGCTCCTGCGAAAAGGGGATCTAAGCCCTAGAAGCAGAGCGGTGAGAGTTCGCTACATGCGTCGACTACTGCAGAGGTAAGTAATCGTACCTTTAGTTCAGTGACTTATCTCCCAATACATCGGCTTACCTTTCATTTACTTCCTTTAGCCGACGCAATCAGCTCAAGTTGCGAAGATCTTGGCCGATCTTCCCAAGATTTCATCAGTGCTACTCTCTCCCCCACGGTCGACGCCAACAGCTCCGGTCGCTGATGTGCCAGAGCTTTCTGACCCGACAAATTTGTTGGGCTTTTCCTTGGCCGATCTTGACGATCCTGAGATCATGTCCACCGACGATTATGACGTGGAGATCAGGAAGATTCTTGAAGTCTCTAAGGAAGCGTCGACTGCTGTCACCTCTGCTCCTGGGATGCAAGAACGGCTTAACAAACTCTTCGATTTGGTGATGCAGCCTCAGTCGGAGATTTTGGCCAACAACCAGCGGATCAGAGATGCCATGGCTGCAGTAGAAGTCGATCTGCCTCCAGAAGCCATGGAAGCTCTCCTCAATGTCTGCCACTTAGACGAGAGGTCTTAAGTGGAGGCAGCTCAGGCAAGGATAGCGCTGCGTGAGGCTCAAGAAGCCGATAAGAAAATACTGGACGAGCTCGTCGCTGATGCCAAGGCCAAGAAGCAAAAATTTGATGCCGATACAGAGCTGATAAAATCTACAAAGAACTCAATCGGCAAGCTCGAATCGACCAAGAAGTTTCTCATGGAAGAGTTGGCCAAGACAGAGAAGCTAATCATAGAAGGCCAACAAACCCTTGAGAAGACTTCGTCAGGCCATCAAGGACCAGAAGCTAGGCATTGCGATGGCCGTGGTCAGCATGAAAAAACAGATGGCCAAGGTGGTGCCAGTGCCAGGAAGCGAAAAAGAAGACGATCGCATCATCGATAAAGTTCAATGTGTGATTGCAAAGGCCGCAGGTGCTCTGTCGGCTTTGGGCGCAACTCTTCCGGGCTCAGGCATCCAATATTAATTTATGAGATGTAAAACTTTATCAACTGTTTTGGAAATACTTATCTGAATATTTTGTAACTCTTTATGATCGGCTGTTTAACCGATTTAAGTTTACCTTTCTGTAATTTTATTTCTCTTTTACGAGTCTGCAATTTTTTAGCCGATTAATAGCACCGTGTTAACTTGGACTTTAACGCAATTCGCTATCGGATAGACTCTAATCCAAACGCTAGGATAGTATCTCTTTAAGTATTTCCCGTTAATCGCCTTAGGCAAAACATACCCTTCTAATGTTTCCAGTATGTACGAATTTCCACCTACTAACCGATTAACCTTGTATGGCCCTTCCCATGTAGGCAACCATTTTCCAAATCGGCTATCTTTCGAACCAACGGGCAGTATCATTTTCCACACTAAATCGGCTTGATCGAAAGATTTAGGCATGACCTTCTTATTATACGCTTTTGCAACTCTGACTTTATTCCTTTTAAGCCGATCAAGCGTAAACAAACGTAACTCTGCCAACTCATCCAAGTTATTGATCATCAAATTGTTATATTCCTGAGCCGACAAACCATTTTGCCTGGCCACTCGTATAGACTCAATGTTAATCTCTACGGGTAAAACGGCTTCTTGACCATATACTAATTGATAAGGTGAAAGCTTCGTTGCTCCGTGATAAGCCAGCCGATGCGCCCAAAGTGACTCCGATAGGGTTGCATGCCAATTCCTTGGTCTTTCATTGATTTTCCTTTTGATCAACTTAATTAACGTTTTGTTAGACGACTCGCTTGTCCTTTAGCCCGAGCGTAATATGGGGATGAGTTCAACAACTTAATCTCCAGACTTTTCGCGTAACTTTGAAATTTATTAGACATGAACACCGTACCTTGATCAGTCGTGATTGTTTGCGGTATTCCAAACCGATGGACAATATGTTCAGTAACAAAACCGATTGCTTCAATACTGGTCACCTTCTTAAGCGGTATAGCTTCAACCCATTTAGAGAAATAATCAGTCGCGGCGAAAATAAACGTGTGGCCTTTACTCGAAGTAGGAAATATTTGACCGATTACATCTACCCCCAACCTCTGAACGGCCATTGTTTGATAATTGTGTGCAAAGCTGATGCCGGCGCTAGTTGTATATTGCCAAACTTTTGACAAGTCTAACATCCTTTATAATATTTGAAACAATCCTCTAGCATTGTCGGTCCAAAATAACCCGTTCGTCTAAGCATCTAGTTCATCTTATAAGTCGATTGATGAGATCCGCAAATACCTTCATGTACTTCACCCATTGCTACCTGTGCTTCTTCGGTTCCAAGACAATTCAACAACAAGCCTTCCATCGTCCGATAGTACAACGTGTCGTCCATAACTACGTACTTTAAAGCTTGTTGCTTAATCTTGCGTTCTGTCGGCTTAGATGGGTCAATCAGATAATTCTTTATTTGCGTTCTCCAATCAACAATGTCTATGCACATGACGGCTTTGTCTACTAGTTCGGTTACCTGATATCGGCCAAAATCTTTGTACCCTGACGCCTGTTGAGCTAACGCGTTAGCTCTATCATTCGATTCTCGAGGGATATGATCGATAGAAAATGATGTCAACGAGTCGATAATCTCGAAGCACTGTTCTAAATATTTTAGCAGTATTTCTCTCGACATTGGTATTCTCCTTTTATTTGCTGTATAATCAACATGGAATCCACGTATGCCTCAACAGCACTTACTCCGATATTTTCTAACAATTGCAAGCCTTTGAGCAATGCTTCATACTCTGCCTGGTTGTTTGAGTATCGACTATTTAACCGAAATGCAAATTCAAAATGATACCCTTTGGGTGATATGAGTACAATACCGATTCCATCACCTTCTCTGCACACCGACCCGTCAAAAAATAATTGCCAAGGGGCTACAGATACCAAATCGGCAGCAGTATCATGCCCTATTATAAAATCGGCCAGAACTTGTCCCTTAACTGTTTTAGCCGATTCGTAAATCAGGTCGAACTCTATTAAGGCATAAGCCCATTTGCCAAGTCGACATCGTAAAATTGGAGCTGATAACATATATTTCATAACACCAGTTTTACAAACCACCTTACAAGCCGATGCTAAAATATAATGTCTTAGCTTTGTACATGAGAAATATAAAGACAAGCACAATTTCTCAATGAAAGGGTACCTGACTTTAGCATCAAGTAGGCGTTGGCTTAAATAAAAGATAACCCTTTCCTTACCATCGACTTTTTGTGCTAAAACAGCTCCGATAGTTTCCTCCTCAGCCGATATATATAACCTGAAAGGAATCCCTTTTCGTGGTGCAGCCAAAACCGGAGGATTAGCTAGATATTCTTTGACGTCATCAAAAGTCTTTTGCTGATCAATTCCCCACACGAATTCTTGATTATCCTTTAATTTCAACAGTGGGGTAAAAGCACGAATCCGACTGGAAAGGTTTGAGATAAACCTTCGGAGATAGTTAATCTTGCCGATCAACTTTTGTAATTCGTTTTTACATTTTGGCGGCATTGTTGCAACTATGGCTTTCACCCTTGCTTGATTGACTTCAATACCTCTTTCATGTACCATGAAGCCCAAAAACTGCCCAGCCGACACGCCAAATGCACATTTGAAAGGATTCATCTTCAAGCCATGCGATCTTATGTTCCGGAAAACCTTTTCTAAATCGGCCAAATGTTGCAAGTCATCTGCAGATTTTACTACGACATCATCGATATATATTTCGACAATATGACCGATTAAGTCATGAAAAATCAGATTCATGGCTCGCTGGTATGTTGCCCCAGCGTTCTTCAAACCGAAAGTCATAACCGTCCACTCGAATAAACCTATGGCACCAGGACATCTAAAAGCTATTTTTGGTATATCGGCTTCTGCCATGAATATCTGATTGTATCCGGCATTTCCGTCCAGAAAACTTATGATTTTATTCCCTGATGCAGCATCGATAAGCATATCAGCTATGGGCGTCGGGTATTCATCTTTTGGCGTCGCCTTATTCAAATCTCTAAAGTCGACACACACACGAAGTTTTCCATTTTTCTTCATGACTGGAACAATATTGGAAACCCATTCCGCATATCGGCAAGGCCTAATAAATTTTGCTTCCAACAATAGTTCTATTTCCTCTTTTATAACATTATACAGGGCCGTATTAAAACGTATCGGGTATTGTTTAAACGGCCGATATCCTGGTTTAATAGGTAGCTGATGTTCTACCAATTGTCGGCTTAAACCAGGCATCTCGTGATACTCCCAAGCAAAACAATCTTTATAATTTCTAAGGATTTTGATCAACCTTTCTTTGTATTTTACATTTAATTTTGCGCTAATAAAAGTTGGTCTTTTCCTATCACCACTACCTATATCGACTTCTTCAAGCAGATCAGTGGATGTGAAGCCTTGACCCAACTTTTCAATCTCTGGAAAATCTTCTATAGCCTCATAGCTATCTGTTATTTGCCGATAGCTTTGCATTTTATCTTGTAATGCCTTCATTGTTTTTCTTGTCCCCATCGACGCAATACTTCATTTGTCCGATCAAACGTGTCTGGCTTGACACTAATCGGCATAAGTCCTGTCTTACTCACGCAAATAAAGTCACAATCATCCAGCGTTTTTCCTGACATACATCCCGCTTCTTCGTGTTGTCAATTTGCATTAGAACTGGCCATGGCAATATGAGCCGATGTGTCAGCTGTGACAACTTCAACTTCCCCTCCATTCCATTGAACAAATGCTTGATGCATAGTCGACGGAATGCAGTAGTTGGCGTGAATCCAATCTGGACCAAGTAGAACATTGTAGTTTCCCTTGGCGTCAATAACAAAGAATGCGATCGGTAAAGTTTTACTGCCGACAGTCAATTCTGTAACCATAATGCCCTTGGCCTCTATGGGATCGCCTGTGAAGTCGTTTAAAACCATATTAGTTTTAATCAAGTCTTCATCAGACTTACCCAATTTCTTACATGTCGTATACGGCATTAGATTTACTGTAGCTACACCGTCTACCAGCATCCTTGATATCGGCTTGCCATTTATATACCCTTTTAGATGTCGATGATCATCTCTCAGTTTCTCAAAGATTGCATTTTGGACGCCTGAACATGACTGAGCAAAAGTCTCTTTAGCCGATTCGGATTTGATTTTGAATTCGGCTGGCAATGTGAACACCATATTGATATCCATCGAAGGTGTATCGTCCCTAATCATAGGAGAATCCAGGTCATCTGTCGACTCAAAATCATTCTCGACCTGTTCTTTTTTCTTCCATTCCTTCTTGATAACCTTGATCGGACGAAGCTCATTAAAAGTCTCATCCCTCTGTTTTTCTGCATCAGCTTCTCTGATCTCTTGAGTCCTTAGTCTCTGAAGCCGTCTGCGCTGTGATTGGCTAAGGCCAGGTGGGAACCACCTAGGTTTGGGCTTTACTAGCTTTCGTATTTGGCTAGCCAAATTTTCCCGATCTGAGCCAGGACGTTGTGTTACAACATGGTCTGATGCCTGATCTGGTTCAGATATTCTTTCGCGAATAGGCCTTCTGTAACTTTTGTTATGGTCTCGAATCGGCCCAGACAGCCTATCTCTAGCCGATTGTTTAGGCCAATCGTCTTGGAGAAAATGCTCCATCATGCATGTATACGGAGATGGCAATGCTACTCCCCTTTCCCAACAAAACTGCCAAAAAGGACACTTTCTATGTGCTCTGTCCATCTTTTCAGTGTGATACAAATTATCCGACCGACGAGTAGGATATCGTGGTCGACTATTCCTCCTTTCATATTTCTCCATTAACTGAGAAAACGTCGGTCCCGGCTTTTTTGTTGGCTATCTTGATTGTGATTTTTCGGCTTTATACCATCTACCCACCTGAGGATTTCCTTTGGGTTTAATGGTTCTTGAATTCTTCCCTTCATGATCGGCTTCTATTTGTAACGAACTGATTGTAATCTTCAATGTCTGACTGCCATTTGAAGTTGACTGAATGTCAACCTGCCGATCCTTTTTGGCTCATCATGCATCGGCTTTTTTCCTTTGCCCGAACATTGAACCATGTTAATAGTGAATGGATCGGCATCAACTTGCATAGTCGGCTCATCAGCGAATTTTAACCGACCATCCTCGATAGCCGACTGGATCTGTTGACGGAAAATATTGCAATCATTAGTATTGTGAGAAAAAGAATGGTGCCACTTGCAATACCTGCGTTTCTTGATCTCGTCAGTCGATGGTATGACGTGTCCTTCGGGCAAACGTATTATTTTTTCTTGCAACAACAAATCAAAAATACGATCACACTTAGAGACTTCAAAGGCGTACTTGACTTCCGACTTATTCCTAGTCGGCTTGAGCCAAGAACAGACTAGGGCTTTTTTGGACCCTTTTATCCATTTGGCTATGTTTATCTCTGCTTCATTGTCTTCTGAAGAATCGCTCGAACAATAGTCAACCATATTAACTTTGGCTTTATCTTTTTTCTTTATTACTACTATTTTTAAATCTATCTTTAAACGCTTTATTATCTGGGAATCGGCTTTCTTGAGCCGACACGTGATGAAGCGGATGACTTAGATCGGTGAACTCTTGTCCTCCAAACTTCACTCTAAGTGGTGGAATTAACCCTTGAAAAGCCAAATCAGCGAGTTGGTTATCGGGTAATGTGACACTAAAACATCGGTTTCTAATTTCTCTAAATCTTTTAATATAATCAGTCACCGATTCTCCAAATTTCTAGTGAACAGAGCTTAGGTCGGAGATCCTGAGTTCTAAACTACCTGAGAAAAAGTATTCATTAAATCGACTTTCCAAATCGTTCCATAAATGGACCGAATTTGGAGGCAAACAAGTGAACCAAGTAAAAGCCGCCCCGGACAATGACAACGGGAACAGTCTTATTTTCAGTCCATCGGACTGAGTTGCTTCGCCGCATTGCGCGATAAAGCGTCCGATATGCTCTAGGGTAGTAATCGAGTCGTCACCAGAGAATTTTGCAAAATCTGGGACTTTGAAATTGTGAGGGTAAGTCATGCGATCTATGTAATCACGATACGGCTTTCTATAGCCGATAACCTTTCCTTTTGGCTGTAGGCCAAATTGATCCCTCAAGACAGCAGAGATTTGATCGTCTCAGTTCGCATTATCGGCCACTGGAATAGTAGGCCCTTGATAATGTTGGTCATAGTTGGCATTCTGCCCCCCGAGTGCGAACTCGGGTTGCCAATTAGATTGAACTGATGGCAGACGAGTGTACTGATCGTACCTATTATGTTTAACTTGGGGCTCTGGTACTGGGACAAAAGGTTCTGAATAAGTCACTACCTTATGCTGACCTGGATTTCTAGGCAGGGTAGAATCATGTGGGTATCTCTCAGACCCAATCGGCTGTGAAACCGATTGCGGAAAAGCATAGAATGGGACCGACGGTGGCAGGTTTATTGATGCATCTAATTTGGCGGCATCGGTGTAAGCCTGGTAATGGCTCACCCCACTTGGTCGAGGGTCTCTAGGCAATATGATGGTGGGTTGAGTAGGCATCATGGTAGGGGGTGAGGTTATAGCCGATGGTTTAGGATCGGCTAGTGTGCTCTGCGTGTTTTGCACTACTGAAAAAACAGGGTAATTTGGCAGAGCTTGTAATGGGTCAAGCAGACTACCGGACGAGGCCAATTCCTGAACGATGGTTTTAACACTATTTGCTATCATCGGCTTAAGCGTGGTGACAAGAGCTGATGATTGGTTTATTAAAGCATTGTGCACAGATTGATTAATCATAGCCGATAATTCGGCTTGAGTAGGCAGATATCGGCTTACCGGTTCTGTGACACCTGCATCCCCCAGGGCATTGACCGTTGGCAGGGCGGTTTTTTGAGTGATGCCACGTCTAGTTTTCTGATAGCAATTTAGCATCATCTCTTCTAGCGCAGTTTTTCTATATTCAATTTCTCTACGTTGCTCTGGTGTCAAATCGTCCATTGTTGGGACGATTATAGCTTCTGCGTTGAGATCGGACAGCGGAATCGACTTCCCTGACGAAGACATTTGTCCCACCGGGTGTGCCAAGAGTGTGTTGGTGTCAAAAACTTGAAGTAGGGTTTCGACAACAAAGACACCGCATTTAACACCGTTCGTAACGTGCCGACCGATTTGACCTGTAATCAACAAGGTAAAAATATGAAATCTCTCAAAGCCGATCGTGGCGATCAATCGGCTTAGACTCAATCAACTTGAAGCCGATTAAATCAAGGTAACAAGGTAAGTCTAATTAGCCGATTAAGGCTAATTAGAGGATAAAGGCAGATCGATTCTGAAAAAGGCGATGCGCAACAAAATCAGAACAAATCGAACCTGGGGCATAATTTGAAGAAGATCAACAATCGGCGATGCGCAATTTTATTGATCAAGATCGAATTACAAAGACTATATTACAAGAACTACTCCTAGTCGACAGGAAAAAGTAATGTAGATTGGTGTTTGATTGTGTTAGATGTCTCTCGCAGCTTGCTTTGGCCCTTCTTTTATACCCGTCGGCCGATCGTGTCCTATTACAACACGTTATAAAACCTGATCCGTATCGGCCTTATTTCGGATAACTTTTCCTCAGAGATCTTGCCGTTGCCAAATATCTTCAAATCTTTTCAAATCGTCTGTTAGTTACCGTATGTTGACTTTCTTGCCGATTTGACTAGATTTACCAAATTCCGTGCATATTTTACAGGGCCGTAGAAACTCATCTTTCAATGTCAAAAAAATATTACACAGTATAACTCAATATACAATTCTTTCCTTGAGTAACATTAAAATATAGTAACATATTGAGCTTACCAAGGACCAATAATCCATCCATAGCCGATGCTTACCAAGGACCAATAATTAGAGCTCGAGTACGACAGATAAATCACTTGGTGAGTTCATTTCTAACTATTCCATTTGATATTGGCTAGAATTGGATGTTGCCTAATAATTTCTATGACTTGCTTCTACTCAGGTATGAAGGATCGGCTAAACCGGAATCTCAAGAAGCCGACGAAGGTTGCTCGGGCATGACCTATCGACCATCGACCAAGAACTCCAACTCGAGTACGACTCGGTATCGACCAAAGGACTCCGACTCAAACACAACTTTGAGTTCGACTCGGAATCGGCCAAGGCTACACGAATCCAACTCAGTCATGACGCCAAAGGAGATCGACCCCGGATGACTCAGAAGACATTGATTTTGACTCCAACTCAAACTCGCTTATTTTACTTTCCTTAAATTTACAAAGGGATTTGTAACCGACTCCGAGCGGGTAAGGGTTAGTCCTCCTATAAATAAAGGCACTAGGTCTCAAAAATTTCTCGAGTTTTGATTAGATTATATCTATAGTCGTCCACTTAGATTTCCTCTTGCGCCTGACTGGGTTCCAGCGGCCGTATTGAATTTCAAAACTCCACCGTATAAACTTCATCAGAAATCCGTAATAAAGAGATATTACAACTATCTAGTTCTTACTTGTGTTCACGATTTCGCAAGTAAAATCTATCGGAGTTGAAGAAGGTGATTGCAAGGTTTCTTAGTTCAGCAGTTTGTTCAGAAATCCTTGAAGTGGTCTCGACGAGACTTCACCAAATCAGTTTGTCTATTCATCAGCTAAACTGTCGCAGTCGCTCTTTAACTGACGGATTGACAAATAGTTATCATACCTGAAGAAAGATCAGAAAACTCATCAGACATATCCATCGGCTAACTGTCGTATTCGCCCTTGGCCGACGGGACGTGGTCGCATCAAATAGGCAGTAAGATGTAGTTTTCTTGACAGTAAAATATAGTATATACTGTTGTTTAGCACTTTATTTTTTTATATCTCTCAAATCCGATTGAGTTTGGCCTTCAAATTTTACAGAGTTGTAGAATATCACCTTTCCTACGTGTGGTAATTTTTTGACAATTTTTTACATTAGAATAAACTACTGATAATAAAATCTATGTATACGAATAGTAAAATCTGATTCATACGGTTTTTATTAGTGATACTTACATCATTACGTTCCTCTCGTCATCAGTAAACTACTGGTAAAAACCGTTCGTGAATCAAATCTGCTAATAAAATGTTACGGCTAAAAAAACAAAAAAACATGTTTATGTACAAACTAGAAACTCATTTACTAGCTGCTCTGACTACATAGGTAATTGGCTTAGCCAACACGCGTCATGCGGGTGTACGTGGGATGTTTTCTGGGCTGTACGCTTGTTACGATCGGTGCGTACAATAAGCATCGCTACACGCAAGAGTAGAATAACACTATCGTATGTATGTATATATATTACTATTTTAAATATGTGCTATCGGTAATCTATATATAATAAACTATATTTAAATTTAAATACTGCACCTCCACTCAGCGACAGTCCAAAATAAAAAAACTATAGTACTATGATACTGTAGCAATGCATCGGTACAGTACTACGTTATTTTTTTGAATTTTTTTAATGTAGCCGAGGGGAGCCGCTCCCGTGGGCGGGATTATAGGTCTAGGAGCTATATCTAAAAAAAATATATACGGAGACTAATTTAAAAAAAATTAGAGCCTACATCAGTGAAAAAATCATACGGTGCCGACTGGGGAATTGATGACTGGTATGCTTGCGCTTGATCTTGCATTGGCAAATTCCAATGCTCGACGTCAAATTGAAGCGACCGTCAATAAATCGGCGGCGGCGTTAATTGTACATTGAACAATATAAAATTGTTGTATCACACTATCACTATCCAAGTGTCCAACGCTATCTAAACCTAACCTACTAGTCCGTGTCGCTGTCACACGGCGAAACACGTTTTAATTGTTGTTTGGTTGTTTAAACGAGGTTGAATGTGATATGATCAATTAGTCTAGATAAGACAGAGTCATCTAAGTGGTTGTTTGGTTAGGTGGATAATGATGAGTAAATTTTTTGTTTGATTAAAAGGATGAGAATGGATAGGATGATCTAGTTTTTTATTTGGTTTGATGGATGAAGATGGATGAGCCGGTTGAAATTAAGGTTTCGAATTTCGGTTTGAAAATTTTGAACAAAATTTGATCAACTACACTTCGGCGAAATTTGAATTTGACTTAATACACCTCTTCATACAACAGGCTAGATGTGTCCATCCGACCTTTTTTTTAGATGACTCTATCCAGTATCTTGAGAGAATATTCTAAAAACTAAATAATTATATCCTATTTATCCACTCATCTAAACAATTGAATGACTCTAAATCTATGGGTAGCTATATCCCATCCATCTAGGGTGCGTTTGGTTGCGTGGATGAGGTTGGATGGGATGGAGCCATCCAGGTGACTGTTTGGTTGGGTGAATAGGGATGATCTAATTTTTTATTTGGTTGGATGGATGAGAATAGATAGGATGAGTAAATTTCTTGTTTGGTTAGATGGATGGACTAGTTGTAATCAAGATTTTGATTTTTTTTATAAAATTTGATAGAAATTTGAATTTTCAGATAAAATTTGACTAAAATTTGAATTTTATGACAAATTTGATCAAAATTTTAATTTTCAGACAGAGTTTAACTTTCAAACAAAATTGACCGAAATTTGAATTTTCAAACACAATTTGACTGAAATTTGAATTTGATTGAGTACACTTCGGGGAATTTGAATTTGACTGAGTACAGTTCGGCGAAATTTGAATTTGATCGAGTATACCTCTTCATACAACAAACTCGATGAGCCCGTCCGTTCTTTTTTTGGTAGCTCTATCCAGTATCTTGAGAGAATATTCCAAAAAGCTGGATGACCATATTCTATCTATCCACTCACCCAAACAAATAGATAACTCTAAATCCATGGATGACCATATCCCATCAACCCTTATCCACCTAACCAAACGCCACTCTAACCAAACACCACTTAAGTAGATAAATAGGTAATTCTATACATTACTATTTAAAAATTACTCATCCAAACAATTGAATAACTTTAAATTTGTGGATAGCTATATCCCATCTACCCTCATCCATCTAACCAAACGTCACCTAAGTAGATAAATCGGTAATTCTATACATCACTATTTAAAAACTATGTAAGTATTAAATATAAACAGAAGTTACTTTCTCCGTGTAAATTTATAATGCTCATTTTTTAATCTTATCTAAAATAGAGGACATATTTTATATTTTAATATAAATTAGTGTGATGTTTTCTCTATATCCTTAATAAATATCTATTTTTATTTTATTTCTCTGTATGTATATATTAAATACGGTGTTTAGTAATAATAATTTAATATAATTTAGTTATTTTTAATGTTTGTTAGTTTATATATCAAGAAGAAATGTCTCTGCAAATAAACTTGCGGAGTTTTCCCTACCATTTCACCTATCGGCACGGTGATGCATACAACTACAGAACTACTCTCTTCGTTTGCTTCTTTCCGGAGTTTTTCGAATACAGTACAAGAAACAATCCGTAATTAAAAATCGATACAACATGTTTGCGTATTTGTTAAAAACCCAGTCATATCTGAAATCTGAGAATTCGTGTAACCATTCCTGAAATTTGAAAATTCGGCAATCCAATAATCGAAAAATGAAATTTTGGGTATGGGTCCACCCCATACCCGAAATTTCAAATTTCGGGTATGACGCGGCACAATTAGCTCGGTAAAAAAACTAAAAATAGGACCCAAACGACGTCGAAAAATTTTAAAATTTTTTGTGGGGGTTCCTTACAAATCAATGATACTCCCATAAACATTTCACATTATTATAAGATGTGAGGAATTTTTAAAAATTCAAACATTACGACTATCCCGATAAAACGCTGACCGACAAGTTTGAACCGAATGAAAAATGAAACAAACCACGTTATAAAATTTTGAATTTTTTTTCATGGTTATTATGAATCACTAATGTTCCCATAAAATTTTCATATGATGATCAAGCTTTATGAATTTTTAAAAATTCAGACAGTGCTGCTGTCCGATATGGCTTTTATCAGGATAGTAGCACTGTCTGAATTTTCACAAATTTATAAAGCTTTATCCTCGTATGAAAAATTTATGGGAACATTAGTGATGCATCATAACCATGGGAAAAAATCCAAAATTTTCTAACGTGGTTTGTTTCATTTTTCATTCGGTTCAAACCTGTCGGTCAGCGTTTTATCAGGACAATTGTAATGTTTCAATTTTTACAAATTCCTCAGATCTTATAATATTCTGAACTTTTTATGGTAATATAATTTATTTGTCACAAACCTCCACAAAAAAATTTAAAACTTTTCAACGTGGTTTGGGTCCTGGTTTTATTTTTTCAATTAATCTGTGAATTCCGTTCGCAGGAATTGGAAAATTTTAAAAAAAAATTCCAGCGAATTGAGTTCGCAGGAATTGCGGATTAAAAAAAAAATTCCAGCTGAACCCGTTCGCTGGAAAAAAAAATAAAATGATCCCGCGAATCCCGTCAGCTGGAATTTACTGTTCACAGGCAAAATTATAATTAGTATGACGATACTAATTGATTAGCAAAATTGCGTGATTGCATGTGAACAATTTCATTTCAAATTTGTAAAGATATTTAAAACACTTCTTTTGGAGGAAGTGGCTGGGCAACTGTCATTGAACTTAGGTACTGATAAATGTGTCCAATAAAAGTCCGGGCAATCAATAATTTGAAATTATTTAAAGAATTGATTTTTTTAGAGATTGCAAAACGATGGTGGGAGAGGGAGATTAGAGAGAGTGCGATTCTGAGATTAGGGAGAGTGTGATTTTTGTAGCCTTTTGGGCAGCCCATAAAATGTCATGTTTAAATATAATATTTAGGAAGAATGACCAGATTTGCTTGCTCTTTGATATATGCACTACCATATTTTGGAAAAATATGTAATTTACGACCTATCACCCTCTGTCAAAAGCTACTTGACCTGTTACCCTCGAATCCCCCAAAAAGTATCTTTAATGCCTTCTGCTTCGCTCTCCAAGCCGTATGGTACGTGATGACCATCCCAGTTTTAGCCTGGACCTCCTCCATAATTTTACAGGGAGTCATCCCTATGTCGCTTCCAACGATGGACACGAGGATTTGGGCTACAAACCTCGCGTCCACAAGTCGGCTCATGTTCCTTACGGACTCCTCCGTGCACGTATGAGGCCTATTTCTACTTATGACAAAGTAGTCATCGTGCTTGGGTCTGTGAACTCGTACAAAGAAGGGACAATCCGCATTGCGTGCACCTAACCTCGCATTTGAGGAGGGCTCCACCGAGACGAGTGTGCTCCGCCTTGTCATGGCGGCATAGTTGCTAAGAAAGTGAATAGCCTCCGCCTTGTTACGGAACCGTTGTCCGGTTTGGACATCGTTCGGGAGTACCCCACGCGGATATGTTATCAGAATCCGTTAGGGTACAATCCAAATGATGATGCCCTGAAGTAATGTATAGCCGGTGTTGGGTCATCATTGTCTCACCGCTTCTTCATCCCCGCCTCGTCGTCTTCATCATCCATGCATTCCCATCCACCTCCCACCTCGGCTTCTTCTTCGCCTCCGCCGATGCCCCTCCTCTACAATTGCCGGTTCGGGTGGTGCATGTGATATGTCATGTTCTCATCGCCAGAGGTAGAGGCCTCCTCTACGGGCCGTGCCGTGGCAATATCTCCACGTATACTCCTATCTCAAAATTCTCTTCACCCGCTTTGCGGACATACAAAGCCCACGCGCTTTCATTCCGTAGCGGGAAGAGCGTGTACACAACCATCGGACTGTTGGGGACAAACCGTGGATGAACCCCATCGAAACGAACTCTGAGCGTCTCAAGATTCACACGCAGTAGAGCGATGACATGTGATTTTAGCTGCCAGAGTTCGTTCGGGGTCTCTATTGTGCTATCTACGTGCAGACAGTAATCAATGCTCACGACCCTCATAATGATTTCTAATTGACCTTCTCTAAGCTATACCGAAGGTCAATAAAGCTAGAGCAATGTAGCAATAAATCTTCCTGAAGATTACCTGCAATATTAGAATCCCGAATGAAATAAATAAAAAAATTAAACTTTGTGAAAATTTCAACAAACTATGAACACCAACGAACTAATATCTCGTCTTCGAGCTCTCTGGTTGCCTTGCCTTGCCTTCACGCTCTCTGTTGTCGTGAACGTTACAATGCCATCGCGAAGGATTTATAGCAAGGGAAAGGAAGGACGCAGCTCAGAAGGATTCGTTCGGTCGGTGCTTTCGGCACGTGATGATCGCCCGTGAGATTCCCTGCCACCACCATCCAAATTACTTGCATGTAGCCTGTCGCCCAGCCTTTGCCGAAACATGAAATTTTGGGTATGGGGACATAACTGGTCGTGCGGCTTTAATGATGTGTAGTGACAGGTCGTGCAGCTTTGATGATGGGCGACAGGTCGTGTGTAACATCCCAAAATTTGAGTTTTGGAATGTTTGATTTCAAAAATAAACCATTTGCATTTTCTTGAATTAGTTCCAGCTTAATTTGAATTTTCCATAAATGAAAGGATTTAATTTGACTAAACTATTCATCAAACTCAAGATTTTCAGTTTTAGTTGGGTTCATTGTGCTCCAAGGATATTTTTTTTGTATTTTTGGGGGATTTTTCTGGATTTATTTGCATTTATTAGAATTTCTGGATTTTTCTTAAATCGGAAAATGAATTTTATTTCCAAAAAGCCTCCGGGCCGAATCTTCTCCGCCCATCCTGCTTTTTCCCACCGCTTCCGCTTCACCATTTCGCTCACTTTGGCCGCCGCTTCGCCTGGCCCATCCAAGACGCCCATCCGCCCAGCCTCACAGCACACGCCAGACGCCATGCTAAACCCTAGCCGCGTGCCACCGCCGCTCGGAGTTCGCCTCACTCACGCCTTGGTGTCCGTGTCGCGTCCGATGCGCGTCCCCCGAGGCTATAAAAGCCGTGCCGCGCACCTCCCGAGGTTTCCCTCGCGCCGCCGCTTCTTTTGCCCTCCTTCTCGTCGCTCTAGACCCCGTCGTCCGCCCGTGCGCCCTCGCCGGAGTTGTGCTTCCATCCGTCGCTTTTCCGCCGCCTTTTCTTCGCCTCCGGTTGGTCTCCGCCGTCCCCGATTGCATCTTCGAGTCGGCCGTGACCCCCTTTTTCCGATCTGCTCTGGCCGTGCGGTGCTCTGCGCTTTCCGCGCGGGCCTCGTCTTCTTCCTCGTCTCCGTAAACCCGCGTCGCCGCCGCCGCCGTCACGGTTTCAGCGAAGCGTGGCCGTTCGATCTCGTGTTTGCGTCCCAGATGGCGCCACGTCCTTCGCTACCGCAGCCCCGCTTCTGGCCGTCCGATCGGCCTTCGCCAGATCTTGCGACGCGTGAATGCTTGGCGTCGACCCTAAAGCGCCGCTACACGTCGATCGTCTGGCCGGGTGCACGGTGAACCGGCGCAGTGCCATGAACCCAGTCCACCGTGAACGTGATGACGTCAGCGATTGCGCAATAAATCATTTTCCAGTACAAAAATAAATCCATAAATCCCGAATTTCTGATTTTCAGCCTTTTTCTCTGATTTAATTTTCCCGAAGCTCGTTCTCCCTCATACGAACTCCGATTGAGGCGATTCAAGTTTCTAAATTTTTCTAAAATCAAGATCTATCTTCCAGAGCCATTTATTTTCAGTTTTGAGCTTGTTTGAGTCTCTATTTTGTATTTATTTGGTTTCGTTGCTTCTTTTCCGGTAGACGCTAATTCCGAGGGAGCGAACGAAGACTTTGAAGACCAAGATTCAGAACTAGATCAGCAAGGCAAGTCGTAATCCTTTGATCATGTTGATCCTATGTTTGCAAAAGTAATTTACTTTATTACGATTGCATGCTATTTTGTGTATCAATGCTTATTTAATGGGAGTAGATGTATACCTAGTTGACATTATGCCACCTTGATAATTGTATATCATGTATCAATTGCTAGACCTAGGTTGGGACATTACTAGTTGGACATAATCATTATACCAATAATGGGTTATCGTAGCTATGCTTAGACATGCTTAGTTGTACAAAGGGATTCATGTCACGCATTGAATAATGTTAATCTTGACTTAATGAGATATTGAATCGTAGCCGTTAGCCACTGTTGTAAAATTTGTTGTACCATGGCGGGGTTTGCCATTGGTCTTGGTTGAACGAATTGTTTTCCCTCAGGCAAGTGATCGTGCAGTAAAGGGGGTGCTTTCTAGCACATTGGGATGTGGATGTCTTGCTTGAGACAATTTAAGGACTTAATCTTGTGCGCCATTGAACTGGGCCTAACCGTACTACCACATGTCTGGAATGGGACAGACTTAGCTGATTAATTTGCAATGTCTAGCCTTGAGTACTGCCAGTTGGTGGTGTGGGTTCCGGGATGGACGGGTAGATTCGCAAGGCGCAAGAGGGGGCCCTAAGGGGCGAAACCTTAGCGGGCAGTACCGAGTTTAGACAGTGCATTGTAAAGGCTTTGTTGTGATATCTCTGCGACACACCAAAGGAAGTGTGTTAAGATCGATTGCACAAAGAGGTGGTCATGTATTGTGGGTAAAGTTGAACAACCTCTGCAGAGTGTAAAACTATTCGAATAGCCGCGTCCGCGGCCATGGACAAAGCCCGGGAATTTCACACGGGATATAGAGTGTTTCATAAAATGTGGAATGTGGAATTGTTGGGATGTGAACGGGGAGTTCACTGTTGTTTTGTTGTATATCATTGATCTATCAATCTTTTATTTATCTTTTTATAAATATGCTTTCAATCTATTTATTGTATTTCAATTCAAATTATCTTCAGTAAATGAAACATATAGCCATCCTTGTCAAGCCGCATGAATATATTGCATCAATTCCCTACGACTTGTCGAGTACCTTTGTACTCACGGCTTTATGCCCTTGTTGATCGATTCTCAAGGAGATAATGAATATCATGAGGAGGAATTCTATGAAGACTACGTGGATTAGGAAGGCGTTCCCCAGACGATTGCCTGTGGCATGTCGAATGGCTCGAGTTATCTTTTCCGCTGCAATAGTAATTGTTTCTTAAGCCCTTAAGGCGTAATGGTGTAAACATTGACCCTAAGGTCGTTTGCTTTATTCAATAATAAATTGCTTCTTCTTAGTTAATTCGTTGTATGAAATGGTATTTCATCTATGTTTCCATCGTGTGCACTAGCGTGATCTCGGTCGTGCAAGATACACAGAGGGTTTCGGATTTGCAAATCCGGGTCCCGACAGAGATGGTATCAGAGCCATATCGACTGTAGGTCGCTATCCTAGTTAGCATGGTCTTCAACATTATTTTCTAAATCAAACCAACAAATTTGTACTTAATAGTTTTCGTCTCCTCTCGTCTTATTCTTAGGTTCTTATTCCTCTCCTTTGCTGAAACATTGATTTGAAATTTAAATTAATCTTATCTCATGAACATTCTCAAAGCCTCGAGTCTTCTGCAAGGAATCAAATCAAGGAAGATGATGATCAAGCCATCAAAGACATATCCAAGAAGACTACCATATAAGATAGGTTGTTGGTGCTCAACAGTGTTTGAGCATGTCTTCCCCTTTTCAGTTCAGTTACATATAGTCTGCGTATACTAAGATTTTCTTTGCTTGTGTGCGGGTATGTTGTACACTTGCCCTAGCACAGTGTTGCAACCATACCTTTAGTTGAAAAAGCTTTATTTGCCTCTTTAAATTGTAGCCTTTTCGGCTGTGTCCTTTTGTCCCTGGGTATTACCTTCTCCCCTAGATGATCTTACCACTGCTCATCGCTTTTCCTCTTACCTATCAAACCTTGTCTTGCATCTCGATGGTTGACACTGCTCGAGCCGATCGCAGCTTCACCCGTGGATGCCATTGCCAACACCAACTCCAACCCCAATGCACCACCGCCACCACCAAAGAAGGATGATCAAAACATGGGACATTTTCGGCGGCTCGGACTCGGCTAATGAACACCATGATGCGTAACATGAACAATATGATGAATCACGAACTGATCGCAGCTTGCCTAGCTAACCTGTTGAACCAACAGAACCAAGCTGCTGCTGCACCTCCTCAAGCTCGTCTCCAGTCCAAGCTAGCAGAATTTATGAGGACTCGCCCGCCAACTTTCTCCAACTCTTCAGAACCATTGGACGCAGACGACTGGATTCGCTCCATTGAGAAGAAGCTCGCAATTGCTCAGTGCACAGATCGTGAGAAGGTTCTCTATGCCGCTCATCAGCTGGAGGGCACCGCCGCTGAATGGTGAGAGAACTACAATGCTGCCCATGATGACCCTCAGACTATCACTTGGGCAGAGTTTTCCACTGCTTTTCGCCACTCCCATATCCCAAAATGGAAAAGTGGAGATGAAGAAGAATGAGTTCCGAGAGCTTAAGCAAGAAGGGATGTTAATGAGTGAATACCTCGGGAGCTTAGGCACGTCGAGCCGGCTTAAAAATTGGTCGACTGCACGACGCGCAGAGAAAATAACCAGAGCAGCTTTGTAAAGACGATTACACAATCGCACAACAATTGTTTCTATCTAGCGAAGTTCTCACATAGTCACTCATGTAGTGCCTCTATAAGTAGCTTTAATGATGGGTGACAGTCATGCGGCTTTGATGATGTGTAGTGACAGTCGTGCGGTTTAATGATGGGTGACCGTCGTGCGGCTTTAATGATTGGTGACAGGTCATGCTGCTTTGATGAATCACTGTAAATAGCTTACTTATCCGGTGCGTCTCCATCAGACTCCCCAAACACCTCCCCATCTTTGCAGGGACGGAGAGAGATTCCCCATCACTTCTCCCTGCTCATTGCATATAAGGATCGTTACCTCCCGCACCCGCGACGAACCTGCAAGGAGGCAACCGCTCCAGCGCTCCGTCGCAAATCCGGCGTGAAGGCGTCGCCGGCTTCGTCGTCAACCAGATCTGCCTCGCCATCGACCACTTCGACCTCTGGTGCCGCGGGATCGACCGGATCCGTAAGGTATGAGCTCTAACTTGATTTGGATGTGAGGTCTAAACTCGGGATTGCAACGGAATGGAGCTTGCACGTTCGAACAAGCCCCCTCCGCCAGAGGTGAGGAAGGGTTTCATGCGCTGCATGTTCCCCTTTCTCCTAGGGGCCAACCTCTTAGTCGGAGGTCACCAGCTCACCTCAACCCCCCTCCCGCAATCACTTTGTTGCCGTCTTCCACCTTCATCTTCATGCGACCTTGGTCTGCTGCTGATTTGTGCGAGGGGACTTGCGTCCTGCGAGCGATTTTGCTGACACGATTGTATAAGCAAGCTTACTGTGTTGAAGAAATAGATACTCATGGCATGAAGGCAAGCCTTGATGTTTGAGGTTCTTTTGTTGATCTTAAATATAGAAATTCTACTTATGCATGTCAGGTATGAAACCTATATGATAGCTAATCAGCACTTAGGTTTGTTAATTACACACTTGTAATACTTGTAGATGGACAAGGATCCGGAGAAGCTCAGTAAAGGATTGGCTTTGATAATGGAACAAATAGAGTGCATCGCATCTGATCTTAACAAAATTGCCCAAGACAATTTTAGTCCTGACACATCTCCATGTGGCAATGCACACAATGGTTTTGTGATTGATATCGAAACTATAGCTCGCAGCCTTGAGCAAGTTGCCATACAGTCACGTGAATCGATGCAAAGAGATGAAGTAGAGCCGAAAGATGATGTAGAGCCCGAAGGGGATGTAGACCCTGATCTGTGTCTTCCTTACAACTACCAAAGCGATGACGAGGGTAAACGTGATGATTGGCAGTATTGTGAAGATGAGGGTATCGACATTGATAGTGATGGTTCGGGAGTGTTCTAGTCATGTTTTAATGTTAAGCTTTGTTAAGTTATTGTAATGCTGATGGATGTTGCTAAGACTTGTTAAGATATTGTAATGTTGATGGATGTTGCTAAGACTTGTTCAGATATTGTAATGTTCATGGTTCGGCCAAATGAATGCATGAATTACCTTATGACTAAAGGGTTTTGTATTGTCAAATTAGGTTACTGGTTACATAGACAGGGTTTTGCGAGTGGCATCGGGCATGTCGTCGTCTACGACAACAGGGTAGTACCTCATACGTACCTCTGGCCGAGAGATCGGAAGGTACTCCCAACTCCATATCTGAAGGAGTTGCAGGCATCCAGTGATACTGCCCCTGTAAGTCTGCCGATGGCATGCATCGCACAAACCACGGTAGGTGTCCGCTAGGACCGCAGATCCCCAGCTGTAGGCTGGGATGTCATCAAGGTTGGCGCCAACTGACGAGTGATCCACACGATGTGCGGGAAGATGAGGTCTCCGGCGGTCGTCGTGAACATAACACCACCCAGCAAGTAGTACAGGTACACTTCGTAGTGGCGCCCCACGATAGCTTCGTTGGCATCAGGTGGGCATGAATTGTATTCTTGCAGTCCTTGTAGCCAAGTCATGAAGACGCCATTTTCCTTCCGTTCGTATGGGACACCGAACCTGCATGAACTCTGGATTAAGAGAGTCCATAGTATCGTGCACATTACAAACATGAAATAATGTTGTGTCATGCAATACCTCTCCGTGATGTAGTGCTGCCAGTGTAGTCTGCTGGGACGAGGAAGAACCAACGGCTGTCCCCTGATGGGCAGGCCGGTTAGCATGGCCACGTCCTTCAAAGTGATGGACATCTCACCGAACGGTAGGTGAAAGGTGTGCGTCTCCGGCCACCATCGGTCCACGAGATCGGTGAGAAGTGCACGATCGATGGTAGGCATGGGTGTGGTCAAGTCTCCTCCGAGCTGAGCCCCATCCATGAGGAGCGCAAACGGTGGTAGACCGACACGAGCTAGTGGAATGTGGAATCGATAGTCCAGCTTTTTAATCTTGTGCAACGACCGGCAGAAGAGAGGGGGCAACTGAAACGTTAACGACAAAGTGGTTATGCGTCTTCAAAATAAGTGATGGCAGGTAATATAGTAATTAATCTGTCGGACCGTAGTTCCTGCAGAAATTGCCCTCGCACGATGTGGGGCATCGACTGACTCACGGAGAAGCTCTGGAACTGCAATGGCCGCCATCACGTCCTGCTCAAACGAAATGGCTTAGAACACACAAGAATATTTAGACAAGTATATTTAGACAAACTTGAAAATTTTAACAAACTAAACACCGACAAACTAAACACCGACGAACTAATCATGTTTAATCACCCTTGTGTTGCCAAATTTGAAATAAATCGATACCAGCTTTCTCTGAAGTTGTCTTTCCTAATTTATTGTATATACTAGTCTTGTCAAATCACTCATGTGTTGTCATCTTCGTAATACAGTGATGCCAGTTTCTCTTAAGCTGTCGAAATTTTTAATTGTAGTTCATAGTCATGTCAAATCACCCATGTGTTGTCCGTTTGCACGCTTTCTCAGAGTGGACGATTGGATGACGAACACCCGACCTTCAGCGAACGCTGATGTGACAAAGACGCTATCAGCTTTCTCAAGCTGATTCGACAACACTCTGCACACCACCAAGCGACACAGCACTACCCATCTCAGGCCAACAGAGGGTAACAGGTCAAGCAGCTTTTGACAGAGGGTGACAGGTCGTGCGACTTTCGACAGAGGGTGACAGGTCGTGCAGCTTTCGACAGAGGGTGACACGTCGTGCAGCCTTCGACAGAGGGTGACACGTCGTGCAGCTTTTCTCAGAGGGGTGACAAGTCGTGCAGCTTTTCTCAGAAGGTGACAGGTCGTGCAGCTTTGATGATGGGTGACACGTCGTGAAGCTTTTCACAGAGGATGCTAGGCCGTCAAAATCGACAAGTGCTGCAGTTGTGTGGAGTAACCCCTCACCACCACTATAAAATCGGCCGAGGGGTAGATATCGAACACCGCCAAACCAGCCATTAAACGTCGGCTGAATCTACACAAATTAGGGCACGATGTCGTTCTACCGTCGCCTCTTCGGCAAGCAGGACTTATCCCGCCCGAATACCGGATGCCGATGGCGACGCCTTGCTTCACCGGAGTTGCCCTGACCCTAATGCGACTGCAACCTTCTAGCGAAGATGATGCAATCTACCCACGGAGAGACGGCTGCGAACTTCACCCGGTGGGAGAGGCCGCCAAGATATGTCCCCGTTCTAGATCGATCAGAGTTTAGGGCCGGTGGGCAAGGGGCCAACCAATCGGTGAGTCTCATGCGATATACTCATGTTTCACTCACATAGTAGTAATTCTAAACCAGTTCATCGCATACAGGAGTTCAAAAACAAAATTGCGAAATTACTCAAGTCAAAGGACAAATCTCCTCAAGGGCCACCCGCAAGCCCCGACTTCTGCGAACACGGCCTGTAGGCAGTGGTTGATACCTGCGACGATGATCTAGCAGACCGAAGATTCTACCGGTGCCCCTTGGCCGAGGATGAATGGTGCGGTTACTTCAACTGGGTGGACCCGGAGACGTACCACCCACATCTCAAACTTCCAGCATGGGATAACTGGGGGGGCAACCCTCTCCGTGGTGCTACTACCGCCTAGAAAAGCTAGACCACGAGTACGCCTACGGTATTATTCAACGACCACAGCGGGCATACTGCATTGACTGCAGGGCACGCTTCCGGTTGTACAAGGATAAGCCCAACACACACCTCCTGCACCATATAGTGGAGTGCGAGCCGAAACAGAGCAGGCATCTCGACAAGTCTCCGCTAACGGCCAGCGCACCAGAAGTGCAAGAGGGTACATCCTCTCGAAGAGGAAGGGACAAGGGGAAGCAGCCGGCCGAGGTCTGCACCATGCAACAAATCCTTGACGCGTTACGTAGACCATCCGGGAACCCGGGTGGTATTAATATAGGGGACGCCGGGAATCGGGATGACATGCCCATATGGGAGGGCGTAAATCCACATAAAAACCAAAAATTATGTCTTATACACCGAGACGTCGGCATAGGCCACCCAATCGGCGGCATACCGGGAGCACCGCGGATCCCCATGGAGTTCTTTCATAGTAGGGATTGAGTTGTGTCCGAGAACAAATCGCGAAATTTACACGGGTGATGTAATATGCAGAAAATATCGGATATCATTCCCGCTCTACCCAGATAGGCGAAATGATCACTTGTTCCACCATGATAAACAATGCTTTCGTTAGTTAGTTCATCAAGCAATTTCGTCACTATTGTAATGCCCTTGTAATATAATCTAATCTATTGCTTATTTCATCATCTGAACTTTCGGTGTATGTGCCCTTATATATGTTCAACAAATAATTTAAGTGCTTCCTGGGAACTATTCATAACATGAGTTGTTGTCGACTATAATACTTAGGGTTATTGCACTAGTGGAACTTAGATGCAAAGCAAGGTGTAAATTAAATATTTTCCAGAATATGGTAGTGCATATATGAAATATCAAATGTGGTCCATTGTTCATAAAAATTCCATTTAGACATGATATTTTACGAACCGCTGAAAAGGCTAAAAAATATGACATGAATTGTTGTCGGCTATAATACTTAGGGTTATTGCACTAGTGGAAATTAGATGCAAAACAAGGTGTAAATTACATATTTTTCCAAAATATGGTAGTGCATATATCAAAGAGCAAGCAAATCTGGTCATTCTTCCTAAAAAATATATTTAAACATGACATTTTACGGGCTGCCCAAAAGGCTACAAAAATCACACTCTCCCTAATCTCAGAATCGCACTCTCTCTGATCTCCCTCTCCCACCATCGTTTTGCAATTTCTAAAAAATCAATTCTTTAAATAATTTTAAATTATTGATTGTCCGGACTTTTATTGGACACATTTATCAGTACCTAAGTTCAATGACAGTTGCCCAGCCACTTCCTCCAAAAGAAGTGTTTTAAATATCTTTACAAATTTGAATTGAAATTGTTCACATGCAATAACGCGATTTTGCTAATCAATTAGTATCGTCATACTAATTATAATTTTGCCTGTGAACAGTAAATTCCAGCTGACGGGCTTCGCGGGATCATTTTATTTCTTTTTCAGCGAACGGGTTCAGCTGGAATTTTTTTTTATTTTCTTAATCCGCAATTCCTGCGAACTCAATTGCTGGAAATTGTTTTAAAATTTTCCAATTCCTGCGAACGGAATTCACAGATTAATTAAAAAAATAAAAATAGGACCCAAACGACGTTGAAAAATTTTAAAATTTTTTGTGGAGGTTTATGACAAATAAATTATATTACCATAAAAAGTTCAGAATATTATAAGATCTGAGGAATTTTTAAAAATTCAAACATTAAACTGTCTCGATAAAGCGCGAAGCGAGTTTGAACCGAATGAAAAATGAAACAAACCACGTTAGAAAATTTTGGATTTTTTTCCATGGTTATGATGCATCACTAATGTTGTCATAAAATTTTCATATGATGATAAAGCTTTATAAATTTATGAAAATTCAGACAGTGCTACTGTCCTGATAAAAGCCATATCGGACAGTAGCACTGTCTGAATTTTAAAAAATTCATAAAGCTTGATCATCATATGAAAATTTTATGGGAATATTAGTGATTCATAATAACCATGGAAAAAAAAATTCAAAATTTTCTAACGTGGTTTGTTTCATTTTTCATTTGGTTCAAACTTGTCGGTCAGTGTTTTATCGAGATAGTTGTAATGTTTGAATTTTTAAAAATCCCTCACTTCTTATAATAATCTGAAATTTTTATGGGAGTATCATTGATTTGTCAGGAACCTCCACAAAAAAATTTCAAAATTTTTCGACGTCGTTTGGGTTCTAGTTTTATATTTTTATTTTTTTTACCGAGCTGATTGTGCCACGTCATTCCCGAAATTTCAAATTTGGGGTATGGGGTGGGGGCCATACCCGAAATTTCATTTTTCGATTATTGGATTGCCGAATTTTCAAATTTTAGGAATGGTTACACGAATTCTCAGATTTCGGATATGACTGAGTTTTTAATAAATACGCAAACATGTTGTATCGATTTTTAATTACGGATTGTTTCTTGGACTGTATTCCAAAAACTCCGCTTCTTCCCCCAATCCACCCGTCCGCACAAATCCTCCCCCTCCGCGCATTGCCGCCGCATCTGCTCGCTTTGCCCCAGCCGCGCCGCCGCAATGAAGCGCTCCCACGACGACGTGGAGGGGAAGCCCGTGTTCCTCTCCCGGGAGGAGCGCCAGCGCCTCGCCCTCGAGCGCCGACAGGCCGCCGTCGCGGACCATCGCCGCTCCGCCCTCGACCTCCTCCAGTCGCTCCCCCGCCCCCCTCCGCCGCCTCCCGCGTCCAACCCCCCTCGCGATTCCTCCTCCCACCGCAACTCCTCCGACCGGGACAGGGACCGGGACCGCGAGCGCCGCCGCGACGACGACTCCCGCCGCGACCGAGATCGGGATCGCGACAGGGACCGCGACCGTGACCGAGACGAGTCTTCCCGACGGGAAAGAGACCGAGACCGGGACCGGGACCGTGACAGGGAGCGAGACCGGAATAGGGAGCGTGGGGACCGGGACAAGGACAAGGAGAGAGATCGGGTGGAGAAGATGGCGGAGAGGGAGCGGGAGAAGGAGCTGGAGGCGATAAAGGAGCAGTACCTGGGGTCCAAGAAGCCCAAGAAGCGGGTCATCAAACCCTCGGAGAAGTTCCGGTTCTCGTTCGACTGGGAGAACACGGAGGACACCAGCCGAGATATGAACGCGCTCTACCAGACGCCGCACGAGGCCCGGCTTCTCTATGGCCGCGGCTTCCTCGCTGGCATCGACCGCCGTGAGCAGAAGAAGTCGGCCGCTGCGTTCGAGAGGGAGACCCGAGCCGAGCAGCGGCGCAAGGCCGGTATGGAGGACTGCCCTGAGGATGATGCGGTGGATAAGAAGAAGGCTGCTGCTGCGGAGATGTATGATGCCTTTGACATGCGCGTGGACAGGCACTGGACCGATAAGAGCATCGAGGAGATGACTGAGCGGGATTGGCGCATTTTCCGTGAAGACTTCAATATCTCCTATAAGGGATCTCGCATACCCCGTCCAATGCGGAAGTGGACAGAGAGCAAGCTTGGGGCTGAGCTGCTTCGTGCTATTGACAAGGTTGGGTACAAGGAACCATCGCCGATCCAGATGGCTGCCATTCCACTTGGTCTCCAACAGCGCGATGTTATTGGCATTGCTGAGACAGGTTCTGGCAAGACTGCAGCTTTTGTGCTCCCTATGCTGTCATACATTACCCGCCTGCCGCCCATAAGTGAGGAGAATGAGGCTGAGGGTCCTTATGCCGTCGTCATGGCGCCTACTCGTGAGCTTGCTCAACAGATTGAGGAAGAGACCGTGAAATTCGCAACCTATCTTGGCATTAAGGTTGTGTCCATTGTTGGTGGCCAGTCGATTGAGGAGCAGGGTTTCAAGATTAGGCAGGGCTGCGAGGTTGTAATTGCAACGCCTGGTCGTCTTCTTGATTGCTTGGAGAGAAGGTATGCTGTGCTCAATCAGTGCAACTATGTTGTACTTGATGAGGCTGATAGGATGATTGATATGGGCTTTGAGCCACAGGTTGTTGGTGTCCTTGACGCGATGCCATCAAGTAACTTGAAACCTGAGAATGAGGATGAGGAGCTTGATGAGAAGAAGATTTACAGGACTACCTATATGTTCAGTGCCACCATGCCACCTGCTGTGGAGCGCCTTGCTAGGAAGTACCTCCGGAACCCAGTTGTCGTCACAATTGGTACAGCTGGCAAGGCCACAGATCTCATCACCCAGAACGTCATCATGGTGAAGGAGTCAGAGAAGATGTCGCGGCTCCAGAAGATACTCACAGATCTTGGGGACAAGACAGCCATTGTGTTCTGCAATACAAAGAAGTCAGCAGATATCCGTGCTAAGGATCTGGACAAGGCAGGATTCCGTGTCACAACCCTACATGGAGGGAAGTCACAAGATCAGAGAGAGATTAGCCTCGAGGGATTTAGGAACCGCCGGTTCAATGTTCTTGTGGCGACTGACGTTGCAGGGCGTGGTATTGATATTCCTGATGTGGCTCATGTGATTAACTATGAGATGCCTAGTTCAATTGATACATACACACATCGTATCGGAAGAACGGGACGTGCAGGAAAAAAGGGGGTCGCAACTTCATTTTTAACTCTGGAGAACACTGATATTTTCTTTGATCTGAAACAGATGCTTATGCAGAGCAACAGTCCTGTGCCACCTGAACTTGCAAGGCACGAGGCATCCAAATTTAAGCCAGGCTCAATTCCTGATAGGCCTCCAAGACGAAATGACACCGTCTATGCAACTCACTGAAGCAATCTACCGTAAAAGGAGCTGAAGATCCTTCTTGACTATTATGAGGGGGACTTATACTAGAAAGTGAGGGATCTAGATTAGTACTTATGAGGTACAAACATTATGATTCTTAGAACTATCTTAATCTCTCTCTTTTTTTCTGAACCGGGTTTTATATTGTCGTAACTTTAGTATATTTACGATGTTTAGCACTGGACTTATGTATCTTATCGTATCCTTGGTGCTTTAATGCAAACTTTGTCATGGTGCTTTAATGCAAACTTTGTCATGTCCAAACGTATACCCTTCTCCGTTTTTTGGTGTGTTATTTTCAGATTAAAGAGATGCTCGATGCATTATTATATAAATAACTTTGTTATGTTTCATTGTTTCAGATTCATTCTTTTATCATTTTTGCAGAGGGTGTATGTTGTATCTGATCTTCATTGTGGAGATTTTATGCGGTTCTTTCAGCATTTTAGTACCAAGAGGTGCCAATTACTTTCTTATTTTCTTTGTTTCTGTTTTCACTTTCCAAATTTAAGCATATGATTGAGTTTGACTAATGAGTATAATTTGACCCATCCTGGTACTAGTCTTAAACAATCACAGATCTGTGATACAGTCATACTGAAAGTCTGAAACCAATAAATTTGTGCTGGATAACCTAATCTGTTGTGTGTAGATGATGTAAAATAGCGTATGGGTTGTTGAGATCATAGGTATTTGCGCTTTTAGATCATGATCCTTGATGTGGTCATGTACTTGTTTGTTTTATAAATTGCAAAGTGATCTGTTCTGAACTTTTATCCTAAGGTATATTCATAAATGTTGGCAAGTGACGTATGCATGAAAATATTCTGTTGGACACAAACTTTTTGTACTTTAACAAAGGAAGGATAAGGATGCTATAACTTGTAGGTAACTTACATATTAACCTAGTTTTCGGACTGTAGTTGTTTATTTGTTTCCTTTTTAACAGATGCAGTTGTTAGGTAATTCATGTGTTTGACTGCCGTTTTGCTTAATCATTTGGTTCGTCTCCATTTAAAGTTAGGCTTGTGTTAATTCCTCAAATATCTTAAACCCATGCTTTGCGGTTTTGACTTTTGTCAATTATTGAAATCTTGAATCCACTTATTCAGATGTGCCGGTGGGACTATGCTAGTTTAAAATGCTGAAAATGGTAACTTTATACACCTATTTAAATTTATCCGTCATCCCTGCTGCTCTAAATATATTTTGTCATGCTTGTAGCCTTCTATGTATATTTGTCAAATCTCTACCCATGGATAGATAGGGATGTGTATTTTGTTGTAGATCATTATGATACTCTACCGATGAATAGCTAGAGATGTGTGGTGTTTTAGATCATTATGAATGTAAGCTGTACATTTGAACCAATGTTATTACGGCAGCGTCTAGGCGCCGACTAGGCGTCAGGTGGCCGGCCGGAGTCGCTATGGCTCGGCGCCTCGGGAGGATGAGGAGGGGGGGCCGAATGGGAGGATGAGGAATAGGTGGCTGAATGAGTATTGAGTAGTAGTACTAGTATTGAGTAGTGAGAATGGATGACTAGGACGCAGCTCAGGAGTAGTAGTACTGAGTAGTGAGAAAGAGTACTGAGTACTGATTACTACTGAATATTAGTATTGAGTACTAAGAATGATCACTGACTAATGACTATTAGTATTGAGTACTCCCTCCGTTGATAAATATAAGACCTATAGTTTGAATGGTTTTGTTGAAAAATATAAGACGTGCATGTAGATTTAATGAGTCTTTCCACATATACCCTTATTTATTCTCTCAACCATATGCGTTTATTCCTTACCACCTACACAAAGTATTATCTCTCATCTTTCAAGACAATTAAAAGGGATATGTAAGTCATTTCCTCTCATGTTTTCCTCAATTTCACCTCAACCTTAATCCTTGTGCCAAGTCAAAATACGCCTTATATTTATCAACGGAGGGAGTACTGAATATTAGTATTGAGTAATGAGTAGACTGCTTAGCATTGAGTATTGATTGCTTGGTATTGAGTATTGAGTAATGAGTATTGACTGCTTAGTATTTCTTTGATGTACTAGTATATAGTATTGACAACTTATTCTAGCTTGTATAGAAAATGACTGATAATGATGCTTTGAGAATTACTAACTAGTTGGTCACCTAACTGTAGCCTAGGCGGGTGCCTAGGCGTCCAGGCGCCCCGAAGTTGACTCGCCTCGCCGGGGCGCCGTGATAACCATGGTTTGAACCCTTTTATGATGAATTTGCTGGCGTGTTATCTTGTGTTTGAAACGTTGAGTTGGAAAGTTGGAAAAAAAAAGGAAAGTCTGAAATATGGTAATTCATGGAATCATGGTGACCTTCAGATCATAGTTACTAGATTTGCTGTAAACCCCTGTGAATCGTGAATCAGATCCGTTGAACCTAAACCCGTTTAGGGTACGGGGTTCATGTTTGCAGTGAAAATTGAAAGAAAAAGTGGCGAACTCGAATCTCGTACCGCGACTCGAATGAATTGTAAGGGAATGCAGGATCCTCAGCAGTGCTATAAGAGATAGCATCTTCCCCCCAGTAGTTAGCAATGCAATTACTGTTGCAAATCTAGGTATTATTTTTGTTTTAGATTTGAAAATTAAGCTAATTTCCAAAATGATTAGATACAACAGGCAAGATAAAAGACACCACATATTTCTGTAAAGAGATCGATCCACAGAGGAAAAAATAGGAGAATTCTTACGATCGGCTTGATGGCGAAAAGGAAGCAGCGCAGTAGCGACCGGCCATAGAGGAAGTAGTCGACGTCGTGGATCGCAGGATGAAGAGCTCGAGCGGTCGCGCTATTCTTGCCGCCGAAACCTTATTGCCGCCCGTGTAGGTTCTCTCGGTAACAGCGGTTCGAGATCCCGCTCTCTTTGTCTCGCGGTGCACGTCGAGAGGAAGGTCGGTGAAGAACGAGCACAGCACGAAAATGCAACACAGATTACCGTGGATGAACACGAGTATCAGAGTCAAAAAAACAAAAAGCTACCATCTGTCCGGACGTCTCCAGATTTTATATCCTCGCACCAGTAACGGTCACCATTAAATGCTAGTAACTGCATGTCATTCAAATGACAGTTTCTATTAGAAACTGACACCATTATCATGGCTATTTCAATTCTCAGTAAATGACCCCATTAATTCACTAATAATAGAGAGAAACCGAAAATTAAAAAGGGTTTAAACGTACCAGGAATTTAATCCACGGCACGGTGAGTCACACGGTAAGACGCGCGCGCGCGTGTGACTTTAGCCAGCTCCTCACCCTCCATATGTCTCATTACAAGATATGATGGGAGCTCTCCCTTTTAAATTGGTATTCTTCCCTCTCAACTAGCAATATGGTACTATTATTTGTAGCTTTGGCATTAGAGATAAATGGGCCACTTAGACCTCATTTCTAACAATTACCAGGATCGCAGGTAGAGCAAAGTTTTTTTAGGCATCTTCCCGCCAGTAGTTAGCAATGCAATTACGAGGATCGCAGGTAGAGGAAAGTAAAAAAAACAAACACAGGTAGGGGGAACTACAAAGGACTCGAACCAGGCTGGTGGGGTTGTACATCCGCACCATCCACCCAGCTGATGTACAAGTTCACGGGTGTGAAGTGTGAGCTCGAATTCCAATTCAGCTTCAATTTTCCTTTCTCAATATCGGCATCTATTTGGATAGACTTTTAGCTGGAGCTGTGCTGTTGTGTAGCAACCGGGATTGTACGTATCTTACCACGCACCGTCGGGAGATGGAAAATTAGGAACACCTGGAGGCTTGCTTCTGTTAGATTGGTGCCTCCGCCGTTGGACGGTAGTAAAAAAGCCGCCATCATCCGGCGGAAGCGTCGCTGCCATGTGCCGCGCGGCGTCAACCATGTCGAGCGCAGCGGTAAACCAGCACTACAGGTTGCGCGGCCAGAGGGGAGCGGGCGCGTGTTCCTGTCGAATGGTGCAGGACAGCAGGCTAACTCACAAGTTACTGCGACGTTTTAGTGCCACGAGGACGGAACGGAGAACGAAGCTTTGGCAGAGGTGCCGTCGTGGCATTAGTGTTTAGTGGAACAATTTGTTCTCATGCTCTGAAAATCGTGAAGCATCCAATTAATTTTTTAGCATGTGTCGGCAATTTTTTAGCATGTGTCGGCACGAGAGTGTGGCTTGCGTCTGCCTTGTACCGCAGCCGCAGCAGCCCATGCAAGCGCGGCCGCAGCGGCGAGGCCGAAGTTGACGCGCGGTTTGGGATCGGAGCCGGGCTGGCGTGCGTGGCGTTCCTCGCCGTCGGCAGAGCAGCTCAAGACCCGCTTCGAGGTCGCGCAGCAGCAGGCCAAACACCAAGTCCGACTCTGTGCCGTGCGCCTCTTTCTGCTGCGCTCGCCGTCCAGTTTTAACTGTCGTTTTTTTTCCTGTACTGCACACGTCCCGTTTGCTTTCAGGGACGTGGAGCAAGAGCTGGAGGCCGGTCTGCCCAACGGGATTCGGTACTACGAGATGCGAGCGGGGGCGGCGACGTCCTTCGGCCCGGGGACCTGGTGGTGATCGACCTGCAGGGGCGGGTGGTGACCGGCGGCGTCGGCGGCGAGACGTTCGTGGACACATTCGGCGAGGGGAATCGGCCGCCTGCGCGGGTGATGGGCTCCAGGCCCTGGTGTTTCTTGCTTGTGGTGTACTGGTGTTGGACAATGCTACATGCGTTTGCCAGCTTGGCCACAGTACCTGTAGCAGCCTACATACAACTTTGCAGCTGAATTTGCAGGCAAAAATTCTCAAAGCGAATAGTTTTCAAGGCTCACACACTGATTTCTTATTAAGGTCCTGTTCGGAACGCAGGATTTTCACCGTTCCCTACAAAATTCCCACGGAATTCGAGTACTTGAGCGCTACATCTCAGACCCAGCATTAAACAGAAGTCACCAGATCTACGTGAACATACCCAGCTAATATAACAGATGGAATCACATATGCTCACTAAAAGTTCGAACCGTGTTAATTTTAGCAGATGCACGTTTCACAATCATCTAAGCATTGGAAGCAATCATCTAAACATGGAAACAGAAGGGGCAGAAAAGAAAATCGAACTTTCACTCACAACAACATATGTTTTTGAACAAAGTAGTGCTTCAATGTTTTCCTCCTAATACAAGTTGCACAAATTTTAAAACAAACGAAAGGGTAAGTAATCATCATCTATCTTTCATTTATACTTTAATGTTTGTATAACTATAAAAAAGAAAAGCATAGAAATACCTCTCTTTTGGACATCCTGGGAGATACATTGGATAAACTTCACTGCAAACCCTCATAATCTAAGGGAATAAAATCGCTCATCCACAATAACGAAGTACTGAAGACGATATACATTATACATGTACATCATCACTTAAGATCAGCAGAACAATGTACACTCGCCACTCAACTGACAGGGTCATGCTCCGGCCCAGGATTGTAGAGGGGGAGCTCAAGGAGGAAAGCTGCCTTGAACCATAAGAGGGCTGCAGAGAACAACCAACACACAAAGAAGTTACTCTCCGCTGGCGCTGTTGGGGAAGTAAACAGTAGTTGGAGAGGGATCTCAAAATGACCCGCGTAAGAATGCTTGTTCATTTTATTACCTTGTAGTGTTCTTGTATTCACGGTATTCCTCTGACAGACCAAAGCGCTTATCATCAGATGACTTCACATAGAGAAATAAAAGAACGGTGCATTAACATTTCGCTAGTGATATAGCAAGTTAGCGATGGATTTTGAATGCACAAGAACAGAGGCTAACCTGAAGAAGTGGGATTCTGTTGGAAATATAGGCATATTAATGATGTATTTATTTCGAAAATAAGCTATGACGATAATTGAAGATAGAACAGTGGAAACAAATAAACTAGACACAAGCAATATACCAATTGCAATGCTTATCTCATGCATATTAACAGATAAACAGAATATAGTTGCGGTTTACGTGCGTTACCGAGATGACGCGAAAAGGTGGCGAACCGGTAGTTGATGTAGTCGAAACCGATCGGCGGTGAATAAAATAGCGAGCAGTCGCGTGAAGACGCTTCCCAAAAACGTGATTCGCCCTCTACCGGTGCAGGATCTCAAGGACGGACGTTTCGGAGACCTGCTCTCCCAACAGTCGGTGCATGCCGGCGAAGGGACGGGCAAGATGGAGGCAACATAATTCGTTCGTGCAGTTAATACCATGTTAACGTAACCGTGTTAACTACTTAGTCCCACACTGCAAAAACTGCAAAAGAGAACTGCGCCTGCGCAAGCCATCGGACTCGATTTCGCTGCACCATTCACGCGCATGTCACGTACGCGCGCCGTCTAGCCTGGCGAGCGAGCGCACGCGTGTGTTCTCTTCTTCTTCTCATGCTCAAGTATAGTAGAGGAACCTCCTTTTATAAGGTGGTCTTCATCCACCTCCATTAGCAATGTGGGACTATTGCATTTTCACTTCTGTTCCATCTAATGAGCCTTTGAGATTTTTTAAGAATTATTTGTGAATTAATAGACCTAGCCCAAATAATTACAACAGATTCCACTAACAAAAAGAAGCAAGGGTGAAAGCAATATAGGTCCGAAGATTACAAGCCATTTAGCACCCGAGAGAACAGGGGTTGATGCTACAAATATTCCCCACCAAAGGAATATCTGCATCAAATTAAATTGTCAAACATATGCGAGGATTTGTTCAAAACTCTGTATAAAAGTGCACAGAATTTATACCATAAAGGGTTAGGCGCATGAAGAATATTATGTGCTAGGATTTGAAATTCATAAGGATGTAACCATCAGTGTGCATTGAAGAAACATTTAGAAACAGATAGCTATTCATAATTTATGATGAAACAATGACTGAGCATGAGAACTTCAGCAAGTCTTCACTATAGCCAAAATAGCAATAGACTTGTTTCTGTAGAAAACAATTGACCCAGATTACTTGCTTGGTCATGGATGTAACTCCTAGAGACAAGAGAAGAAGTTATTTTCTTTCTTTCTTTTTGACATGTCTATTACATTGCTAAAAAATATAGATATGCTCCATCCGTACATGTCTTTCACTTAAAACCTAGCCTGTGCACAGAAGTGCTTACTCTAAATTAATTTGTAAGCTGTAGCAATTCGTTCATGTATGTTTTTCTTTCCTATTATTCTGAACAATATGCTTCTCTGTGAATATCTTTCCTGTCTTCCTGTAGGCAAGTTATGTCTTTATCTAAAATCTGCACCATACTTCTATCTAAAACCAAAGCATTTTCCCATCAACTATGCCAGACAACTTAATATACAAGCATATCAGTTGTATTGGTCAACTCGTGAAGTTTGAACTTATTACAGTCAAAATTCGAACCTCAAATATGACTGACAATGGGCAACCATTAGCCAACTATGGCATCTCAAATGCCGCTGGTGAACCATATTATGTCTGTTTGGGATGGGTCTTTCTTCCTTAGAAATGTCTCAGCTTTTCCAAACTGTGTCCTAAACCACTAAAACCAGCACATGTATCCTGCATGTTGTTGCGGGTAATGTTGAATGCACCCTGGGGAAAAGAATCCGGGATGGAGAGGGTAAGCAACGGATTAGTTGCACATGAAGGATGATTGCTAGATCCATAATTAAACCACCGTCAACCATAAATCAAAGATTTAAACACAGCCTATATGCTAATAATTGTTGGGAAACCACGTGGCCTAATGAAAAGCCCACAATGGTCCCTTAGCCAAAACCCTAGGCGACTACTATATAAGGAGGAAGGGGTTCCTCCCTATGTACAAGGATTCAGAAAGCAATAAAGAATTCCGTCGTCGCTCCCCATATACCTGTGTCTCTCTCTCTGTTCTCCACTTTAGATCTGTTCGGGAACTCCGGACTATTCGATAGCGAGGTTCCTTAAAACGTTATCAGCACGAAGCTCTATCGGAGATCAGAATTAAAAGGTGAGAAAGGTGGGATTTCGACGATTGAATCTTAACGCTTGTCGTTTCTATGCATGCATCTATCCTACGTGGCACGAAGCTATACGATGAACGCTCGAAGCTACTCAGTACAGCACGAAGCTATAGTACTGTTCACCCAGAGAAAAAAAAAGAAAACTTTTACATCGGCTTGCGCGCCGCCGGCTTGAAGCTTTGCTGTACGCATTGCCGCGGACATCGTCGTCGCCTCGGTCTTCGTGCTCGCAGAGCGCAGCCGCGTGTGACGTCGCCGCCGCCGTCAACTCGATCAGTGTTGCGCACGAAGCGCCCACGCATCCGCTGCCGTGCGCGTCTCGGCCATGCCCGCAGCCACCGCCGTACACGCCTCGGCGGCAGTCGCCGCCCTAGCATCGCCGTCGCTGTCGGCTCGCCCGCCGCCAGCAGCGCCGCCGCCGCGCCGTCGCGCTCGACACTATGCCTCTGCGCGCGCCAGCGACGCGCCTCTCCTCCCGCGCGCGTCCCCAGCTCAAAGCTACCCTCGCCGACGCCACCGCCTGGCACCACGCCCGCCGGCCTCCTCGGCTATCGCGTAGTAGCGCATTGCACGCCGGTACCCGCTGTCGCGCCATTGCTGGTCCGGCTTAAAGCCGCCTCCGCCTCGGCCCGCCTCGGCCTCGCCTCACGACCACTCCGCGTTGCCCGGCGGCGTCGCCTCGCCTTGTCGCGCGCCGCGGCTCGCCGCTTGCCAGCCTCGTCTCACGCCGACGCTCGGCTCAGAAGCGCCCTCGGCGCGGGCTGCTCGAAGTCGTCGTCGCCACTCGGCTTTGGCCAGCGCAGACGGCGCGCCACCGACCGGGCTCGGCGACGGCCTTGCCGCGCAATCTCGGCCCGAACTGTCGCGACGCCTCGGCATCCACGTCGCACGCAGCCGCCCGCCGGCTCGGCCTCGGCCGTGTCGCGGCCGTCGGCTCGCCGGTCACGCCCGCCGTGCCTCGCCGCTCCGTCGCGCGAAAAGAAGAAGCGGCGCGTGTTGGAAGAAGTGGCACGGGGAGAAAAAAAGAAAGGCGGCGGCTAGGGGAAACCCTAGCCGCGCATGCAGCTGTGCCGGAAAGAGGGCAAGGCCCAGCAGGCCGGTTCGGCCGGAAGAAAAGGGAAAAGAAAAAAAAGAAAGAAAAGAAAAAAAAAGAAATAGAAAAAAGATAAAAACAAAAGAAAAAGGAAAATTGCTAGAAAATTTTGGAAAAAATTGCAGAAAATTTTGAAAAATTTGCCAGAAAATCCAGAAGATTTATTTGGCTCTGTTTTTAATTTTTCTAGCTTTATTTCTCTGATTTATGAATTTTGAATTCATTACTTTATTTTGTGTACTGCATATATATTTTTTGCAACCATTTTCTATTAGATTACACGCAGTAATCTAATGTCGGAATTTTGAAATCGTGAATCGTGAATCGTGAGTTTGAAGAACTGGCCCCGCACGGTGAGAACTACCTCACTTGGGCATCGGACGTGAAGATAGTTCTTGGGGGCAAGAAGCTCCGTGCTGCGATTGGTTTAGGGTCCTCGCAGGATGTGAAACCTACCGTCGAGCAGAACGATCAAGCCTTGCACTGCCGTTTAAATGCATGAATCGCATTTTCTTTAGATTATGGTTGTTAGCATTTTCTTTTGAAATAAATTGTAAGCTATAGAAGAGCATACTTCTCTCATGAATAAATATGCAATTTATTCTTTATTTCAGATTTGCAAGCAAGTTTTGAATTATTTTGCCTCTATCTGATTGGAATTATATTTCTTTGATCTAAAAATCGTGTAGCGCCCAAATGGAAGAGATATGCATTGTTGATAGTGGCACAACAAATACTATCTTAAGAGAGTCTAAATATTTCCATTCGATCACGAAGAACGCTGGAAAGATTACTACGATCGCAGGAAGCGACTCATATGTAATCGACTCAAGAAGAGCCACTATTATATTGCCTATGGGTACAACTTTGGTAATTGAAGAAGCCCTTTTGTACCCTGAATCAACACGCACTCTCTTAAGCTTAAAGACATCCGCGCCAATGGTTTTCACGTAGAAACCAATGAAGAAAATGGCAAAGAATACTTGTGCATTGTGAAGCACGCGGTATGTGGAAAAATGGTATTAGAAAAATGTCCCTCATATGAATCTGGGTTGTACTACACAAATATTCATGCACCCGAAGTGTATACTTCCTTGAAGACTGTTTTTAGAAGCTCTGAGTTATTTTCTTTATGGCATGGTAGATTAGGTCATCCTGGTCTTAGAATGATGAGAAATATAGTGAACAACTCACAAGGTCATGGTATTAATGTTAAAAATTTCCCGAATCATGAAGATTTTGTGTGCCCAGCATGTGCCACCGGGAAATTAATAACTAGACCCTCTGTCATGAAAGTGCAAAGTGAAATCCCTGCATTCCTGGAACGCATCCAGGGGGATATTTGCGGCCCGATTCAGCCCATGTCAGGGCCGTTTCGATACTTTATGGTGCTCATCGATGCTTCCTCGAAATGGTCGCATGTATGCTTATTGTCAACAAGAAACCATGCTTTTGCAAAGCTGATCTCGCAGATCATAAGAATTAAGAATGCTTTCCCTGATCATCGCGTGAAGTCCATCAGAATGGACAATGCTGGAGAATTTACTTCAAAGGCATTTGATGATTATTGCACGGCAACAGGGATAGCAGTTGAGCACTCCGTACCACACGTCCACACGCAGAATGGACTAGCAGAAGCACTAATAAAGAGGATTAAATTCATTGCCAGGCCACTTTTGCAGAGTTGTAACTTGCCCAACACTTGTTGGGGACACGCGATCTGCATGCGACAACTCTTATCAATTTGGCACCGTCGCCTACAACATCCATTCGCCTATGCAACTTTGTGCACGGATCATCCCAAGATCTCCCATCTCGGAAATTTGGGTGTATGGTATATGTACCTATACCACCCCTTAGCGGATCGCAATGGGCCCTCTCCGAAAGTCTGGGATATACGTTGGTTATGAGAGTGCATCCATAATCGTATCTGGAACCCATGATCGCAGACTTGCATACACCCGATTCGATTGCATCTTTGACGAGGACCGTTTCCGTCATTAGGGGAGAAATCAACCTTTGGATGAAAAATGCCGAGAAATCATATGGCATTCCACTGGATCCCCGCATATGACCCGCACTAATGAAGCAAATCAAGAAGTCCGAAGATAATTGATTTGCGAATTTAGCAAATGAACTGCTGATCATTTTGTGATCTCAAGGGCGTGGTTAAGTCGCATGTACCCGCAAGGAATGCACGAGAGGGTGAAAATACCAAAGAAAATAGAAGGTATCCTCACTGCTGTTCAGAGGCCTCAAAGAAAAGAACAGAAATCTGCTCCTCAAACCCAAAGTACCCGAGACGTTTGGAGAAAATCAAGCGAGAGGACTTACCACAACCAATCACGAAAATACCCCAAGGAAAGAAGGGGAACCAGTTGAGACTGCACTTTGGAAAGAAGCCAACATAAAGGCAATTCGGACTTGAATCTTCCACTGCAGAAGCCACGGAAATAATGTGTGCGCACACATAGGCGATGAAAAGCTAAAGGAACTTGCTCTGCGATAGGGAAAAGCAGAGAAGAGCAAGTAGAAGTGCATGAAGCACCCCATGAAGAAATGGCTATAAACTTTGTAATAACAGGAGAATCCCTGAATAGAGCAACAGCCAACGTTGATGCATACTTCGCAAAGAAGATTGCCTCGATCATTGATCATGATTCCGAGCCTGCATCTCGCAGAGTGCAAGAAAAGGCTAGATTGGGAAGAATGGAAAAGGCAATCATCTGCGAGTTAGTCTCTCTGAACAAGAGAGAGGTGTTTGAGCCGTATGCCGCACACCTCCCCATATAAACCCCAGAGGTCACAAATGGGTCTTTGTTCTAAGAGGAATGAAAACAACGAAGTTGTAAGGTACAAGACAAGGCTTGTAGCTCAAGGTTTCACTCAACGACACAGGAGTTGATTATGAAGAAACCTATTCTCCGGTCATGGGAGGAATTACCTTTAGATATTTGATCTCAATGGCGATCAACTTGAAGTTGAGAATGAAGCTAATGGATGTTGTTACAAAGATATTTGTATGGAAACTTGGATTCGAGATATACATGAAAGTACCTAAGGAATTCCTATCCCAACCAAGACGGAGCAAATAGAAACACATCATGATGGAAAATTGGAGAAATCACTTGTATGGTTTGAAGCGATCGGGAAGAATGTGGTACAATCGCTGAGTGACTTTCTCTGCAAGAAAGGCTACACAAACAAATAAGATTGTCCATGTGTGTTTATCTGACAATCCCGAATGGATTCTGTATAATCTTCGTCTATGTAGATGACTTGAACATCATTGGGACGGATGAAGAAATTGAAAAAGCATGCTCATACTTGAAATCTGAGTGTGAAATGAAGGATTTGGGTAAAACCAAGTTTTGTTTAGGCTTGCAGCTTGAACATGTCCAAGGAGTAATCTTGGTACACCAATCAACCTACACGCAGAAAGTGTTGGAAAGGTTTGGATTTGAAAAGGCATATCCTGCGAAGACTCCACTGGTCGGAAGGTCACTCCAAGAAGACCTAGACCCGTACAGACCTAGAGAAGAGGGGGAGGAAGTCCTGGGAGCAAAATTCCCATATCTGAGTGCAGTTGGAGCGCTCATGTACCTTGCGAATAGCACCAGTAGGACATTGCGATCATTTGTGAATTTGCTAGCCCTGATGCGATCGTAACCCACCAAAAGGCATTGGAAAGGGATCAAGGATATCTTCCGTTACCTCCAAGGAAGCAAAGATCTTGGTTTGTTTTTCAGAAGAAATAATGAATTAAATTTGGTTGGCTACGCCGATGCTGGGTACTTATCAGACCCGCATACTGAAAAGTTCCAAACTGGCTATGTTTTCCTATGTGGAGGAACAACAATTTCTTGGAAGTCGTCTAAACAGACTCTCGTCTCGACGTCGACAAACTACTCGAAAATCATCGCTTTGTATGAAGCATCTCGTGAATGTGCATGGCTCCGAAGAATGGTTCACCACATCCAGAAGTCATGTGGCTTGAACATTGAGCAAACTCCCACGATAATCTATGAAGATAATGCAGCTTGTGTTGCCCAAGCACAGATGGGTTATGTGAAGAGCAAACTCACGAAGCATATCAACCCTAAGTTCTTCTATGCTCACGAATTGCATAAGATGAACGAGATCAAGATATTGCATACTAAGTCATGTGAAAATCTTGCAGATTTGTTCACTAAATCACTCCCAGCATCTACCTTTGAAAAGTGCGTAAAAGGAATTGGAATGATGAGACTTAGAGAAGTGCAGATTTCAGGGGGAGATATTTCACATACTCCCACATGAATCTCGAACATGAATTATGAATACCCAACATGAATCTCGAAGATTAGCAATTGAAGTTGGGTGAATTGTACTCTTTTTCCTTAGCAAGTTTTTCATGAAGTTTTCTTGCATAAGGTTTTAACGAGGCAATTCGTGCAACATAGTAAGCGTATGCTATGTACTCTTTCTCCAAGTATTTTTCCCACTGGATTTTCCTGGAGTTTTAATGAGGCATATGCATCTCGCGGCAAAGGGCCCAAGAGAGAGTGTTGGGAAACCACGTGGCCCAATGAAAAGCCCACGATGGTCCCTTAGCCAAAATCCTAGACGACTACTATATAAGGAGGAAGGGGGTCCCCCTATGTACAAGGATTCAGAAAGCAATAAAGAATTCTGTCGTCGCTCCCCATATACCTGTGTGTCTCTCTCTCTGTTCTCCACTTTAGATCTGTTCGGGAACCCCGGACTATTCAATAGCGAGGTTCCTTAACAATAATAACCAGAGTGATTTGACTAATCTCCCGAAAGTAATTTGGGTGGCGGGAATAACTCCAAAGATCCACTTTCCTCTATTGCTTAGAGAATTCTTGAACATCAGCTTCTGCTGATCAGCTATTGCTTATGTTGAGAAACCCTGAAGCCCACCGAAGGCCCATGTGGTCCCTAATGCCGAAACCCTAGAGAGCGCTATAAAAGGAGGAGGGGTCCCCATGTACACGTAATTCATTAGCAATAAAGAATTTCGCTTTCGCTCTCCCTAAACACGTCTCTCTCTCTTCTGCTTCTCCACTTCAGATCTGTTGGGAACCCGGACTATTCGATAGCGAGGTTCCTTAACACGTTATCGCGACGAAGCTCTACCGAGTTCGATTGAAAGGTGAGAAGGTGGGAATTTGACAATTGAATCTAAACGCTTGTCGTTTATGCTTCTACCCTCGCATCTTTTTTTTCGTCATGTGGCACGGCTACACAAGCAATCGTATGAAGCTACGTGGCAAGAAGCCACAAAGACACGTAAAAAAAGGGAATACATCTTCTCGGTTTGCGCGCCTACAGCGTGCCGCCGCTGCGCCACCACCGGCCAAGACCCGCCGAGCACGAAGCTCGACCTCGCAGCACCACGACCGGCTTCCGCATCCACCGCGCACGAAGTGCATCCACCGCGCACGAAGCGCCAAGACCCGCTGGTTGAGCACGGCTCGCTCGCCACGCAGACCGACACGGGCCGACACGCGCCGCTCGGGCGCGTGCGTCGCCCATAGCCACCGGCGCCTCCGGCTCCGATCGCGCTGAGACGGCCACCGCCGCGTCGCGGCCGCGCCGAGGAGGCCGCCGGCGAAGCTCCGCTTATGCGCCCGGCGCGCCTCGCCTCGCCGCCGCGCCGCAAGAAGCGTCGCCAGCGCCGCCGCCCGCCGGGTTTCCTCACGCCACGCGCCGCGCGCCGCCCCGGCCGGGCTTGCTCTGTCCGTCGCGGTTGCAAGTGTGCGCAAGGAAGGAAAGAAAACGCGAATGCCGGAAAGAAAAGGCGCAAGAAAAAAAGGAAAGCGGCGGCGGCTAGGGGAACCCTAGCCGCACGCTATCTTTGGACAAACAGCCAAGTGGGCCAAGTCGCAGCCTCTCGGCGGGAGGAGAAGAAAGAAAAAAAGAAAAGGAAAAGAAAAGAAAGAAGAAAAAGAAAAGAAAAAAAAAAGAAAAAAATTGCGAAAAATTGCAGAAAAATTGAAAAAATTGCGAGAAAATCAAGAAGATTTATTTGGCTCTGTTTTCAAATTTTCTTGCTTTATTCTCTGTTTTTTTCTTTATATTTTTTGAATCTTTTGCTTTATTTTATATAATGCAATGCACATGTATTTAATTTTCTCAAATTTATGCTTTTGCAACCACTTTCTATCGATTACACGCATAATCTAAACGAATTTTGAAATCATGCGGATGTCCGCATTGTGAACCGTGAGTTTGAAGAACTGCCCCGCACGTCGTAACTACCTCACTTGGGCATCGGACGTAAAGATTGTTCTTGGGGCAAGAAGCTCCGTTCGTGATTGGTCTAGGGTCCTCGCAGGGCGCAAAACCTACCACCGAGCGAGCGATCAAGCTCTGCATTTTCTCGAGCACCACCTCTCACCACTCTAAAGAATGAATATATGGTCGAGGAGAGTGCACTTGAGCTTTGGACCGCACTTGAGCGGTTGAAAAGCTCAAGTACACCATCTTGCCCCAAGCACGCAAGATTGGGTGCGCTGAGGTTTGCGACTTGAGCGATGGCGAGTACAATTACGCCTTGCATGCAATTTGTACCAATCTTTCTCTATGTGGCAAGAAGATCACTGATGAAGAGAAGATTGAGAAAACTCTCTCCACCTTCCACCCTAATGCTATCCAGAGTGCACGCAGCTATCGTCAGGACGCATACAAGGAGTATAGCGAACTGATTGATGTAATGCAAGTTGCGGAATCGCAAGACGATGTTCTACGCAAAAACTATGTCTCGCAGACCACCGACGAGGCACCGCATCAAGTCAATGCCAACAGCTACAAGGTGAAAAAGCCCACTCATAGAAAGAAGGGCAAGCGGTGGAAAAAGAGAGACCCAGTGCCAAAGGAAAGTCCAAAGCCCACATGAAGAGGGTTGAAAAAGAAAAGACGCACGCCAAGCCGTATGGACAGCAGAACAGGGCGTGCTTCAAGTGTGGCACTTGGGGACATTGGTCAAGATATGTCGAGAATCCAAAGAAGCGATCAACGATATCAAGCTAAGAAGAAGGCAAAGGAAAACGCCACAGAGGCGCGCTTCGCCAACATCGGTGAAGATGATGTCATGGATGTAGACACCCCACTTGCCTCATCCTCACGAAATAGCCCGGACATCGATCTGCGCACCATGATTATGGCAAATGAAGAAAAACTTCGCAGATGATATAGAAGCGAAATTAATGCATATTTTACGATTACATTTAATGCATTTCTTTTAGTTTTTGGTTGTTAGCATTTTCTTTGAATAAAGGCTTGTAAGCTCTAGAAGAGCATACTTCTTTCATGAATAAATCGCAATTTATTCTTTATTCCATATTCTTCAATTTTGCAAGTAATATTTGGATTGTTTTGCCTCTATCGATTAGAATTATATTATTTCTTTTATCTAGAAATCGTAGCGCCCAAATGGAAGAGATATGCATTGTTGATAGTGGCACAACAAATACCATCTTAAGAGAGTCTAAGTATTTCCAGTCGATCACGAAGAACGCTGGAAAGATTACTACGATCGCAGGAAGCGACTCATATGTAATCGGCTCAGGAAGAGCCACTATTATATTGCCTATGGGTACAACTTTGGTAATTGAAGAAGCCCTTTTGTACCTGAATCAACTCGCACTCTCTTAAGCTTTAAAGACATCCGCGCCAATGGTTTTCACGTAGAAACCAATGAAGAAAATGGCAAAGAATATTTGTGCATTGTGAAGCACGCGGTATGTGGAAAAATGGTATTAGAAAAATGTCCCTCATATGAATCGGGATGTACTACACGAATATTCATGCACCAAGTGTATACTTCCTTGAAGACTGCTTTTAGAAGCTCAATTATTTTCTTTATGGCATGGTAGATTAGGTCATCCTGGTCTTAGAATGATGAGAAATATAGTGAACAACTCACAAGGTCATGGCATTAACGTTAAGAATTTCCCGAATCATGAAGATTTTGTGTGCCCTGCATGTGCCACCGGGAAATTAATAACTAGACCCTCTGTCATGAAAGTGCAAAGTGAAATCCTGCATTCTGGAACGCATCCAGGGGATATTTGCGGTCCGATTCAGCCCTGTCGGGGCCGTTTCGATACTTTATGGTGCTCATCGATGCTTCCTCGAAATGGTCGCATGTATGCTTGTTGTCAACAAGAAACCATGCTTTTGCAAAGTCGATCTCGCAGATCATAAGAATTAAGAATGCTTTCCCGATCATCGCGTGAAGTCCATTAGAATGGACAATGCCGAGAATTTACTTCAAAGGCATTTGATGATTATTGCACAAAGAACGAGGATAGCGATTGAGCACTCTGCATCGCACGCCCATACGCAGAATGGACTAGCGAAGCACTAATAAAGAGGATTAAGTTCATTGCGGACCACTTTTGCAGAGTTGTAACTTGCCCAACACTTGTTGGGGACACGCGATCTGCACGCAGCAGCTCTTATCAATTTTAGACCGTCGGCCTACAACATCCATTCTCCTATGCGGCTTGTGCACGGATCATCCCAAGATCTCCCATCTTAGAAAATTTGGGTGTATGGTATATGTACCTATACCACCCCTCAATGATCGCAATGGGCCCTCTCCGCAAGTCCGGGATATCGTTGGTTATGAAAGTGCATCCATAATCGGTATTTGGAACCCATGATCGAGATTTGCATACTGACCGGTTGTTGATTGCATCTTTGACGAGGATCGTTTCCGTCATTAGGGAGAAATCAACCTTTGGATGAAAAATGCCGAAATCATATGGCATTCCACCGGGATCCCCGCACATGACCCCGCACTAATGAAGCAAATCAAGAAGTCGAAGATAATTGATTTGCGAATTTAGCAAATGAACTGCTGATCATTTTGTGATCGAAGGGCGTGGTTAAGTCGCATGTACCCTCAAGGAATGCACCGAGAGGGTGGAAATACCAAAGAAAATAGAAGGTATCCCTCAACCTATTCAGAGGCCTCAAAGGAAAAGAGCAGTAATCGGCTCCTCAAACCCAAAGTACCGGAGGCGTCTGAGAAAAGCAAGCGAGAGGACTTACCACAACCAATCACGAAAATGCCCCAAGGAAAGAAGGGGAGCAGTTGAGACACAGCACCGGAAAGAAGCCAACAGAAAGGCAATTCCAGGACTTGAATCTTCCACTGCAGAAGCCACGGAAATAATGTGTGCGCACACATAGGCGATGAAAAGCTAAAGGAACTTGCTTCGCGATAGGGAAAAGCAGAGAAGAGCAAGTAGAAGTGCATGAAGCACCCCATGAAGAAATGGCCATAAACTTTGTAATAACAGAGAATCCTGAATAGAGCAACGACCAACGTTGATGCATACTTGCAAAGAAGATTGCCTCGATCATTGATCATGATCCCGAGCTGCATCTCTCGCAGAGTGCAAGAAAAGGCTAGATTGGGAAGAATGGAAAAGGCAATCATCTGCAGAGTTAGTCTCTCCAACAAGAGAGAGGTGTTTGGGCCAGATACCGCACACCTCCCCATATAAACCCGTAGGTCACAAATGGGTCTTTGTTCTAAGAGAAATGAAAACAACGGTTGTAAGGTACAAAGCAAGGCTTGTAGCTCAAGGTTTTACTCAACGTCCCGGAGTTGATTATGAAGAAACCTATTCTCCGGTCATGGGAGGAATTACCTTTAGATATTTGATCTCAATGGCGATCAACTTGAAGTTGAGAATGAAGCTAATGGATGTTGTCACAAGATACCAGATGGAAACTTGGATTGGAGATATACATGAAAGTACCTAAGGAATTCCTATCCCAACCAAGATGGAGCAAATAGAAACACATGCAATGTGAAATTGGAGAAATCACTGTATGGGTCAAGCAAGCGATCGGGAAGAATGTGGTACAATCGCTGAGTGACTTTCTCTGCAAGAAAGGCTACACAAACAAATAAGATTGTCCATGTGTGTTTATCAATGATCCACGAATGGATTACAGATAATCTCCGTCTATGTAGATGACTTGAACATCATTGGGACGGATGAAGAAATTGAAGAGGCATGCTCATACTTGAAGTCCGAGTTTGAAATGAAAGATTTGGGTAAAACCAAGTTTTGTTTAGGCTTGCGGCTTGAACATGTCCAAGGAGGAATCTTGGTACACCAATCAACCTACACGCAGAAAGTGTTGGAAAGATTTAGCTTTGAAAAATCATATCCTGCAAAGACTCCAATGGTGGAAGGTCACTCCAAGCGCACCTAGACCCATCTGCACCAGAGAAGAGGGGAGGAAGTCACGGGAGCAGAATTCCCATATTTGAGTGCAATTGGAGCACTCATGTACCTTGCGAATAGCACTAGACCGGACATTGCGTCATTGTGAATTTGCTAGCTCGATGCAGTCGTAACCCACCAAAAGGCATTGGAAAGGGATCAAGGACATCTTCCGTTACCTCCAAGGAAGCAAAGACCTCGATGCATTCTTTAGAAGAAATAATGAATTGAATTTGGTTGGCTATGCCGATGTCGGTATTTATCGGACCAGCATCTTGGCAAGTCCCAAACCGCTATGTTTTCCTATGTGGAGGAACAGCAATTTCTTGGAAGTCGTCTAAGCACTCTTGTCTCGACGTCGACAAACCACTCAGAAATCATCGCTTTGTATGAAGCATCTCGTGAATGTGCATGGCTCAGAAGAATGGTTCACCACATCCAGAAGTCATGTGGTTTGAACATTGAGCAAACTCCCACGATAATTTATGAAGATAATGCAGCTTGTGTTGCCCAAGCACAGATGGGTTATGTGAAGAGCAATCTCACGAAGCATATCAACCCTAAGTTCTTCTATGCTCACGAATTGCATAAGATGAACGAGATCAAGATATTGCATACTAAGTCATGTGAAAATCTTGCAGATTTGTTCACTAAATCACTCCCAAAGATCTACCTTTGAAAGGTGCGTGAAAGGAATTGGGATGATGAGACTTAGAGAAGTGCAGATTTCAGGGGGAGATATTTCACATACTCCCACATAAATCTCGAAGATGAATTATGAATACCCAACATGAATCTCGAAGATTAGCAATTGAAGTTGGGAGAATTGTACTCTTTTTCTTTAGCAAGTTTTTCATGAAGTTTTCTTGCATAAGGTTTTAACGAGGCAATTCGTGCAACATTGTAAAGCGTATGCTATGTACTCTTTCTCCAAGTATTTTTCCCACTGGGTTTTTCTGGAGTTTTAATGAGGTATATGCATCTTGCGGCAAAGGGCCCAAGGGGGAGTGTTGAGAAACCCTGAAGCCCACCGAAGGCCCATGTGGTCCCTAATGCCGAAACCCTAGAGAGCACTATAAAAGGAGGAGGGGGGGTCCCCCCATGTACACAGAATTCATTAGCAATAAAGAATTTCCGCTTTCGCTCTCCTTAAACACGTGTCTCTCTCTCTTTCTGTTCTCCACTTCAGATCTGTTCGGGAACCCCGGACTATTCGATAGCGAGGTTCCTTAACAGCTTACACACATATCCCGATCAACCGCATTATCCAACCAATTATATCTCGGGCTTCGATCGAGGGGTTTCTGTCACTTGCATTCACAATTATAAGGGGTAAGCTGACAGTCCAAATCCAGACAGCATGCCCAAATCAGGATAGAAGGCCTGGTGAGGTTCTCTTGAGAAAAGACATGATCACTTAACCAGATCTAATTGCCGTACATAAGTTGTAAATGGTACCTGAAAAATCCAGAAGACTGCTAATTTTCCCAAGTTATTGCGCATATCATCAAACCGTTTATCCTCTCCCCATTACAAAATCCTAGATACCACTAGGCAAAACAAGTATTAGCAACTCGCTTTGACAAGAACAACATGTTTTGGCTCAAGCTAAGGATCACTTGTGTAGCAGTAACAACAGTGTGTCAAGTACTTAGGTCATGTAACAATATCCTACAGGGGAGAAAGTCTGGGAAAAAACATTCTCGAACAATATGCAAATAAAGTCGATTTCCTGAACAAATCAGGGTTATTCCAATCCCTAGAAATGAACTGGAAGGTGTAGACATGGGCTAAGCAACTGCAATAGTGATCACAGAATACTGTAATGGCAAGAAAATAATCCAAATTATTATACTAGATGCGTGCGCGCGACGCACGCCGCGCCAGCCACCACAAGCCCACACCACACAACTGGCGGAATTCATAACCTATGCAATTTTCGAAAAAATTCGGGTGCCTTTTAAAAATAAACATCGAAATCCAGATTTTTTTAGGACCTGGATGTAATTTCTAGAATTTCTGGAGCTTCTGTAAAAGAAATCGGTGAAATTTGAATTTTATGTAATTTTTGGAATTTTTAAGGACCTTTTCCCAAAGAAACCGGTGAAATCCGGTTTCTTGGGGAGTCATTTCGGGAAAAAGGGGCCTAGATGTAATTCTTTGTTTTGTTAGGTCTTTTTCAAAAAAGCTGGCAAAATTCGTAACTCATCATTCCAAAAAAAAAAGGGACCTGGGTGTATTTTTTTGTTTTTTCTGGTCTTTTCCAAAAAAAATGGTGAAATTCGTTATTTATGTACCCGTATGTAATCCTCAAATTTCTAGGGGCTTTTTTGTTTTTTTTTTTTGCCTTTTTAGGAAGAAAAAGACTTGATCGTAACTAAAAGGACCTACCCGTAATTTCTAGAAACTCCAATCTATGTACCCGTATGTAATTCTCGAATTTCCAAGGGATTTTCCATTTTTTTGGGCCTTTTTCGGAAGAAAAGGACCTGACCGTAACTGAAAAGGACCTGGCCGTAATTTCTAGAAACTCTAGGGACCTTTCTGAGAAAAATCGAGCGCCACGTGGGTTTGCCAAGCGTCACGCGGCAAAAAAACGCACGGGCGGTGTGCGCGGCCAGGAGTTGAACGCACACCCTCGGCTTCGCACTGAGGAGCTCTCCCACTGCGCTATCGCGCCTTAACAACCAACAAAACGAGCGAAAATATTTAAGCTGTATAACCGGGCGAGCAAACAGGCGACGCGGCACGCTGCGGAGCGAGCACGTCAACCGAAAATGACGTGGCTCACGCGAGAAGGCTAGAATCCCACCAGATTTAATATACGTATTGTTATTCCATGTGTTACTAATATTGTTCAACAACAAATAGCTGTTATTGTTCATATATCTGTAACAATTTAATTTTTTTAAAAATTTTCTTATCTAGCTCGGATTTTCAATCTCGTTCTGTAACATCCTAAAAATTTCATTTTAATTTGTTTTATTTATTATATTCAATTTGGAATTTATTTTGAATTTATTTGGAATATTACGGATTTTATTAAAACTCTTTTCGCAACTCTCAGTTTTACAAAATGAATTTTTGCAGAAAATTAAAAGATTAAAAATTCCTAAAATAATTTTATTGGGTTACAAATATTCTAAAGTATTTTTGAGAATTTTTCCAGAATTTTTAGAACATTTTTACTATTTTTCCCGAGCCTATTTAATTTTTAACATTGAAAAATTAATTAATGTGCCATAAATAGTAATTTTATATTATTTAAAAATATTTATTCATGATTTTATTGCTGAAACCGGTATCTCTTCAAATTCCCATATTTAATATAATTTATTTGCTAATTTTTAGATTTAATATGAATTTTTTTAGAAGAAAAATAATTGCTTTCGGGATTTATTATTTTCAGTATTGTTCATTCCTACCCAAACCGCCTCCCGGTCACCCGTCAGCTACAGTGAACCCCCACGTCGCTATAGTACGCAAATGGACCCGACCCGCATTTAATTCACATCTGTTTCACTCATTTACTCCGGCGAACTCGGTTGCTATTCTAGCCATAACTTCGGCGAGCGTTTCCCGATGATCCCCTGGTTGTCCTCCTCATTCCTCACATTCTCAGCTTTGATTTGTTCCAATCCATTCACGAGATCTCCCCGTACAAGTCGTTCTTTCCGAACTCCGGTGAACATTCGGCGAGCTCTCCCGGCTACTCCCGACCTCCATTCTGCCTCAAAAATTTTCTGGAGCTTCCCCTCGGTGTCATCTACATTGGGTAAAATCAGATTTTGAAAACTCTCACCGGAACTCTGTCGGCAACCATTTCTTCTCCAAGTCCGGCAAGAGTTCAACTTTTGGATTCAAAATGTCCGATCTCCTTCATCTTAAGTCCGATCGACCTCATTTTTCTTCCTAAATTCATATAAAATTATACTCTATCTATTTGTACTAGTTTTGTATTTTATTTGAATTTGGATGATTTTGCGTATAGTTTTCAGAGAGCCGAGAGGAGTTGCTACCGACAATCTTGATCATCTACCCTTCGATCCAGGCAAGTCTTCCTTGAATATATTGATTCCAAATTTTATGAAAATATTATGTTGTTTTGAATTAAGCATGCTTACTTTTATGTAGTGTACTTTAAATATAGTTGCCTTTGTCCTAAATAAGTTAAGATATGCTAAGAAAGAAATCCAATCAAAATCAATGAGCCGGTACAATTGCTGCATTGCATGTCTTAAGAATTTCTTTCTAGAAGTTATATCAATGATACACTTTTTCTCCTTGTTTGGCTACAGCAAAACTCATCCCTCGTATGATTTTCTTACCCTTGTATGTAGTTTTAATAATGATGATTGATCGAAAGATAATTGAACTTGTATATAGGTAACAAAAAGGGCAACATATCCATCTAAACTAACTTTATTATATAAACTCTATAAAAATCACATATATAAGTTTTAAAAAATTCTCAAAGAATTGGCATAAGTAGGGAAGGTGAGCTTCTACAAATCTGAAAAATTTAATAACCAAACTCAATCATATTTAAAAGATATATAAAAAAAAGATAAATTTAACTTAAATAGTGGTTTTCACTGTTTAGCACTATCTTTCCCATCCATCCTCTGTTCCGGTCAAACCTCTTTCTTACTTCCCCTCCGCCGCCGCCGCCATGCCGCCGGCTGGTAGCCTCACCGCCGACCAGCTCAGCTTCTTCGACGCCAACGGTGAGCGCATCACCGCTCTATCTCCTTCCCTCACCCTCCCCACGCTCCCCCCAATCTGAAACCAAAAGCGGAAGCCCTAATCCTAACCGTGTCTTTCGCTGGTCCCAGGGTACCTCGTGCTGGAGGTGCAGGCGATGCGGGGCCGCATGGCGGAGCTCGTTGACGGGTTTGACGGCGCCAATTCCACCGTCTTCTCCACCAAGGATCATGTACGAAGCGATGAGAAGCGAATCCTCTCGAACCATGCCCTGCTGTTTTTCATTGTTTCCTTTTCGGAATAAGTAACTTTGTTAGCGTGTGCCATGTAAAGTTATCCAGAGAAGTAACCTCAAATTTCATTTGCTAGATTTGATTTTGAGTCGCACATGCAGCACAGTGTAAATTTACATTGTTTTCCAATGCAGCGGCAGGTAAAGGATGACTACTTTAAGAGCGCGGAGAATACCTCTTTCTTCTTTGAGGGTATGCAGTTTCTTTCCTCTTCGACTTGTGGGAATGAGTAGAGTTGTATCCTATCAATTAGGAATCACGAATCAGTATCTTTGAACTTGGATCTGGTAGCTAGTTTGTCAAAAAAAAAAAAGATAAAGAGTTACATACTTACAGTTGGCGAACTAGGCTAGCTGCTAGTTCTGTTCTTGCTCTACAGTTAACATGTTCTCAGCTTGTGGAAGTTTGACTTTGATAGTGATTTTTCTGTTATTTCTTTTGATGTCTCAAATGACTCACAGAAAAGGCATTTGGAGACGATGGATGCTTGAAACAGCCAAAGGAACTTTCAATTAATAAAGTTTGGCATGATTAGTAGCTTAGTATGTTAACGGTGCAATCAAGTTCAGCTAGAAATCCATGTTACCTATTTGTCTTTCATACCATCATTGATTGATCCTTGCAATATCATTCGACTACTTCTGTTGCATAGGCTGGAACCTAACGCCCCATGTTATATATTCTAATGTGTCTACTACTCTAGTAAGCTGAATTTGTGTGAGAAACAGCAAGGACACCTCCTATTTCACTAAAAACCGAGAAAATTGAGATCCCCTTCTGTCATTGTACAAACAAATATGTTATTTATATCTAGGACAGGAGATAACAAACTATACCTCCTAAACAAAATTGCATCTGATTTAGAGATGCTGGTGACAATAGTCTTGAAAACAACCAATCACGTAGCATTTCGATGGAGGATGTTGTTCTTATTATAAGTATATCATTTCAAGTTCAAACTTGCATTTATTTATGCTGTTTTCGATTCATGTGGTTCGGTTTGTTGTGTTCTTTGGAGTTAATTTATCCTGCTTGGATATTATTTTCTAGTTAATATGAGTTAGTGTTTTCCATGTTTTTGTATATTTATACGATAATATTAGGTCTTGGCTCTTGAGATATCTAACATTCACCGTGTTGTATGCTATGCAGCATTACATGAACTTGACCCTGTGTTCAAAAAGTTTTCTTTCTCGGAGAATGTTTCTAGCCTGTTCTCTTCTTTAGCTACAAGAGACCTGCAGTAATTCAATCTATGTACATCTTTAAGGTACCTTTTGCAGACACTAGTTTCTTGTTGGCTTGATATACATATTTTATCCCTTATTGGGTTATTTTATTTTTCTTTGCATGTCAGCAATCAGGCATTGGTGGTGAGGTGGTGCCACACCAGGATAATACATTCCTTTATACAGAGCCTCCATCATGCACAAGATTGTGGCTTGCACTTGAAGATGCAACAGTAACCAATGGTTGCTCATGGGCAATTACCGGAGCGCATAAAAGTAGAATTTTCCACCCAATTATTTAACGCCAAAAATCTTCTTGTGGCTATAAGGCTATTTAAGTTTTTTTTATATATGTAATTTTCAATGTTTATCACCAGATGGTCTGAAAAGGCGAATGATCCAAGATGAAAATGGTACTCATTTTGATCGCCCCTCCCCGCCCTATGACCAGAAAGAATTTGTGCCACTGGAAGTAAAACCAGGTGCTTTGGTGGTTATTCACGGAGATCTTATACATCAGAGGTGAAGTTCCCCTTTTATATCACAGCTGCTTCCCACAAAGCAATCAGCTATTTCATTACTAATGTGCTTTAGCTTTCTTCTACAGCTTTGAGAATCTTTCTGCAGTGTCAAGACATGCACTGAATTTACATGTAGTTGACACTGAAGGATGCGAATGGCCCAAGGAAAATTGGTTAGTTCATGTCTTCCTGATGAGACTTTTGGATAATGCTTCGATTACAATTCTATTTTTTGTTTGCTCAAGAAGGTCTTCACATCATAGTCACCAGAATTACGGTTTGTCACAGTCGTGGTACGGGATTCAAATTCGTGGTTCACCACTTCTTCTTCCAACCCCGTACCTTAAACCGGTTCGCGATTCGCAGAGGTTTACAGTGAATCAAGTAACTATGCACATATTTAAATGTCAGAATTAGAGGTACGTAGAAACAAGTCCTAGTTTGTATTGAACGTGGCCGGAATTTGTTTACTTCTAGAACCAAGGTGCTGGTTTTTGACTGCATAATTGTCAATTGTTGGTCATTTGTATGATGATAGTTTTGCAGTTACTCAAGACACATTTGGTTACTCTCAAGGATACTCTCAAAGAAAACCAAAACAAGGTTTCATCTTAATACAGTTGCTGTGCATTTCATGTTGCTTAAGTTATGTTGAACACAACATATTAAGTTAGGTTAATAATAGTGTTTTTGGTTTTGTTAATAGTAGTAGTAGTAACACTGGAGGTTATTCAGTCCGTGTACGAAATTATACTCCCATCTTAGAATTAGAGATTTGCATGTGATTGTGAAGCATATGGTACACCTCGTGCAACATCACGGAATGATACCTAGTGGCGGTTGTTTACATAAACTTCGTGATTTTCCTCACTTTCCTAACATGCTTTCTTTTATGCTTGTTTTTCAGGTTACAGAGGAAAACTGCACCTGAACCGCTTTATGCATCTTAGTTAAACCAGTTAACAGTATTATGGCAATAAAAAGACAAAGATCACCAGCAAGCAATTCCCAAAGATGGTGTTTATTGCTTAGCCTCGTTCCAAAAAAATCGGGGAACGCTGCTGGGCAATGCTGCTTTTCTTTCACCAGTATAAACAGTGTAAATACTCGCTACTGTGTTGCTCATGGATAACTATGCCTATATTATGTCTCCAATTCTTGATATCATGTTGAATCCACTGTGCACAAATGGAGGGAGCAATACTAGCTCACTTCTCAAACAGATCTATACTTCACTATTTGGTCAAGCGTGAAGCGAGGCCAATTTTCCTTCAGAATTGCTGCAGCCGCTCTTTATTTTGTTGTGTGACCTGCGTCCGTTCGCATTTCAGCAAGGGCTGAACCTAGGATAAAAAAAAAAGGCCCTGCGGTGCGAGTCTCTGAAGTCTGAATGCTTCCAAAGGGCATGGAATGATGGAAAGGAGCGTTCTTACTCTTATCATAGATTTACATATAAGTGCCTATTAGTATATTGCAATGTACAAACAAGGCAAAATTGGTTACAAGATACCATATATTCGTAGTGTGTGCTATAAGACACTCATTTTGTGCCTTTGGTCGAAAGGCACTATACTTTTGTGGCTATTTGGCAAAACACCTTAATTTGTGGCTGTGGAGGAGAGAATTGGAAAAGACGTCGGGTGCCCTTTGTTGCCACGTCTTTCTTTTGGTGCGTCGTTTGTTCGTCTCTCGTAGGCTGGCCTGCAAGTCCTCGACTCAGCCCTAGGACGCCACCTTCGAGGACCTCACTGCCAGCCTTCCCGTAGAAGACTTTCATCGTTGACGAAGCCACCACGAAGTCGTCGTCGCCGTCTTCCTAAGCGCCAGCGGCTGCATCGCTCCTCCATTCCGCTGCTCTGTGTCACGTCCCTTGCCATCGATGTCTCGAAGTAGGTAAATATCCTGTGGCTTCCTCGCCGGCGAGACGAAGGCTTGAGGAAGAAGAAGCAGGAAGGGGAAATTCTGGTTTCAATTCATTTGATTCCTCCGCTTGCTCGGTATAGGATGCTGGCTTTTAAGCCTCTTCTTACTCATACTGACATCTAGGTCCTACCCAGTCATTACATTACTATCCCCTGGAAAAATTGCTTGTCCCCAAGCAATAGCATAGCCTCTGACGTTGTATTCATAAGAACAATTCTCATATTTCTGGGGTCCCATTGCACATAAAGCCAAATTTCAAGTATCATTGACTTGCCATCCTCCTATACCACTGAATCATGCCGTAGGCTCATTAGATAAAATGGGATGTTACCTGCAAATGGCTTGCAATCCAGTATCCAACCTACAAACCTATGTAATGATGATCTGAATACTTCCCGATCTTGTATCTGATGCTTTTTCACTGCTTCTATAAACCTCGCAAGGATGACAAACTCAATGTGTAACTCTGCAAGTGTGAGTAGATGGTTTAAACATCTATTCCATGCACCAAAACTTCCAAGTGTCGTGATATGCTTCTGGAGTCAAACAGCAACACTATGCAGTAAGCCAATAACCGGGATGGTCGGTATCTGAATGCATCCAGCTGAAAGTTAGGATCCCGTAGATGATCTTCCCCTTCCCATCGAGCAGTGACAGGATTAGGCTGGGACAAGTAGGTACTCATGGAGTCTCTCAAGTAGTTCCAGGTGACTGAAAGTGTCCCTCCGTTAAATTTTTCCTGGTATTGCTTCAGCAGATCGCCATCAACCTACTCACATCCTTCCTGCGGCTTGAAGCTTGTCGATACCACCACGTAGCTTAGTTCCTTTTTGCTAACTAAGTAGAGTAGTTCACCTAGTGTTGGGTCTGCAACAGCCACACCATTGCAAGTAGATAGAAACATTACTGACAAATTGTACATTGACTCGATAAATTCTGCTTGAGTCTTGGACCTGCAGGTGACTTCGTCCGAAGGTATCTTCACTATGTCCTCCTTAACGCCTGGATTGCAATGAGATAAATGCTCTTGACCTCTGTTCGTAGGCTTGACGGAGCGCAGGTTTTCCCGTGTTGCTGAAGCTTGTTGGACATAATAAGAAGTATTTACTTTCTTTTGTCAAACTCCTAGACTGTGCGGTAGGAGCAGAACCAACATGACTCGAAGCTTTCTTAACAGATTCTTCACTCGTACTCCCAACATGATTGCCAATGTTTCCGCTTAACACTGCGGATTCATTGGTTTTGTTGACAGGAAAACCACTTCCTTGTTGACCTGGTGCTACCACATTCTCGGAATCATCTCCCAACTTACATGTCATATGTTTCTCTCTTTTGGTGCCTTGCTCTTCAGATTGTTTGCATTGTAAAGGTAGACTAGCTGCTTGATGTGAACCATGGAGATCAACTGAGCCATTAGCAGAATAAGGAGCTTCACCATTTTTCGCAGTACCAAATGATGGCTGATGTACAGTCGGTGTCCCTTTCCAACAAGGCAACAAGGAGAATCAACAACAGAGTTATTTACCTCAAGTGACTCTGTGAAAAGATTACCAGGCTGAGCAAATGCAAGTTCTGATGGAGAAACTTTGGAACACGATGATTGTAAGCTCTTTAAATCAGATTTTCCTTTTGAAGAAAACTGCACAGGTCTCCCAGTTCCAGAACTCTCACCAGCATGATAGTTCTCTCCAACTCCAAGGCTACTAAGTGGATAGTTTCCCATTATTCCCATACCATTAGTGGAGCTACTCCAGTCACCATAATGTTTATAAGCAGTCTGATATCCATTAAGATCTTTCTCATCATTCTGCATGGTATCAAAATAATCAAAATTGATTCTGCAAGGGTTCATATATGGCGAGGAGAATGCATTCTCCAGAAACATTGGCAAGCCACTGACATCAGTGATCACATCATTTCTCTTCTGCTCGTCATCTCTGCCACCCAGGTCTTCTCTAGGCCATACCAATTGCCACAGCAAGTCATTGTGTGAGTCAAGGCCACGCGGTGTCTCCTCATCCCACACCATGTCCTTGACAGGCAATTCATTGAACACCTTGAGGGTAGCACACTTCGATGCCTTCGACACCCTGAATGCCACCTCCTCAGCTGCATCCTTGTCAAGCATACCCTCACACATATGATCTGCAGCGTCCATGTCGAGCTCCAGGAACAACAATGAGCTGCCTACTTGGGTGATCACATCGTCGGCACACTCCTCGTTGCTTCCAAAATCTCAGCCGCCAGCGATCTAGGTCACCGCTGTAGTCGTCAACTCCATTTGCTTCACCATCTTCGCCTCGTCGCTCCAGTCACCGCGGAGGCAAGGGTGCGTCTGCCCGAGTACGTTAGCCGCCCCTTGTTCCCCCCTCCATCGCCGCCCCCAGAGTGGTCAGCGACGATGCGCACGACCCAGACGCGAAGTTCCTCCTCGGCGTTGACACTGTGGTCAAGTCCGAGGTGCACGATGCGGTGGCACTCCGACGACACATCCGCCACCGCGAAGTCGAGGAGCTCCTCGAAGCAGCTCAGTGCAAGATGGGATAGAAGACTAACAGGGGCGTCGTCGGAGGACGACATGGCTTCCGGTTGGTCTGTGAGGCGGTGGTTGAAGTGGAGGATCCTGGGTGGATCCTCTCCATCCACCTCCTTCAGCAGTGTGATCTTAGAATCCCGCTCGGCGTGCGCCGCACGCGGCGTCGCGACCACCGTGATGTACGACCCCAGCGTCAGGCCGCACGGCAGCTCCACCGCTCGCCCCCTCTCCCGGAACTCATCGCCGCTGGGGACAATCGAGTGCGGGCACTTGCTCCTCTCCTCCTGCATGATCAGTCACTTCTCTCAAACACCAAGTGAGGCTAAGGATCGAGAGCTCTAATACCAACTATCACGTCCTTTGCCGTCGATGAGGGAATCATCGTGGCGTGAGACCTCCACTCTCGAAGTAGGTAAATATCCCATGGCCGCCGGCGAGGATTGCCGTGACGTGAGACAAAGGCTTGAGGAAGAAGAAGCAGGAAGGGGAAATTCTGGTTTCAATTCATTTGATTCCTCCCCTTGCTCGGTATAGGATGGTGGCTTTTAAGCCTCTTCTTACTCACACTGACATCTGGGTCCCACCCAGTCATTACACTCTGTTGAACTCAAAAGTTAATTTTCACCACATCTAAACGTGTTCCACGTCCCCACTTATCTTTTCCCTCGAAACAATTTATCTTTCCTGCAATGGTTCATCGGAATCAAAGCCACCTTCCTGTTGTCGTCTGAGCGCCACCGTCATCCATGACACTACTATCAGTGAGCCTTTGCAATCATCAACCTCATCATCTTCGTCCCCGCGTCGTGTTCTACGCCGCGCTCACCTTGCCCTCGCCGAAACTTCGTCGGAACACTTTTGTTGCCGTCTGCTTTTGCCCGTTGCCGCCGCCTCCGTGGCCCTCTACCCGTGACGCCACCACCCATCACCTCCCTGTGACCCCGCCAACCCATCTTGGCGGCCTCCCGTGCCTCCCTCACCGTACATAAGGGTAAAATGGACTTTCGCTAATGTTATCTCTTCTTTTTGGTCGAAAATAATATTATATTGTTTGGAGTGTCTTTTAATAAATAACCACCAAATTACATGTCCTACGGTGAAAACATGAAATAGGTGTCTTAGACCAAACGCCCCACGAATTTGCACAGGCCAATTTTGCGCTCGAAAGTATGTATGTATGTAAAATTGATCCCGTTATGCAGATCGATCTGACGGCTGTATGAGTTGGAAGCTGAAAGGTTACGCCATACAGCCATCACATCAAACATATATAATCCAAAATAAAGGACAAGTTGCCTTTGTCCTATATATATTCCAGGCGACACAAATTACAGTACTGATCTGTAGATTACCCCCGAAATCCCCTTAGCCTTAAACAACAAGCTTTCTTTAAACTTATTGTACAGTAATAATAACAAGCGGACTAGCAAAACGACCCAAAGGTAAAATTGAGCATGTAATGTGATCACCATATATTTTTGTCGTAATTAAAGTTTCGGCCTGGTCTTAGCTAAGTTTGGGGGTCACCCATGAGTCCATGACCCATGTGATGGAGGCGACGCCTGCAGCCCGGGCCCTGCTAGCTCACGCCAGGACACGTACCATCAGTGACACCAAGCAAGCAAAACATGTACCACCCACCTACTGCACAAGTTGTTACTTGTCCTCTCGCACGCTGGCTAGCTCCACCCGCACCCACCGCGGCGGTGGCTAGCTACGGCTTGTGCAGCACCCGGCCGGCGATGACGGCTGCCTCGATGACGAGCGAGATCACGTCGATGACCTCGTCGAGCATGCACTTGTTCCCCTCGAACGTCGACGTGCCCTCCCGCAGCTTCGCCAGGCACTCCAGCAGGTTCTCGTTGCACTCCGTGCTCAGGTAGTCATCTGGTTAAAGATCAAACAAAACCAAGCAATTAACAGATCGAGTCACATATGCTCGTCGTAGTCGACGGATCAAGCTGCATGCTGGTGATCAATTGACGAGAAAGATCGGGCTGGGTTGATTACTACTCTTGGCCTGGACGCAGTTGTCGTGGTGCATGCAGCAGGCGTCGAGGGCGTCGCACGGCGGCTCGCCGGGGCAGCCGCTGTACAGGATGCCGCAGTACTTGCCGTACCGCAAGAACGGCGGCGCTGCACATATATGGACGCGTTGCACAAGATCAAAACTTCAGTGTGCGAGCCACGCGATTAATGACGAAGAAATGCTACATGTTCACAAAGATTGTACTATTAATTTCGCGGCAGGCTTAATTACGTACTCGTGCAGTGGTCGGACTCACACGTGCGGCTGCACACCTGCTTGCTCTGCATCCGCGAAGGCATAATCAGCTTGCTTCACTGACAAGATCTAGTAGATGTGCATATGTAGCGTAGCTGCGTAGGTGTTAGCTAGCTTTGTGTACGTACCACGCCGTCGCCGGCGGCACCGACGGACTGGAGGCCGACGTCGAGCGCAATGGCTGGCGGCGCAACGGTGGCGAAGACAAGGAGGCTGATCACCGCTAGTGGATGCAACCGCCCGGAGCTGCGTCTGCCGTGTGCCATCGTCTCCAAATCTCAAGAAATCTCTCTCTCTCTCTCTCTCTCTCTCTGCTCTCGTGACGGTTGCCACCAACTGATACTGCTATAGTGCTAGGCCGTCGTTCTTGGCGAGATAAGATTGTCTACGGGAAGCGGCAAGGGTGCATTGGCTGGAGCGACGCGGTAAAACTATAAAAACTGAAGTTGCGGCTGCAGTAGGCACTGATTTGAGAGAGAGAGAGAGAGAGGGGGAGGAGGTGAGTGGCGAGAGAACTGAGATGGTCAAATGGATGGGGCGCCGCGCCTGTTTGGTTCTATTCGGCTCGTGAGCGCGCGGGGCTTGTTGCCTCACTCACGGAGTCACGGGTTTGCCAGTTGACGGCAGGGAGGAAAGATGCCGTCCATGCACCGCGCCGGCGCGCGCCGAGTCGACAATTAGCCAGCAAAGCTCTGTGCGAAAACCGCAAATGCCCTTTCCATTTCGTGGTTTTTTTTCGTCGAATTGTTAATATTTTTTTCTATTCGTGAAATATTTTTTTCCTATAAGTGAGACATTTTCCTTCGATAACAGTAGAAATACGCTGCAACGTTTTTTTCCTACTTGTGAAATATTTTTTTCATACGCGTGAAACATTTTCCTTCGATAACAGTAGAAATGTGTGCGCGAAAAAAAATGTTGCACACGTTGAAAAGCAATGTTACAAACGTTGGAAAAAAATGTTGCACCAAACGTCCGATGCAACATGCTCAGATCGGACGTCCGGATGCTAGTTGTTCCTTTTCTTTCGGCAGAATCAATTATTGGCTCCTCGGCGACTTCGGCCGGGTTTAATTAAGCTTGATTTCCGATTTCTCAGTGACTTCCGGTACGGATACTATTTTCCCTTTGGACCGAAATTTCGGTTTTGCAGCCTATCAAAATGTTTTGAAATTTGATTTTTGAATTTTGGTTGGATTTCGATTGAAATTTTAGATTTTCGGCTGCCGCCGAAATGTGTTACAAAAAAATTTTTAAACCCTGTTGGGGTGTATACATATATGCTTCATCAGCTGAGGGCTCGTGCGTGTGCCACGTCATTTCTTGAACGCTTGCCGCTCTGGCCTCCATGCGCCACGTTACTAGCAGTGTTCCTCTCGGGTCACACCAGTAGAGGTGGGCACTAGGCCGAGCCATTTTGGGCCGACACAAGGCACGCTCGGTCCAGCTCGATCCATAGCCCGACACGAAACTGTTCTGAATGGGCCGGGCCAGCATGGCACGGTTGCCCAGGCCGGGCCGGCCTGCCAATCGGGCACGGTGGGCGGCCCGTGCCTACGGCAGGGCCCACGGCAGCATGTGCGGCACACAACCGGGCTGACGGAGAGATGAGGACCTTACAGGCGCGTCCATCGTGGCGCCGCGGCGGCTGCCTCGAAGCTCCCGACACGCGTCCATCATCCATGGTCACCCATGTCGCCACGGTCGTGCCCGCATCGGTGTCTATGGATGTGCTCGCGTTGCCGTCGTGGCGCTCCGCCGCATGCATTTGGCCGCAGGGGCCGCGCGGGCCGCCCTAGCCACCTCGCGCGCCTCCTCCTCGCCGCCTCACGCGCCTTCACCTCCTATGCCGCCTCGCGCGGTGGCCACCTCACCCGCGGCCGCCTCGCGCCTCGCCCCTCGCCGAGCCGGAACCCGAGTAGCCTTACGCCTTGCCGAGTCGGAACTCTGGGAATGGGGAGGGAGGAGGAAGCAGGCGAGGGTGTGCCCGCGCGGGGCGAGGCCTTGTTGGGTGAGGCCGCTGAGGGGGCTCGGCATGTGGGGTGGGGCCCGAGGGGGCTCTCGGGCAGACGAACCGAGGGCTCGGGAGAAAAAGCGAAAAGAGATTAGGGAGAAAGAGGGAAAAAAAGAGAGGGGCGGGTTCGGTCCGGTGGGAAAACAGAGAGAGAGATGGAGAGGCAGGTTCGGTGTTAAAAGAGAGAGAGAGGAAAAACTTTTTGTTTAGGCTACTCGACCGTTCGAGTGAATCATGGAAAAAAGACCGCTCGAGGGAATCACGCGTCTGAGCCTGATGTATTTGAACGCAAGAGGAGGAGCCATGGTAGGGGGAGGCAAGGGCGGCGGGGATGGCGAGGGAGGCGAGGGTGCGAGGGCGACGAGGAGGCCGTCGGGGCGGTGGGGGAAGAAGATGGGGCTGGTGGCACAGGGCGGCGGGGAAGGCGAGGGAAAGGAGAAAGAAAAAGAGGGAGAGAAAGTTCAGGTATTATCTTTATTCAGGCTCTCCTGAGAGGGAGAGGGAGCGGCAGTCAAGAACAAATAAAATTTAGTTCTTTTTCCCTAATATTTGTATCCACTGCCTCAGCTCTATACGTTTTCGGTTCCTTTTCTCTCGTCGCAATAGTGCAAATAGGCCGAACCTGGGCCGGTACGGCACGAAGCAGGCACGAAACGTAAATAGGACATGCCTAAGCTCGCCGAAGGCAAGCCGGGCAGGCATGGCACAGGACAATGGACACGATAGGCTGTCGCGGCCCGGCATGATTTAGGCACGAAGCACGATAGACCCATGCCGAGAGCACAGGCCTGCCCGGCACGACGTTCATCTCTACACACGAGTCACCTAGCATAATTGAGTTGCTCGGTTTGGTGAGATGTCGAAAGATGTGGATCTGATCGCTAAAAATTAAGTTTAAGGCTGAAAGACACGAGATTGCTATTCAGATGGACACCGGGGCAAAGCAAGTGACTCTCGGTAAAAGTTCTTCTTTTGTAAAGCTTAATCGCTGAATGCAAAAAAATGTTTCTTTTTTCCTTGAGATGACTCTCATAGTTATTGTCCATTATCTGTACGTCCCGATGGACAAGATAATGTTGTGTTAAAATAATATCATTGAAAGTTCGAAACTAGGGGTTGTTTGCTTCTCAACCCACATAAATCATTCCAAAATTTGGTAGTATCAAATCATGGGCATAACTAAAATTTTTGATAGCAAATCAAATACCAGCCAAAATATTGGCAAGCCAAAATTTGGTATGCCTATGATTGCCCCACATGTCTTTGACAGATGAGATGTTACCAAAATTTAGTTACCAATTTTGCCACCCATGTTTTGGCCAAAAACTTGACAAGAATCTTGCCCATGGGCATGCCAAAATTTGGCATCAAACCAAGTGAAGGCCAAAATACAAGAGCATTACCAATCTTTGGTAAGGTTTGCTTTGGCATTGAACCAAACAACCCCTAAATAACATACTAATCATATGTAAACATATTTAATATAAGGTACAGTTCGAGTTATATATATATCCCTTGAATTTGGAAGGGAAAAAACGAGGGACTAAAACTTGTTTCTTTTCAATGCATTTGGTGCAATGATTTGCTCTTTTAACCCTAAAATAGAAAGCAAATAACAATGGCATCAAATACTCATAACAAGCTATGTTATTATGCTTATGTACGACAAGTATACCAATATGCTAACTATGTGAACTTAAAAGTGCGTTTGAGAGAACTGATTACAATGCGAGGCCTCCAGTACTATTTTTTTTTTCATAAAGACATGTACAATAAGATCATTTTAGCTTGCTCTTAGCATGTACTCCCTCCGTTGATAAATAAGGACTATAGTTTGAATGATCTTGTTGAAAAATATAAGACGTGCATGTAGATTTAATGAGCCTTTCCACCTATACCCCTATTTATTCTCTCTCAACTATATGCATTTATTCTTTACCACCTACACAAAATATTATCTCTCATCTTCCAAGACAATTAAGAGGGATATGTAAGTCATTTCCTCTCATGTCTTTCTCAATTTCATCACAACCTTAATCCATGTGCCAAATCAAAATACGCTTTATATTTATCAACGGAGGGAGTACACATCAGCTTTGGTTTATGTGGAAGAGTGAGAAAAGAGGAGAGAGAATAGAGCTGTCTCTTATTTAGTAGCCAACTTTGCACGGGAATATAGGTAGACTATTTATGTACAAGAGAGAAGAGATAGTTATTGTACAACATCTAGAGACAACCTTTAAAGACAATTATTGTACAAGCTGACTTTTAGCTTACTATTAAACATTAGTGGGCTTTGCAATTGTACTTGACCTAATGGTGTTTCATAGTTTTAACTATTGCAAAGCTGGCAATAGTTTTGCGTGCTAATGGTCCTCCTTTGATATACAGTCATCCAAATAATCAAAAGGAGGAATTCAATGATCAAGTAGGAATTTTTAAAACTTTCGGTGAAAGGACCTATGATGGATTTCATTACTAAATGAGGAAATACGAAAGCCGAAGAATAAACAACTTAAGCAATGATAGCAATTTGCTGGATGCATGGTAAATAATTCATAGATAGTTGTTTCATGGCCTCAAACTCTAATGATGAAACCGAAGAAACATATTCATCATTACAGTTTCTTCAAAAAAAAAAATGAAAACTTGATGAGCACGCTAGTGAATTATTGGTGCAAATAATTAATATAAATTAGCTGTGGTAATCAACGGTCAAGGAAAATCATTTAAATCCATTGTAGAAAGCAGTACTAGCATATACTCTCTGTCCAAGTTTATAAGGCGTATTTCTTCTTAGCACATAGACTAATAAGATATTTTAAATGACTAGATTAGCCCTAATTATTATCACTAAGCACTATATTCAATGCATGTATGTAGAGAATATGAAATAAAGATGTATATTTATTAGGAGTATATAGGGAACATCACATTAATCTTGCATTAAAATATAAAATATGTCCTATATTTATGAACCAGATCATTCAAAAAATATGTCTTATAAACATGGACGGAGTACGATGACAGGTAAAGCTCTTCTTGAGGGCGTGAATAAAATAAGGCTTGAACATATACATTTGTTTGATGTTATGAGACTATACTCTGTATTTACAAAATTGTTTTAGCAATGCTGAGAGCACAGTATGTTTGAATTAATTATTGGGAGGAAAAACATTGAAACACTGCTTATTAATTAAATGGAGGACTTCTCCCACACTTAGGCCCTGTTTGTTTCGACTTTTTCACTGGCTTAAAAGCAGAAAAGTCAAAGCCGAAACAAATGACTGGCTTTTAAGCCGGGTTTAAAAAAAGCCAAAAACCTTTATATAACTATAAGCCAAAAGCCAGATGAGAGGTGCTTTTTTGGGCTTTTTTGGATGAAATAACCCTTTGCCACTAGAAGTCTCCAAAATTACCCACCAAATGCCATCATACATAAACTCAAGAATCCTTCTCCCATCTCCTCATTTCTCCTCGTCTTCTCTCACTCCCATGTGCGACATGTCTTCTCCCTTCGCCGCTCCATTCTCTGTCGTCCCCGACCTCCTCCCTCCTCCGTTGTCCCCAGCCTCCTTCCTCCTCCACCGACCCGGATCCGGCGCGACATGAGTTGAGGCGGCCGAACCCGAGCTTAGAGTAGCGAGAGGCTATAGGGTCCGGGCGTGACGCAGGTGGAGCTGAACTGATCCGATCGTAGCACGGTGGGAGGCGGTTGGATCCGGCGTGGCATGGGTGGAGGCGGGCGGACCCGAGGGTGGAACGACGGGAGGCGGGTGGAGGCGGCCAGATCTGACGCGGCATGAGGCGACCGGATCTGCCTCATCGAGCCCCTCAGTATATGTTTTTATTTAGTTTGACGAGAGTTCAGAATTTTTATGCTATTTTCAGTCTGAGAAGAGTTCAAAATTGCCATGTAGTAAGAGTTTCAAGTTGATAAATAGTTATGCTCAGAATGAAGTTTGATCTCAAGATTAATCTATGTTTTTCAATACGACATTCGGTGAAAAAAGTATGAAACATTTGTATTAGATAAATCAGTACATAAGAAAAGTCCTTACAACCTTAAAGGGTATTTCAAACTTTCTAGTAATAAGCTACACCATCCAACCCATCAAAAAGCCAGGATGCCAAACAAATCTTGGCTTAAAAGCTCGTTAAGCCAAAAAATTAGCTTTAAGCCAAAAGTCAAAAAAGTCTAAGCCGAAACAAACAGAGCCTTAGAGCCTCTTTGATTCAAAGGAAATTCAGAAGAAAAACGTAAGAATCCTATTCCTATAGGATTTTAACTGCAGCTACGTTTGATTCAAAGTGATCGGTCAATTGAATTTCTTAGGTTTACTGTAGCATCCCTATGAAACACACAGAAATTTCGAAGGAATCAATACATCCATTCCAACCTCGTTTTTGCAATCCTTGTTTTCCAACCCTGTGTTTTTTCTAATAGTCTGTTTTGTACATGCATTCGTGTCATATTCATGTTTTTTTCCTATACCTACATTTTAAGAATCCTGCGAATTAAAGAGCTCGATTGGTTGCGTAAATTTTAAGAAAACTTTCCTATGAGCCCCTTTGGAATAAAGAAATGAGCTCTTAAAATTCCTAAGAAATTCCTTTGGAATGGCTCGATCCATATGGATTTTGGAAGAAATCTAACATAAGGTCCAACCTCATGGAAAATTTCCTTTATGTCTATCTCTGTCTAAATTCATGTACTCTTTTTCTGTGAAGGGCCTTTTTTATTTGAAGGAATAGCAAGGGAATTTTGGAGAAATGCATTCCTATGGAAAAAAATCCTATGTGGGGTGTTTGGTTCAAAGGAAAAGCCATGAGAATTCCTTTGAATTTCCTGTGGAATGATATGTAATTTCATAGGAATTTTGGAGGAAACATCCACTCAAACCTCTTGAAAATTTTCCTTCGAGTTTATGACAACCATGCCCAGCACTAAAATTCATGTGATTTTACAATGGTCCAACCAAACAGCATTTATTACATATCCTTGTATTTCTAATTCCTGTAGGATTTAAGATGGCATGACATCCAATTCCTACGTTTTTTTTTCTATTCACGTGTTTCTAAATTCCTGCATTCTAAAGGAGCACAACCATACAAATGACACAGTTGAATAATTCATGTATTATATAATTCCAAAAATTCACCTGGATGTGCACACTTATTCCTATGTTTTATCTATTTCTGTAGTTTTAGATTCCTGTGTTCCAAAGAAACGTTCAAATTAACAGTGGATTATATCTACTTATTAAACCCATGGGTTAAGATTTCTGCAGCTCCTGTTGGAGGAGTGAAGCGTGGAAGCTAGCAACTGGAGGACCCAACTGGCTAAGCCCAAGCTCAATCAAGCCCACCATGAAACATAGTTATTCGTGTTTTTTATCGAATTTTTTAAAACTTTTAAGAAGTAGTTCGTGTTTGAGACTTGCTTGGTGCCCTACCCAACATTTTGGGCGTGCCCTTACAAAGCTCGCCTGTTCTAGCCTAAGTTTGATAAGCCCGAGCATGTGTATAAGACTATAAGCTCAAACTATATACCTTTTGCAGCACATGACTAGCGGTTAGCTCAAACCTGGCTAAAGTCTAACCGCAATCATGCATTATTTTTAGTTACTTTGTTGGCCGTAGTACTGCCACATTTGAAAATTTATAACTAATCCATATTTGGAACGGAGGAATTCCAAAGAAATCTGAAGGACTTCTACTACTTCCTAAAAAAAACATGTGAAATTCATGTGTTCCAAATGGGACCTAAACATATATATATATGCTGAAATTTTTTTGTAATATTAAAGCAAAATATTGAGCTATCATTTGCACTGTCCTCGTACAATCAGCTACTAGCCCGCACTTCCCCAAAATCATAGGTGTTGCATGTTCTGACATTAAATGCCCTCCCATGGCAGATTAAAACTAGAAACTTTACGCAACACGTAAACTAGATTATTATGTATGAATACTAGTATCGGTCTCAGCTCTAATACCAATGTAAGCAAAAATCTATATGGCCTACGACTAAGACCATAGCGGTAGTGAAAATAAAGTAAGCTTACTAATCACCATAGTGGATCGTCATCGATCATCGAGTTGTTGGCCTACGGAAGAAGTCGATCGTCTAACTGTTCACCTACGGAAGAAATCTGGATCAAGTCTTCCGCTCCTCTAAAAGTATGTGTGTGGATGGTGTTACGAGAATAACTTACATACCAATGAAGAGGGGACCGGACCCCTTTTTATAGAACACCGGAGCATTCCATCAATCCTCCAAGTCATTTAACATCTGTGGGATTTAAATCTTAACAAAGGAATAATCAACGATAAACCTTATCTTCAACAAACAAAATCTTGGTTGGTGCATAAAAAAAATACGTTAACATTTTTTCACTATACAACTTGAAAATTTCTACTAATTATTTAATTTTATATCCACATCAATATCAATATATCTCAAATTGACCACCTAATAATTTACCACACAAACCAATCGGTAAAATCCACATGTTTGGGCTTTGGACTCAAAAACACATTTATATCTGCAAAATTGCTTCAGGTCAACTAAATCGTGAAGTATTTAAATTGGTCTATTTGATAAAGTTTCCCACTTTCCCTTACCTTCTTTTGTGTGCATCCCCGCAGTATTTAGGTCTGCGAAGCAAACACCCACGGTGTTATCCATCCACCACGCAGCCTTCGCACGCCTCCTCCTCCTCTCGCCGTCTTCCTCTTCCTCCCCCTCTCCACCGCCCTCCGCGCAAAACCCCCGCGCCTAAAACCCTAGCCCTCAAATTCGCCCCAGCCCACGCTGAAGCAGACGCGCCCCCTGCTGCCCATGGCGTCCTCGGCGGCCGCCAACCTCTGGGTGCTGCTCGGCCTCGGCATCGCCGGCGTCCTCCTGGCGGCGCGGCGGCTGAGGCGCCCCGCGCGCCCCGACCACGGCGCCTTCATCGCCCGCATCGAGCTCTTCCCGCCTCCGCAGCCGCCGCCGCCCCAGGCGCCCCACCCCCTCACAGGCCTCTGCTTCGCCATCGCCGACGCGTAAGCTCTCGCCCGCCCTCCCTGGTTTTAAGTTCTAGCCCCGGATTGGATTGGTAGGGAGCGAGTCAGCATTGCGTGAGCGGTAATTCGATCGCTTGGATCATACTAGCATGGTTTCATTATGATGTTTAGGGAGGTGGAATTTTGTGTGGGTATCTGTGAGTTGGGGCGATTGAATTCCCTCGGCTTGGGGCGACAGGATTCATTCAGCATGGAACATTGGATGTTCGAATTATATTGGGCTTTTGTTTGTATCGTTGATTGTAACTAATGCCTCGCATGAGACAGCCTCATGCATGACTTGCCAAATGTTGATGGCTGACGCCAAAAAAGGGGGAAGTGCCTTGCAAATTTACATGAATGTTGTGATTTGATAGAACTTTTTTGGTGTTATTTATTTGCTGTTACTTAACAAACTACCATAGAACTAGACGGCATGCCAAATGGTTGTTTGCTAGAGCTTAACTTGGGCGTTGGGATCAAAGTTGAGGGAAGGTCACAGGCAATGTTTTGCTTAAAAATCTGTGTGCTGGTATGTGCAATCTACCCTAAGGTGACAGTTTTATATTACAAAGGCAGTATTTGAACATCAACAAAATGTTATAATTTTTATTATGGAAATATTTGAAAACAAAGAAAAGTTTTTGAACATCATCAATCATCACCTTAACCAAATTATAACTGCATTAAATTTTACTCAAATTCATTGGGTCAGCTTATGTTTCCATGAGTTGATCATCTCAAGCTGAATCTACTGAAAAGCTATAATTCTATTTCTGATATGTAGGGCTTGTAAAATTTTAGTACGAGGGTTAATTAAGGGATGTAGATGGCTCCCAAGAAAAAATATATGCTTGAATGACAAAATATGGATAGACATGTCCCATGTCATGCATGATTTTCTTGCCTAGAAGTTATAGGTCCAGCATGTGGTGGCCTATGGCATGTCTCCGAAAGCCTTTAAATTCAATTTGACGATGTTGTGCTGCATGGTAGTGTACTAGTGTTACAGTGAAACATTGTTGTGCAAATGTTCATGGTTTGATCTTTTTGGTGTGATATTGTTCTTATTTGGGATGAAAGTGGGACTGCTCGCGGACGGCCCGCATAGGCCCTCATGAGTCACAAAACTTTTCGCAGGCTAACGTTATGCAGGCCTATTGTGTTTGTGGGTTAGGTGGGTTGCCCACCAAACATGGACTTGCACGCACCGCACTCGATGCCAAGATTTGCAAAATGTGCTTGTGGAGCTCCTCCGATCGAGCTGCATTCACGCTATGCCTACAGGTGTTGCCAGCATTGCATGTGCGTCGGTGCCACCGCCCATCCTCGGTCTTTGCTGGCGCGTGGGGAATGGTGTGCTATCTAGGAAAACTTCGTCCTCGAGGGCCTTTTTGGAGTCGACAGGTACCCGCGTCACCTCCTTCAGCGCCGCATGGACGTAGTCCATCATTTTGACATTGCTACAGATGGCGTGGGTGTCTAGGAGCACGCCTTGATGTCGGGTTGGCCCACAAGGAACTAGAAGAACCAGTTGACCCCAACGGAGCTTGTGTCGCACCCCGCGAGGATGAAGATGATGCGGAAGTCTCATAGGAACTCGGTGCGGCTCTCGGTGAACTCCCGCACGTAGGGCGCGGCTACCACAATTTGTGCTCGCTGCTGATGCGAATGAATAGCTTGGCCTCTCAGACGAAGCGCTTGAACATGGCAGGTAAGCTCGTACACGTCGGCAGAGGACGCTGTCAACCAACCACAATGTTGTCGCCTGATATGTTGCCACAATGCTACCGCCGCATGAGTTGAAGGGGAATAGGACATGGATAGGGATTGGGATAAGACGGGCTGTTGCGGGCGGCCACTTACCATTTATTGCGGGGCAGATTTAGTGGGCTAGCGGACATCCCGCGTCCACTTACACCCCTAGTTCTTATTGCAATCATGATAATCTTAATACAATCCAAACAGTTGTGAACTCATGATACATATTTTATGACATTACAAAGATTTATTACTTTGTTCTGATAATATCATAGTTTTCATAACATGCTCTCATCTGGCTCAACTCAAAACTGACTTTTTTGCCTTTTTTTCATCCAGTTTAATGTGGGCTAAGTGCAGTTCCAATTGTATTACTAAAACTGTAATGGACTAGCTAGCTTTAGATCAAGTTGCCACTACTTCGTCTGAAGGAGTTCGATGGGTCTTTTTTGGGTGTCAAATCAACCACAACTAGCTGTATTTGTTATATAACTGTGGCAAGTGGCACTTGTAATACCTATATTTTATTTATCTACACCATTTAATTTGGGCACAACATTACTGATGGCATAGATATTTCTTTTTCTTTCGATAATTGTGGGAATATCTAGACTCTCGGAGCGAACGTGGTGGCTTCTCTTAATGTCCTTTTAAATTATAATTGATAAGGTCTATGGTTGGGTAGGGCGCTCGCCCTGATCTAACCGGCAAGGCTCTTCCCTGGCGAGATAGAGAGGCTCTGAGGCCTGATTTTAAAAGATGGAGACTAGAGACATTTGATTGTTCATTGCTTGCCTCCAACAACTACAATACGCCAGCAGCAGCAGCATCCTCGGGATGCAGCTGTTGTGAGAGGGATGCGACGACATCACTGGTACCCACCTATCAGCCGTTGCGCTCTGCATCGCCTACAGCATGATGTCGGTGGATGACGTGGCAAGGGTGACGGCGAAACGGCGGTAGCCTTTTTCTTCCTTGGTGGTGGCACCAATGGTGCAGTGAAGGGTAGCGCTACTTGATGAGGAGGCGTTAGTGACGGCTCTAGTTCTGGAGGTGGTGGAGATGGCAGCGGTGCGGCCATGGTGGCGACAACAAGCGCCGTCTCCTGCTGCTCCTCGACCTTGGCCAAGGTTTTAGCTGGCGGCGATGGCGACTTGCATTGTGGTGGCATCACAGAAGTCACTGCGACATGCTGTGCCTTCTCTTGCTCCATCTTCTTGCCATCAACTCCATAGTCTTCTTCAATGTGGCCTTCATGTTGTCGAGTAAGGCCTCCTGCTCTTCTCTGCTAGCCTTCAACTTGCCCAAGATAGATATTGCAGCACCGGAAGCCATGGTGAGAGCACTGATACCAAATGATATGGTCTGTGGTTGGGTACGGTCTGAGGGTAGGGTGCTCGCCCTCATCTAACTGCCGGCAGGTTTCTTCCCTGACGAGGTAGAGAGTCTCCGAGGCCTGATTTTAGAAGAGGATGGAGACTAGAGACTTGTTTGGTTGTTCATTGCTTGCCTCCAACGATTACAATAGGCCTCATATGGAGGTCTCTCCTGACAATTAGGGACAAGATCAAGCTAAATCATAACCTTCCTAACTAATAGATAAGATGCCAATTAACTAATCACTATCCGAGGAAACTAATTAATTATTTAGCGAAATATATATTCTTATTTAGGAAGGTAATCCCTTCCAAATCCCAAAGATACATTACATGGGTACTGTTTATGCGAGCAGTACCAACGACCATAACAATAATAGTTATTATATAAAAGATGCCAAACTGAGCTTAAAGACTTAAGGCATTCCTGGGAACTGTCATGGGCTATATCTTTTTTTTAGAGCTGGTGTAGGATATATCTGTTTCCCGGAGGAAATGCTATTCCCTGCAACCCTGCCAACACACTTTCGGTGCACATAATTTATCCAAATAGGTGATTGGTACTTCACAGCCATGTCTTATATGCATTATGAATAAAGTAATTAATATCCAATATATGCTCTTACCATTTTTTTAGTGCTAAAAAATTGTCTGATGGTGTCAACATGCATATTTGTATTGGTTTTCCTGTCGAACCGCGCTTCTATTCGTCAATTTACCCACTGCTGCCCAAAAAATGTTATTGTGCTTGAACTTTTCAATATCTAATGTCATGGTTTCTGGAACTGGGAAGTGGCAGACCAGTTCATATATTAGCTAATAAAGTCCTTTCTGCACGTTGCATTATTTTCCTTGAGCACAAGTATATGCTTGCTTTGATGATTTGCAGATTTAACATCAATGGTTATATAACAAGTTTCGGCAGCCTAGAATGGGCAAGGACACATGATGCAGCAACACAAACATCTCTAGTGGTTTCAACTCTTGTAGATGGTGGTGCTATTTGTGTTGGAAAAACTGTTATCGATGAGATGGCATATAGGTAAAGTCATTTTGCTTGCTTCCTGCATTTGGCTTCTGAAAACTGTATTAAGTTCACTGAACTCTTTTCTTTTGTTCCTTTTCGTTTTTGCCCCAATATCACAGAGATAATAGATGTTCTTTACATTTGCTAGGATCACTTTTCCATCTTTCATTTATCTAGTGTGTGTGCTGACTTAATGCACATTAATTGTTCAGTATCCATGGCGAGAATAAACATTTTGGTACGCCAACGAATCCTGCGGCTCAAGATCGAGTACCTGGAGGATGCTCAAGTGGATCGGCTGTCGCTGTTGCTGGTGGCATGGTAGATTTTGCGTTGGGTGAGCTATTTTTTTATTAATAGATGGGACGATTCATGCATGCAACATGCTGTCATTATTTAAGCAACATTAGAAGTTTATTAACATTATTGTGTACTGCTGCTTATTTCATCCTTCTAATATCAATAGCAGTGGGGACCAAAGTGCCCCCACCCCACCCCACCCCACCTAAAGTGTAGCATTTTACAGGCTTGATAAATACTAGCATATAGTTTCTTGTCTTTGCCTTAGTGCTCCTCTTTTTCAATTGAACTGAATTATGGTGCTTCTGGGACGCTCTATTGTTTCCTGTAATCTCCCCTGTATTTTGTTAAATAGTTTGAAATTCTGAATATAAGGAAAGGTCGTTATGATAGAACACTACAATGAAATTCCGAAATTCAATTCAAGTGTTCAAGTGAGGATTGGAAACCATTTATAACCTGATAAATGCAATGTTGTGTCTGCCATGGTTCAATTTTATGTCAAAATGACCTTAGACAGAGTTGGTAGCTTTCCACTGTTGTGATCTTAAAAAAAGCGGTGTGAGGAGGATAAGACTTATTCCTCCCTAGACAATGTAAAGGGAGGATTCGAACCCGGGCTGATTAGCACACCAACCATGCTACTAACCAGTCGACCTCAGGAGACTCATCTCCTCTCTTTTGATCTTATCAAGTGTAGTTCTATGAAATAGATGCTATCTATGTGAAACTGTCTTGTTTACTGTTGTTCACAGCATGTAACTTCTTACTGGCAATCAGGCAACATTGCTCATCAGTAACAATATTTATGGTTGTTTTCATGTGGTTAAATATGAATCCATGTCCGTCATAAAATTTGCTAACTCTCCTGATTAACAAAGTAGATGCTTTGTTAGTTTGTTCTTGTGTACCTGATGGATACAATACACCCAACCCTAGTTACATATTCACAATTCATACTGTGACCTTTGAGCAGACAAGAGATTTCTTTGTGCTATGGTTTGCAATTCAACATATTGTACGATAGATAGCAACAATAGTTACTACCAAATTTGAGTTGACTCTGAACATGACTAGAAATAATGTAATGAATATGAATATACCTTTTGGAAAATTACCTCAACATAAATATATTGATTTTGGTCTGCAAGGATATTCTAAGCATTATTTTTGTTTTGATCAGAGAAATTAGAAGTAACTAGTAAAAGCATAAGATCATTATCCTCAAAACTGGAATGCTCTGGCAACAGGGCATGTTACTTTCGCTTGTTAGTTGTAAATCTGAACTTCCTGGAATTATCTCACACTGTTGTTTATGCGGATTCCATTCTGGTGGTATTTTTTTTGGAATTTCAGAATGACCTGTGTATGTTCTATAAAAGTACCTTTTTCAAAATATATTTCTACTCAGTAGCAAATCCCAATCCAGAACTTCTAGTATGTGGGGGCTCAAACTTAGAATTATAAATTTATGTGGGGATAGTCCTTTAAAATTTCATGGACTTTTCAAATTATAATGAACATTGGACTGTTCTGCAAAAAGCTGTGGTCTGTTGTTTCTTGATCACACAGCTTTTGCATTAATATACCACTGTTCCTACTGAATCTTTATTAGGTGATGTTTGTTCTGTCTTACTGTCTATGCTTCTTCAAATGTTATTCCCATTTCTATGCTTTAAATAGACAAGTAATATACTGAAGATGTGATGTGCTAGGTATTGACTCCATTGGAGGAGTAAGGGTACCAGGTGGCTATTGTGGTGTCTTGGCGTTCCGGCCTTCGCATGGTGTTGTCCCCAACAGTGGTGTTATTCCTGTCGCGCCTAGCCTGGACACTATAGGTACCGCTAAAGAATATTGTTCTTCTAAATTGCATGAAACTTATATGTCTTGACTTCTAAACTCGTCATGTCCTGTTATTTTGTTTCTTCTATGACAGGCTGGTTTGCAAGGGATCCAACTGTATTGCGCCGTGCTGGTCATCTTCTTCTGAGGCTACCTTATGCTGATATTCGCCAACCCAGACATTTTTACATAGCAGATGATTGTTTTGAACTTTCAAAGCTACCTGCAAGAAGGTTAACTCAGGTGGTGACAAAATGTGTGGAAAAACTCTTTGGAAGTATGTATTTCCTCTTTAGTCTTTACACCATTTTTTTCTTTTAAAATTATCTTGATTTTTGCTGGCATCTAACTTCCTCACGCTAAACTTTTTTCCTCAGGACAAGTCTTGAGTCATGTTAATCTTGAAAATTATTTGGCTTCAAGAATACCAAGCCTGAGGAACTATTCAAATGGGCACAAGAATGGGGACTCAAAGTTTTCTTCATTGCTAGCACTTTATAGTGCCATGCAGTTACTTCACAAGTATGTTCCAGCCTCACACAATCATGCTATTGTTACTAAAGAAATAAGGAACTAATGGTTCAATGTGAAGTATCATTTTTTTTCCTTCTGTGGTTTCAAGCTGTCGCCTAGTTATTTGTGTAGAAGCAGATGTCGGTGTCTCATGTTCATGATGTACTGTTAGTTGAACTTTGTAGGGTTGACTGGTTGTAGATTTTTCCTCTATAGAGTCTAATTGAAAGTTCTGATGACGGATGATTGCAAAGGCTCTTTTTTCTTTTAAATAATCATTGCAAATTTTGGCAATTGGTCTTTGCCAACAAAGAATATCAGATGCTGATAATTATACAAAATAACTTATCTGACATTCTTTTTGTCTTACTTTATATTTTAGATGAACTTTATTGTTATATATTCATCACTTGACTGTCTTGATGATCAAACTATGAAGTTTCACCTTGCATATATTTGAATTTCTCTTTCAATTTGGCTTACTCTGACAATTCACTGTCATACAATGTAATAGTGTTCTGTTATTCAATCCAGGCATGAATTCAAAGATCAGCATATGGAGTGGATAAATTCGGTTAAGCCTGCTGTTGATGCTTGCATAGTCAGTAATTTGTCTGATGATGGTGATTCGACTATTGATAGCTGCCAAGATGTGAGAACGGAAGTGCGCTTGGCTTTGAATGCACTTCTTAAGGTATTATAACATTGAGTTCAGAATGAATCAATGAACTAGAATTTAGTGAGCTTATGACAGCAAGTGCCTACATTATCAGGACAAACTGGTTGATCTTATGGCTAATTGCTTATCACATTTATTTGGACATTACTGATAATTTTTCTGGATAAATTCATTGAAAAAAAAAACTTATTTTATGCCTCTGCATGGTGCCTTAAATGTGAGATGTCACGCTCAAAGCTTGGGAGTACCGGAAAGCACACCTAGTTTTCATAGCTTTTACAAATGCCATTTCCTTCATATTTCTGTATTATGTGCAACAAGTGAATCAAATCAAGAATCAACTGAATACTAGGACAAATTTACATGTCTAATATTTTTCTGCTGAAATGCAAGTACAGGATTACCTGCAAAGTTTTTACATACTCTTACAAGCTTGGTAAGTTGACTTGGCAAGTGATGATGCCTTGTTGTTTTGCCCTAAATTGGCTTACCTACAATTACCAGAAATCCTATGCGTTTGGATATTGATGCACGTGCTTGTCCCTACAAATGTGTTTCTTCTCGGACCAAATTTTATTCTCTGTACAGGGTTGAGTTTCTACGAAATGACGTGTTTTATCACTCTCACAAGTGTAGGATTTATCACTCTCACAAGTGTAGGATTTCCTACTCAAAGTGGCATGCATAGGAAAGTTAGTTGCTTCCAATTGAATGTTTCTTCAAAGATGCATCTGTATCTGCCACTGAAATATGATATTCTTTTAGTGGCCATTGTTTTTCCTTGCTGCATTATTACATTAGATTTGGAACCAATTCTTGAACTCTTTTTCTAAGCATTCAGCTAGCACAAGCCTAGGGCCCAGTTACATCTAAATCTGCTTCTGCTGGACATGAAGATAGCAGTTTATTTACTGTCAGCAGTGTACTGTCACCCCCCATAGTGCACAACATCCGAGAGAAAATTTCTCTTTGTGGAAAAGGAAGGCCTAACAAAAGTTTGCCTACTGGGTCCTTGTCATACGGGAATGGTTTTCCTATACTGCTTGTGTTTCTGTGATTCATATTCTTGTTTCACAATCTTACATGCCACTGAATGTGCTGTGACATCTAACTTATTTAGTGGTACCGTATCAAACCATCAATGCTATTTAGTGGTACCATACCAATGCTTTTTTATGACAATGTTGTGTTAATCTACAGGATGATGGAATTCTGGTCATTCCTACTGCTCTGGGATGCCCCCCAAAACTTAATGCTAGGGAACTATCGTCTGCAAGCTACAATGCTCAGACATTATGCCTTTCATCTTTATCTAGTATGTCAGGGTGTTGTCAGGTACAATCTTTTTCATAGATTGTCTGTCATTCCAAATTTATGTTACTAGCATAGAAACCTTGTTATTTCATTTCCTCTGATGACCTTCCCCTGAACCATTTTTTAAAGTTGCCACTTCGTGGATCCGTTTGGCATTTGGGTTAGGGGTGAGTCTTTCATGGAAGTCATTCCATGTTTAATCCTAAGTTCTAACTAGTAACAACTATTACTCGGAAGTCAGAACACAAACCCCACCCAATTAGCAAACAATATCATAGCTTATAGAGGGCAATCCTAAATACACACTTGAACCCTGTGGATCCGGATAACTCCTAGATTTATGATTAGTTGACGTTTGCATGACATGGGCATGCCAAAATAGGTGAGCTTCTAAAGCTCCTCGTACAAATTCAATCACCAGCACAGGGGAAACTTCAGTGTAAGTTGCAAAGTGAAATACTAGTTTTGACGAAGCTATTCCAAAATGTAGTGGCTTACTTCCATACTAACAATACGAATAAACAAGTAAATGACATATGAAATAATAGGGAAATGATATAGATGATCTATTGCCTGTGAATGACAATTAGCGGAATCTATGTATTGACTAATTGACCTTGCAGATGCCAACCGTGAAAGTTGATAATTGGTTGTTTTGATTTAAATCTTCAATTAATGAGAGGTGATATTTTACTTCTTCTCTTTGAATAGAAGCAAACTATCTCTTGAGTTAGATTTGGATCTGGGTGTGGGTATTTGTGGGTATCGGGGAAGTCGCTAAAGTCCTATCCATGCCCTTGAAATTTAGTGGCTACTACCATGCCCTACCCATCATTCATAAAGGGTGAAAATATGCTTACCATATCTTTAACTGTTGGGGAGGGTATGAATTTGGGTAACAGATGATGGGTTTCACTGATATCCCTAGCTTGAGCTTATATAGCACATGGACTTTCTTTTCCGGTAAGCCTTTACTGCATCTTTACTAATGCAACAATTTTGATGCCCTTTTCAGGTTACGGTTCCTCTGGGTACACATGATAAGTGTCCTATTTCAGTTTCCTTCGTTGCAAGACATGGTGGTGATCGGTTTTTGCTGGACACTACTCAAACCATATATGCTACCATCCAAGAGCAAGTTGAGATCCTAGCAAAATCTAATGTTTTAAGTAAACAGGCTATGAACGAAGAAGCTGCTGAAACTGCTAAAGAGAAAGTCAGTTCCTTTCTTATGTTGGTGATTAGAAGTGTAGCTTTTATTTTTCGAACTCCTGCTCAAACCTATCCATGACAACTACTTTTTTCACCTTGACATGCCAATGCGTCAGTAATTCACTATTTGAAGAAAAAGCTGATGGTAATTCACTAAGGAGATGCATGCCAATTTTGAAGTGTTACATTTAAGCATTTTGACAAAATGGAAACAGTGTTGGTTTCTGCATCTGGTGACTTGCCCTGTACATGCATCCAGATGTACAAGTCAATACTTCTGTGTGATACTCACTGATCCATCCTCCTCGTGAACTTCTAAAAAAACAATCCTTGTTGTCTATTGAACCTGTTTCTCATGACCCAGAACTATGATCACAAGTGAGTGTTTTGAATTCCACTGTGTTAACAACAATGCCGCCCTTGGGGGATTACAAGAGTTAAGTTTTTTTTTTTCATTTTTCTGTTCTTACTGGGCTTTCTTTCTGTCGCATGCTTCTTGACAGGGTAACATTGCATTTAAGGAGAAACAGTGGCAAAAGGCAATAAACTTTTATACTGAAGCAATCAAATTAAACGGCAAAGTGGCCACATACTACAGTAACCGAGCTGCTGCTTTTCTAGAACTAGCTAGGTATGATCTTTCCCTCTGGCATCTTTTTTCTTTAATTTATCTTTGATGATCTGGCATGTATGACTGTTTGCTTGGCATTTCGGTTACTTCATGGTTCGCCTTTTTGGATCTTTCAGTTACCGTCAAGCTGAGGCAGATTGCACTAGTGCCATCGATATTGATCCAAAGGTTAGGATTGCTGTCTTGTTTGAACTTTGAATTATGATATGCTATGTACTTTATTTAGTAAGTTTAGACAATGAGAGAAAAATGGAAGTTTACTAGACTTCTCTTTCAGTTTTCTAAGGTGGATGTTTTTATATCTTGTTGAGGCTCTCTGATAATGTGTGATTCTTTTGCACAAATGTTTCAGTTGACGTGTGCCATACATTCTCATGCTAATCTTTTATACTTTCTAGAGTGTGAAAGCTTATCTACGGAGAGGAACGGCAAGGGAGATGCTTGGTTACTATAAGGAGGCTGTTGATGGTATGTCTTCCTTTTCTCTGTGTACCTGATAACTTGATATTAAGGTATTCATGTCTGTTGATTGATATTCAATGAACTGGATGACTCATGATTATTAACAGCTCATTCCTTTATTGGTTCCACTATTAAGTGCTAGATCTGATTGTGTAGTCCTTCACTACATTTTGCAGATTTCAGTTACGCGCTTGTTCTAGAACCCATGAACAAGACGGCAGGTGTTGCCATTAATAGGATAAAGAAGTTATTTCCGTAAATACCAGACCGTTGGAATTATTTCTGCATGAAGATGTGGCTTCAGACTGCGTGCACACACAAGTTCTGCGTGTCTGTGGGGTGGAATAGATGTACCTGGGTGCCACCGATGGATGATGCTGCACATGCTCAATGCGCCTCACAAGGTACTAAATTATCGTTGCTGGTGGAAACGGAGCTGTTGTATGTGGAGTCAATCTACTCCTTCCCCCAGTTTTGGAAAAGCAAAATAAAACACAGGTCTTGGGAGTTGGTCATAGTAAACAATGTGACAAATGTGTTTTACTGGTGTCCTATCCTTGATCCCCCACCATGTATATTGTCGGTTTCGACAATTATTTGTTGAAACACCGTGATTTTGCCAATAAAACCTTTTGCCATGCGCACCTAGTCACATGTACGCTGTATCCATATCTTTGCTACTCTGAAGTGCAGCTTCCAGGACACTTCCTGAAACGGCCTGCCTCTGGCGAGATCGCTGGTGGAGGCCTGTTAGGCCGCCATGTGCTGACGTCAGGGTTCCAAAAATCGTCGAAAATCACAAGATTTTTGCCCTTATCGATGTGGTACAATATCTAAAACCGGTCGATAAATCGGTCCAATTAAAATTTTTGTAATAAATTTGAGGAAATTTATACGATGTAAACCAGTGAAAAATAGGTGAAAATCATCGATTTCCAATGAAAATCACTGAAAAATCGCTCGTCGGAAAATTTGATTGTTTGGTCGATTTTCAATTTTTTTTACCACCGAGTTCAAAGTGTCCAGTATTCATACAGTTTTTAACGATTTTCGAAAATTATTAGTACTGAGCTAGTAGCGATTTTTGAATTGAGATCGATGACGCCTAGTTGCTTAGCCGGCTAAACTATATATAAGCCGGACCTTTCAACCTTTTCTCTCTCGGCTTTGGTTGTTTACATGTTCCCATCACTGAAATTTCCTGTATTAGAAGACGTCTGCATCGGTGATGTGTGCCTAATCTAGTGTGTATTCCTCAACACGGGACCGTCCTGTGCATGGACGTGCAAGTGGACCTGAGGCTAATTCCGGTTCTTATGAATGGGCGATCCGTTGATATCGGAGTTAGGCTTTGGTTGTTGGGTCAGTTTTGGATCAAGTACAGGTGCACTAGTTTTAAGCCCAGGCCATTGCCTTGTTTGTTCTAGTATATATACTAACCTGTAGAAAGCTAAGAAAAAGAGTCCTGTTCCAGAGAAGTCGCAGCGCATGAATCCTGTCTGTTCCGTGCTAATCCAGCCATTCAGGTGCCACGGTTGATTCTGTTAAGAAACCCTAATAGCCTATTAGAAGGTCCATGTGGTCTCTTAGCCAAAACCCTAGAGGAGCGCTATAAAAGGAGGAAGGGGGTCCCCCTATGTACAGAATTCATTAGCAATAAAGAATTCCCGCTGTTGCTCTCCCTAAACACGTGTCTCTCTCTCTCTCTTTCTGTTCTCCAATTCAGATCTGTTCGGGAACCCCGGACTATTCGATAGCGAGGTTCCTTAACACGTTATCAGCACGAAGCTCTACGGAGATCAGAATTGAAAAGGTGAGAAAAGGTGGGATTAGCGTTTGAATCTAATCGTTCTTTTTCTATGCATGCATCTATCCTACGTGGCACGGCTACATGAAAACGCCGAAGTGTCTCGGCGGCCGCGATACATGAATTCACCGTTCATACGAAAAGAAAAAAAACAGCTGGCGCTCGGCGCCACGCTTCGACCTTCGCGCTCGCGACCGTCGTTGCCTCGACCTCGGCGCTCGGCTCGCGCCAGCTGCGCCCACATCGTCGCACTCGCCACGGCATGAAGCCACCGGCGCGCATGGCCCGGCCGCCGCAGCCGCCCGCTGAACGCGGCGCCGGGTGTTCTTGACCACGGCCTCGAAAGCGGCCGGCTGCCGCCTCGAGCGCCGCCGCGGCCGCCGCTTCGCGCCGCCGCCATCAAGCACGACCGCCTGCCGCGCGCGAAGCGCCACCGGCGCAAGCGAAGCCGCGACGGCGCCGCATCGATCGCGCCCGCTTCGGCTCGCGGCCGCGACCGCGCCTCGGCCGCGCACCGCTTCGCCCGACCGCCCGCCGCGTTTTGGCGGCTGCGGCTCGCGCCACCTTAGTCGCCCGCCGCCGCCGCCGCTGGCTTTCCCGGCGATCGCCGCGCCGGCGCCGTCCGCGCCGGGCCGCGACCTCCGCGCGTCGTCGACCGGCTGCGTCGCGCGCGCACTGGCCGGTCTCCGCTGAGCCGCCGACCTCGGCCACGTCTTCGCCGCCTCGCCCGCCGCTCGGCCGGCTCGGCGCCGCCACCACCGGCGGGAAGCCGTGCCCGCCGACCTCGCACGGCGCATGCAAAGAAGAACCGGCGGTGCGCGCAAGAAAGAGAAGTCGGCGCGTGAGAAAGAAAAGGGGAGGAAAGAACCGGTGCGCACTGGAAGAAGAAACAAAGAAAAAAAACGGGGGGAAGTGGCGGCGGCTAGGGGAAACCCTAGCCGCACGCCGTGGTGGGCCGGGTCGGGCCAAGCAGGCCACGCAGGCCTAGCAGCGCAGGCCGGTTCGGCCAGAAGAAAAGGAAAAAGAAAAGGAAAAGAAAAGAAGAAAAAGAAAAGAAAAGAAAAAAGAGAAAAATTGCGAAAAAATTGCAGAAAATTTTGAAAAATTGCCAGAAAATCAAGAAGATTTATTTGGCTCTGTTTTTAATTTTTCTTGCTCTATTTCTCTGTTTTATGAATTTTCTTTATGAATTTTGAACTCTTTGCTTTATTTTATATATTGCAATGCATATGAATTTATTTTTCTGCACTTTATGCTTTTTGCAACCATTTTCTATCAGATTACACGCAGTAATCTAAATCAGAATTTTGAAATCATGCAGATGTCTGGCATTGTGAATCGTGAGTTTGAAAAACTGGCCCCGCACGGTCAGAACTACCTCACTTGGGCATCGGACGTAAAGATTGTTCTTGGGGCAAGAAGCTCCGTTCGTGATTGGTCTAGGGTCCTCGCAGGGCGCAAAACCTACTCACGAGCGCGACGATCAAGCTCTGCATTTTCTCGAGCACCACCTCTCACCACTCTAAAGAATGAATATATGGTGAGGAGAGTGCACTTGAGCTTTGGACCGCACTTGAGCGGTTGAAAGCTCAAGTACACCATCTTGCCCAAGCACAGCAAGATTGGGCGCTTGAGGTTTGCGAGACTTGAGCGATGGCGAGTACAATTACGCCTTGCACGTAATTTGTACCAATCTCTCTATGTGGCAAGAAGATCACCGATGAAGAGAAGATTGAGAAAACTCTCTCTACCTTCCACCCTAATGCTATCCAGTGCACGCAGCTATCGTCGGGGCGCATACAAGGAGTATAGCGAATCGATTGATGTAATGCAAGTTGCGGAATCGCAAGACGATGTTCTACGCAAGAACTATGTCTCGCAGCCACACCGACGAGGCAACGCATCAAGTCAATGCCAACACTACAAGGTGAGAAAGCCCACTCATAGAAAGAAGGGCAAGCGTGGTGGAAAAGAGAGACCCGTGCCAAAGGAAAGTCCAAAGCCCCGTGAAGAGGATAACAAAGAAAAGACGCACGCCAAGCCGTATGGACAGCAGAACCAGACGTGCTTCAAGTGTGGCACTTGGGGACATTGGTCGAAGATATGTCGAGAATCCAAAGAAGCGATCAACGCATATCAGGCTAAGAAGAAGGCAAAGGAAAACACCCCCGCAGAGGCGCACTTCGCCAACATCGGTGAAGATGATGTTATGGATGTAGACACCCCACTTGCCTCATCCTCACAGAATAGCCTGGACATCGATGCTGCAGCCATTATTATGGCAAATGAAGAGAAAACTTCTGCAGATGATATAGAAGCAGAAATTAATGCATATTTTACAGATTCTGTTTAATGCATTTCTTTTAGATTATGATTGTTAGCATTTTTTTTTCTTTGAATAAAGGATTGTAAGCTCTAGAAGAGCATACTTCTTTCATGAATAAATACGCAATTTATTCTTTATTCCAAAGATTCTTCAATTTTGCAAGTAATATTTGGATTGTTTTGCCTCTATCGATTAGAATTATATTTCTTTTATCTAGAAATCGTGTAGCGCCCAAATGGAAGAGATATGCATTGTTGATGATGGCACAACAAATACCATCTTAAGAGAGTCTAAGTATTTCCATCGATCACGAAGAACTGGAAAGATTACTACGATCGCAGAAGCGACTCATATGTAATCGGCTCGGAAGAGCCACTATTATATTGCCTATGGGTACAACTTTGGTAATTGAAGAAGCCCTTTTGTACCTCGAATCAACGCGCACTCTCTTAAGCTTTAAAGACATCCGCGCCAATGGTTTTCACGTAGAAACCAATGAAGAAAATGGCAAAGAATACTTGTGCATTGTGAAGCACGCGGTATGTGGAAAAATGGTATTAGAAAAATGTCCCTCATATGAATCTGGGTTGTACTACACGAATATTCATGCACCCGAAGTGTATACTTCCTTGAAGACTGTTTTTAGAAGCTCTGAGTTATTTTCTTTATGGCATGGTAGATTAGGTCATCCCGGTCTTAGAATGATGAGAAATATAGTGAACAACTCACAAGGTCATGGCATTAATGTTAAAAATTTCCGAATCATGAAGATTTTGTGTGCCTGCATGTGCCACCGGAAATTAATAACTAGACCCTCTGTCATGAAAGTGCAAAGTGAAATCCTGCATTCTGGAACGCATCCGGGGATATTTGCGGTCCGATTCAGCCCTGTCGGGCCGTTTCGATACTTTATGGTGCTCATCGATGCTTCCTCGAAATGGTCGCATGTATGCTTGTTGTCAACAAGAAACCATGCTTTTGCAAAGTCGATCTCGCAGATCATAAGAATTAAGAATGCTTTCCCGATCATCGCGTGAAGTCCATTAGAATGGACAATGCCGAGAATTTACTTCAAAGGCATTTGATGATTATTGCACAAAGAACAGGATAGCAGTTGAGCACTCCGTCACCGCACGTCCATACGCAGAATGGACTAGCGTAAGCACTAATAAAGAGGATTAAGTTTATTGCCGACCGCTTTTGCGAGTTGTAACTTGCCCAACACTTGTTGGGGACACGCAGCTTGCACGCAGCAGCTCTTATCAATTTCGACCGTCGGCCTACAACATCCATTCTCCTATGCAACTTGTGCACGGATCATCCCAAGATCTCCCATCTTAGAAAATTTGGGTGTATGGTATATGTACCTATACCACCCCTCACGGATCGCAATGGGCCCTCTCCGCAAGTCCGGGATATCGTTGGTTATGAGAGTGCATCCATAATCGGTATTTGGAACCCATATTTGGAGACTTGCATCTGACCGATTCGATTGCATCTTTGACGAGGATCGTTTCCGTCATTAGGGAGAAATCAACCTTTGTATGAAAAATGCCGGAAATCATATGGCATTCCACCGATCCCCGCACATGACCCCAAGACTAATGAAGCAAATCAAGAAGTCCGAAGATAATTGATTTGCGAATTTAGCGAATGAACTGCTGATCATTTTGTGATCTCAAGGCGTGGTTAAGTCGCATGTACCCGCAAGAAATGCACCGAGAGGGTGGAAATACCAAAGAAAATAGAAGGTATCCTCAACCCGCTCAGAGGCCTCAAAGAAAAAGCGAGCAATCGGCTCCTCAAACCCAAAGTACCGGAGACGTCTGGAAAATCGGGCGAGAGGACTTACCACAACTAATCACGAAAATGCCCCAAGGAAAGAAGGGAGCAGTTGAGACTGCACCGAAAGAAGCCAATAGAAAAGGCAATTCCGACTTGAATCTTCCACTGCAGAAGCCGAAAAAATGTGTGTGCACACATAGGCGATGAAAGCTAAAGGAACTTGCTCTGCGATAGGGAAAAGCAAATAAGAGCAAGTAGAAGTGCATGAAGCACCCTATGAAGAAATGGCCATAAACTTTGTAGTAACAGGAGAATCCTGAATAGAGCAACGACCAACGTTGATGCATACTTTGCAAAGAAGATTGCCTCGATCATTGATCATGATCCCGAGCCGCATCTCTCAGAGTGCAAGAAAAGGCTAGATTGGGAAGAATGGAAAAGGCAATCATCTGCAGAGTTAGTCTCTCCGAACAAGAGAGAGGTGTTTGGGCCAGATGCCGCACACCTCCCCATATAAACCCCGTAGGTCACAAATGGGTCTTTGTTCGGAAGAGGAATGAAAACAACGGTTGTAAGGTACAAAGCAAGGCTTGTAGCTCAAGGTTTCACTCAACGTCCCGGAGTTGATTATGAAGAAACCTATTCTCCGGTCATGGGAGGAATTACCTTTAGATATTTGATCTCAATGGCGATCAACTTGAAGTTGAGAATGAAGCTAATGGATGTTGTCACAAAGATATTTGTATGGAAACTTGGATTCGAGATATACATGAAAGTACCTAAGGAATTCCTATCCCAACCAAGATGGAGCAAATAGAAACACATGCATGATGTGAAATTGGAGAAATCACCGTATGGATCAAGCGATCGGAAGAATGTGGTACAATCGCTGAGTGACTTTCTCTGCAAGAAAGGCTACACAAATAGCGAAGATTGTCCATGTGTGTTTATACAATGATCCCGAATGGATTCTCAGATAATCTCCGTCTATGTAGATGACTTGAACATCATTGGGACGGATGAAGAAATAGAAGAGGCATGCTCATACTTGAAGTCGAGTTTGAAATGAAAGATTTGGGTAAAACCAAGTTTTGTTTAGGCTTGCACTTGAACATGTCCAAGGAGGAATCTTGGTACATCAATCAACCTACACGCAAAAGTGTTGGAAAGGTTTGGTTTTGAAAAGGCATATCTGCAAAGACTCCAATGGTCAAGGTCACTCCAGCGCACCTAGACCCATACGCACCTAGAGAAGAGGAGGAAGTCCCGGGAGCAGAATTCCCATATTTGAGTGCAATTGGGCGCTCATGTACCTTACGAATAGCACTAGACCGGACATTGCGTTCATTGTGAATTTGCTAGCTCGATGCAGTCTGCGAACCCACCAAAAGGCATTGGAAAGGGATCAAGGACATCTTTCGCTACCTCCAGGAAGCAAAGACCTCGATGCATTCTTTAGAAGAAATAATGAATTGAATTTGGTTGGCTATGCCGATGCCGGGTATTTATCGACCAGATCTTGGCAAGTCCCAAACCGCTATGTTTTCCTTGTGGAGGAACAACAATTTCTGGAAGTCGTCTAAGCGCACTCTTGTCTCAACATCGACAAACCACTCGAAATCATCGCTTTGTATGAAGCATCTCGTGAATGTGCATGGCTCGGAAGAATGGTTCACCACATCCGTAAGTCATGTGGTTTGAACATTGAGCAAACTCCTACAATTATTTATGAAGATAATGCGACTTGTGTTGCCCAAGCACGGATGGGTTATGTGAAGAGCAATCTCACGAAGCATATCAACCCCAAGTTCTTCTATGCTCACGAATTGCATAAGATGAACGAGATCAAGATATTGCATACTAAGTCATGTGAAAATCTTGCAGATTTATTCACTAAATCACTCCCAAATCTACCTTTGAAAGGTGCGTGAAAGGAATTGGGATGATGAGACTTAGAAGTGCAGATTTCGGGGAGATATGTCATATACTCCGCATGAATCCCGAACATGAATTATGAATACCCAACATAAAATCTCAAGATTAGCAATTGAAGTTGGGAGAATTGTACTCTTTTTCTTAGCAAGTTTTTCATGAAGTTTTCTTGCGTAAGGTTTTAACGAGGCAATTAGTGCAACATAGCAAGCGTATGCTATGTACTCTTTCTCCAAGTATTTTTCCCACCTGGTTTTTCTCGAGTTTTGAGGCATATGCATCTCGCAAAAAGGGCCCAAGGGAGTGTTAAGAAACCCTAATAGCCCATTGGAAGGCCCATGTGGTCCTTAGCCAAAACCCTGAGAGCGCTTATAAAAGGAGGAAAGGGTCCCCTATGTATGTAATTCATTAGCAATAAAAAATTCCCGCTGTTGCTCTCCCTAAACACGTGTCTCTCTCTCTCTTTCTGTTCTCCAATTCAGATCTGTTCGAGAACCCCAGACTATTCGATAACGAGGTTCCTTAACAGATTCGTGCGTTTTGGATGTCTCGTTCCAATATGCTCTCCTGGCTTAGGTGGATTCGCAAACGAATCAGACCAGCGCATATTAATATCTGGAGGTGACAATAAATGCGGTGAATGAGAAGAGCTGTGCTGGGTTTGACCAGTACGGGGAGACACGGGCAAGGTAAAAAACACGGCGAGTGCCGGCACTTGTGATGAGGACTTGCAGGGACCGGCCGACCGGGGCGGAGCGCGTTTCCTTATCATTTGAGGTGAAAAAGGGCATCTCCATTCTCCAACCGCACGGAGGAGCTCTCCTTTGACTTGGCTTCCACTACCGGTTGCGCAGCGGTACATGTTCTAAAACCACTCACTACTGAGCTGAATCGGAGGATTTTCCGGGGGTGTATGGACGAGGGGATTTCCCTGTCATCCGCTTGTGGATTTGGATCCGTGCTATCGGTTTTTATGTCAGGAGTTCTAGAATGAAATTATTTCTTGAAAAAGAATGAGGAAAAAAAAACCTCTGTGACTGATCGTATGTTAGAGCGGGTAAAACATCACCGCAGTGAACGGACAAGATCACGCGAAATGCACCGGGTGGATTTAGAGGAGGGACTCACTAATGGCCTTGAGCCCATGGGACCCCAGCCCATGAGATGAGAGGCCTCCCATCTAGGCTGTGCGTTGGTTAGGTACGGTTCTTTTCAACGTTAGCTTTATCTGATCCGGGACCATGCATGCACAGAACTGCGTCGTGACCACAGTTCAGAGCGAGAGGGAGCTAGCTGTACGCGAGAATGAATAGGGCGTGACCCACCTACTACTCCTCGCGCCGCCCGGACGGAACGAACGATTCGTCTCTCTCTCTCTCTCGTTCCCTCGTTCTTGATGAATGAATTCCTCAAGCTAGCCACCGGCAGTTTCCAGGGTAGTACTGCCGAGGAACCGAACTGCCCCGTGCGGTCCGAGGTGAAGCCCTCCCCTAATAACTGTGCACAGGACAAGTGAGCCGTGTGTGCGCGCATCAAGTGTGCCTTATTATGGTGCCTTTTGACTACCACGTCCCGATACTTTTCAAGACCCACGCACTATTTTTTTAAAAAAAATTAGCACTATACAAACATAATTATAAAAATAGTCCTCCCTTTCAGTATAGAAGTGTTTGTAAGTGATACATGTTATCTATCGTACTTATGTATCATGATAAGACCGTGGAGCTATGGCCAGCAAGATGCCGAGTATCACAGTCAGGACGGCATCTCAAGCGCAGCAGCAGGACCTACCGAAGCGCTGAGCACACGGTAAGAGACTTCTTTGTACGTACGTGTAGCCTTGTGGGCTAGCTAGCTCCCGTTTACTCGTACGCGCGCGAGCGGCCGGAGTTGCAGATCAGAGGACCATCTTTGCGACAAACCTCGCATTTCTTTCTGCAGAAACCCTTTCTGCTGCTAGATCTAACAGACTTGTGTTTTGGGCATTTATCTTTGCCAGTGCCGGCATGTGGTGCTTGTTTACTTCCTTTCATTTCTCTGTGGGCCACGAATCAAATGCGTGGCTGCAACTTCTTTTTGGAGATGAGTTGTAACGGTGGGGCTCGCTGCATTCGGTACGACATGTTGGCGGTCTGTTTAGAACGGGGAAATTTCACTAAAATTACGTGGGTAGCTGTATTACTTCTATGGGGTTCTGAGGAACGTATTGTGTTCCAAACGTGGCCTGGATAGTTCTGTGGATAGTTCTGTAATAGCTCAGTTATAGGTTCAGAATTTGACATTTTCTTATATAGTACAAGTGCGGTAAGAGACTAAGAGTAGACTCAGAACATAAGATTAGATTGGTTAACTAAGTATATTAATGTATTTTCAGACAATAGTAAGCATACCAATCGACAGGACTGGTTACCTCGACGTGATCGGTAAGTAGATAGTCTCTTCGAAGTCTGGAGGTCTGATGCTATATACTAAGGGCCTGCTATACACTAAGGCCTGTTTGGAGGAGTTGTAATTTTTCTAAAGAGCTGTTTTTAGTATTCTAAATTGAAAATCAACTTTAACTTTTTATTAAAAAAAATTATTTAATAAATAGCTAATTTTTCTTAGCAATAAGCTGTAAAAATAGGTTTAGCCTAACTTTCAACTTTTGGCTTTTGTTAGTTATATATGGCTTTTGTCTTATATAAAAAGCCGTTTAAAAGCTAAGCTGTTTGGAGAGTTTATTGGCTTTTCAGAAGTTAAAGATGGCTTTAAACCCTCCCAAACAGGGGCTAAACTGGTCGCCTGCTTGCCAAGCATAAGAAAGAAAGAAACCTACTTGTGCGATACGTCACAGTTAAATGAATTAGAGTTGCCTGCTAGTACTTCCTACTCTCTCCTACCCAGGGTTCAAAATCTCACCAAAATTTAAAAAATCTCTCAGCTGGAGATTTTTTTTTTGAAATTTTCTAAAAAATCATATCGCATACAATTTTTTATTGGAACTATCTGTGATATATTATCACAAACGATTCCAATAAAAACCCGTCTGTGGTAGGCCTCGGGAGCCCATTTCACATGTGGTCGGAAAGGACCGAAATTTCAGTTTTCCCGCCCTAAAAAAATTAGATTCTAAATTTGCGTTTTAAATTTTGACCGGATTTTAGCCGAAATTCTGAGATTTCGCTGAAATTTAGGATTTCGGCCCCCTCTGACATGGAATTCGAAAACGAAATTTCAAACCTTACTCCTACCAGTCTCTTCATACTATTGTATCATCCTTTTTCTTGTTCTCAATTTTTTTTCAAGAAAAATTTAATGTGCTTAATAACTCGGATTGGAATCAAACTGATTCGATATTTGGAACTGATCAGTAAACCGGTCCAATTAAAATTTAAATTAAAAAAAATAGAAAAAAGTATCCAAATATTTCTCTAAAATTAGAATTAATAGATTTTTTATATCTAGGATGTTTTTTTTTTGAAAAATCGAATTTGCGAGACATTTTCAATCAAATTTGAATATACATAATAAAAAAAGAAAAAAAAAACAGGGCAAAACAATCAGCAATTCCTAATTTGATTGAGCTGACAAACTGTGTTATAAATTTTTGAAGCTTTTTGTGTGATGTACTAAGAAAATTCTCGTGATGCTGTAAAATTTTCATATGATGATCAGACGTGTGGATTTTTGTAAAATTCTGACAATGCTACTGTCTTTGTATATGCTCTTCTATTTATGATTTCTAGTGGCACTAAATGAAGTCTAACATTTCTGGAAATTTTACTACATGATGCTTGGGCACTTTTTATGATACCATTAAAATTTTAGAGCATGATCAAGCTTTTAATTTTTTATAAAAAATCTGATAGTGTCTTCATTCCTTTTCATTAATTATTGTTTTTTATTTTTTAGAAGCACTAAATGAATTAAAATTTTGTTAAAATTTCTCTGAGGTGTTTTATAGATTAATTGAGATTTATTCATATTTTATGCATTTTTTCTAATTTTTCTTGAGTGTGCCGATTTTCAATGTAAACCGGTCGAAAATCAGACAAAACCAGTCGAAAATCGAAGAAAACATGTGAAAAATCGAAATCAAAAGCCAGTCCTTGATTGTGACGATCTAGGTCAAAAATTGAACAAAACCAGTCGAAAAGCGGTCAAATCTATCGGTTTTTTTGCCGCTTTTTGACCGCCGAATGAAAAAAAAATTGACTTCACGAACTATTCGATTTCTACCTGTTTTCGTCGAAAACCGGTGCCGACAGGAGCTGAAATTGTTAACCCTGGTGGGGAGTTTATTGTGAGATGAACCTCTCACATCCTCCACAGTTTCGATTCCCTCTATTCAAGATTTCAAGTAGGGAGGTAGCTAGCTAGCTGCCTAGCTGCTGGATAGCTACTTCCTGGCAATCCAATTCGGCTTAGCTCACCTTTGCAGTATGTATGTTCACACACCCGAATCATTCGCTTGGTAGAGCTATTAAGCACGCATGCTCGCACGGCCACGCGACACGCGTCCGGGGCCGACAAAACCAACTCTGATTAATTTAGTCCGTACTGCATAGTTTGCTTTCAATGTGCCTTTATTAATAATTCTCCTTTTGTTTGCCTCACTTCACTCTCTCTAGCTTGATCAAGGATCTTCTTATCCATGCATGCTTGCGAATTGCGACCTGAGAAAGCTTGCTTTTTCAACGTCGACTCACGACCATATGTACCCTAAAACCTAAGCTCTACAAGGACTCCTGCTAGCTGGATCTACATCAAGAAACGTTGATAATCTCACGATTCTGTAGACGATATTCTTTTCCCCCGCACTGATCCGATGACTCACGTCACGCTACCGGCTCTAAAAGGTCTACGCTGATAGCGGCTATCAATTTGCCCCCAAACAATTATTTCTAGCTCCAGTCCTGGCGCTATAGCTGCATTACATGTGTACCCCTCCCCCATTAGCAAGTATCAAGAGTACGTACGACGCTAGCTCCCTCCTCCTTGTGGCGCCGTTGGGCCTATGCCCTTGCAATGCCATTGCCAATGCGACGCATGCACACACGACACACCCATCTTAATTTCTTTTGGTTCAGGGGGACATGGAACCGGTCCGCCCGCGTCGTCCGATCGCCCCTACGCCCCGGCACGGCCGGTGAGAGCTGCCTGCCGGGCACATGCAACTGTCCACCTCCCCTCCCGCTGTGGCGCGCGTACGTCCGCCTGGATCGCGGTCGTCACAGGTCACCAGCCTCGCCTCGCAACAACCCGTCAACCGCGACAGCTCACGGTCACGTACACCTTGGCGAAGGCTACGCTAAGCTATATTATTGTAGGCCGGCCTCAGATTCGGCTAGCTACCACCTCTGCATGTGTAGTGTGGATCGCGAGATCGACGGGAGCCTTGCAGCGAGCTAGCGAGCGAGGCCCACATGATTGAGCGAGAGAGAGGGGATACTATTCTACGGTCTGGTGGGGGCAGGGGCGCCGTAGCTACTTCCTACGTACGTTTTGCAACCCAACTCTTTTATAACCGTATCGTCTTTTTCAAATCTAGTACTATATGTAATTACAAAAATAACATATTCTCACTGTAGAAGCACCGGTGTCATCTATCACGCTCGTGTACCGTGGTGCAGGTGCTATCGAGCTAGGGCAGGGCACCAGTGGTGGACCTAGGATCAAATTTTAGAAGGTGCTCACCGAAGACGACACGACAACGCCAGCAAGAGAGGCGGCGGAGCTCATGCACGGTGAGGCCAGGGGTGGCTCGGCCAGTGCGGCGCCGTGAGCAACGCTGCGTGGTGCAGGCGAGCGTAGTGCCGAGGCAGCAGCAGGCTGAGACGGCATTTGCCAAGCGGCGCCTCACCTCGGCCACCAGCCGCGCTCAGGGCTCCTCGGCAGATCGCCGCACTCGTTGGCTCGGGGCTCCTCGGTTGGTCGCCCCCCCCTGGACGTGCTCAGGACTCTGCCTCCTCCTCCTCCTCGGCTCGCCGGTCAAGCCTCGAGCGTTCGCCCCTCGGGTCCTGTTCGGGCCTCCTCGGCCGGGCGCTGCTCTCGCCTCCTCCTCACCGCTCGGACCTCCTCCTCCTCCTTAGGCGGTCGCCGGTCGCTCCTCAAGCATTCGCCCCTCAAGGCTCGTGCCTCCTCAGCCGGCCGTCGCTCTCGCCTCCTCCTCGCCGCTCAAGCCTCCTCCGTCCATTCGGCCACCACTCTCTCCTCCTTGCTGTTCTCTGAGTTGGGGGTGCCAGTGGTGGTACCTATGGGCCGGCCTGTGGTAGGGGGTGCGGCAGCCCCAACTGACCCCCTGGGTCCGCCCCTTCAAGGTATCCTACGTGCTCAGGTGTTGAGCTGTCACCCTATCGAACTTCTCTAAACAATAGTAGCTCCTACTGCGCCCGTGGTGCTCGTCACCACTCTAACCGTGGCTCCTCCCAGCATTTCTACGATGGTGGAAATGGTTATTTTTATAAATAGGCATGAAGACTAGATTTGGAAAAGAAGAGGAAGGTGTGAGGCGCCGCTCGCGCGGCCAGCACCATGCATGGGGAGTAGGCGTACGTACGTGCGCAAGCGCGCGTGCCGGGCCCGGCCGCGGAGCTCCCGCGCGTGATCCGTGCCGCGCGGTCGTTTTGCGTTGGGGGCTCGTGAACGCGGCTGTTGCCGTGCCCATGCGTTCCCCCGCCCGCGCGCGCGTGCTCGTGCTCGGCGGTTCGTCCGGCCTCCCAACCAAGACACTGTATGTTACGACTTCCAAGTTGTACTAGTGCTGTGTAATATTATCTGGAGTCACCATTAACAACATGTTTTGTTTCGTCGAAAAAAACATGTATTGTACTTTAGAACAGTCATATAGCACGCCTTTTGTTCTTCGTGTCTAGATAAATTCTGTGGAGACGCTTATGCATGATAAACAAGCCGTACTACTTGTTAGGGCGAAGATTTTACACCCACAACGAAACTAACATGTCGCAGATATACGAACAGTTCAAACAGAGCAGAGAGGCATCTTAGCGACGGTTGCGTGCGCCTTTGATCTTTCCACCGTCCGGCCGGTCGGCCGGCCCACTACAGAAGCAATCAGCCACCGCCAGTGCGCGTCACACGACACTGTTGTGGTAGAAGACTGTCAGGGACTCAGGCCCGGGCCACCTGGTAAGTTTCGCTCTCCTATCGAGCCCGGAGACAGGCAATGTGATCGGTGACTAGGCATGTCTCCAACATCATAATGCTTGACCTCATTTTGCAAAAAGATATCGCTGCATTATCCCTTTCCTCTCATTTGGCGGATACCCAATTGTATACAGCTGATAGTGCACGCTGTTTGTTTTTTACCACACGAGCTTCTTCAGTCGTCTCGCCGTGCTGGGCTCTTAGACGGGGAGGCCTCAAAGCCATAAAGCTGACGGGACCTCACGGATGAGGTGCTATGTGCGACCAACACTAACTCCGACCGGACAAGACATCACTTGTGCCATCCTCTGATTCTGTCAAGGAAAAAGCTTCGCTTGTCTCTTGGCTGTGCTACAGCTACGTAGCGCAATAACACACCAAGGGGGGAGAAAAAAAACCTTCACTCTAAATAGTAAATACTATTCAGATAGAGATTCCAAGTGTCCTGTTTGGCGCCTTCTCTAATCCAACAATGTACCAATGTAAAACCATAGTAGTATCTCGCTAATGAGAATTGAGAAGGGGTGTCCTAAGCTGATCTTATTCTAAAAGCGACCAAGTATACATGCACATCACCTGAATCAGACTTGATGTATTTACAATAGTACATGCATGGCACAGCCTCACACGTCCTTGCAGCAAAAAGAACTCGTGGAGCTTTACCCTAACACGATGTCGAGTTACCTCCCAGTACAAGTGCATACTTTTGTAACGTCTTTCACCTTTCATGAAATACGGTAATAGCCCATAGCCAGTACGAAGATGGAAAGAGGATGCAAAAGCTAAAGCAAGCTCCCAAAGGAATAGAAACAAGAAAGGGAGGGAGGGAGAGAGCAGAGCAGCACAGGGGTGAAAAGGCATCGAAAGTGTTGCTTCTGAAGATGGGCTCTCTCTGTTTGGCAACAAGCACCACGAACCTCACGACACAACACAACCCCTCCCCTCCATGTCTCGTTCCAATCTCCATGTCTACGCATCAGATTTGGACGTGTAAAATCTATTCGCAAACGCTTCAAATTGTGCTATAATTATATCAATCGAGACGCAGAAGCGACAGGGACTAGTGATGGTAGAAGCAGATAGGAATGGGTGTCAAGCTCAAGAGCAACGCACACAATGGGCGGCAACGCAAACGGCAGATTAAACGTAGCGATCGTCTCTGATCGATCCCGATTGAAATGGCAGAGAGTATCTTAATGCTCATGATTTCTGCTCGGATAGGAGCCTGGCTTGGAGAGACATGGATTGGCGAACCGATTAGACCAACCCTGTCGCGATCGGTGGTTATTACGGCGTCGCATTGCCGTCGAATAAAATTTCTCGTCCCGTAACTCTCCGAAACCCCCAACGCTACGGTCCAAGTCCATTGCTCGAAAACGACCCGGCGGAAGTCTAGTTTTCTCGCGATCTTGGACTCGAGAGGATGGATCGGTCCATACAGAAGCCGTAGTGTCGAGATCTACTGATAATGAAATACTATAAGCTGGGCTAGCAGCGGTCGGGACAAGTCCAAATGGACCTGCCAAAGTGCACGTCACCTCGGATGGCACGAAATGATATGAGCGGCACGGAAGGATATGGGCGTTTGTGTCGCCGGATCGCAGGATCAGTGAGGCGATTGGGGAATTTCGAGGCTTCCGAAAGTGTGTATAATTTCGCTGAGCTTTCGATTAGGCTGTTGGTTTGTGCGTAGGAAGATGTTTTCTGTGCTTCCATCTAAGGTGGAGCCACTATGTCCACTGCTCCTCTGCCCCCTCTTGACTTGGTAGCGGTAAAATTTTCCTAGAGATCAAGGGAAATTATCATCTTCTACCAGGGCCTTAAAATCTAAGATGCAAAGCTCCCCCGTGCATACCCTCGATCCTTTAAGGGAGAATTCTCAAGAGGGTCTAAGATCACCAAATTTCCGAATCTGCCAAGAATCTCACAGCTCTCAAAAACCAGTACTGTTTGAAAACTCTACTTCTGAAGGTTGGCAGAGGAGCCCCCAGTGCAAAATTTTGAACTGCTAAAAAGCCTGGTGGCACTGACGGCATGGTCCGCCCAAATGCATTGCTCTCCTCTCCCGTTACCGTCATCACGTTGGATTGGAATAGCTTGGAATAAGAGGTGAATGTTTCAAGCTGGTAATATCTGCAAATGCTCGACAGAAAGGGGCGAGGCGAGCAGGACTTTCACGTGAGGGTATATATCGGGGTGAGTTGAGGCGGGCGGATGCAATTGCAGCTCCCAATAGTGGGCGCACCGCCATTTACTATTATCCCATGCGGGTTTCGATCCTTGCACACAAATCAATGGCCAAAGGCGATCAGATCTGATCAGAACAGATCATCAGGGATTGCCAGCCAGGGAGCAAAAGTAGGCATGGATCTTCTGCGCCCCAGCAACAGACACCACCACCTTGTAGTTGTACCTCTTGGGTTTGCTTCATTACTTGCTCATCCCATGGCGTCTGATTCGTTTCTATCGAAATGAGAATGAATATGTTAGAATTAACTAGCATTGACGAAACTTATTGCTTAAATAAGATGATAGCGTATGGATGCATTCAGTGAGCAATTTATTGATTCAACCATTGATCACAACATCACTGGATAACATCTGTATCCTTGTTATTAAATGACACATGAGAGGAGTTTTTTAAGCACTTGCTAATCCGTGATCACCCGTGTACCGTATTGTTTAATAGTTATGGTTTAATTTCTCACTAACTTCAAGCGTGTCAATTGAGCTTATTTTGTATTTTTTTTCATGACTTGGTCGAATAATCTCTGTTACGCAAAGAGTGTTAAGGACAACTGCAGTAACTAGAAGTGATCACTTTTTTAGCCCCTTACAACTTTTTTTTTCAAATCTAGCTCTCTTCCGAGCAAAATTGCAAATCTAGCCCCCTCCCTACTGCGAAAGGTGCCTTCCTCTCTCGTCGGCCGCTGTTGGCCCTCCCGTACTCCCCTACCGCGGGAGGCCGACTCCCGTGCTCGCCGGCCGTGGCAAGCTGCCTCCCGTGCCACCCGATCGTTGCATGCCGCTGCTCTCGCGTTCATCGTCGGTTGCTCCTGCGCTCATCCCAGCCAACTGTGTTCGCGGGGTGCTGCAGGCGATAGATGTCACCTGCTACGCCTTCCGCAGTAGGAAAGGGGGCTAAATTTGCAATTCCGCTTGGAAGGAAACTAGCGTTGCAAAAAAAAGAAAAAAATCACTTTCAATAAATAATACACCCTTCGCATAGAAAAAAACCATCAAACTCTTGGCGTTGAAGACGGTGGCAATAAAACCAAGAGAAAAACGAATTGGATATGCCATGGCGACTACAATACCATTTTACGGCACATAGGCAAATACTTCCAAAGTTTCCATCGTAGCAAGCAATGTTTATTTTGCTAGTGACCGCACATTGATTCAATGGCAAATGGAAATATTCCTTCCACTCGGTCAAGTTGTCGTTCTAGTATGAGCGATTGCATCTGAGGCCATGACGAGACGCAACGAGATAGAGCTGTCCAAAACCATGACTATGAGCAAGTGATTCCCGTTGTGTTGGCTTGCAACGAGAAAGGCACACCGTGGTTTGGACGCGGGTGACCGGGCTTTCCTACTATTTTATTTTACCCTCCAAACAGGACCCTATTAGTAGTGGACAGTGGACACTCGAGGCTGGCTAGGATTTACAGGGAAACAAACGCGTAAGGCACATCTCCATCCTCCTCCGTTAGCACCGGAACCCAAACAATCCTATTTACCAGAAATAGCAACAGAGAAAGGGTTTTGTACAAAGACACACATGCATGCAGCAATTTTTTTCTTCTCATGGCATGCACTTGTGAGTTGTGACCACCATTTACAAGGGACACAGGACAGAAGACCCCGGCCCCGGGAACCCATGCAATGGTGACAGAAACGCCCGGACAACCACTCGACTTTCCAAGGCGTAGGTCTCGTTGAAACTACTAGTACTTCCCAAACACCAACTAATCGCGCTTAGGTTAAGCATCCCAAGAGAGGGACGGAATCAGGGAATCCTTCCTGTAATTATACCGGGTTCTGAATATTGCAGAGCTAGGAGTAATACTTAAGTATCTGCCATGCTCTGCTGCCACACAATGTGTGCGTAGGAATGAGATTTTTTTAGTGCAAACAATACACTAATCGTAGCTGCGCGGTGTGGTACGACCGTCTGACACCTGGGTGGAATTGGAGGGACCACCTACTAGTCACTGATCTTAAAGATTCTTCAAGAGAGAGAAAAAACTCTCTTCGCATGATCGCAGTACACAAACATTTGCAGTATTCTAGTGGTGTGCTGCATTGCTTTCTTCTTGCCTCCCTCGTGCAGCAACCACTGCTGCTGTTAGCCTCTTTGTTTAAGCGGGAGGGTTTGTTGCGAGGATCTCGAAATGTGCCCCTCAAAATGTTACGTAGGCAGCTGCCGGTCGATCGACACGGCAGGTTCAAATGCCGGAATGATAAGCCTAAGCGTTGGAGCCCTGACACTGCAAGGCGTTTTTAATGGAGGGGTGTGTGTTAGGAACTTAAGATAATGGAATGGAGCCAGAGATGCATCTCTCAAATGTCCTCTCAGAAAAAGAATGGTTAAGTACGTGGGAAGTTTTTTTGTTGAGTTTCATGACGGGAATCATGGTTGTTAGTTTGGCACAAACTTAGACACCAATATGCTAGGCCTAGTACTGGTAGTAACATGTCGAGGTCTTGTAGCGTATCATGGCCACAGGCGCTAACAAGGTCCGTAACAAGGATTAAGACAAAAGTGAAGAATGACAAATCGGTTGGTAACATTATCGAATTAAAAAGAAGTGGTTTCCCAGGTTTGCACGGAAGTGCATGCACAGCACCGTCCGCACCGGGTTCACAAAATCGAAACCGTAAAAACCGAAACCGTGAAAACCGTAAATATTACTCGAAAGACCGCTTGAAAACCGTTAGAAACCGAAGGGTTAAGAAATTAAAAAAATTTGAAGAAAAAATCGAAAGCGTTCGGTTTTATATGAAAAACCGCGATTTTTCGCGAAAAACCCAGCCGACCAATTGAATATTCCTAAAAAAACGGTTTCCGAGCGGTTTTTGGAGCGATTTTTTTGCGAAACCGCGGTTTTTGAACGGTTTTCGAGCGGTTTTCAACTCATAAATTTTTTCAAATTTTTTGATTTTTTTTTAGTTAGACCGGTTTACTGATCGTTTTTAAATCTCGAGCTGGCACGGTACGATCGAAAACCGCGAAAACCGAGCGATTTTCGACGGTTTTATTAGCCCTGGTCTGCACCACACAATGTGTCTCGAGATATGTGCTCGCGGTTAAGTTGGTAGTAAGAGATAGAGATGATTAATTCCTATTATTTTTACTCATGTTGTTATTTCTAACCAAATTGTAGCAGCGGCGTGACGACCGAAGCAACGATGATACCAGATACATCTACTCCGACCACCTCCTCTACTGGCGACGCCTCCTCCCCTCCCCTCCTCCAACATAGGCTCATGTCGTCCCCCTTCGGCTGCCTCGCCTTGTCCCGGCCTTTAGCCACCAGATCTAGTAGTCTTCTCCGTCGCCGGGCCGTCGTAATGGCGATGTGGCGGGGTTGAGACCAACATATCCAGAAGCAGCCGGTGCTCACAGGGGTGGAGAGTGGTGATCTCCTCGCTGTGCCACCGTGTTCTCCTCTTCTCCATCATCGAGTAGCCGAACATCATAGTCTCTTCTCTGGTTTTTTCCACATCGCCGGTCTCCTCCTTCTACTTGCAAACCGGATAACCTTTTTAGACAAACAATTTTTTTTTGTAAAGCTGGGTCTATGGTGTGCATGGTACATATACATCAACATTTGGTATTGATTTTTCGTGAAAACACAAATAAAATCTCCCTCCCCCCGCGTGTGTCAAACCATAAGGAATCTCTGCTAAACATTTAACACCAATACGAAAGCAAGTTTTTAGGAATCAAAGTCCTAACAGTTCGAAGAAATAACACTATTGAAATGTAAGTTCTTCAACTTTTTTTTGTTCAACGTTCTTCAAAAACTTTTTTTTGGTAAATATGTTGATCGTGCCGAAAACTCAATAAACACAAAGTGTCTTTGAACATATTTGGTGATGCGGCTTGTTTGCAATGCAAAGATCCATATACGCGAGGATTTAACAACTCAATTGCTCACTCAGCGCTAGCCGAGTGTTTATCACTGATTAATAGCTCTTAGAGAAAAACTACAGACACAGATCCTAGAGAAATCCCACATTGTACATGAGTCGCATGGTAAAACACCTTTTCATATAACTAACATACAGATCCACGTTGTAACGTAATTTTAAAAAGTTGAATATAATGACTTCTTTTAGTATTTAGAAAAGTGTGCTAGATAAATCTTAATAGGACTAGAAATATGATTCATATTTGTTTTGAATGAAAACTAGGGAGGCTATATAAACCAGCGGTGGTCATGAAGAACCCAAACAACTAAGAAGTCACAACTCAACTCATCCAAATTAAGAGGTGCACGAGAGGATTAGAGACACGTTATTTTTTAGCACTAGATTTTTTTGTAGGGTGAGGATCCAAAAATCCTGAAAAGTTCGATAGGTTGTAAGGGAGCACAAATTCTTTGTGCTGTTTTGAAGTTATACTAAATAATTTGCTGCCGTCTTCGCTGAATCTTTAGGCCCGTATTCGCGTCACGTTGGTTGGACTACAACTCGATCAGCCCCTGACCAGCCATGACCCCCCATCTCACCATCGCATGTGCACGCACCACAACGAGTCACAACGATCGTGTCCACCGAATCGATCCATGCACCTACCCAACCCGCGCGCCACTAGAAAACTAGCGATTTTTTTTAAATAATATTATTTTAATAGAAATTTACGAAAATAATATACCGAAAAGAAAAATTACATAATTACACAAAAAGACGAGAGTCTCTCAGTCGCCAAATAAAACGGCGACACACTCTCTGTCGCCATTTCAAATGGCGACTGAGAGCCTATCGCCATTATGGCACCTCTCTGTCGCCATTTCAATTGGCGACAGAGAGACCCATATAAGTAGAGCGCAGCTGCTCTGTCGTTATTTCACGCCCGAGCCAAAAATCAGAGCAGAAGGGAGCGAAGGGAGAAGAGAGGGAGGAGAAGAAAGGAGAGAGGGGGAAGAAGAGGAGGAGGAAGGGGGAAAAAAGGAGGAAAAATCTTCGTTTGGCAGGTAATATTTTTTGTGTTTGTATTTAAATTTTAAATGTACAATGTAGTGATCAGATTAAATAGAGTAATAATAGTTGTTTGATTAGATGACTTAGGGACCAATTTAATTAGGCGTGTAAAGTAATAATAGTTGTTTGATTAGATGATTTAGGGACCAATTTAATTAGGTGTGTAGAGTAATAATAGTTGTTTCATTAGATGACTTAGGTAACAATTTAATTAGATTTGTTAGTAAATAGTTCTGTGCAATATCAGTAGGTTTTTAGATGCTCGAACTATCGATCATAGTAATTAGGTGTGTACGTAATTAGTCTTGTAATGCAGCGTTAAATTGTGCGCGTGTTAAGAATTTGATAAAATACTTGACAGGTATGGATGAACGAGTGGAATTTAAAATATACTATGGAGAAGGGGTTCCACACATGGGTGTTGAAGGGGTAGATCTAAGTCATTTCGCAAGTGTCGAGGCTAGCCTATCACGCGCAGGGGAGCGTTCATGGGGCACGTTAATAAGATGGTTGTACCACATGTTCTCTTTGGACCGTGAATTGCATGATCTGAAGTTGCACGAAGTAGGTTTTCGGAGAATGGATTGCACGTATTGTGAGTTAATGGAACTGAAGGGGCCGAAGTCTTGGAGTTTGTATGTAAGAATTGCAATTGAGATAGGATAACCATTAGTGTTATTGGCACAAGCATTTGAGAAAGCCAATACCGGCCATGCGACGCAGCAGGAGGTTGTTGGTGAAGAACCAGAGGAAGTTGGGGAGAGTAGCAGAAGTAGAGAAGGCTTAGTAAGGCAGAATGTAGGTTCAGGGCAGCACGGAGTGCAAGGTGACGGAGCTGATGTTGCAATGGGAGAGGTTCAGGAAGCGATGGGTGTAGCAGACGAGAGAGAAAACATTGAATCAATGATGCAAGCGATGGACACAGAGAGCCAGGACTACAAAGCTTTAAGTAATGACGAAGACGATGAAGAGCCATTCCCTGCAGAGTGGGACAAGTTTCAGTTCGACAGGCTGGTAGTCAACGATGGCGAACACTTCGCTTGGGAGTACGATCGAAATGAGGTGAGACAAGGTGTGATTTACAAGAACAAGAGTGAGGTTCTAGAAGCAGTAACAATATGGGCAGTGTTGTTGCGCAGAACCTTCAAGGTTGCAAAGTCCGATCAGCGGGTGTATGATGTTAGATGCCAGACGGAGGATTGCCCGTGGCGTGTTCTTGTATACCACCCTAAGTGGGATACTATTTGGAGGTGTTCTATAGCTGTCCCACACACATGCATGCTAACGGAGTTCACGCAGTCCCACCGAAACATATCATCAGCCTTTGTTGCCAATGCAATGTACGGGGAGATTATGGGCAACCTGGATTTGGAGTTACGTGCCATCATATTCTCAATAGAGCAAAGGTTTCAATACGCCATAAGCTACGCGAAGGCATGGAGAGCAAAGCAGAAGGCATTGGAAGCCCAGTTCGGCACGTACGAAGACTCCTATCAGAACTTGCCAGGTTTGCTTCAGGTGATAAAGGACAAAAATCCTGAAACTTATGTGGACACTTGTGAGCATCCTTCACAGCGCTTCCCTGGGAAGATGATTTTGAAGCGGGCATTCTTTACTTTCGGTGTATGCATCAACACGTTTAGGCATTGCCGTCTATTGTCATGTGTGGACGGGACATTTTTGACTGGTAAATACAAAGGCCAGATATTGACTGCCATAGGAGTGGACAGTAACAATCAGGTTCTTCCCGTAGCGCTCGAATTTGTGGAGGGTGAGAACAAAGATAGCTGGCACTGGTTCCTACAGAATGTCAAAGCCGGTGTCGTTGATCAGCGGCCTAGAGTGTGTGTCATACACGATCGGCATACCAGGCTTTTGAGGGCAATCGTTTAGTTGCAACAAGGTGTGGACTAGACTCATCCATGGCCTTATCTACGTAGTAGGCGGTGCAAGCGTCACATGGGTGCCAACTTGTACAAGCAGTTTAGGAACAACAAGCTGACAAAGCTTTTCAAGAGGCTGTGCGAACAGAACTAGCAGAGAAAGTTCGATGCACTCTGGAAGAAGTTGGATGAACTGACATCGAGACACACAGCGGAGGTAGCAAAGAGGGTAGCCCGGGCCATAGGACAGGTCCCAGTCGCGCTGGAAGAGTTACCCACTGACCCTCCCTACCTAGTTGGTGGAATGGAATGGCCATGAAATGCTTCTCTGAATGAATAGAGTATAAGCCTAGGGAGAAATAGGCTCTGCTTTATGACACCGATGGTGCGAGGTATTGGGTCATGACAACAAACCTTGCGGAGGTTTACAATTGGGTGATGCGAGGGTTGAGACCCCTTTCCTTGGTTGCTATAGTAGTGGGTGTTCTTCGTGGCATAACGAAGTACTTTGTCGATCGCCATGCAAGGGCGTTCCAGCTCATGAATGATTCTGCTGTGAAGTACTCAGAGATGATTTCTGCATACATGGAGGACAAAGGCAAGAAGGGGAGATGCACTCAGGCCGCAGCAATGAAGATGGGCACAAGGGAGCTTCGTTTTGGGGTGCTGTGCAAAGAGAAGGCCGGTCGTGGGACGAACCGGCGAAAGGTTGCTAACGAATGTATCCTACACAAGCAAACTTATGTCTACGTCTGCAATAAGCCTCGCCTGTTACATAGGCCATGCTCCCATGTCATGTCTACCTGATCGACGATTCGTATGGATCCAGGTATATTCCTGTTCCAATTCTTCAGTAAGGAAGCTGTGATAGCAACTTGGAGCGTGGAAATTTACGGTTTTCGAGTGGTGGATTTATTAACGGAGCATGATAGAAGGGAGGATACACGCTGGGTCCCAGATATCACCAGGCTGAAGGGAGTAGGAAGAAGGCAATCCGGGAGTATAAGGAACGATATGGATGCCACTGAAAGTGGCCGCGCCGCGTAAAGAAATGTTCTGTTTGCAAGGAGACGGGGCACACTTTCAAGTGCTGCCTGAAGATTCAGATGCCGTAAAGTGTTGTATGTCCTTTCCATACTAAATTGTGGTTTACTTCACTTTGATGTCAATGTACTAGAATTTTAGTTTGTTGTATCGAATTCGTATGTGTAACGAAAACATGTACTATATATGTTCTTGTACTGGATTAAATTCATTTGTATAACGAAAGCATGTACTATGTGTGTTTTTGTGCTGGATTAAATTCGTGTGTCCAGATATCGTATCCAAATTTTATGTGTACTTGTTGTGCTCATATTATATTTGTAATTATTGTATTCATTTCGTACCTTTTTTACACTTTGCACTAACATGAACCTATTTATTGCAGGTATGGCGAGCGTGGAGCTATACGACGGGACTCACCGGAGCTGCTTAGCGACCTTGCCCCCGCAGGATGGGGAGGCGTCGTTCGAGCTTGGTGCCCTGCGCTTGCGGACCCCCATGAGGGAATGGCGTATCGATCCGCGATGGATCCCGAGGTTAGTTCAGTTTTGTCGCAATGTTGTACCGATGTTTTGGACATGCGCCACGATCATACTTCTCATTTTCATTTGCAGGTTGAGAGCGGCTGGCCTATTCCCTGTAGCCCGGATGTTGGAGGCGACCGACGCGGACGCGCAGGACCAACAGGATGCCTCTTGGAGGTTCCCCTATGACAGGAGCTTGCTGACCTCTTCTAATAGACCGTTGGTAACCTGAGACCCAAACTTTTCACCTACCGTGCGGTGAGATGGCTCCGACACTAGAGGACGTGAGTTATCTCCTGGGCCTGCCCTGCTCAGGGGATGCGGTGGTTCCTGCAAACGTCGACCCAGAGTGGCGGATGGATATCCTCCACCGGTTCGAGGGCGTGCTACCCCTGGAGGTAGGGTACACGCCTTTCACGTCTGCGCACGGTCCGACGCAGCGCTGGCTTGTGTAGTTCTATGTAAGTGTGATTTCCCCTTTTGGTATGTGATTTTCATTGCAGTTAACGAGCTAAACGTTACTTTCTGTAGCCCGAGAGGATGACAGACGAAGCTGGGGAGCACGTCGTCGCTCGACACTTCGAGGCGTACCTTTTGTGGCTGTTCGGGTGCGTCCTATTCTACTCATCGCACGGGGACAACATCCAAGGAAGATCGCCGACGCCGACTTGGAGGAGATCCCGCAGTTGGCTTAGGGACCTGCGGTAATCTTCGTGAAGTATCGGGCCCTGTGCGACAGGTGTCATCGCGTGGTAGACTCGTTGACTCTCGCTGGGTGCCCTTTGCTACTACAACTGTGGTCGTTCGAGAGGTTCCAGATTGGATGATCACAGATGGACCTGTCCTCTTACGGCGCAGGCTTCTACGGGGCCCCCGGGGATGAGGTTGATCATCCAACAATGGGGACACTATGGTGTTGCCGACCGGTCAATAAAATCAACCTTAGCTTTCCGTTGTTTTTTATTTTCCACGTGTTCAACTAACGTTTGCCTCTGTTGCTTTTTTTACAGCCGAAGTTCACCCCGTTTACGTCGCACGCTTTGTACCCTAAGTACGTAGCGATGTTCGACCATCTCACGGAATCTCGCATCATATGGCGCCCCTACGTTCCTAAGCTCATTGAGGCACGCGCACCACACAGCCTCTCGCTGTAGTGCACTACTCATGCCGCATACTGGTTGACACAACATCACCTGGTGTTCGACGTGTTCGTCGAGACGTATGCCATCCACCGCGTCATGAGGCAGTTCGGTCTGCAGCAGACCTTCCTAGTACCCACTGGCGACATTGTCCCGTCGGCCGTGTAGTCGTTCGTATTTCTACATTTTTTCTACTGGCATCAGTCTTTATGATCTTGGTGGCTTAAGAAGTTACTTTGCGCTTCCGTTTTTGCAGACACACACGGAAGGGCTTCATCGGCACACAGAGCTGGGCAGCACGCATGTACCTCATGCTCAGCAGTGGGCGCAAGCACTTGCGGACATGATCGACGAGCTGCCCCCTATGACCACGGCACGTATGATGCGTACATCCAGTGGTACAACCCGCGTCCAAACACCATCCCTCCACTGCAGACACGTACCCCACGCAGCCAGACTCTGCCTTTCGATGTGCGGTTCATACTTCTTTTCATTTGTCATTCAATGTAAAGTCTTCAAAATTGTGCTAGCTAACTAGCCTTCTAACATTTGCGGAGAGCGACCTTGCTAGGGAGGAAAACGAGGTGACGACCGCCCTGATAGAGGCAGTCGGTATCACCTAGAGGATAGGGGTCACACCGGATGACCTCCGAGGGGCGTTGCACCGTATTCGGGACTTGACCTCCTGCGTCGTCCATCTTACGTCGTGCAGGCGGTCTTAGGCGGACGACGTGGTACAAGTCCCCCCTCGATTGTTCGCTGTACAGGGTCGATAGGCGTCCCACAGGCAAATCGCCCCTCCTCCAGACGTGGCAGGGGGCTCCAGCTGGTACCGTTCCCCAGCACCCGTCCCCATAACCGCAGGTACATCACGTGGTCTCCTTTCATATATTATGTTGTTCATATTATGTGTTGTTCTAACATGAAAAGTTTGTCAAAAGCAATCGATCCAGCACCTGACCAGAGTGTGAGCAACTTCGGTGACTTTGCTACGCTCAACGATGATGACTTCGACTTTATCGTGGATCCTTACCAGCAGTCCACGGGTGTAGTCCTTGGTCCATCGCAGCTCGCCGATAAGCCCTGCTCTGGCCCGACTCAACCGTCACAGGACACCCTCACTACTCCGGCAGCACCAGTACGACCTGCAAGGAGTACTCGTGGACAGGCCCCTGACCAGCTCACGTATCCATCCGGGCATGTGCAGCGCTGTAGGAGGCCTGGGACCACACGAGGAGTTGCACCGTGCAGGGGTGCCAGCTAGTTTGTATCTTTCACACATGATGTACCACACATAATATCATGTTTTACTTTCTTAGCTTACGTAATATTCAAATATGTTATTTTGTTTTATTAAGTTTTGTGCTATTAACATATCATCTTTTGCTTTCGTAATGCCATCAGCTATCAGGCCGATTGGACAACACACATCAGCTTTATCAATGCTGTTTGCAAACACACTACCAGCAGCTTTCTCACGTCGATTGGACAACAAACACAACAGCTTTGTCAATGCGATGTGACAACACGCTGCTAGTAGCTTTCTCAGACTGATTCGACAACACTCTGCATACCATAAAGTGACAAAACATTGTCCAAATCACACCGACGGACAACACACTGCCTATCTCAGAGCGAAGTGATAACACCCTGCAACCCACCGCTTTGTTAGATCGAAACGACAACACGCTGCAACCCGCTTTTTCAGACCAAAGTGGCATATAAAATCACCCGTACCCAAGCAGCCCTTCTTCCCTACCCCAATCTCTACTCCAAACTGTAGGCACACATACACAACTCCCACTGACACTTCACTATGGTTGGATCCTCTAGCAGAGCATTCTCGTGGACACCTGATATAAGCAGCGTAGCCCTTCATTATACGTTGAAGGTTACACATAATGGTAAGGATGATCCGTTCGAGGAGAACCTAAGTAAAGTGGTGTTCAAATTGCAAGAGTGGTGTCCGACATTATTGTGGCCTAAGGTGTCAACCTCTAGTGTGAACCTTGTGACCTCAACGACCTCAAGGCGCACTTGCAAGGGTGTCGGCAAAACTATTTAAGGGTGTGCGAACTAGCCGACCACCCTTCTGCTACAGGTTTCTCTACGAGATCTTATAGGGTACTGATGCTGCCCGATCAATATGCAGAGCATATTAAGGTCAGTTATTTTATATTTGTTCACCCTATTAATCTTTTTTAGTATTATCCATAAGTTCACTAATTCGTATGCTCGTTTTGTGTGTTAGTCATTCCCAGAGGATGAAGAGTTGCTGAATAAAGATATCCAGAATTCGTAGCGATGTATATGCTCTTCGGCGGGGGTGTGATGCCTGGTTCGCGTAGAAGACGCAGAAGATGATCTAACTGGAAGGGTAGAGGTCCACCCAGTACTGTTGCAGCAGAAAGTTCAAGAGGACGTTCAACCACCACGAAAAGGAGGGCTTGCTCCTAACTATGACTATGACGACGACGATGATGATGATTTTATGTCACCTAGACCTCGACGTTCAAGCACTATCACAACAGGTCGTTCAAGCACTACTACGACAGGCCGTTCAAGCACTGAAGGAGGGCTACCTCATAACCGTACAAATGACGATGATGATGACGATTTCATGCTACCTAGGCCATGAACCTTCCGTCCTCGGAGTCCTCCGAATCCTCACGATGATATTACATTAAGCACTATCAGGTATCCAAACGTAATACCCCATCAGGAACTAATAGGTAACTATCGTTATTTTGACTATGCCCTATTCCGACAACCATGGTCATAGAATGTATGGTTTTGTGACTTAGTCCTTTACCATGGGCATGTATCTATGTTGTATCCCAGTTTTATGAATTCCATAAGGCATGTTTGTATCTTAAGTGTAGTTTACATGACATGCTATTATTATTGTTGTACTTACTGCACTTTGTAATATCAATATCGGGTTTTATTCAATATTTTACTATGATTTATCGTCAAATTTGTCGCACACCGAAAGAGAATGACGAACAACGAAATTTGAATTTTTTTTCAAAAAAATCATTGACAAATAATTTTGTAAAATGCTAAATGAATTATCACTAATAAATATGATTTTTTCTGAATTTATTGAACCCTGCTTTGAACTCTAAAATTCTAATAACTATCAAAATAATACTGAATTTTAATAATTAATGCTCACAACTTACAGCGACTTTTCGAATGAAATCAGTGCCAAAATATTCTTCATAAATTTAATTTCCTCAAAAAACATTACATGATTTTTAGAATTTATTCGCTTTGGGGGCTTTGTAGCCAAACCATTTGGCGACCCTTCTATTTGGCGATAGAGAGGCCACATCACCATTGACTCAGGTTTTTCTGCGTTTTGCGCTATTGTCGTCCAACCATATGGTGACAAAGGTATATTTTTGCAATTTTTTTAGATCGAGGTATATTTTTGCAATTTGAATAAAAAATATTATTTAAAAAAATCTTTATTTCACTCGCACGTCGCTTCAAAATGAGTGAAAAAAATTCTCCAACGAAAAAAATAAAATTGTCTATTTTTGCAGTTTCAATAAAATTTGAATAAAATTGTCAAGGTATATTTTTGCAATTTGAATAAAGTTATTTATTGTTTTGCTATCGTACAATTTCATCATCGCATGAATGTCGCAACACATTTAACATAAGTATTTAACATAATCATGATGAAATTCTCTCTGTCGCCATTTGAAATAGCGACAAATATCTGTCATGGCGACAGGCTCTCTGTCGCTATTTGAAATGGTGACATACTCTCTGTCGCCAAATGAAACGGCGACAGGTGTGTAATTCTGTAATTTTTCTTTTCAGCATATTATTTTCGTAAATTTCGAGTAAAATAATATTATTTAAAAAAATCGAAAACTAGCTGGCAAGAAATTCCACGAGGGATTACATGTAGAACGCCGCGCATGCTCGGCCTCCGCTGCGCATGCGGCCACAGTAGATTCCGTGCGGGCGATGCACTGTGCCCCATCCCTCCACAGTCCCCGTAGCGGGATAGATAGGAACAAGTTTTTATTAGTTCACCGCCACGGCACGGGTGTTCGTGTATCGGCCGACGCCTATGGATTAGGGTTGCAAAAGAGTAGCTGAAAATAAGAATAGAGATCCGCTATAGTAATAGTGTTATTGGAACTTTAGTATTCGTACTGTCGGCCGTTGTATTGAAAAAAAAAGATAATCTAGATTTTTTTGAGTGTACCGTGGCATCAATCTAAGCGTTGATTTACGTGATTTGACGATACGACGGTTGACAACGGCCAAAGTTGCTCTCCAAATGATACAGCACCGGATCTCTTTCCGGCCGCCAAACAAAAGTCGCTCGCTCGCTGCGGCGCGCAACGTTTTTTCTCCCGCTGCGACGGGAAAACGGCGAGGGGGGAGGAATGGCCGAATGGAACGGCACGGCTGGGGACGAGCGGGCGCGCGATCGCGTCGGGGTCACACCCGAATTGACCTCCCGGCGCAACGTCCACCCCAACCGGATCGGCAGAGGAGGCCCCGCGCCCCCGCCCAGACCCATATTTTCTCTCCTTTTCGTTTCTTTATCTGTGGTGGACCCAACCTGTCCCCAGTCCGAGCAGGGGAGGAGTCAGAGACTCAGAGCTAGCTAGCTGTGTGATTTGGGATGGAGAGAGAGAGAGAGAGGAGAGGATAGGGGGAAGAGAGAGAGAGAGGGGCGCACAGACCGACGGGTGGGTCCCCACCACCACGCATCTCCATCATCTCCTGACACGAGCCACCTGATCCTGATTGGACAGCTGTTGCTGCCGCCCGCCTCCCTCCCAACATCTACTCCTACTACCTCCTCACCTCATTGGCTGCCCTCCCGCCGAATCTTACCTCGGGGTTAAACAAAACGGCAAAAAAACAGATTAAAACCCCTAGGTCTCATCGCTAACCTATCTGCAAACCACCAAGCATCATCGGTGAGATTCGTGGCCAAGCGCGGAGATTTCAGAGGCCACGTATATTTACGCGTTTGTACTGTCAGACACTCAGAGGCGGGAGATAGACGTAAATGTTCCCTGCGTTCGGCGCCCACCGAACAATTACCGCGCCGCGCGGTTAATTTGAAAGACGGGGAGGCCACGCTGGTGGGTGTGCCCCATAGGAGGACAAGACCTCAACAGAAGTGGCTATGAGCCGTACTGTACCAGCAGTGCCCTCTCAGGTTGCCACTACTCCCCCTCTCTGCCGCCAATCCCAGCACAGCAGGCAGTAAAAGTTCTTGTACCCAAGGATTAACGACGGTGGTTGTCCAGTCCTTCCGCCCGAACATGAGTTGCTAATCTGATGCTCCCGTGATGATAACTGCTTACTCGGCATTTTTTTTCTTCTAAGGCAAAAAAAACAAGATAGGATTCAAAAATGAGAGGTGCTCCTATGCTTTTTCTTTTAACAGTTATATAAATATTAAAATATAAATAAATAATAGATAATAATTACTTATCTGTTCGTTTATTTTAAAATTTGTATTGGGAGAGAATATCGTAATGAGATTCACATATTCTTGTCCTGGCCTTTCTCTCTTTCGTTTCTCTGATTATTTTCTTCCGGGGAATATGATAGGCTAATTAATAAGGTGCAGGGGCGTACCTCGCAGACAGTATTTTCAATATAGTACTGTGCAGCATTCAAGTCCGATTGTTATGCAGCTTTCAACGCGACGCTCTAAGTACATTTTTAGATGAGAAACAACCAGCAGAGGACGACCATACAGGCAAACCAGATACGCTATAGAGGATGTTTCCAACAAAACAACCGCAAGACGCATCCTTTGAAAACAATCTCCTATATCGGGAAACTTCGTATAGCATGCTCAAACATGTATGACAACTAGTCTTGTGAATCTAAGCCACCCTCACCTCAAGTCATAGATTCATCACAAACAAAGCCACCATTGCAGCAGCAACACATGCGCACGCATCATTTTAATGGATGAACACCAGAACATAGCTCAGCTTTAGATGCCTTGTATAGAAAATTCTCGTTTCGAGCTAAAGAAATCCGGTTCGTCCTTATTTAATATAAGCGATTGGAGGAAATAGACATAATAATAGACATTTAAACATACTAGTCTACGATAGTTTACGGATCAAGGAAGGGAGGAATTGGAAACAAGAACGAACAGGCAGTCCTGGTCGGAGTCCAGTGTCTCCATCTAATCACGCCAGCGAGAACCGTAACCCCATCGTCGGTCGCTGCAATTCAGCGTTCATTGACATCTAGCTTCCACTGTGCCGGTGAGCCGGGGAGAGGGGTGCGCCGTGCTCGGGACCGTGTACGTACAGCGTTCAAAACTTGCGATCACGCTGCGGCGACGCGCCATGCCGAGGTGGCGATGAGCGGGCGCGTGTGCCACCCCAGCGTGAGGCACCCGTCCTTCTCGTCCACCCTGTACCCATCGCCCCCGGCGAAGAGCGCGAGCAGCGTGCTCGCCTGCTTGTAGGCATTGGAGCCCAGGAGCACGGGCTCGAACCCGCCGCGGCCGAGACGGTTGCGCCACTGCCCCAGCGTCTCGTGGCGCTCCGTGCGCTCCGCGCCCTCGCACGCCACGACGTTGCAGATCTGCCGGCCGAGGTACACCTCGGACATGACCTGGTCCGTGCAACCACCACCAGCAGCCGCCCCCGGCGAGATGTCGGAATGGCCGGAGCCGGCGCCCTCGAGAGAATCGAACATGGTGGAGTAGTAGTGCAGAGACTCCGTGAACCGGTCCAGGAATGAGCCGGAGTTGTGGTTGGCCTCCTGCTCTACCACGGTCACGATCCTAGGCCGCACAGCGCGCACCGTGCCCAGGACCTTCTCCAGGGCGCCGGGCTGCGCGAGCAGTCGGTGCAGCTCGAACACTGAGTTGACGGCGATCACCTCAGGTTCTTCGTTCGCGTCCGCCTCGCCCTCCGGCTGCAGCATGAATGGCTCCAGGTCGGCGAGCGTAGCGGCGACGAGGCCGCGATACTGGAAGTCGACGCGGATAGTGTGAGCGAACTGGGCAAGCTTCCAACCCACCTGCTGCAAGGCGTCCGTCTCGTCCGGCTGCGGGGGGCCGACGCCGGTGAGGCGGAACGACGGGGGCCCGCCAGGACGGAGGGCGAGGGCCTGGAGAAGCGCGGGCCACTGCATCCCCTGCTTGATGCCGAAGTCGACGACGTGGACGCGGCGGCAGCCAGCAAACGCCTCGAGGATGGCTTGGTTCGCGGTGAAGTGGGCGAACTTGAGGTAGGGGCAGGACTCGTAGAAGTGAGCGTGGAGGAGGTCCGCGAAGGCGGCATCGAGGAGGGAGCTGTCCGGCGTCGGGCGGAAGCGATAGACACGGCGGGCGAGCGCCTCGCCGAAGTAGGCGGCAACCTTGCGCATGGCGCCGCCCTGGGACGCGGCGAGAATGGGGATCTGCTTCACCAGCGCCTCCGCCGCCGTCAAGTTCTCCTGCTGCACAGCCTCCGCGCAAGCCAGCAGCGCGTGCACCAGCCGGATCCCAGCCTCCTGCGTGTCCACCACGACAACCGGCACCGCCGGTGCGTTAGTCGCCGCGGTCGCTTGCGTCGCCGCCGGAGCAGCCTCCACCACAGAGCTCCTCGAGCCCCCGCCGCCGAGAGAGGAAGAGGAGGACGACGACGATGTGCTGCCGCCGCCAGTGCGCATCCGCTTGGGCTCCCGCGCGGAGTCCGCGGACGGGTCGGCCGGCGCCACAACCGGCGAGGGGATCGGCCTCAGTGCGTACGTGCTGCTCGACGAGTCGACTGCGGGAGGGAGATCATAGTATCCGCCGCCGCCGCCGCCCGTGACGGTGGACGAGGTAGACGCGAGCCGCGGAGCCTGCGGGGCCGGCGGGAGCGGAGGCGGGGGCGCGTTGAGCTCGGAGAGCATGCTCTCGACCCAGGAGGAGAGGTCGGAGGGGTTATAGTGCACGGTGTCCGTCGCCAGGTGCGACACGAAGGCGTCTTCCGCGGCGGCGCCGGCGCCCGCGCCGCCCATCCCCATGGCCACCTCGAGCTGCTCCAGCTTCTGCGCCACGTCGGCCATGTCGGAGGACCGCACCTTGTACCCGAGCGCGGCCAGCAGCTCGTCCACCTCCTCCTCCTCCCCCGCCGCCGCCATCATCATCTTGTCCTTGGACGAGCCCATATCGCCGCCGCTCCCGCCGGCGTCTTGGTACTCGCGCTTCATGATCTAGCCGCGAGCTAGCTAGCTAATAATTCCTCGCAACTTTTCCTCGCTCGGTTTCGGTTTCGGGATAGGTTGGGATTTGGATCCAGGGTTGGGAAGAGCGGAGTGGGGAAGGATGGGAAGGGGTGGGGAGGGGACTGGGAGGCTGAGGTGGGAAAGAAGGAAGGGCGAGAAGGTGATCACTGATCAGAGAGGAAGGCATCTATCTATAGTCTCTCACTGCCGCCAGGCCCCACCTGCACCTCTCTCTCCAACACACGCACTGCGTTGGATCGATCATCGATGGACGGATTCGTCGCGCCCATCTCTTTCACCAGACAGACTTCACCATCCAGTAGAAATCTTCCGCGCACCACCCCAAAAATCGCCACAATTAAAAAGGATGACGAGAAATGGGGTGCTTCTACGTCGACGCCTCACTTCTCCATCTCGGAAGACAATGGCGAGGCGAATTCTTTTTCGGTTTGTGCCCACAACTGTGTGGCCCGGTGCGGCTTGCAGTTCCTTTCTTGAGGTGCTTCGTTAAGCTCGTTAGGAGCTGGTCACTGTATATGGTTAGTTGTAGTTGGAAATTGCTATCTGATGCACAATCCATGGATAAAGGCCCATACGAGGGAGCTGTAGTTTTTCTAAAAAACTGTTTTTGATTTTCTGGGCCGAAAAGCAAAAGCCTTCCAAATAGACAATAAAAAACACAACTACTGCCAACCGTTGAGTTAGTATTAAGTTTTTAGATTCGGTCCATCGAACAGCGGCGTGTGGGAGACATTCACGGTAGCACCAAGGGATACGATGGGATGTGGCTTGTCGCGGCGTAGGAGGGTGAAGATGAAGTTGCAAAAGTTGAAGATAAATTGAGGTGAAGTGTTGGGGACGAATGAGGATTGGCACAGGCTAGACGTCGGTTGATGTATTTTGAGAAAATCAATTATACACTAGACTGTAATAGATTGCGCATCCTCTTGCCAACACTCACCACCATGTAATATTTCTTTATTGAATAAAGGAATAGACATAATCATTAGTCCATTTTTGTAGCTAGTGTAGAAATCCTAGCTATGACATTTACGGCAAAGTATTTTGCTTGAGATTAAGGGTGTGTTTAGTTGGTTGTACCAAGTGGTACATGTATAAGACGATTAAAGAAAAAAAGTTATCTATGTGTTTAGTTGCTTGAATAGAACCATTTCGTCCTTAATGGTGGGATACAAATTTGAGAAATATTCCTTATAGATGCTGAACTATTCCATTCACCTAAAATAATGGAACCAAATAGTACATGATCATCCCATCCCATTCAACCTCATCCCACCAATCAAACACACCCTAATAGCAACTAGAATTGATTGCAATAAACATGTTTCTATAACAAAGCAATGATTAAAATTTAGTAATTTTACAAGAATACGCTACATGTATCTTATTTTTATTTACAAGGGATGCAATTGGCTGTCGCAATAATCTCTAAGATTAGCAACTTAACAACCCAAAGGTCATAAAATCAACTTCTATAAAGTTTAACTACAGGACACATATGCCACGTCAATTGAACAAGCTAATCACTCCATCCAAGTTCATAGGAGTATTTTCTATTAACATATAAACAAAGAAGATATTAAAAATGACTAGATTATCCTAATTATTATCTCTAAGCAATATATTTAATATATGCATGTAGAGAATATCAAGTAAAGTTGAATATTTATTTGGGTTATAAAGGAAACATCATATTAATTTTATATTGATAAATGAAATATACCTTATATTTATGAATAAGATCATTAAAAAAATGCATCCTATAAACAGTAGTAACTAATACTATTCACATAGTTTTGCAATTGCCATGCATTAAATTAAAAGTTTTCATAATCTTTTATAAGACTGGGTTTCATTTATCTCCCCTCGTAAATACAGTGGCTGTTGTAGATATTTGTCGAAAGCCACAGGGCGATACACACGACGTGATGGTACAGAAACGGCGCTAGCTTTCGACCCTGACCTCCACTTATTCTGTTTATACTCCCTGTCTACGGTCACGTTTTAGTATTTTGCATTTCAATAAAAATACATAAGAAAATAGTTAAGCGTAATTCTTTATTAGCTCAATTATTCTTCTTTAATAGTATGTTTTAATTTATTTCACAATAATACATAACATTAGAAATAATTAATGGTAGGTATATATAAAGAAACAATAGTTCAAAATTATCTAAAATTATAATATAACATCTATTTAAGGACAAAATTTAAAAACTAGAACGATGTATCCGTGAACGAGGGAGTATTCTTCTGGGCATCAATTATTTCCTCCTGCGTACAGTTGAGCCGCAACCCAATCACAGACTGCTTAGCTGCCGTGGGCCACGGACGGTCGCCGCGGATCCCACGTACGCTTTGCGATTCGTGCGGCCGATCCGGTGGGGTTGAACCAGGCGGTACGGTTCTCGATGGCCGGCCATAGGTTCACGAGGCCTAATCCTTATCGCGAGCGAGCGGCCTCCTGCCACGTGCCAGGCAGCACCATGTGCTGTTCACTGAGGGATCGCTGTGAAGCCCGAGTTCTCGTGGACCAGAGGTGCTGCGATGGTGGAGCCGGGGAGGATCGGTCCACCGTGCACCGCGCGGTTGCGCGGGAATTTTTATCGGGCTACTACAACGGCAGAACTGGAGGGGGAGCAATTTTTTCTTTCCCGCTGGTGCGCCTTGTGCGTGGCTGCACGAGACGAGGGGGAATTGCTACGCCCACCCGCTTGGACGGAGCTGTATCCACATGAATGAAACGTGATGCAAGTAGGGATGAAAACGCAAATGAATTTCTCATGTTTTAGAGAAAAACGAAAACGGAAGTTTTTTTTCGAAAACGGAAATAGATTTTTTTTTTATCGAAAACGGAAATAGGAGAATCATTTTCGACGGAAACGGAAATTCCGTATAAATGAAACCGTAAATTCTATCGGAAACTTGGCTCAAAAAGGGAACGGAGAGTTTAAATTTATTTTCGAATTAAAATAATTTCAGAAATACAAATGACTTTATAGAAAATATCAAATAGAGTTCAAAATTTTTGAAAAAATTCTCAAAAATACTTTGGAACATTTTGAACTGAGGAAAATTATTTATAGTATAATTTTGGTTTTAATTTTCATGAGTAAATTAATTATATAAATCTAAAAATATCAAAACGGTATTTATAAACTCCAGAAAATTCAGGATAAATCTCATAAAATAATAAATAAACATTGAACAATAATATACAAATTTTAGGGTGTTACACCTTTATAGTTGGAGGAGCAAGAGGTTGTCGATGATAATGATATGGAGGAGGACGATATGGTCTGATCTAGGAGACAAATAGTGAGCCTTCAGCTGATAAACTTAAGAAAGAATTTCCTAGTGATATCGGTGAATATAATATTGTTCTTGTGTCCGCCTTGAAAGTGGAATGAGTTATATTATTTTTACGGTCATGTATATTGTGATTATGTACTATATTTTTGTGGAATTTTTCACTTTCATTTCCATATCCACTTCGTTCCGTTCTGCATCCGTTTCTGTCACTCTTCATTTTCGTATCAGTTTTCGGAGTTCTCGATTTCATTTCCTTTACTAGTTAAAAATATAGACATAAAACAACTATCGTTTCGTTTTCATCTCTGTATGCAAACCGAACAGCGGTGGAACCGTGGAATCTGGCCGTACTCGATCAATGAAGCTCCAGTCCATTACAGTACGTACATACAGTTCATTCCACCATCAAGAGTCAACACTCAAAAAAGTAGTGAAACTATACAACTAAACAGTGGACCGTAACTTAGATATATAGAAAACCGTTGTGTCATTGCAATGACACCCATCAAGGCATTCACTAGGTCAGGGAAGTATTTGAACAACCAATGCTCAGTTTTGATGGGACTAACATGTTTAGTTGATATCTATGCTTTGCCATAATTTTTTTAAAGTGTGGCGTCACTTTATGTCACTACAATAAAAATATCACGTAGTGGCATTTTTCTATATATATTTTTTATGTCTCTGCAAATGACCATAACATATTGTAAATATATTTTTTAGGAGGTATTTTAGAAGGTGTCTTAAATGTAGAGACACTATTTTGATACATTTTGGATTAAGAACATGGAGTGTAGACCATAGAGCCATTTTTAATTTGTTAAAATAAAAACCATATGGTGATATTTTTTTTGAGGCACTTCATAAATTGAACTTATGATGTAGAAAGATTATTTAAGATATTTTTATTCTCTAGATACAATCTTTTAGATGTTTATACAAGACATGTTGTATACTACTCATAAGAATTACAATATGAGTATAATTAAGTTGTGGTGTGAGGTTGAGATGATTAGTTAGGCTATTTGTTGACCCACAAGGTCTCGAGTTTGATGATTGGTTCCAACATATTTTTAGAATATACTTTTCATTCTCTAGAGGGTGCTACAGAGTATAGAGACATAATATAGTACCTTTACAAAATGTCTTATATAGAATGTAAAGACATTTCAGTAAATGTATCTTCAATCGTAACAACATTGCATGTAGAGACACCATTGTGATATTTTGAATATGTCTTTAAAATCATATAAAGATATAAAAGTATGTCTCTATTGTACAATTAAAATACCTCTATAGAATGTTTCTCTTGTAGTATGTGGCCTGCAAATCCTTCGCCACAATTGTGGCAAATTTTGGCACACAAGTGAGTGTATGACGAGTTGGATATGTGGCTAAGAAAATATGACATATCACAATTGTGGTTATGAACCAAACACTAGCCTCATTCCGCCTAACTTGCAAGTGTGGCAACACTTAGCACCAACCAAACAGCCCCTGGAACAAGAACTAGCACTTTTCTCATAAAGAATATAGTAATATACTGTGACGAATATAACCTATTCTATTATGAAAATAAACAAAGAAAATATTTAAACATTTCATTATTTTCCAAATGCAAGTATACAACCATTGCAATGTTTACTCGCTCATTACTTAGGGTTAACTATATGCAACTTTGTTTCCAACCAATTTATAACCTTATGTGAATCATCTTTTCAACATATCCCACATAGGTTGGTGATCATACGATCAGGCTAGGTAGACCTACGTGCTACATGGTGCCGGCTGAATTTTGATAGGGTGCTTGGATGGCAAGAACAACATCCACTATGAGTGTCATTTTTCGTCTGGCAAAACATCAGAAAATGTAAGGAAAACCAAAATTATCACTACTTTAGAATCCGCGGGGGGCCTTTACGCAGAAACGGCGAATGAGAAGAAGGTATCGGGAAATGTAAGATATCAAAGCTTTTTGGTCGCAAAAGTGGCGATGCAATTTTTGGGTAACATTAGGTCTTTTTTGCAAAAGCGGTATGGCCCAGTCCAAAAGCAATTTTCCAGAATCGCGAGGATTTGTTTGCAAAAGGGCTCGGTTCGGACTTGAGTGCGAATTTGCGAAACACGAGGATTTTTTTGCAAAAGATTTGGTGTGGGGGCTGGACGCAATTTCGGATTTCACCAGTGGACTTTCTGCGAGATTGATGAGGTTGCGTGGCCGAAGGCTGGAATTCTATGCTTTTTAAAAGATTAATTACTTTAGAATCCGCGGGGGCCTTTGCGCAGAAACAACAAATGAGAAGAAGGTATCGGGAAATGTAAGATATCAAAGCTTTTTTGTTGCAAAAGTGGCGATGCAATTTTTGGGTAACATGAGGTCTTTTTTGCAAAAGCGGTATGGTCTGGTTTGGAAGCAATTTTCTAGAACAGCGAGGATTTGTTTGCAAATGGGCTCGGTCTGGACTTGAGTGTGAATTTGCAGGACACGAGGATTTTTTTGCAAAAGATTCGGTGTAGGGGTTGGACTTAATTTCGGGTTTCACCGAGGGACTTTCTGCGAGATTGATGAGGTTGCGTGGCCAAAGGCTGGAATTCCACACATTTTAAGAGATTAGATATTTATTTAGACTCATGTGCATCCTGTATTCAAGACAATGTATTTTTTTCTAAAGAAAAAATTTCTCAGTTCTTGAGTTACATGTGAATAAAATGTTTGGACTCTTTTGGGTTGTTGTATGAAAATCAATAAATCCATAAATATTTAATAAATTAATCCCACAATATAAAATAAATTTTGAACTATTTTCAATTTACTATTGACCCCACAAATGCACTATTACTCCATTTATTATTGCGTACAATCTCAATCTCGCTGCACCGAAGCTCATAAAAACATTGTTTATACTTCAATAGATCCGATAACATATATCACCTTAGATATCAAGAAAAGTAGTTTCGTGTTGTAGTTTTCACTCCTCAGCCGGCTTAGCGTAGGGTACCCAAGCACATCTGGTTTCCTAGCGGCAACTTTCTCAATCGTCGCTCAGGACGCTAACTAATTAAACAACAGGTGTAAGGCACGCAGTGTAGGCTCCTAAGTCCCATGCCAGGTGGAGGACCGCCCAGAGGGCCCCACCTCCCCGCGCCAGCCGTACGCGCAGACCAGGCTCACGGGCCCCGCGCGCGACCCGGCCCTCCCACCTGCCATCCGGGCCCTGCAGCCCATACGCTGCAGCAGGGAACGCATCTGAGCAAAGCCGAGCAGGCCGCGTCCCCACCAGGCCACCCCACGGGGATGCCCCAGCGTCACGTACGGAGCGCCGGGGGCGGTTTGCCCTGCGCACAGAACGGCTACACGTACACGTACCTGGAGCTTTACACGCCACTGGTTGGATGACTACATGGGCGCGACTAGGGGTGAAAACGGTATCGGTAAATCCCGGAATTTCGGAAACCGTTTTTGGAATTTTTCGATCGGACGTGTCGGTATCGGTAATGTTCGGAATCGGAATCGAAATCGGAATTTTTTGTCGGAAACGATAACGATAACGGTTTTGACAAGTTTGGACCGTTTCCTTCGGTTTTCGGAAAAAAATCGGTAAATTCCGTCGGTAATTACCGGTATCGCCCAGCCCACACATCACACTCCTTCAGCCACTAAAACGCTCATAGCTTTTTACTCCGAACTCCGATTTAGGTGATTTTGGACTCTATGCAAAGCTTATCACGAGGGCTACAATCTCCACCCATTTTTATGATTTAAGCAACCATAGATATTTTTAAATATGATAAAAATAAAAACCTAATGTAGTTATTCAAGTCTAAAATCGATTTTTCAAATCCTCACATAGACTTGATCAAGGGCATGACTACAAGCTCGAAAGAGTCAATAAGATCAAATATTGAGTCATGTGATGATCAACTTAAGATCAAAACAATTTTGCAAAACATATTTGCAAATTCTAATCGCATGCTCCAATATCAAATTAAGCACACCTCATTTGCAACATATATTTGCAAATAAACCAAGAACTTATGAGATCAATCCTTTCATGCCCGTCACTCGTTTAGAAGCTTATGCCTTCTATGCCCATCACTCGTTTTCATTGATCGTATTCACGATCTTTGATGAGTGATAATAACTACTCGCCAAGATCACATGTTTTTGCTTTTATTTTCGTATCTCCAATGCTTCATTATCGATTTATCGCCATGATTATCTATGTGCTCCGAGCTCCGATTATCTATGTGCATGTCTTTGTATGTCATATTTCCGGTTTGGCGCCGCAAGGGTCTGATCGGTCTAGTAGCAAGTGACTAATAAAATTCAATCCTCGTGTGGAGAGATGTATTATTTGATATGAGATATTGAGACTATCTTATACTATGTGATGTAAAGGCTCGTATGGAGACTATCTTATGCTATGTATGCTTGTATAGAATGTGTGATATCGTCAACTGTAAATGCTTAATTATAAGGTATTGCTTTTAAGTGCTATGCGAATCTATTGCTTAATGCTTTAATGTATGTCTGTATGTAAGTGCTATGTGATGTTGCTTAATGCTTATGCCGTTATGCATTATAAGATTTGATTTTCTAGACTAGTTATGCTATTGTATACATTTACATTGGTAATGTATGTTCATCGTAAATTTGTGAATATTTATTTATTACTAATTTCTATGTGGATGTACGATTTGTGTGAATTTTTTGAAGTCAATTGGTGGGACATGTCGTTACGACATTACCGGTCTCTTTTTCGGATTCCGATCGCTACCGATATATATTTTGTATCGAATTTTCGTTTCCGATATTTTCGAATTACCGATGCCGTTTTCGTTTCCGTAGTTATCGTTTTCGAGGAAAAATATGAAAACAAAAATGGTTTCGGTGTTTTCCGATCGTTTCCGACCGTTTTCACCCCTAGGCGCGACGTGTCCCGCCTGCGCGGAACGGCTAGGCAATTTTTTTTGGTTGTTTTCAACGATTTTTTTTACAAATCTGACATTATTTTAATTTTTTTTTTTAAAAATGACTCCCTCCTTAACCATGCTCCTGTACCATGACTAGGGACAAAAACAGATTGGATATAGACGGATAATAGTTCAACCATATTTGTTTTCATATTTTTTCAGATACGAATACAAATAGTCCGGATACGAATATAAATACAAATAATATCGAATACAGATACGGATCGAAACGGATACGATTAAGGATATTTATCAAAACATGATAATCCCTTAGATTATACACACAAAATGAACAAGAAAATGGAATTAGCATATTTGATCCAAACATTCATGAAGAACATCTACTGACTCAAGATTTGTATTCTTTGTTAAACTATATTTAAAATAATAAATTATGTATTTATGAGTTTTCATAATTTTTAACTATTTATTCAAAATATTTTTCTATTAAGATCAACAGTTTTTTAATTTGTGAGAAAATTTAAAATCTGTTACTTGAAAATAATTTTTTTAAATGATAGATTGTGTTAGGAACTTTTACAAAAAAATTCATAATTTTTGGAGCAAGTTTTTCCAATTTTAATAATTAAAACTTGGTTTATGAATTAATTAAATTAGAAAACGGTTTTGAAATTCAGAAACCTTTTTGGCCAAAAGAGTAGCCTTGGCCCAGCCCACATGCATATCTGGATATCTGGCCCATCAATATCCGGATTATCCGAATCCGTATTCGTATCCGACAAAAAAAAATCCGTATCTGTATCCGATCCGATACTATACGACAAATATGAGATTCGACAGAATCCATATCCGAAAATTGATCGGATTGATCGAAAACAATTCGATATGTTTTCATCCCTAACCATGACAACACAATCCATCACGCTAACGGTAGCTCTAGGCTCGGTAGATTACCTATAGCACATAGGCTCGGCAGCAGGGACTTGCCGAGCAAATCTAGCTCGGTAGGTAGGGGTATTGAAAGACCATGTGGAAGTCTATCTTTAGTGGTGATAAGTTATTGACAGTGATTAAGCTTTAGACGCCTAAGTTTGAGTTTGTTTTGAGCTCTATTCTAATTTGAAGCAATTTGAGCTCAGTCTGCAATTTTCTGGTGCTACCGACCATGGCAGGCCGATGTGAAAATTCCAGAGATCATATCTTCTGGTTTGGCTGTAGGGCGGTGCTACCGGCCTGAGGGTGGTAGCACCGGCCCTTATGAGCGAGGATGAATTTTTAAATTGTAATTTTTGATGAAATTCACTACATATCTTTTTAGACATTGCTATGTGATGTGTTTCCTTGTTTTTGATAGTTGCAGGACGTCGAAGTTTGATCATGATGAGGCGGAGGATGATCGAGACTAAGTGAGGTGCGTCAGAGGTCCAAACGGTCTAGGATCGCCGGAAGATGATCAGAGATGGTGTTGTGGTAGGCCTAGAAGACAAGGAACGAATGAGATGCTAGCTAGACACTACTCGGATCAAGTAGGGTCGTCAAATCGCGGTCTAGGTGATAGAGTAGCGGGTCTAGGTAGTATGCTTTGGAAAGCGTGCAAAAAACCCGGTATGCTTATTGGGTTTCGGGTTAGCCCTTGTATGGCTGTGTGTGGGAGTCATTCCTATCCCTTGATCTATTCCTTAGGCTAGAAGGAACTCATCCAAGGGTGAATGGTGACTCGAGAGTAGTATAAATAGAGGGGGAAGGGTAGATTTCCTCCTCTTGAAGGTTCTAGAGGTTTTGTGCTTCTTTGAGCTTTTGCCCACCTTGTTGTGAGGCTTTGTAAACCACTATTCCAAAAATTTAAAATAATTTTCCTTATGCTTGTATTTACTTTTTGCATTTACATTATGTCTTAAATTCAGCATTTATATTCCATATTTAAATTCTGCACTTACATTCTTGCAATTTACATTTATGCAATTTGGATTTGCCTCCCCTCCTTCTATATGCTTTTGTTTCTTGTGCCAAGGATGTTAATTGATGGATGAATCTCCTATTTGACTTCAATCATCTAGGCAATCCATGTATTTTTCTTGCAAGAAACCGATGTTGTGTTCTTCAATGAATCATTCTTTTAGATCGCGTTTGTTGGGTTTTGGACTTGTGTTCTTGCTTGCTGTGACGTGTGGGAGGTTATCAAATATCATCTTGATCATCAAAACCCCACGAGCAAGTCCAAGATCAAGTTCTCGAGTTTTACTCAAACTTGGTGTGTTCTTCCTTCAAAGTGAAAAAGGTTTGAATTTTGACGTTAATCTTTACGATTGAAGGTTGGAATAAGTTCCTGACATCATTAGGAAGACATCTACCAAGTTTCGTGAGTTTTTGTCCAAACGATCAAAATATTCATCAAATTGGCTTTTGAGTTCGTGTTGTTTTTGACTCTGTTCTTCTTCCGGTTCTTGAGCCCGGTCATACCGCCCTTAGTGCGGTCATACCGGAGTGCTACCGGCCTCGCCCCGGTCATACCGAACCTCGGTGCTACCGGGCTCACCTCGGTCATACCGGCCTTGCAGTAAACTCCCTCCATCTCATTGCTTCTTTTGATTGTTTTGGTTGAGGGCTTGTTTGGATTATTTTGATTGGGGAGAATTTTATTTGGGATCATTCACCCTCCCTTCTGAAGGAAAATTTTATTTGAGATCATTCACTCTCCCCTCTGATCGCCATCTCAATCCTTCAATTGGTATCAGAGCCGGTTTTGCTCTTCTATAGGTTTTGACCGGTCTCGAGAGCCATGGCGTCAGACAAATATTCCACCAAGCCTTCTATTTTCTCTGGGGTTGATTTTCCATTTTGGAAATCTCGGATGGAGTCGTACATCACTGCCCATGGCTTCCTGATATGTCAGAAGGTGAAACTCCCGTATGAGGTTCTTGCCGATGAAAATATCACGGTCGGAAATATGGTTGACGTTGAGGCGAACCCTAAGGCAAGGAATACCCTCATACAGGGTCTTAACCGCAGTGAGTACAATAGGATTTCTCACCTCCGTTCTGCTCATCAGATTTGGGTGACCCTCGATGCTTACCTTGAGGGCACCACCTAAATCAAGACGGTGAGACTGGACCAATTCAAGCGTGATTACAACAAATTTGAACAACACGCTGGGGACAGTCTTGACGAGTGATTTGGTCGTTTTATGAAGATTTTGAGCGACCTCCGAGCAGTTGGTTGCATACACCCTAACTCAGACAATACTCGACATTTCTTGACCGCGCTCGATCTTCGAGTTTGGGAGATAAAATCTCAGTCATTGGACTTGGTCACCGATCCCATTGGATCAAATTCTGATTTTTCTGCTAGTTTTTCCCTCTCCGCCTTTTGGGAGCTAAGCGATGACCAACTGAATTTTTTTCCAGAAAATAAGCTTGTTCTTTTGGCTCGCAAATTCTCTCATGCGTACAAGAGGGTGAGAGAGAGAGGAAGAGAGGTGGCACGATCAGCTTCTTCGTGTGTCGTGGCCCCCAACCACATTCGAGCAAACTGCCCCAAGATGGAGAAAGGCAAGAACGACTCAGGTGGTTCCGCAAAGAACGACTACACCGATAAGAACCGCAACAAGAAGCCTTCAGTTCGCGAGCCGGCGCATGAGAAGAAGTACCGCAACTTCTCAAAGAACAAGAAGCTTTTCCACCACGTTCTCGCTGCCCTCAATGACATCAACTTCTTCGACTGTAAGAGAAGAAAGGTGACAACGACTTCACTGGCTTGTGCTTCATGGCAGACACCAACGACATCAGTGACTCCGAGCTTTACAACGACTCGGAAGAGTTACCCTCCTATGACCAGCTCAATGAAGCTTTCTGCAAATTAGAAAATTTCATGCTAGAGCTTGAGCTAGGTGTATGGAGCTTGAGAAGGAAATAGGTATCTTGACTCGGGAGTTAGCTTCTCTTAGATCTTTTCCCTCTCGAGTTTTTGATGACTGTTCTTTATGTGATGCCCTGCTTATGGAGCTAGAGAACCTAAGGACCATGCATGATAGTGTGCTTGCTGAACGTGATGGTCTTAGATTGAAGAATGCTAGCATTGAATCTGGTAATGCTATGTCTTTAGATGCTAGTTTTCTTTATACTCACTCCACTCCCTCATGTGAAAATTACCCTAAATTACTTACTGAGATTGATGCCATGAGCACTCACCTTATGAGAAGTTCTCAACTAGAAATGATGAACTTGAAATGCATGCTTCTAAGGACTCATTCAGCTCATGTGAGGGCTGTAGGTAACTAAAACTTGACAATAAATCTTTAAATGTCAAGTATGCTAAACTTGCTATGGACTTACTAGTTAAGCCACAAGAAAGTTGCTTGCGATGTGCTATGATTGAGGGAGACTTAGATGAAATCCAAGTCGAACTTAGAAAGAAGCTTGAGGCCCAGACCCTTAGAATTAGAAATGCTCCTTGCATTTCTTGTGAGGCCTTCAAAGTTGAGGCAGCCGTACCGAGAGAAAAAAATACACATGCTGATAGTTCTTTCTTATCTGGTTCTTCTTCTTCTTCCTTTTTCCTGTGTTCTTCATGTGCCTTTCTTTCGAGAGTGTGAGTATCTCATGAGTACTCTCGAGAAGTTTGTAGGAGTCAAGAATAAGCTCAATCTCATTCTAGACCAATCTAAGATTAGCCGATTTAATCAGGGTCTAGGATTTGACTACATGGAACACGCTCGGGAGCATCCTCTCACCATTGTGCGTGGCTCCAAGAGTGGTGAAATCGTGGTAGTTCCTAGGATGAGTACCACTGTGTTTAGATCTACCGGGGTTGTTCGTGGTGTAAGTTCAAGCTCTATTAGTTTTGGTGATTGGTTTAATATTAATGTTTAATCATTGTTTAATGACAAATCTAATCATTATGAGACTAACATGTTTAATTGAGCCTTATTCTTATTAGTCTCATATTTGGATGGAAAATGGAAAACCTAAGGTATGCACTTGTATTCACTCTATTGACTTAATGCATAATTAGGATTCAAATTAAAGTATGAACTCTTCCTTTGCTTTAGTCCAAATATGTGCATTATGTTCCTAATTCATATACTACATGAATGCACACATCTAGGGGGAGTTTATAATTTAACTTGTTGTTTCAATAGTATTGATCCATGTCTTATTGCTAAATAACATATAAAAGATCAAGACTTTGAAACAATCATTTGAGTATACGAAACTTGTGTAGTTATATATATACTCATATCAATTCAAATAAAATTTAAATTGAGTTCGATTGTCGTTCAATCAATAAAAGGACATTTCATCATGTGTTGATGGTGTTCCTTGTTGATTAAAGACAAGCAAAAAGTTCTTGAGTATAATGAAGCATTAGTTTCATCAAAGTACTCAAGATAACAATTAATCATTCAACTTAATTGGGGTTGTGCTCAATCGATCTTAGAGGCATCCATTATGTGTTAATGGAGTGCGGTGATGATGAGACAACTGTGTTTGTTGGACTAACATCTTCCATGAGTTGTGAAGTAGGTTGAGTCCAAGAAAATGAAGAACCGGGAAGAAGAAGAAGCCATCATATGTTGATGAGCTTCAAGAGGTGATCCCGAAGTAAAGAGAAGAACTAGAAGGTTCATCATGTGTTGATGACCAAGAAGAAGAAGATGTGATCCTGGAGAGAAGATGATTGGAAATCATAAAAGCTCCAAATGGATCGCTAGAGGCAAAGGTATAACTAGTTAGGGTTAAGGATGTGTTCCTAGTCTTTTATCGGTCTCGGTGTTTGGTTGGGAGACCGGGTTGCTAGTTAGGTTGCCGTACTATTAAGAGGGGTTGAGTCTTTTAGCTTGAGCTTCATCATGTGTTGATGAACTCAATCCGGTTCACTCTAGCTCACTCTCTTGTTTGGTTTTTGCATGAAGCTATGGGTTTGCATGTGTTGTAAAATGGGAAATAGCTTACGCAATATTGTTTATGTGGTTATTGCTTGGAGCTAAGTTTTGCATGTATTGCAAAAGGAGAGAGCTCAAGCAATTTGGTTTGTTGTGGTTGCATGGAGCTAGAGATTTGCATGAGTTGCAAATAGAGAGCTCATGCACTTGAATTTGTTGTGGTTGTTTGCATGGTGCTAGAGATTTGCATGTGTTGCAAATAGAGAGCTCATGCTTTGGTGTTTTAGTTTGTGATTGGGTCATGTGTTGATCATCACAAGGCTAAGCCTGGTTTAGTTGCAAAATGTGTTTTTGCAAAGTGTTGACTTGTTACTTGCGAATGTGTTTTGCAAATAAGTTGGAGTTGTTATTTGCCTATGTGTTTTGCAAATGAACTTGAGATTATGGGTTTCGATCCTAGAGCATGTGAATAGGGTTTGCAAATGTGTTTTGCAAATTGACTTGATCATGTGTTGATCATCACATGGCTAAGAGGATTGATCTCATAAGTTCTTGGTTTATTGGCAAATATGTTTTGCAAATAAGTTGTGCTTAATGAGATTCTTTGGAGTATGTGATTAACATGTGAAAATGTGTTTTGCATAGTGTTGTGATCATGTGTTGATCCTCACATAGCTCAAAGAATAAATCTTTAATGGTTTGAAGAAAAGTTTTGGTGAAAAACAGTGTTTTCTCCCTGAGGCCGGTCGTACCGCCCTTGTAAGGCCGGTAGCACCGGGGTTCGGTGCTACCGCAGTTTGGCCAGTTACACCGGGAGGCCGGTGCTACCGCCCCTCAGGCCGGTGTGATATTTCCAGAGAGAGGTGTTTTTGAGTTCGGCTCGGGTTCGGTGCTACCGGAGTGAAGGCCGGTGCTACCGCCCGAGCGGTAGCACCGCTCCTAGTTGGCCGGTGCTACCGATTTTCTTGCAACGGCTAGTTTTGTAGCCGTTGGCGAGGAGACCGGTGCTACCGGTCCCAGTTGGGCGGTAGCACTGGGAATTCTGGCTTTGTCCAGAATTTCCCCCCAACGGTTAGTTTTGGCTTGGAGGCTATAAAAGGAGGCCTTGGGGGACAAGGGCAAGGTGTTGGCTGTGTGCTAGAGCATTTGGGTGTTTATAGGAGTTGTGTGCATGTGTTGCCCTCTTCCATTTGCTTCTTGAGCTAGTGTGAGCCTCTAATTGCATGTGTTGCAATTAGGAGAGGATTGAGAGTCTCTTGTGCATGTGTTGCACTTGAGGAGGATCCTAGTGCATGTGTTGCACGTAGGAGGTCACCGGAGTGCATGTGTTGCACTAGGTGAAGTTCAAGCGGAAGGGCTTGACTTGTTACTTTTGGAGATTGCCGCCTCCTAGACGGCGTAGAGCGTCGTGCGCGGTGAGCTTCTCAACGGAGGTTGTGAGAAGTCTCGGCGAAGTTTGTGAAGGTTGGAGCTCGCCTACCCGGGAGGGAAAAGGAGCTACCACTAGTGGATTCGAGGTGGGTGCTCAATTCGTGGAGCCGGTCCAATGTGTTTGGGCTAACCTCAACGTGGACTAGGGGAGACCGGCAAGTCTCCGAACACCACGGTAAAAAGTATCGTGTCTCTTGTGCTTACATTGTGTTTGTTATTTATGTTCAAGCAATTTATATTCATAGAATTAAATTGATTGATTGCTTGTCTTTAGAATTGCATTTTTCTTGTTAGAGATACAATTAGTTAGTGCACATAGTGAGCCTAGAGAATTTAGGCCTTGATTGTCAAAACCTTAGTTTATCGCTTCCGTATTAATATTTGTTAAGGTTTTGGCATTAGGAAAATTAGAGGTGAATTGCTTTGCATAAATTAGCGAGAGAATTTTAAAAGCCGCCTATTCACCCCCCTCTAGTCGGCATCCTCGACCTTACACGTGGGATCTCTGATCAGAAGGTTGCTCCTTCTGCTACTTCTGCCTCTAGTAAGGCGAAGTATACATGCACCTTCTGTTAGAATGATGGATATTTGGTAGATTTCTACTTCAGACGTGCCAAGATCACTATTCGTGAGCATGTTGCTGCTCTTAGGGGTATTCTGGGTCATCCCTAGACTCTGAGTGCTCCTAAGGCACATACTGCTACTAGACAGATTAGAGAGTCGTCTGTTTTTGGGCAGCGTTCAGGACTCGATTTTCATGCTGTTCAGTCGAGTTTTCATCCTGAAGGTGCTCGTGATCATTCTTTCCGTCGTCCTTTTGATATTCCTTGCGTTTCTCGCCGAGGTAGATATCAACGACGTAAGGTGTTTCCTGGTAGGAGATTTGGGCAGCCTCACTGGGATGGTCCAGCTTTTGCACGACAGTGGGCCAACTCAGTTCCAGCTGCCAGATCTTCTGTTCATGCTGTTACTGGTCTTGTGAGAGTGGAGCGTCACAGAGATGCTAGGGTCCAGTCATTTTCTTCTGTGGCTGGTACTTCGAGGCGACGTGTGGTTCAGTATTGAGTTCCTAGATCTTCTCTTTGTCCCAGTACTAAGTCATCTCTCTCTCTTGTGTGTTGACCAGGTCCGTAGGATGGGGAAGGGAGAGGTTTGGTTGTTGACTCCAGTTGTTCTCGTCATATGACCAGAGACTGGAGATGGTTCTCTTCCCTAGTCTGAGCTCCCAGTGACGAGCTGATCACTTTTGAGTATGCTTCCTCAGGTAGAGTCATTGCAAAAGGTACCGTCTGCATTAATAATAATTTCTTTCTAAAGGACGTTGCCTTAGTGAGTAAGCTGCAATACAATTTGCCTTTTGTCTCTCAGCTTATCGATGACTCTTTCGAGATAAGTTTTAAGAGTAGTACCTGTAGAATCCTTGATTCATGAGGGGAGTTAGTTTGCGGGATTTCTAGATTTGGGAGAGTCTTCCGTGCTGATTTTTCTGCTTCTTCCGGAGACTCTCTTTGGTGTTTGATTGCTTCAGTCCCATGATCTCTCCTTCTGGCATAGGAGATTAGGTCACATCGGCTTCGATCATTTGACCCGGGTTAGCAACCACGATCTCATTCGTGGTCTGCCTAAACTCAAGATGGTCAAAGACTTAGTTTACCCTCCTTGCCGACATGGCAAGATGGTTGCTGCTTCTCATCCTCCATTCATTATTGTGATGACTGATGCACCTGGACAGCTTTTACATATGGACACTGTTGGTCCAGGTAGAGTGTAGTCAGCGGGTGGGAAGTGGTATGTTCTTGTCATTGTCGATGATTTTTTGAGGTATTCTTGGGTGTTTTTTATGGCCTCGAAGGATGAGTGTTTTACCCATTTCAGGGATTTGATCAGTAGGTTGTCTATTTAGCTCCCTGATGTCTTACGAGCTATACACAGTGACAATGGCACGGAGTTCAAGAACTCCTATTTTGAGAGTTTTATGTGGATTTTGGCTTAGAGCATCAGTTCTCTTCTCCCTACGTCCCTTAGCAAAGTGGCGTTGTGTAAAGGAAGAACAGAATCCTGGTTGAGATAGTCAGGACGATGCTATATGAGTATAGTACTCTTAGGAAGTTTTGAGCTGAGGCTATAGCTACTGTTTTTCATGTTTCAAATCGAGTATTCTTGAGAGAATATTTGCATTGCACTTCTTATGAGTTGAGGTATGGGCAAAAGCCCAGTATTTCTCATTTTCGTGTGTTTGGTTGCAAATGCTTTATTTTGAAGTATGGTATCCTGGATAAGTTTGAGTCTCGCTCTTCTGATGGAATTTTTCTGGGTTACTCGATTTCTTCTCATAGCTATAGGGTCTGGAGTTGTGATGCAAATAGGATCATAGAGATCTGTGATGTGACGTTTGATGAGGCTAGCCCAGGAGCTAGACCTGACATTTTAGACTCTTCTTCCCTCTTCGAGACCATCTTTGTAGAGGATGAGGATGATAGAGATGACGATGTTTCACCTGATCCAGTCCCCTCTACACCTGAGGTGCCACCAGTTTCTATTTTTGCACCACAGGGAGACCAACCCTTACCTTTAGACTCTCTCCTTCAGCGAGTGGCTCTGTTCCTGCCTCTTCTGTGCATGAGGTAGAGGCCACTCATGTTTCTGGACCTCCCCACCATATTCAGAGGCATCATCCGCCTAATCAGATCATTGGCGATATGTTTGAGCGCGTCACACGCTCAAAATCAGGCTTATCCAGTTTATGCCTTCACTCAGCCTTTGTTGCCTAATTTGAGCCGAAGGATGTTTCTCATGCATTATCCGATGAGTCATGGATTAATGCTATGCATGAGGAACTTGAGAACTTCGAGAGGAATAAGGTATGGCAGCTTGTCGAGCCCCCATATGGTCATAACGTCATTGGGACCAAGTGGGTATTCAAGAACAAGCAAAGTGAGGAAGTAGTTGTCATTAGGAACAAGGCTATGCTAATTGCACAGGGCTTTTCTCAGGTCGAGGGTCTTGACTTTGAGGAAACCTTTGCCCCTGTAGCTAGACTAGAGGCTATTAGGATCCTACTTGCATTCTCGGCATCCAAGGGCTTCAAGCTTTATCAAATGGATGTTAAGAGTGCATTCCTCAATGGGTATATTGAAGAAGAGGTATATGTCAGACAGCTTGCAGGATTAGAGAACTCCAAATACCCAAACCATGTCTTCAAGCATTTCAAAGCTTTATATGAACTTAAGTAGGCCCCTAGAGCTTGGTATGAGAGGTTTAAGTCCTATCTTCTCAACCATGGTTTTAAGATGGGCATAATATACAAGACTTTGTTCATCAGACACCAGGATGTTCATTTTCTCTTTGTCCAGATTTATGTGGGCGATATCATCTTCGATGGCTCTTTGCACTCTCTTGTGTCTTAGTTTTCAGATGTGATGAGCACAGAGTTCGAGATGAGCATGATGGGTGAGTTGAGCTACTTCACGACTTCCATATCAAACAGACTCGGAAGGGCACTTTCTTGCATCAAGGCAAGTACACTCGAGACCTTCTGAGGTGCTTCGACATGTCTGACGAAAAATCGGTGATGACTCCTATAGCTACCACTGCTGTCCTCGACCCTGATGAGGATAGTGAGCCAGTTGATCAAAAGGGGTCCCGAAGCATGATCGGCTCCCTCCTGTACCTCATTGCTTCAAAGCTGGACATACATTTTGCTGTGTGTAGTACGCTCGATTTCAGGCTTCTCCTCGTGACTCTCATCGCCAAGCGGTGAAGTAAATCTTCAGGTACCTTCGAGCTACCCTTACTATGGTATTTGGTACTATTCTTCTTCCTGTCTGTCTCTTAGAGCCTTTTTCGATGCAGACTTTGTTGGCTGTAGGATAGATAGGAAGAACACTTCTGGCACTTGCCAATTCATTGGCACTTCTCTTGTTTCTTGGTCATCTAGGAAGCAGTCCGGAGTTGCACAGTCCACCACTGAGGCCGAGTATGTTGTTGCAGCTAGTTGCTGTAGTCAAGTGCTCTGGATGAGATCGACCTTGCAGGACTTTGGGTTAGAGATAGAGTGTTCTATTTTTCTGTGATAATACTTCTGCTATTTGCATTGCTAAGAACCCAGTGCAACATTCCAGGACCAAGCATATAGATATTAGATATCACTTCCTTAGAGATCATGTGGAGAAGGGTGATATAGTGCTTCAGTTTGTAAAGAGTGACCACCAGATAGCCGATATCTTTACCAACCCTTTGGATAGCTAGCTTCAGGTTTGTTGCTCTGAGGAGTGAGCTTGGAGTCGTGTGCCCTTATGGCTTATCATGAGGGGGAGCTGGTCTATATATTATGCATTATATATATTTTTTCTTCCAGCATTTCCTTTCTTTTGCATTCTCTGGGTGATATTAGGCTTAATTCTAGAGTTGTGAGTTCACTTCACTTAGACTTCTGGCATGCTTTGCATGGACCTCTCATCTTATACTATAGGTTGCTATCATGCACAATTAGTTGTTATCTCTTCTCTCTAGGTTGAGTTCCCTCACAGTTTTATAAGTCTAACAGGTGTTGGGCCTCCTGAGTAGACAGGGTCTGTGTGCACTCCTTAGGTGAGATCTAGAGTCAGCTTCCCTATGTCAGTCATTGGGGAAGATGAGAGCGAGTCTGAGCCGTAGTGTTTCTCTTCTATCTTTTCTATACTCTATAGCCACCCAGTTTGCAGTTTTTTCGACTTCTTCTCCTCATTCTATTTTCCTGGTTTCTATTAAGCACATTTGGGTTTTCATTGTGTCTAATTCTGCTAATAACTCAGTATAACCAGATTTGTGCTTAAAATTGATTCACTTGTTGAGGGGGAATTTGGGAATCTGTTCATGCATTGTATATAGACTGCATTTTCCGTTTTATGAGCTTTGTCTATTATGCAAATAATTTACTCATCAAACTATACACCATGCTACATCATATGAAGAAAATCACTAGCTTAGATATTTCTGAGTTCATTTATCTTGCTATGCTTACTAAACATTGCAAATAAGCTTTAAAAGAAAAACTTGATGAAACATGTTGCTTTTACTTGCTAAGTTTCTTCTCTAGGTGTATTTGTCATGATTTGTGAAATTTTAGAGTCCCTATAGCAACTTAAGTAAAACTTATTTGATCCATACTTGAGTCCTTCATTTTCTCATAAATCAATGTGATAAAAAAGAAAATTAAGTAAAGATGACTTTATTTGTGCGCATTAGACTTACCACCTTACATTCATAAGACAACTTCCCATTGCACTTGGGATGAACTTGGAATGCATCGTGTATGACCAAGACCATCCTCTTAAGAGTTCTTTTTGAGATGATCGAATATAGCTTAAGTCAATTGCTTTAAAAAATGCAAATAAAAAAATATAAGTGGGTAAAGAATGCAAATAACGTCAAATATTTGCACCCCGCTATGTATTTCAAAGTCTTAAAGCAAAATTTGCATTAATTGAAAAATGAGCTCAAAGAACCTTGTATGCACTTCTAGTTTCCCCAAAGTGTTGAGTAGGTTAAACTCTAGGTTTTTCATTTGATCCTTGGAGTGGCTTTGCTTGTAGTTTTGAAACTAATGCTAAGTGTTGCACTTGTCATGATCTCCTTTCCTCTCTTTGGACCAAATTTGGCTTTGCATTCAAATTGCTCCTTTTTCTCTCTTTTTCAAACTCAAAATTCTATGCCTTTCGGGTGTTTGTCAATATACTCATTAAGGGGAAGATTGAAAGACCATGTGGAGGTCTATCCTTAGTGGTGATAAGTTATTGACTGTGATTAAGCTTTAGGTGCCTAAGTTTGATTTTGTTTTGAGTTCTATTCTAAATTGAAGCAATTTGAGCTCAGTCTACAATTTTCGGTGCTACCGACATGGCAGGCCGGTGCTACCGACCAACGGGCGACAGAGGTATATTTTTGCAAAAAAAATATTTCATGGTACACTTTTGTAATTTGCATTAAAAAATATATTATTTTAAAAAAAATTCTGGTAAGCGAGGGCACGCATCGGCATTATTGGTTTTCTCTGCAACTCTTCCGCTAAGCTCGATGCTTTAGGTACTGCGGCTAGAAGGTTAGGGACTTAGGGTGTATCAGCTGCATCAAAATCGCTCTGGTGTGGTGTAGATTGCTAAATTTTTTTTCGTAGCATTTCAGGATTTACAACAGCAAAGTGTGCGTCGCCCTCACAGGCTATTAGCCACCTCTGGCTCGGCTCTGCTAGCTTAATTCGGATTCGCTATCAGTAGACCCTGGCCAGCTCTAGTGGCGTGACCACTGACCACTCATGCATGCATGATCGGCTAGCCGGCTAAGAGTTGGAACTTGGAAGCAGGGTACATGCTTGAACGATCAATCTCTGGATGCTTCACATTGCTTTGTCCCAGCGACTATTTCCATCACTATAGACCGTTTGCCCACGCTGCACATGGCCCAGCATGCTGGCCTTCCTAGCACAATCGACGTCCCAGGCTCCCAGCTTTTGTTACTCCCCATCACTAGCTGTGCGGAGGTGATCACTTCTTTCATCATTTCGTCTTTCTAAATCTAGTTTCCATACGAAGGGAATTGGAAATCTAATCTCATCCCTTATCACATCTAAGGGGTACGGAAGCTGACGCTGTTCAAGGAGCATGGCAGCCGGCGAGAAGCGCGCCAGTAGCGTGGGAGCGGTGGCCTACCCCAGCCAGTGAGCATAGGAGGTGCCTGTGCTGCGGGAGGCCGTCTCCTGTGGTAGGGGAGTATAGGAGGTACATTTCGCGGTAAGGAGGAATGCTAGATTTATAATTTTATTTAGAATAGTGTTATATTTGAAAATAATAATAATAAAAACGAGAAGAGTGATCAATTCTTTGCGCAGCTGAATATACGCTTCCTGTGATCATTTCAAACGCCACAAAATTTAGCTGGCATCGAAGAGATCTGAAAACGTATTACCAGTATCTTTTGGAAGAATACAGTAAAAAGAATGCAATAAATACGAATCCACGAGACCGAACAGCGTGTTGTTTTATCCGCAAATTGTTACAGCCCTCTACTGTGTGTGATATTTAGAGGTATTCGTTACTTTGTGATGTGGGCACTACTGAAAGACCATCATTATCGTTTCGTTTCAACCGCTCAGAAATTTCGATGTTAATGCTTAGGATAAGAAGAACAACAGTACTGGAATTAGGCTGATCAACTATGCAATGTTCATCCTCCCTAGCACCCTGTAGGTATGCTGTCAGTGCCAACTTTTCTAACGCTGAACTCAAAAATAGCTATATAGTGTTGAAAAGAGTCTGCAAAGAATAATGACGATGGCCCCCTTAAATCACATCAAGGAACAGTAATATGACTATTTTGCTTTTCTATACAGGAACTCCAAAACATCAGTCATCTTAAAGCATATTTATTTGAGCATCCCAACCTACCTATCCTATCTTTTCAACACCGCTATTCTTATCATTTTGGCACCTTATCTCGATGCTCTCTCTCTTTTTTCTTTCTTTTTTCCCCTAGCTTTAACTGGAGAGGTTATTTTGCAACTGTATCCTGTCATTTATTCTTTTCATTGTCAATTTGGCCCCCTCTTTAAACTAGGGATTGAAAAAAAGAAGCAAATTCATTTTCTATCAAATTGCAGACGAGCGCTACAGCTACTCCGCCAAATCGGCCTACCTGACGCAGTTCAAGGGGAACGATGAAAAACACATCCCAAACCTCATTTGGAAGGTCCGAACGGAAAACAAATGCATGTTCGCCGCCTGGACATTGGTCCAAAACAAATCATAACGGCCAACAACATTACGCTTAGCAGATGGTCACATCAACAGACTTGCACCTTTTGCAACGCCAACCAAGAAGCTGGAGCGCACCTCTGCCTCCACGGCCCTTATGCCATAGAAGTCCGGTCCACTGTCCTCAACTCGATAACTGTGAGCCTGTAACATTCACTAAATCAATGGCTGTTTGTTTTTTCTTTGAATTTTTTAAAAACTAATTCTCTAAAAACTAAAATTCAAAATCACATATATAGTGGATTGTGAATCCTAGTGTATATGGGTGGCCTGGATTGTGAGAATCGATTTCTAGAATCGAACCATTTGTTTTTTATTCTGCTTTTGAGACCAGAATTCAGAATCAAAAGCAAAAACAAACATGCCCTAACATAGGGATTTTGCCATCATTCTCGAATGGTGGCAGGAAGCCACCAAGGCCCATACAAAAATAGCACAAAAGGGATTTCAACAGCGTGGCTATCTACGTTATATGAAAGCTCTGGTAGGAAAAGAAACATAAGGAGTAAGGATCTTCCAAAACCAGACAACCCCGGCGCAAGAGGTAGCCAACATAACAAAGGAGGACATCGAATGGCGAAAAAAAGCATTCCACCTCCTTTGACACCCCTTATGTACCCTACAGTTTTTCCACCTCCTGAGTATCTCCTGACTTTTCTAGGTTCGTTGTGTCCCTTGGTGCTGTAAATTTTGATAAACTCATTTTCCTACTTAATTGATTGGCAGAGCTCATGTCCTTTCTTTTTCAAAGTTCTATCAAATTTGTGTGTTCTAGAGAGTCCTAATCGTATGTAAAACAACAATCAAATACATGTCTATAAAATGATCCATCTATGCGGAGATGATCAGAGGGATACACAAATAAGTATAGATCCAGATGAATTCTAGTATACACCAATCAAGGAAGGACAGATACATCCACCATATTTATTTAACAAATTCCACACGCTTGGTTTACTAAATTGTAGTATAAAACTTTCGGTAGACCCGCACAGCTTCCAGCCTGTTCATCGAAAATAATTTGCATAAGTCTCCACTCCTAAATAGTCAATTAGTCCGAAGATTCTCTAAAACAGTGCGAATTAATAACCAGCAGCCACCAGAAATGTACGTGTGGGTTGTGTTGTGTTGTTTTACTAATAGCAATCGTTTCATCGATAATATTTTCTGAACTGAACTGAATAGTAGTACTGTTATCGAACGATCTTGACAAGTAAATTAGCTGGTTGAGGTTTTTACTGTATATTCTACTAGTAGAAATGAAATATAGTTATTTGATTTGTTAAAGACATTATAGACCTGTTTGACTTAAAATGTTTTCCAAGGGCAAATACACGTTTTGGTTCAACCTTAACTAAACCTAACATCTATCTCTCACGATGCAATTTTGCAGGCCGTCGTTGGTCGTGAATGCGTGCGCTGCTCGGCGATTTCCCCTGCTTGCTTGCCGGCATCATAAACTAATCCAGGAAGGATCGAGCGCAAAAAGAAGTGCAAAGATAAAATCCAGTAATTGATGTCTAACATGTGACTTGAAGGATTGATTCGTCTTCTTCTTCTTTGAGATAAGATCGGTTCGATTGATGTAAGTATGCAATATGCGAATTAAGATTTGGGTTTCTGCCCAGTCCGATCACCTGAACTCAATCGACTACGGTGCCACGAGAGAGGATCGATCGTCTTCCTTTGCGCTGTAGATCGCCCCGGCCTCCGCATTGCATAGTACGGATGAATTGGCTGCAAGACTAAAAAAATCACCGTTAGTTACAATGTTACCTCTAATTGAATCATACTTCCCATATTCGGAGGTGAAGTACTATCAAATCCCAAATAATCTGGCCCGTAGGATTGCAAACAATGGAAGCCCATTATTAAGTGGTAGGTATTTAAAAGAGGTCGTAATTTTACTCTCAGAATTCTACTACTACCAAGGGTAATCCTAGCTAATCTGAACTTCGGATATAAAAAAAAACAGTGCTTCAACATTTTTCCTCTCAATACAAGTTGCACAAATCTTAAAGCAATCGAAGGAGTAAGTAATCATCATCTACCTTTCATTCATGCTTTAATATTTGTGCAACTGTCAAAAAGAAAAGCACGAAAGCACCTCTAAAAAAATAGATGAGTCATGTTGAATTGAGTGCACACTGTAAAAGAGCTTTGGCATTAAGACCAAGCATGGGTCCTTACATTGTACTCTACGGCTATAAAGTATGATTGGTTGAGTATTTCGTCAGGAGCTTGGAGACCAAACGATCGAGATAATTATGCAAGTGTGACTGGGGTAACCACTTGCAGCTAGAAGAAAACTCGCAAAGTATCTTCCAAGAACAGCAAGCGAAATCCATATGACAGCTATCTGTAGGTAAAAGAAATAAAGGATTCATACATGTATATTGGATGAGAAGAATCGAGGAGCCGGGATGCAAATTAGCCGTAGGTTTTGAAACAAACGTTTTAATGATTGATGCCAATGCGAGATGTGAACTTGCTCGGATTAAACAAAGTGAGGGGGAGATTTGTTTATTGTCCAGTTAAACAAATCAAGGGTGTACGTAGCCATCAAATGAAGCGAGGATCGCATCAAGTTGACCGCCTCCAACCTCACCACGCCACACGTCTCGAAACCCCGCCGGCCGGCTGCTTGATGCTTAGTCCTTGCTTGTTTATCGCAACTGGATGTCGTAATCTAACCCTCTTTGTTTCTGCACTGTGGCAGATAATTGTTGGATGGCAACTGGCAGATCTGGCAGTTGTGATGCGCGAGCCACAATGGAAACACTGTTTTCCCATAATATACTTCCATTACTGCTCCACAGTACATTGTAGAACTCAGTATTGGCGAAGACTACTGACTAGTGATGCGATTAATCCAACACTAGGTCTTGCGTGGAATGGTTAGGTTACGGCATGCACTGCCATAATTGATCTGGTGGTAGCTTGGTAGATATTCCAGCAAAACACACGATGCGAGGCTTCAATTATGATGACCGATCATGCACATATATGATCTGTGCCTGCCTACCAACATGGAACGGAGCTTCATTTTATATGTGGTACTTGCCTTCTTTGGTGCTCTCTCGTGGACCGATATTATTGTCTTTCCATCTATCATCATTCAATAGAAGTTACGTAAAAATTGAAATAAGCGTAGAGATAATTAATGACTATCTATCTTTTATTTATATTTTAATATTTAAACAACTTTTAAAAAGTAAAGCATAGTGCACCTCTCTGCTTAGATTGCCCAGGATTTCACGAGAGTTTCAAAGCTCTTGATGATTAACTGTTTTGCAAAAAATGTGTTGTTGAACTCTTGTTTTAAATACTCTCAGTCAGATAGCTTGTAGGAGGAGTACATGTGACAATTAAGAAACAAGAAAAAGCGTCGCTCGATGAGCAAGCATTCGAAAAGCGGAGCTAGTTCACGGTATCCGCCGAGCTCGTCACCGAAGATCCGCACGCGCTCAGCGATCCAGTGAGGCCGCGCACGCGTCCTCGTCCGTGCGCCGCGCATACGAGCTGCCGATCTCTCCGCGCGCGCCGCATCGTTTTCCGTCGGCATCGCCGCAAAGAAGAAATCTAGTTCTGGCTCCAGCTCCCCGGCCGGTCCAAAAAGAAAATTCCCAGCGGAGAAGAAGAAGAAAAATCTGGCAAGGGAATGAGAGAGAGAGAGAGAGAGAGAGAGAGAGAGACTGTGAGACGGATTCAAGGACAACCACCCGGTGACGCGGACGGCCGCGGGAGAACATGCGCCGTGGGGACGTTGGGAGGGGTCCTCGCCCAACGACCAATGGAAAAAGCCGCACGTCGCTCTCCCACACCATACGCTTACGGTGCCTCCCGTCCGAAAATCGTTGTTGCATTAGGCAAGATAGGCAAGGCCGGATGGGCCCTGTTAATGTTAGGGTGTTTAATTTAGTTTAGTTTAATCCGCAGGTTGATGTGGATGGCTAGAGTTTTAATAGTCGCTTAGCTGAGCTGGATTGCAAAGAAAAGAATCATCGTTTGATTTTCCTTCACCTACATGATGGCCTAAATGTATTTCTTTATGCAACTTGGATGGTGGTTTCTCTTTCTTCCTCTGTCCCTTTCGTTCAGCGCAGGTGACTGAACTGATCGAACATGTAGCAAGCCGCTGCCTGAAGTGATTGTAGCAGGGATGTTGTTGACATTGCCTGTTGCATGTCCTGCTAGATTATTGTCTGATCGACTGAATCATTGTATATCGCACGGCCTGAAGTGAGATAAAAACAGGCTTGAGATGCATCAGAGGTTGTCAACTTCTCTTCCAATGGTCTATCCTACACATTACCTTTTCTTTTACCTCCATGGGTGTGTGGGCTGTGAACACCTTTGCTCATTTGCTTGAGCTGATCTGGATCTGATAAAAACGCTGGCGTTGCGCAATCTCACAAGGGTGGTGGAGTAGATTTGTCCGCCGATAAGCTGAGCGCCATAGAAGCACACAAACGGAAAAGACCCACCGTTTTGTTAATCAATCATAGGGAGGCTGTCACATGCGTTCCTCGAAGTTGGAGTCTGGCAAATTTCCTGCCTTTCTCAAACGACAACTTGATCCATCCAACCAATTGCCCTTCCGAGAGAGCTGGGAGGGGGAGGACCACCGGATTTCAAATGCGCCGTGTTTTGTTTACAACATATTTCTAAGAGCATGTATAGTTGTCTATATACTATTGCATCTTATTTAAAGACAAAACTAATAGGCAACTTCTACAATGGATGTCATCTTAAGATTGTCTCAATGAGATCTTACAATCTTTTAATTACGATATAAAAATGTGTTATTATAGATAATAACTCATATAATGATGTTTTATGCTGTTTATATGATCATCTCTTCACAAAAAGACATCTATGCTTTCTCTTCTCTTTCTCCCTTCTCTATATCTGTAAAAATATTAGGTAGCAAAGTATATAAATAACTAACGTCGTACCATTATACATGCCCTAAAAGTTAAATCAGACAGGACCTTCCTCTCAAGTTGGACACTAGATTAGCCCGAAAAACCATCGCCAAGATCTAGAAGTAAATTCACAGCGAAGATTAACAACCGTATGCTTTTCAAGAAGGAAATGCTATTGCTATGTACTAATGTACTTCGGGGCTTGCGCATGGAGCCCGAATGACTCCACCGCCGTATCTCTTTGCTCAGTATGGACCGGCCCATGGCACGAACCGATGGCCCTAACCAAGGACACCGCCAGCCCGGTCTTGTGTGGGCACGCCAATCCAACCCATTGCTTCTCGCAAGGCAGATCGGCCTGGCCCCAGCCCACAAATGTTTTTAGTGAGATAACGTGTTTCCACGCTCTGGAGACCTTATAATCTATTTTCTTGACATGTGTAGCGGATGCACATACGTGTATGTACGTCTTTGTACCCTGATAAAAAAAAAGTCTTCAAACACTATAGTGGATATTCATCTGGCATCATGGATCTTGCTGTCCAAACTCCAATGTATGCAGGCATGCCTTGAGTGTGTCACGGAAGGAAAATGCCAAGACTCTTGTGCAGAGTGAGAGCTCAGCCGTAAGACATCGCTGCTACTGCCGCTGCCTCTGCAGCTCTACTGGTTCTGCTCTACTGGTTCTCCTGACAGTGACCTCACCTGAAACATGCAAATGCAATGTACAGTTTTCGCAAGTGCGGATTATGCATGTTTGGGATAGCAATTAATCTCCCGGTTCCTTTCGAGATAATAAGTAATCGTTGGTTCTTTACGCTGTTCACGGTACGATGAAGTTGTAGCTAAGCAATCGTCTTTCTCAAAGCATCTAGTTCGCCATCAGCTTGGATGCCGGATTGATCCAGGTTCGTGCGTGCCTTGTCTGCACTGCGCGCACCAATGGCTAGGGATAGCAACAGGGACGTTCTTCAGCAGAGAGTGGTGGAATGTCACTGTCCCTACGAGGAGAGAACTCCCCATTCCTAGCATCGGGGGACTCTTCGTCCCATTTCCCATCCCCGTGGGGAGCCATACCAACGAGCACACTAGCACACGGTGACGTCGGAGACGAGAGAGTACCTGGTGCCCTGGTTGCCGCGCGCGCCACCAACACTCGCCACCTCAACCACCGAGAGGGAGGGGCCCGCGCCACCCACATCACACCCCGGCCATGACGCCCACGCCACCGGCCACTCGGCCCGCGAAGGGGGGAGGACGAGGCGGCCATGGTGGAGGGCAGTGGAGGGAGGCGATGGGAGCGGAGGAGGTGGAGGGAGGCGACAGAGGAGACAAGGGGGCGAGGAGAGTGGGGGTAGTGAAGGAGGCGACGTGGGCGAGGCGAGCGAGGGGAGTAGAGTTGCAGAGGAGGCGGCGGGGAAGAGGCGAGTGAAGGGACCAAGGGAGCGAAGGATTGGAGGAGGCGATGAGGATTTGGGATTAGGGGGGCGCGCGGGTGACCGAGGCGAAGAAGATGGAGTCGGGGCCAGGTAACAGGGACAGGTGGAATGTCCCCATACCCGTCTCCCCCGATAGGGACAAAATTCCCCCGTTAATAGCCCCGTAAAAGAAAAACTCCCCCATCGTACCCCTTGATAGAGGAATTTCTCACCAGAGAACAGGAAATAGGGCCATTGCCATCCCTACCAACAACGCAACTCAAGCAGGGGGAAGCACCTGTAATATAAAGCCATACAAGGGTCCTTGCCGTAAAATGGTAGAGTTGGGCTCCCGTGCCGTTTTCGATGGCCCATATGGGATTCTATCAGCCCAACCGTCGACTCGCATTAGCACGTGATGAAAATACGATGAAATCATGAAAAACGATGTGTTTTTAATACCGCAGCAAGAAGCCGAGAAAATCTCATCGAAGGTACGAATACGACTATTTCAGCACTATACAATCCTCTAGCCATGTTTATATATTTACATGAAATCTACCCAATACCACAGTGTAGATCCCAAAATTTACAGACTTTTCCCACTTTACACCGGTAGTACCATGTATACATGGTAAAACCTCCAACTAAGAGTTTCCAGACAGTAATGCCGCATTTTCTAATATGTACGAAGCATCAGCTTCTCTCTAGTCTCTACTTGATGCCCTAAAAGGCAATCGACCACCGAGATAATGGGACAGTCAAGCTTTCTATGTGGAGTAAACTCCGGCTGCATCAGCTTGCAGGAAGTAATACTACTGGTCACATCCCATGGGGATGAGCCAAGCAAGCGACGTGTCAGAACATAACACTGCTTTTTCTTCAAAGAAGAACATATGGCTGCTTGGTTCGCTGTCTATACAGTTCTGAACCTGTCTTCGGAGGATGCATTACTGCCTTGATGGCGGGCTACAATGTTTTATCCTTCCTATTTTACAGAAAATAAACACTTTAACAGAAGTACAAAAAAAAAAAGGTTAACACAACACAAATGGGCATGCCACGAAGATTAGCGTGGAAATGGTGCTAACAGCCAAGAGACAAGAATTACCTCTCTAATCGTCTTCCTATGTTCTTCCTGGAATCGACTGGGATAGCAGATAATGAGAAGTATTCCTGCCGTTTCAGTGGGGTTTCCAAAGTACTTCTGCTGCGCGTTTTAACTTTCTTGGGTTTTTCGGGAGCTGACCCGAATAGCTGTACAGTTAAGCTTCCACCTGAGGAAAAGGATGACAGGATGCATTCATTACTAAAGTAGCTTGAAGAACTACATTCAGGGCCTTTTCTCATTGTGATCGGTTCGTAAGCACAGATGCCAAACAAGCAAAATACCAACATTTAGATCAAGGTATTGCCTTCTGAATATCAAAATGCAACTGGAAAGCAACAAACAAAGCAAAAGAAGAATTATAAGCTTACATAGTACAAGGCATGCTCCAATCCATGCAGCATTGTCCCATCTTTCACCTAGGAGAAACCAAGCAAAGGCAGCTCCCCATACTGGTTCCAGCCCGTAAACAATTGCAGTTTCAGTTGCTGAAACATCACCCATCGCTACCATCTGTACACAGAGATGTATATAAGATGACTTCATAAATTAAGCAAGCCTTAAACAAGAACATCCCTAAAACTAACAGAAAGCTCTATGTAGACCAACCTCTGCCCACAGGCATAACACTGTAGAAAAAACTCCAGTGTACAATGCTGGTATCCAAGGAAACGAAGCTGCTGCATCCCAAAGCATACCGAAAGTCCATGATTCAAAGCTGGAATCATTGACATCAACATAGCTATCTTTGAACAAAAACCAGAGTATCGAGGAGAAAGCCACAACAAGGACCTGATTGATAAGAAGGTTATTAGTGAGATGATTCCCATAGTGACCAAGATAATAAGAGCAGTACAACGGATATGGGAGACTGCAGGTGTTCAGTTATGAACCTCAAGGCTAAGAAGAGCCATAAACTTCTTCTTGTCCGTTTTTCTTGATATTTTCTCCGTTCTAAGCATATGGATCCCAAAAAACACCGCACTGAAGAAGTTCAGCACATCACCAACCTTTGAAAACAGGAGGGAGCCATAAAATAAAAAATCATATTAATATTACTTGTTAAGACACACAATATATACATATATCTCAATCCTTGAAAAGTTGAACATAATTTTCTCTGAACAGATCTTTGGTATCTTATGAAATCAGTTGACCATTCTTATTGAAAGCATTCAGAGTATGACTATTATTGCATAAAGAATTTCCTGACAGCAGCAACAAAGGAAGTAAGAAATTGTGCAAGAGAATTTCGAAGCGCTGGAAGGTTCTGAATTTCATTACGGCAATAACCAAATAAACTAGTAAGTGCTAGTACAAAAAGAACAGGAGTAATGTTACTTACACAGGGAGGAGAGCCGCCACATTCCAGCAGGCCAATTCCTACAAGTGATACTATGGCCCCAAACCAAGTCAGATTGGGGATCGACGCGCCCAAAATGCCATCAATTAGAGGCACAACTATCACCTGTTCAAAGAACTCCTCACATAGTCAGATATTTCAACCACAGCATTGGCCAATTCAAGCAATATCATCATTACAACAAAATATAAATTAGCACAAAACAAGATACCGTGAAGGCTGTAATGAAGGATGCTCGCCCAGCATCAGATGAGAGTAACCCAATTGCTTGTGCAAGGTACCCTAAACTAACCCAAAATCCCAGCTCCAATCCTGCATTTCGTATACGGCGATCTCCAAATGCGCGTATTGCAAATGGTAGGAAGGGGATGGCTGAAACAACGAATCGCACCATATTGAAAACCGCAGGCTCTGTGAGGGCTTCAACCTCTTTTAGAACTGGAATATCACTTGCTGCAGAAAATAGGAGCAAAGAAAAGAAAATTGTCAAGCACCGAATTTCATGATCCATACTGATCACGAAGAATTGTCCGAGCAAGGTTGCATTACTGTAGTGCAAATAATTTTAGCATGAAGAGTTTTTAATAGAAGAGATAAAGAGGCAGACACAGTCTAGACAGTGCTAATTAGGGCGAACAGCTTTGCAGCAAAGTTTCAATCTTCTATAATTCAGACGATCCTAAACTTAAACTGTTCTCCTTGCCCTTTCGTATCTATCGGCAAGCTGTTATTCTCTGCTCTTATGGAACAAGCTAACTGATTATCAATCGCTGATTGCTACCAAACAGTGGATTCAATCGTTTCTTGAGAACTCTTATGCTAATTGGTGATTCGTAGTTCGTAGGAAAATTGGAGAGGGATCAAGAAAGATTTTTATACCATAGATGACGGTGAGGGCGTTGAGGATGATGATGCTGCGGGTTTTCTTGGAGGCGAACAGGATCCGCCTCCACACCGGCCGACCGCGTGCCCACTTCCTCACGTCCTTCTTCTCCTCCTTCTTGTCCTCCTCACCGCCCGCGGCCGGATCCTCGAGCGACGAGCACCGGAGCGGCTCGAGAAGCCTCACCCGGCGCATCGACGCGGCCGAGCGGGGCGGCGTGACGGCAAGCAGCACGCGGCATGAGGAGCCTGCCGCCGCCGCCCACGACGCGGACGCGAGGGAAGAAGCCATGCCAGCACTGTAGCAGCTGCTGCGGCGGCGATTGCGAGCGAGCAGGTGCTAGTGTGATTTTGTAGTGTTTAAGCTTGGCAAGAGGAAGGCTTCTTCTTCACTCGGTCGTGGAACTTGTGGCCTTGTGGGTGGTGATGACTGATGAGGGAGGGAGTGAGGAAACGAGCGAAAACAACCGAGATTATTTTCTGTGGAGCGGGCGCGCGCGGTGGGGTTGGGTGGTGGTGGTGGGCCGGGGAGCGGCGCGCGAGAAATCTTGGAGTTTTGCAGCGTTTCGGTCTTGTTTTCCAGCGAAAACGCCTGCGTCGTGCGGGGTGACGCGGCAGTGTTGAAAGGTCTACTCGTTTCCGACGAGGTCAGTCGCTGTGGATGGGGGACTTGGACAGTGCCTCGGAACTAAGCATATGATTCTCGTCTTTGATGTGTGCAGCTCTCGCCAGCACTGGACGTAGCTTGTTAGCTTGGTGCCTTCCTTGGTTACTCTGCCATGGGTTTCATATGCATATATGAAGAACCTCTATTATGTTATTGCTAAGTTATACTCTGCCTGTATGGTATTATTTGGCAACTACGACGATGAAAAGAACCTTTCTCTAGAATACAAATATATATATATCTATAATCTCAGTGATTTCATCCGGGAGCCCGCCACACGTCCATTTTGCAATGTGGTTTTTACAATAAACTGAGGTATATGCTCATATATTTATTACTCATGGTATTTCACAAGCCCAACTTAGCTCGATTGGTCCTGACCTTGCAGTTCGGTCGGCAGGTCGCGAGTTGGAATCCCATGGCAGCTATTATTTATTTCCAATCTTTTTTTGCATCAGGTTCGTTTATTTAATTGAGCTATTAAATCAAGTTGAAAATTTTTGGAATTTTTTGAGAAGGCCTCTCAAAGCATGCCTATGATCAAACTCGTACGATTTTAGAAAATTCTAACAATGGTGATAATGTATTGTAAATTTTTTTACTGATTTGATTGAGCTAATAGATTTGAAAATTCTTGAAATTTTTTGAGGAGGGTCTTGAGAGCACGCCTACCCTATTGTAAAAATTCTATTTCATGATCATATTTTTCCGATTTTTAAAAATTCCGATGGTGCTGTTAATGCATTTAGAGCGACTTCACTGATGATTGAGCTAATAACGTTGCAAATTCTTGAAATTTTTTCAAGAGGGTCTTGAGAGCATGCCTATCATACTGTAAAAATTCCAGATCATGATCACATTTTTTTTTCGATTTTTAAAATTTCGGTGCTGCTGCTAATGCATTTAGAGCGACTTCACTGATTTAATTGAGCTATTAAATTTGTAAATTCTTGAAAAATTGTAAGAGGGGTACTGAGAGCATGCCTAAGATACCATAAAAAATTCGGAGCATGATCAAACATTTGCGGTTTTTTTTAAAACTTACGATTGCACTACGATTCCCCCCTTAAAATCTCTGCCTGTCTCAACAATTCCTTCCACCGCAGACGTGGGCATAGTGTGCATCTAGTAACAAAGTACAAGCAGGTCAAATATTCTACTGAAGTGGTTCATATCATCAGCCATGTCAAGTAAGAGACATTAAAATGACAAGAGTTACTTGCGACTAGCCCCTGCACCTCTCTGTTTTTTTTTTTTGCAAATCTAGTCTCCCATATATATGTTTACAAATTTAGTCACCTCCCCCACCGCGGAAGACGACACGTGTCCCCGCCGCATTTGGAGAGCGCAGAAGCTGTCAAAGCTCGGCCAACTGTGGGGCAGTGTGGTCCACCGCAGGGTGGCTTCCGCGCTACCCGGGTGCGGCAGCGGGCTCTTGTCAAGTCAATGCATACGCATGGTAGCTAGATTTGAAAAAAAAAGTATAAAGAGCTCGATAAGTGATGACTTCCAGTGAACTAGTTTAAATTGACCAAACTTGTTATCATATAACCATTAACCATATGATGCTGTTAAAATATACATTCTACTGAAAGTTCTCTCTATTGTAAAATCCGCATTGTAATTAAGGATGTTCTTTGGTCTGCTTTTGTTCATTCTCTTTGAATTGCTCAGGGCTATATCTTTTTCTCACGATGGTGCCCTATGGTCCTGTTTGTTTCGGCTTTTTCACTGACTTAAAAGCAGAAAAGTCAAAGCCGAAACAAACGACTGACTTTAAGTCAAACTTAAGAAAAGCCTAAAGCCTTCACACTACTACAGAACTGGGCATCACAACCGGCCTATTAGAAGCGGTTTGGTGCGAACCCGTTGTGATCTTCGCACGAAGCGGTTCGTTGGCAATATCGGAGAGGGCTTCGAAGCGGTTGGAACACGAACCGCTTACGAAGGTTGCGTTCTAGAAGCGGTTCTTTTCTCAAACCGCTTCGATTTTCGTAAGCGCTTTGAGAAAAGAACGCCTTCTAGAACGCAACCTTCGTAAGCGGTTCGTGTCTCCAACCGCTTCGAAGCCCTCCATGCAAGCATTTAAACCCTTCTTCCTCCATGCGCCAAACAGAGGTACGAATCGATCGAGCAGAGAAGGCCGACCAAGCTACTGTTCTTGGGAGGTGCTGTCCAAATTTTTAATTGGAGGTGATTAGCTCTAAATTAAGTGTTTCAAAGTTAGTAACATCATGTGAACATCCTTCTCACCTAGATATTGCTATTTTCTTCAATGGATGTGGAGAAATCTTGAACTTTTTAAGCATTATCGAAAATTTGTTTTTCGTGCCTTGTTTTATTGTTGTATGAAGATGTAGATGGAGATCTAGTTCAAAATATGACATTACAAGGTAAAGGTGATTGGAAGCTTTAGATCTATGTGGTTGTTAGCTTTAGAATCTTAAATATCACAATATTGGGAGAGATCTAGGTACAACATTGCAAGGAAGTAATTAATGGTGTATGAAATAAAATAGAAAAACATGTAGAAGGATAAAAAATAATTACAAAGGTAGGAAGGGATACAAAATAATTAGAAAGGTAGGTCTTTAATTGGATGACGGTGTAGGTGGAGTTTTTTGTTGGGTTTAAATGTTACTGAAATTTAAGTTAGGTTATAATTTTTCTAACGAAATTTGTTATAATTTTTAATAAAATTATAACTTGGTATAGATGAATCGGCAATGGATGTACAATGCGGACCGTCGCCGAGAGAGTTCATTGATGGCGTGCGAGCTTTTCTCGATGGCGTTGCATTCTTGCCTCGAGCGACTTCATATGTTGTCCGTGTGTAGATTGCAAGAACGAGAAGGAGCACTCCGGCGATGGCAAGTTATGAACCACTTGATCATGAGAGGTTTCATGCCAAACTATACCTGTTGGAGCAACCATGGCGAAGTTGAGGTGATTAGCCAGGAAGACGATGAAGAAGACGAGGAAGAGGAAGATGGATTCAACAGTATCCCGGACGACACGCAATACTGTTTCGTGGAAGAAACACTTGGTGACTTTGGTGATGATGAGCTAGACCAGATGCTGCGTGACGGAGAGGGAGACTACACAGTTGAAAGACAGTTCGAGAAGTTCCAGCGCATGTTAGAGGACCACAGAACTCCTTTGTACCCAAACTGTGTGCAGGGCCACAAAAAGCTACGTACCACACTGGAACTCATGCAATAGAAGGCTAGAAATGGTGTGTCAGATAAGGGATTCAATGAGGTGTTATCACTCGTAAAGAAGTTGCTTCCAGAAGATAACACTCTGCCCGAATCTACATATGAAGCCAAGCAAGTCGTCTGTCCTTTGGGATTGGAAGTACAGAAGATACACGCATGTCCTAATGATTGTATCCTGTATCGTAATGAGTATGCCGATTTGGATGTTTGTCCAGTGTGCAGAGAATCACGGTATAAGGTGAAGCGTGACGATCCGGTGAAATAGATGGGGAGCGTAAGAAGAAGAGACCTCCAGCTAAAGTGTTGTGGTATTTCCCTGTGATCCCCCGATTGAAACGTATGTTTGCTAACAAAGCGCATGCCCAGATGATGCGTTGGCACAAAAAAGAGCGTAAGAACGACGGGATGCTTAGACACCCTGCAGATGGCTCACAGTGGAGGAAAGTCGACCGAACGTACCCGGACTTCGCAGATGAGGTGAGAAACATAAGGTTTGGGTTGAGTACCGATGGGATGAACCCTTTCGGAGAATTGAGCAGCAGCCATAGCACCTGGCCCGTTACACTATGTATCTATAACATTCCTCCATGGCTGTGCATGAAGCAAAAGTATATCATGATGTCGTTGTTGATCCAAGGCCCCAAGCAACCCGGAAATGACATCGATGTCTACCTGAAACCATTGGTTGAAGATCTTGTGACGTTGTGGGATGATGGTGCAAGGGTATGGGATGAGTACAAAGGGAGTATTTCACCCTCGTGCATTGTTATTTGTAACAATCAACGATCGCTCGCTCTCGGTAACTGTCCTACCTAACTATCAAAGGATATAGAGCCCGCATCCGAAGCTTAGATAAAGCGGACGCACGCGTGCACGAAAAACTCTCGGAAGGTTGTGTACATGGGTCACAGAGGTTTCTTCTTACGAGTCAACCGCTGCGAAAAGAAGGCGGGGAATTTTAACGGCAACTGGACCTTCGCAAGGCCTCAAAGATCGTAGTGGGCCACATGTGTTTACTATGGTAAAGGATTTGAAAGTAGTATTTGGAAAGGGTCCTGGAAGCAAACATGTGTAGAATGAGGATGGTCATGCACCCATGTGGAAGAAGAAGTCAATATTTTGGGACTTGCCTTATTGGGAAGTTATGGAGGTTCGCACTCACTTGACTTCATGCACATCACGAAGAATGTCCGCTTGAACTCGCTAGGCTACATAGATATGTACGGAAAATCGAAAGATACACCGCAAGCTCGGAAGGACCTTAAACTCTTGGGCCGAGGAACGACCTACATCCCGAAAAGAGAGAGAAGGACAACATTACCTACATCCTGCGAGCTACACTCTAAGCAAAGAAGAGAAAAAAAACGTGATAGAGTTCCTGAACAGTGTGAAGGTCCCTTCCGGATACTCCTCGAATGTAAAGAGACTCGTAAACACGAAAGAGAATAAAATCGTACACATAAAATCGCATGACTGTCTTGTGTTAATGACACAGTTGCTCCCAGTGGCTGTGAGAGGCATACTGTCCGAGTGGGTACGAGGGACAATCACAAAGTTGTGTTCTTTTTTCAACGCGATTTCACAGAAGGTCATCGACCCAGATAAACTAAGTAAGCTGCAGGATGACGTGGTACAAAGTTTGGTTAGTCTTGAGATGATCTTTCCTCTTGCATTCTTTGATATTATGGTTCATCTCACTGTTCACCTTGTCAAAGAGATAGGTATCCTTGGACCTGTATCTACACAACATGTTCCCTTCGAGAGGTACATGAGTGTGCTAAAGAAGTATGTTCAGAACCGTTCTCGTTCGGAAGGATGCATTGCCGAGGGTTATGGGACAGAGGAGGTGATTGAGTTTTGTGTGGATTACATTAATGATCTAAACCCGATCGGCGTCCCTATATCACGCCATGAGGGGAGGCTACGGGGAAAAGGGACACTAGGAAGGAAAGCAATTGCATGCAATGATCTTCTTACATTTAAGCAAGCACATTTCACGGTTTTGAAACAATCAACTATAGTGGCCCGTATGTCCTTGAGCACAAGAGTATTCTACGCGCGATTTCCGGGAGGTCCGAGGATTGGATAACATCAAGCACATGGATTCTTTCGTAGCTTGGTTACAAAAGTACATCCTTTTGAAAGGGTCAAACAATGAACAGTTGCAACGCTTGGCTCGGGGACCATCTAGTGAAATCGTGACATTCAAGGGGTACGAGATAAATGGTTACACATTTTACACCGGATCGCAGGATAACAGAGCACCAACCAAAATAGCGGTGTCCGTATAGACGCCGAAGACAACAAAGGCAAGGTGGATACATATTATGGTTTCATAGAAGAGATATGGGAGCTTGACTATGGACCTTTGAAGGTCCCTCTATTTAAGTGCCAATGGGTCAAACTGACTTCAAGCGGTGTGAAGGTAGACAAATACGGTATGACAATCGTGGACCTCACGCAAGTCGGCTATAGGCGCGAACCGTTCGTCCTCGCGAACGATGTGAGACAGGTCTTCTACATAATGGACATGTCAAGCAAACCTAAGAAGCATAAGGACAAGCGTAAAGATTGTAGTACTAAGCCAAAGCGACATGTGGTTCTACAAGGCAAACGAAGGATTGTTGAGTTGAGGACGCCACGCATTTGAGGAAGAGTATAGTCGATTCGACGAGATCCTCCTTTCACGTGGATGTCGACATAAGCCTCTTCAATGACACAGACGTGGATACTCCTTTCATACGTCGCGATCATAATGAAGGAACACTTGTAAAGACAAAGCACGTTACTACTTAAGATGTACCCCTCTTGTATGAACTATGTATATGTAAGTCTTTTACAAGATGAAGTGTTTATTTGGAATGAATGTAAAGTGCCAAAATTCGAATGAAACTAAAGTGATCAAAGCATTTTGTGAAAATTATGGAATGAAAGTAAAGTCCTAAAAGCTTTTAAAAATTCAAATGAAATCAAGTGCTAAAAGTTTTTCAAAAATATAGAATGAAACTAAATTGCTAAAAGCATTTTTAAAAATTCAAATGAAATCAAGTGCTAAAAGCATTTTTTAAAAATTTTGAAATGAAACTGAAGTGCTAAAAGTTTTTCCAAAAAATATAGAATGAAACTAAATTGCTAAAAGCATTTTTAAAAATTCAAATGAAATCAAGTGCTAAAAGTTTTTCAAAAATATAGAATGAAACTAAATTGCTAAAAGCATTTTTAAAATTTCAAATGAAATCAAGTGCTAAAAGTTTTTCAAAAATATAGAATGAAACTAAATTGCTAAAAGCATTTTTAAAAATTATGAAATGAAATCAGAGTGTAAAAGCACTTTTTAAAAATTATGAAATTAAATCAAGCGGTTTGAGAAAAGAACCGCTTCTAGAGCGCTACATTCGAAACGGTTAGTAATAAGAACCGCTTCTAGAACGCAACATTCGAAGCGTTTTAGAAAAGAACCGCTTCTAGAGTGGACTATTCGAAAACGGTTAGTAACACCAACCGCTTGTAGAAGTCATCCTCTACAAGCGGGTTGATCTAAATCCGCTTGTAGAGATATTCTACAAGCGGTTCGTTCTGAACCGCTTGTAGAAGTCATCCTCTACAAGCGGTTGGTTCTAAAACCGCTTGTAGAGATTTGCTACAAGCGGTTGGTTATTAGAACCGCTTTGTGGAAGTGCTCCTCAGATAAATTTGAAACGCCCGCCTTTTTCTCACACCCAAATTTTCTAAGTCCCGTCAACCCCGCGCGCGCTGCAGCTCTGTCTCTCCCGCCGCCGCCGCCGCCTCCGTCCGGACCCGCGTCGCCGTCCTCGCCGACGCCGTCGCCTCCTCCGCCACCTCTCGACTCCTACTCACCACCTCGCCGACGCCACCCACGCGCTTAGCTGCCTCGTCGCCGCCGTCCGCCACCACCCCGCCAAGCCTTCTCTACCACCCCGCCGACGCCTACTCCGCCACCAAAGCGCCGCCACACCGCCGTCCCACCCAGAGGACCGAGGTATTGAGTGCACGCGTCGTCCTCTCTCTAGTTCTACCGCCCACCACATGTTCGATGAAATGCCCACAAGTGTCTTGTGCTTGCTTGAAATTTTAATTCTAAATTAAACCAAAATGTATATTTTTCACTTAGTATGGAATTACAGAACAATGCATATTTTCTTTTTATTATTTTGTTGTTTTTATTTAATTTTGAATTTCAGTTCTAGTTTAGGATTTGTATATTAATTTAACACGGTCAATGTTGCACATTTACTTTTGACACATAGTCCCTGTGTATGTTCTTGGTGTATTTCTTGTTCTTGTGTCCACGAGTTCGTGTTTGATCCTTGGCTAGTTCCAACACGCGTAGTACTTAATGCTTGTTTGAGAAATTTATGTAATAATATGCTTGTGTTGTAATCTGTAATATGGTTGTTTCAAAGTAATATGATATTTATGTCAACATTTTTATGGAATTAGTAGAGATGGCGCAACCAGACGTGGTGACCCTACTTTCGATGAGGGAGAACAGTTCTGTTGGACTCCATCGCTTGAGGGTACCATCGAAGCCGATGGTAACGCCTGCCGCTTAGGGCTAATGGTGGTTCCGGTGAGGCCGTTGAGGCCGCAAATGATGAAGCCATTGACGCGGAGCCGCCGAGTCCAATAACACCGGTTCCGCCAGATGAGGTACATGCGTAAGAATATAATCCCGTAGACATGTTAATTAATCGCAATTCATTAATATAATACACTCGACACGTTTGTACATATGTTTATGTATTTCAAGCCCGTGCATCGAGCAACCAATCCAAGCATCGGGACCTAACAAGAAGCCGCCCACGAAGCATGTGTTTACCGATGTTAACAACGAAGGATGCCGGTTGCCCTCTTTTAGCAATTGGGCGTACAACAACGCTTGCGTTACCACGTGAGGGATCACGTCCCAATTAGCATCGTAAAATGGGCGAAGTTCCTCAAGCTACCAAGGACTCGCTCGCAAGATATTAAGGAAAATATCACATTTCCTCAAGGGTCCAAGACAAGGCCAAGAAATTTACTTTGAAGAAGATGGCAACAATGTTTCAGGCTTGGAAGACGCCTCTCAGCCGCAAGTACGTGCAGAAGGGAGAAAGACCCGACTTCAACCAATTTCCTAAGTTGGCGGATCACTGGGAAGCATTTGAGGAGTTCAAGCTATCAGCTGAGGGCCAGGCCGCGAGTCAGAAGAACAAGGCCAATTCACAGATGAAGAAATACCACCGCCATCTTGGCACCGGTGGTTACATCAAGGCTGTACCAAAATGGGAGAAGCGGGAAGAAGAATTAATGGCGAAGGACGTCACACCGGCTACCGCTCTGTGGGAACAGCGCCTGCGCAATTGGTTCATGGGTCATGGGGGGAGCCTTTCGGATGACGGCAGCTTGGTGATGGCACCAGAGTACAAGAGGTCGCCAAAGGATTGTACAAGCCGTTGAGCGCCTCGGCAGTACATTGGTGCCAGACAGGGAGAATGACGAGCTAACACATGCCCTTGAAAACCCTGAGCACCTAGGATGGACACGAGGTATGGGCAAGCTGACGCCGTGGAAGTATGGTTTCGCTAAGGACGCACATACGTCTGAGGAGCCAAAGATAGAAGCAAATCAAGAGAATCATGTAAAGTGTACCAATTGGAACAAGAGCTCGAGCAACCTGGGCTAGCATCGGCGACATAGTTGCACAACAAGTAAAATTGCCCTCAAGAAGCTTCAAGGACTAGGTCCGAGCAATCACCGGACGCCGTGATCGACCCTCCGCGCGGCGAAGTAGTCGCGTCCACCGGCCCCCGGCGGACACCTTGCTATCCCGTTATCCTGTGGATGACATAAGGGTTCGCCGCCGATGTGAGTGCACGTTGATGCGCGTAACCTCTCCATCAAGGTGGCTTACGGCATGGCATATCCGGTGGAGTCGGGCGGATGTTCCATCGCAACGAGATACCCCGGGTTACTCAAAGGTCGCGGTGGAGGAGGTGCCGAGCGGATTTGAAGAACTTCACCTCGATATTGCCGGAGGCGACGACGCGACCAAGCTTGGACAGCCCTCCACAATATCATCCTTTGGCGCAAACGGTACATCATATTTCCACCGCTATGGACGCGTCATCTCCACCACGGCAACCCACGCCTCCAACATCACCGCCACGCAATGCCTCGCTAATAAAACATAGCGAAGCCCTACTCCACCACCAGCTCCTCGTGTTCCACCCGCTCCACGCAGGCCCTACTCCACCACCAAAGATCTCAAACAAAAAGAACCCTCTAGGAAAACCACGCCTCCACCATCTCCTCCGAGGAAGAAGCTCGATAATGAATGAAGGCTCCCCACCGCTCCCAAGAAGGCGGAGTCCAACCGACGGCCAAGGTAAAGGAACCTCCAAAGAGGGCATATGATATGAATAAGGAGGAGAGTGACGCGGTCACTAAAGCGTATGGTGCACACTTCGCAAAAAGAAGGTAGAGCCAAAGGTACCAATCGATCCAAAAGCGAACACTTCGCGACATGCCGCAAAGTCATTGCTGCACTGGCCCAACTATGAACGGACAATAATTAAGGCTACAGTAAGAATAAACGTGGTCAAAGCGGCGGCGCAAAAAGAAGAAGAGAGACCAAGATCGAGAACCTCGAGAGGTTTATGAAGGAGGCAGACTCGCCCCACACCGCAGCTCTTGGATTAGCAGATGATATCCCAATGGCAACAAAGGTCGATGGCAATTTCGTTGGGCCGGAGCCGATTGACCCAAATGAGATAAAGGATCGCCAACCAAGATGCGGCAATTTCACGAATGGTACATGATGAGTTCGCCAAGGAAGAACGATGTTCCTCCGTATAAAAGAAGATGATTTTTATCGCGGGACAGCACCATATGGCTCGAATTTGACGACTTATACAATATTTACCATGCCGACTCCATCAACGTGTCTCTCATGAGCTCTTTGGTGCCCGTAAGTGTCAAGCTCATACCTTTACTGTGTGCTTCCTCGCACAATAAAATTGCAACTATTAAACTTATACCTTTCTATGTAGAATGGAGATACAACGATGTAGAAAAGAGAATATCTTCAACGTGGGCTTCATCGACCCGAGATTGTTAACGAGTTCGTCTTTGGATACAACCGAAAGGATCTTGAAGATTACATTCTCGATGCATTCTTGGGACAAAGACTACAAACCGTACATACTACGCCTTCAACTTCGAGCACGATATATACAACCTCTCGTTCTTATATTTTCCAAGGCATTTATAATACTACTAGCTAGTTACATATATGTTGCAATACATGAATAGGTTTCACTGATCCTTCTTGTCATCAAGCTTGATAGCGACGGATCATTGTTCAAGACTCAAAAGGACTCGTGAAAAATATCAATTTATCATTGACACCTGAGTATATAGCACATATATATATGATAGTTTTCCTTATTATATATATTGAAATACCTTGCTAATTCCAACTCGATAATTACCATTCATACTAACGCATCACACAGACATTCGCACGGTTTCAAAGAAGCAACAAGGAGATTTCGAGAACGAATTTGATGTACAATTAAGCACTCGAGTACGATAAAGAATATTAATATGCCATAACAGTTTTTCATCCCAATAATCGTGTTCTTTTCAAATTTCATCGCAGGTTCTACAATGACGGGTGGAAACAACCTATGTGGCTATTATGTGTGCCACTATATGCAAAGTATTACCCACGGTGATGTGCCGACATCCAACGCCGAGGTAGTGTGCACATGTCAATTTCTTAGTACTTACACTTTAATAATTACATGTCCAGAGATTTATTTACCTCCCGCTTTGTCACCCCAACATCGATGTGCAAGACGTGATCCCGCCGCACCGGTTGCAAAGAATCCAAGAACAACTCATCGGCTTTATTGTCGATTTAGATTGTATCCACCAAAGGCGAGTTCCACGCAAATGGTTGGAGAGATTGTCTGAAATAAGGACAGTGAACCGACATCAACGCTCGACCAAGGGCACAAAGAGCGACGCACGCAAGAAATAAGCTCAAGATTCGCCTTTTATTCTTTGAAACTTGTAAAAGTGGCTTATTATTTCATGTGTTCATCAACTTGTTCATTTTTAGTCCAGTAATTATCTGAATGAATACTCATGACTAATATATATATATATATATTTATATTTAAGTGTGTCAAAAACTCATGAAGTTCTATTTATTTTAATTGTCAAAATCTATATCAAAACCCTCTCGAAAACATATTCTATATTGAATATAATCAAAACGCTACTGTTGTCGGACTCTTCACAAGCGCTTGGTAACTCCAATCGCTTGGAGAGAGCTCTTCACAAGCGGTTCGTAACACCAACCGCTTTTGAGAGAACCTCTCACAAGCGGTTGGTAACACCAACCGCCAGTGGAAATGTCGAACCACAAGCGGTTCAGGGAACCGCTTGTGATACCTGACGGGGTATCACTCCCGGTTGCTTACAAGCAGTTCTAAAACCGCTTCTGAAAGCGGTTTCGAACCGCTTGTGCATGCCTGATCCGCAGTAGTGTAACAATTAGAAGCAAACGTGTGAATTAAGTATAGTAATTAAAAAGATTGTTGCTTCTCTGTTGTGCTCGTTCGCCTCGATGCGAGCATGCATGTGCTGCGCGCGGCATGTAGTAGGAGCAGCATTTGCAGGTACAGTGCTCTCTGGTTTCTCCCTTCTTGTTGACCTTCTTGAGGTTGGTGAGTGTGGAGGGGTCAAGGTGTGGGCCTCCCTCGCGTTGCCAGCTCATGCAGCTCCCCCAGCACGCGCTTGTCCACGTCCGGGCTCGCCGCCTCCACGCGTATCTCGACGGATGGCACTGTACCTGCAAATGCTGCTCCCATCGAGATACGCGTGGAGGCGGCGAGCCCGGACGGGAGCAGCATTGTATAAAACTATAATCGGGGGCAACGCTAGGATCATGTGCCTTTCTATTAGAACAGTAGGTCATATTAGTTAGTCATTTTGATCGTGATGATTAGATCTATCTGGTAGAACCCTACATGCTAGTTTATGATCTTGAACATATATCGTGCCAATTATCACAAACTAGGAATGTTTCTTTAAACGAAGTATATAGGCAGATAATCTTTGATTGGCTAGGAGCATTTGCTTAATGATATTTGTTATAGAGATTTATATATATATACACGTGCATACATAAACACAGTAGGAGCCTCCAGGCCCATACTGTTATGTGTCAAAAAAGAATGTAACGAGACCGGTGTGTAGTCCTCGATTCCATATACGTGCTTAAGCGACATAACATGAAGAGAGTATATATGTAAGTTCATCTGTGGTATAAATGATATCCAACACTGCATTGGACAATCAGACAAGGCACTTATTTAGTTATTTTACAATGAGAAGAATCAAAGTTTAGCAAGTCACGCTTTACATGCTGAAACGACAAAGTTTTGCAAGAAAGGTAGTCTAAATCAGAACTTCTAAAGCATGTGACGTGTAAAACTAAGCGGTTATATGACCAACCAAATGTATAAAAATTATCAACTGGATTTGTATATGAATTCGCCTAAAATTGATATGCAAAACTAAATAAAAACTAACAATGAAAATTAACATAGATTTGAAATAAAAATTAGATGAAATTAGTAGTTAAATTAATATACAAATCCTAAACTAGAACTGAAATTCAAAATTAAATAAAAAACAACAAAATAATAAAAAGAAAATATGCATTGTTCTGTAATTCTATACTAAGTGAAAAATATACATTTTGGTTTAATTTAGAATTAAAATTTTAAGCAAGCACAGCACTTGTGGGCATTTCACCGAACATGTGGTGGGCAGCCGAACTAGAGAGGGAGGACGACACGTGCACTCAAATACCTCGGTCCTCCTAGGTGGATTGCGGTGTGGCGGCGCTTTGGTGGCGGAGTAGGCATCGGCGGGGTGGTAGAGAAGGCTTCGGCGGCCGGGGTGGAGTGATGGCGGCGACGAGGGCAGCTAGCGCACGCGGGTGGACTGGCGTTGGCGAGGTGGTGAGTAGGAGTCGGATAGGTGGCGGAGGAGGCCGACGACGTCGACGAGGACGGCGACGCGGGGTCTGGACGGAGGCGACGGCGGCGGCGGCCGGAGAGAGACAGGAGCTGCAGCTGCTGGGGTGGTCGATCGATTTTTAAAAATTATCAATCTGGATTTAAAAAAATGCTTTTAGCAATTTAGTTTCATTCTATATTTTTGAAAAACTTTTAGCACTTCGGGCCATTTCAAAATTTTTAAAAATGCTTTTAGCAATTTAGTTTCATTCTATATTTTTGAAAAAACTTTTAGCACTTCAGCCATTTCGTAATTTTTAAAAATGCTTTTAGCACTTCGCTTTCATTTCGAATTTTTAAAAATGCTTTTAGCACTTCAGCCATTTCATTTAATTTTTAAAAATGCTTTTAGCAATTTAGTTTCATTCTATATTTTTGAAAAACTTTTAGCACTTCAGCCATTTGAATTTTAAAAGCTTTTAGAACTTTACTTTCATTCCATAATTTTCACAAAATGCTTTGATCACTTTAGTTTCATTCCGAATTTTGGCACTTTACATTCATTCCAAATAAACACTTCATAACTTGTAAAGACTTACATATACATAGTTCATACAAGAGGGGTACATCTTAAGTAGTAACGCACTTTGTCTTTACAAGTGTTCCTTCATTATGATCGCGACGTATGAAAGGAGTATCCACGTCTGTGTCATTGAAGAGGCTTATGTCGACATCCACAAATGAAAGGAGGGATCTCGTCGAATCGACTATACTCTTCCTCGTCTGTGACGCCCTCAACTCCAACAATCCTTCGCTTGCCTTGTAGAACCACATGTCGCTTTGGCTTAGTACTACAATCTTTACGCTTGTCCTTATGCTTCTTAGGTTTGCTTGACATGTCCATTATGTAGAAGACCTGTCTCACATCGTTCGCGAGGACGAACGGTTCGCGCCTATAGCCGACTTGCGTGAGGTCCACGATTGTCATACCGTATTTGTCTACCTTCACACCGCTTGAAGTCAGTTTGACCCATTGGCACTTAAATAGAGGGACCTTCAAAGGTCCATAGTCAAGCTCCCATATCTCTTCTATGAAACCATAATATGTATCCACCTTGCCTTTGTTATCTTCGGCGTCTATACGGACACCGCTATTTTGGTTGGTGCTCTTGTTATCCTGCGATCTGGTGTAAAATGTGTAACCATTTATCTCGCACTTTGAATGTCACGATTTCACTAGATGGTCCCCGAGCCAAGCGTTGCAACTGTTCATTGTCTGACCCTTTCAAAAGGATGTACTTTTGTAACCAAGCGCCGAAAGAATCCATGTGCTTCAGTGTTATCCAATCCTCAGACCTCCCCGGGAAATCGCGCGCGAATACTCTTGTGCTCAAGGACATACGGGCCACTATAGTTGATTGTTTCAAAACCGTGAAATGTGCTTGCTTAAATGTAAGAAGATCATTGCATGCAATTGCTTTCCTTCCTAGTGTCCCTTTTCCCGTAGCCTCCCTCATGGCGTGATATAGGACGCCGATCGGGTTTAGATCATTAATGTAATCCACACAAAACTCAATCACCTCCTCTGTCCCATAACCCTCGCAATGCATCCTTCCTGACGAGAACGGTTACGAACATACTTCTTTAGCACACTCATGTACCTCTCGAAGGGAACATGTTGTGTAGATACACGGTCCAAGGATACCTATCTCTTTGACAAGGTGAACAAAGTGAGATGAACCATAATATCAAAGAATGCAAGAGGAAAGATCATCTCAAGACTAACCAAACTTTGTACCACGTCATCCCGCAGCTTACTTAGTTTATCCGGGTCGATGACCTTCGTGAAATCGCGTTGAAAAAGAACACAGCTTTGTGATTGTCCTCGTACCCACTCGGGCAAGATGCCTCTCACGACCATCGGGAGCAATCGTGTCATTAACACAAGATACCATGCGATTTCATGTGTACGATTTTATTCTCTTTCGTGTTTACGAGTCTCTTTACATTCGAGGAGTATCCTAAGGACCTTCACACTGCTCAGAACTCTATCACGCTTTTTTCTCTTCTTTGCTTAGAGTGTAGCTCGCAGGATGTAGGTAATGTTGTCCTTTCTCTCTTTTCGGATGTAGGTCGCTTCCTCGCCCAAGAGTTTAAGGTCCTTCCGAGCTTGCAGTGTATCTTTCAATTTTTCGTACATATCTATGTAGCCTAGCAGGTTCAAGCAGACATTCTTCGTGATGTGCATGAAGTCAAGTGAGTGACGAACCTCCATAACTTCCCAATAAGGCAAGTCCCAAAATATTGACTTCTTCTTCCACATGGGTGCATGACCATCCTCATTCTGCACATGTTTGCTTCCAGGACCCTTTCCAAATACTACTTTCAAATCCTTTACCATAGCAAACACACGTGGCCCACTACGATGCTGAGGCCTTGCACGAAGGTCTGGTTGCCCGTTAAATTTCCTGCCTTCCTTCCGCAATGGTTGACTCGTAAGAAGAAACCTATGGTGACCCATGTACACAACCTTCCGTGAGTTTTTCAGGTACGTGTCGTCCGTTTCAGCTAAGCACTGGATGCAGGCTCTATATCCTTTGATAGTTAGGCCGGACAGGTTACCGAGAGCAGGCCAGTCGTTGATTGTTACAAATAACAATGCACGTAGGGTGAAATACTCCCTTTTGTACTCATCCCATACCCTTGCACCATCATCCCACAACGTCACAAGATCTTCAACCAATGGTTTCAGGTTGACATCGATGTCATTTCCAGGTTGCTTGGGGCCTTGGATCAACAACGACATCATGATATACTTTCGCTTCATGCACAACCATGGAGGAATGTTATAGATACATAGTGTAACGGGCCAGGTGCTATGGTCACTGCTCAATTCTCCGAAAGGATTCATCCCATCGGTACTCAACCCAAACCTTATGTTTCTCACCTCATCTGCGAAGTCCGGCACGTCCGGCCGACTTTCCTCCACTTGTGAGCCATCTGCAGGTGTCTAAGCATCCCGTCGTCCTTACGCTCTTCTTTGTGCCAACGCATCATCCGGGCATGCGCTTTGTTAGCAAACATACGTTTCAATCGGGGATCACAGGAAATACCACAACACTTTAGCCGGAGGTCTCTTCTTCTTACGCCCCCATCTATTTCACCGGATCGCCACGCTTCACCTTATACCGTGATTCTCTCGCACACGGACAAACATCCAAATCGGCATACTCATTACGATACAGATACAATCATTAGGACATGCGTGTATCTTCAGATTTCCAATCCCAAAGGATGACGACTTGCTTGGCTTCATATGTAGATTCGGCAGTGTTATCTTCGAAGCAACTTCTTTACGAGTGATAACACCTCATCGAATCCCTTATCCGACACACCATTTCTAGCCTTCCATTGCATGAGTTCCAAAGTGGTACGTAGCTTTTTTGGCCCAAATTTACGCTTTGGGTACAAAGGAGTTCTCGTGGTCCTCTAACATGCGGAACTTCTCGACTGCTTTTCATCCGTAGTCTCCTCTCCGCCACGCAAAGATCCGGTCTAGCTCATCATCACCAAAGTCACCAAGTGTTTCTTCCACGAACAAGATTGCGGTCGTCCGGATACTTGTTGAATCCATCTTCCTCTTCCTCGTCTTCTTCATCGCCTTCCGGCTAATCACCTCAACTTCGCCATGGTTGCTCCAACGGTATAGTTTGGCATGAAACCTCTCATGATCAAGTGGTTCATAACTTGCCATCGCCGGAGTGCTCCTTCTCGTTCTTGCAATCTACACACGGACAACATATGAAGCTGCCTGGAGGCAAGAATGCAACGGCCGCATCGAGAAAAGCCTGCACGCCATCAATGAACTCTCTCGAGCGACGGTCCGCATTGTACATCCATTGCCGATTCATCTATACCAAGTTATAATTTCATTAAAAATTATAACAAATTCTGTTAGAAAAATTATAACCTAACTTAAATTTCGTAACATTTAAACCCAACAAAAAAAACTCCACCTACACCGTCATCCAATTAAAGACCTACCTTTCTAATTATTTTGTATCCCTTCCTACCTTTGTAATTATTTTTTATCCTTCTACATGTTTTTCTATTTTATTTCATACACCAATAATTACTTCCTTGCAATGTTGTACCTAGATCTCTCCCAATATTGTGATATTTAAGATTCTAAAGCTAACAACCACATAGATCTAAAGCTTCCAATCACCTTTACCTTGTAATGTCATATTTTGAACTAGATCTCCATCTACATCTTCATACAATAATAAAACAAGGCACGGAAAACAAATTTTTGATAATGCTTAAAAAGTTCAAGATTTCTCCACATCCATTGAAAAAAATAGCAATATCTAGGTGAGAAGGATGTTCACATGATGTTACTAACTTTGAAACACTTAATTTAGAGCTAATCACCTCCAATTAAAAATTTGGACAGCACCTCCCAAGAACAGTAGCTTGGTCGGCCTTCTCTGCTCGATCGATTCGTACCTCTGTTTGGCGCATGGAGGAAGAAGGGTTTAAATGCGCATGCAGGAGGGCTTCGAGCGGTTGGAGACATGAACCGCTTCGAAGGTTGAGTTCTAGAAGCGGTTCTTTTCTCAAACCGCTTGATTTTCGTGCGGTTTGAGAAAAGAACCGCTTCTAGAACGCAACCTTCAGAAGCGGTTCGTGTTTCCAACCGCTTCTGGAAGCCCTCTCCGGACCGTTGCCAACGAACCGCTTCTGGTGCGAAGATCACAACGGGTTCGCACCAAACCGCTTCTAATAGGCCGGTTGTGATTCCCAGTTCTGTAGTAGTGTTATCTATTGTCTCATGCATGACCCGATCAATGGAGGGGATAGATCTCGACTAATTGAGCCAATGTGGCACTCGATCATCGCATCCTGGGGATCAGCTAAAGATTGGAGATGCGTAGCATGGATATCCAGAAGAGGCGATCATGGAAATCAATGGTCATGAGTCATCATCAAAGAAGACACCTCGGACGGCAAGCCGTATCCAGCAAGCGCACCCGATGGCTAGGAGAAGGCCGCCCATCCCAGCGACGGCGACGGCACCGACTTTGTCGTAGGCAGTACGCGCCCATGTTCTAGTTCGGGTTGTACCGGAACTCCCCGCCGCCGCTGCGCCGCCGCAATTGCATCAAACTACACTGCATCGAATTCGACCGGCATCAAGTGATTAATCTTCTGCAAGTCATACGTAAGTTCGTGGCACGTAAGTTAATCGTATCTGAACAGTTTTTTTAACTCTGTAGGTTAATTTCCCTAATTGCCAAGAATACTCTTTTAATCTAAAAATTAGGGTTTATGGATTGCTACTGTTCATTAAAAATTTGATATAAATTCTAAAAATTTATATTAAATCCTAGAAATTGATTTTCTAGGTATATGGGCTTCCGTAAAATTTAATAAATTAATATTTAGCACACATTGGAAGTTCCATACCTTGGGTTATTTTTTTCTAGCATTATGTTATGTGCTAAAATTTATTCTGTTATTTAAGTAATTCTGAAAATTGCTGAATAATTAGCAGAAAGCCATGAAAATTGTTAGGAAAATTCTGAAAATTTTTAGATAATTATCTACTGAATAGATATAGACCAAGCTTTACTGATTGAAGAGTGAGCATGCAATATAATAATTTTACCAGTAGTAAAATTCATTTTGCATAAATAGAAATAGGACATGTTGGACATTGCAAGGAAGGAACTTATCAAGCTTGCCCTGAATGGCAATAATTAATTTACCCGAGCAATGAATACTAAGATTAATCAGATAGCTCGATCTTTTGGAGCTACCATTTTTCCAGCCTGAAGCTGGTACCCCTGCTCTTCCCGAAGCCGCTAGATGTACGGCTTTACACCTCCTGAGGCACCATCTATATACGGACCTGAAGGCCGAATAGTTGATGGAAGATGATCAGCTGGCACTTTTGGATTCCTTGAAGGAAAAATATATATCCAGCAAAGATTCGTTATGTTGCCAGAAGTACAACGCGAATGGATCCTCCCACGCTTTCAGGATTTTAAAGGCTGTGGCAATATATAATTTTTGTCATGCACAAGCTTGTCATTGATCTAACATTATGTAACCAGAAAGTTACTAATGCTAAAAGATCGACAAGATATTATGCACCTTCCACCCCAATATGAGGATATTGTTGTAATAGTATCATCATGCCAAGTATCAGAAGTATTTCGAGCTTATATGCATTTTGCTAGAAGCAGAAAAGTATGGTGAACTCCTGGTGAAGAATCATCATGTACTTCCTAATGTGAGTTTTGCAATGCTTGAAGCACATGCAAATGCTCAACAGGCTAGCAATAGCCAAAGCCGCAGAAAGGGCCAATGGAATAAAAGGGATAAGTGGAAGAATGGCAAATCAAATAGGGGAAGAGGCAATTCATAGTGGAAAAGTAGAGGTAAAGGGTCAGGGGCTTCCAGAAGTGATGCTGCAAACCCTGAATAACCCTGTTTTATGTATGGATGCTCTAGCCATTGGTCATGCAACTATCGCATCTCGAAGCATGTGGTAGACCTTTACATGCAATCCACTGGAAAAAATAAATAAGGCCCGGGGAAATAATATTAAGCCACACTTCACCATCCAACCTGATGTTGATACGAATGTTGAGAAGTGTGATGATATGATTCTTGAAATTATCGAGCTCAAGGAGTCCCAGGAGGGCACCTACATCTCATATGGAGACCTGGATTAGTCTCCTAAATATCCCTTCACTCTGCTAAGTCGATGTCACATATTCCTCATAAGTCTCCTTATCAGTTTAGCTCTAGTTCCTGAATGAACATTTGGTCTGCGCTCCTGTTGAGCGATTATCATTCAAAAAATTGAATAAATTTGTTTTTTCCCAGTTTTTTTGATTAATTGTGCATGTTTGTTCTATATTCTACAATTTGTTCCTGATGCAACAATTGTTTGATTGTTAAATCATACTTCCAATATAGAACATAGTATAGTCTGATGGTGGAGGAGAAAATCTGTCTAGAAGATAGTTGTACCACACTAAGTGAATTGAAAATATTATGACTATCGCCAGAAGCGATACTCTCATAGTTGGTACTAGAAGAATGCCATATTATACCCTGAGTCTAGTCGTACTCCTTTAATCGTTTCTGTATGAAGAAAGTGAATGAAGATGGTACAGAATACCTATTCATGACTAAGTTTAATGGGTGTAATAAACGTGTGATTAAAAGCTTCATTTATTCTCCTCCGGATTATACTATGCTCATATAAAATCTGAAGTTTGTGTTGCGATGAAAACCTAGATATATTTAAGATCTGGCAGATCGACTGGATTACCCTGGGTTGAATAGTATAAGAAGAATAATTAATATTTTCTGCTGGCCATAGCATAAAGTCTTTCCTAAACCTGAAGTTTGTCTTATGCCCTGGTTGTGCTAAAGGAAAGTTTATTCTTAGATCTTCCTACCTAAAAAGTTAGGGAAGAATAACTGAATTTCCTGGAGAAAATTTAAGGTAATATCTATGGACCTATTCAGCCCTTGTTGGTTCTGATAGATGCTTCTACTAGATAGTCCCATGTATATCTCTTATCTACTAGGAACCATACTTCTGCCCAAATTATTAAGTTAAGAGCCTACTTTCCAGAAGAAAGGATCAAGTCTATTCAAATAGACAGTGCTAGCGAGTTTACCTCAAAAGCATTTAATGATTATTGTATGGCTCCGGGAGTTAATGTAGAGCATCTTGTACCTAATGTCCACACTTAAAATGGCCTTGCAGAGTCATTATATTAAAAGAATAAAAACTTATTGCTAGGCCGCTCTTGCAGAATAGTAGGCTTTCCACCGATTGTTGGGGCCGCACAGTGCTACATACTATGGTATTAATTCAACTCAGACCAACTGCACATCATGAAATTTCCCCGTTACAGATAGTGCGTGGAAAAGAATTAAGTATTTCCCATCTGTGAAAATTTGGCTGTACTGTATACATGCCAATCTCTCCACCATAGCGTACCACCATGTGACCTTACTGGAAGTTGAGGATCTATGTAGGTTATGAATCTCCGTCATGTATTAAAATACCTAGAGCCTATGATAGGGGATCTGTACACGGTTCGGTACGCTGATTGTTCTAAGGACATTTTTCGGCATTAGGGGGAGATAAGTACCACATTAGAGAATGCCGAGTCCTTAGATCTACGCACTACTAAGACTGAACTTGAAGTTCGGGAGGATAATAAATCTGCAATAAGCTAAACATCTGCCAAATGCCTTCACTGATCATAAGGGAGTAAAAGATCTCATATACCTGCAGTATATACACCTGAAAGAGTGGAAATACCCTATAAGGATATTGAACCCACTCTTGACCCTCATGATAAAAGGAGGAGGCCTCCGTGTGCACGGACTCAATTCGCGAGACGTCCGCAGTGTAGAGAACCGAACAAATGAGAACACTGCCCATGACAGTAGAAGAAGCTCAACCTGATGTTGAGAAAATCCCTGAAGTGAGCTATCCTGAAGATGGTAACATCCCTGAAGTGATTCATCCTGAAGATGATAACCCCAACGTATATTTGTGCGCACAATCCCACGCTGGGAAATCGGAACACCCAGACTCCATCGTTGTGGGAAATCACGAGGAGTTGAAAGAAATTTATAAAGAGATATCCCTGAAGTGATACAGGAGAATTGTATAAAAGAAAGACTACAATTGTCGACATATAATTGCCTCTAAAATTGCTAAAGTTGGATTTAGAACCAAAGTCCATGGCGAGTGCCGTAAGCGCTCGATATAGGTCAAATGAAAAGAAGCAATTGAGGCAAATAAACTATTAAAGGAAAGCTTTGGTCCCGTTGACCAAACATCTCCTTAAGTAATCCTCAGAGGATCAAATGGGTTTTTCATCCTAAGAGAAATGAAATACCTGTGGTGAGATATAAAGCGAGACTTGTAGCACAAGGGTTCACGCAGAGACCCGGATCGATTACGATGAAACCTATTCTCCAGAATGAGTGGAATAACATTCCGATATTTAATATCAATGGCAGCTGGCTTAAATTTAGAAATGCAGTTGATGGATGTAGTGACCGCATATTTATATGGGTCACTGGATACAGACATTTACATAAGAATCCCTGAAGGTGTTACAATTCCGAATCCTAATAATTGCAACATGTATAGCGTCAAACTGAAGAGATCGCTATACAGGTTAAAACAGTCGGGGAGAATGTGGTATAATCGACTGAGTGAGTTCCTCCTGAAGAAGGGATACTCGAATAATGATGTTTGTCCCTGTGTGTTCATAAAGAAATCCCAGAATGGATTCTGTATCATCTCAGTATATGTCGATGATCTGAATATCTTCGGAACCACAGAGGAGATAGAGGAAGCAAGTGCTTACCTCACGACGGAGTTTTGATATGAAAGATTTGGGTAAAATCAAATATTGCTTAAGCTTGCAGCTAGAGCATTTTCCCAGAAGGAATTTTTGTACACCAGTCTTCTATATCGAGAAGGTATTAAAAAGGTTTAATATGGATAAATTGCATCCACTAAAACCCCCATGGTCGTAAGATCCCTTGAAGTGGATAAAGATCCTTTTTCAGATCAATGATGGAAAATGAGAAAGTCTTAGGACCTGAAGTCCCGTACTTAATGTATCTTGCGAATTGCACAAGACCTGATATTGCATTCGCAACAAATTTGCTAGCAAGGCACAGTGCAGCTCCAACCAGAAGACATTGGGCTGGTACTAAGACTTTACTCAGATACCTCCAAGGTACTCAAGATCTTGAATTGTTTTTTCAGAAGAACCAAGACTTAACCATGGTGGGATATATGGATGTTGGCTATCTGTCTGATCCCCACAGTGCCAAATCTAAGACTGGTTTTGTGTTTCTCTGCGGTGGTACACCCGTTTTCTTGGTGGTCTTATATACAGACCTTGGTAGCTACTTCTACCAACCACTCAGAGATTATAGCTTTATATTAAGCCTCATGTGAATCTGTTTGGCTGAGAGGTGTGATTAACCATATCCAGAAGTCATGTGGTCTTAACGCCGTCGATAACCCCACAATTATCATGAAGATAATACTGCTTGTGTTACACAAATGCAAATGGGTTATGTAAAGAGCAATATCATGAAGCATATTGCTCCTAAGTTTTTCTATCCTCACGAACTCCAGAAGAATAGTGAGATAAAGATTGTTCAAACTAACTCATGTAAAAATCTTGCAGATTTATTCACTAAGTTCTTGCCTAAATCTATATTCCAAAGATGTGTTAAAGACATTGGAATGAGAAGACTTAGAGATATGCAAAGTTCAGGGGGAGTGAACCCTTGAACCATAACCCTTATGGTGATCCTGAAGATCCTAATTTAAATCTAGAAGATTATAAGTTGTACTCTTTTCCCTTAGTGAGTTTTCCTGAAGTTTCTCACATAAAGGTTTTTAACGAGGCAACTAGTGCAACATAAAATGCGAGTGCAATGTACTCTTTTCTCCATCTCCTTTTTCCCACTGGGTTTTTGAGTGGAGTTTTTAACGAGACATGTGCATTACGCGGTATTCGCCCAAGGGGGAGTGTTATGAGATAAGATATTCTTAACCGTATTCGGTTGGACTCTATCTCTATGTGTGGACGAATCCGAATCTATCTCTTACTATTTTCTACTATATATTGGGTATCCCTTTGTACAAGAGATCAATCTAATAAAGTAAGAGAACTCTACCCCTATATTCTGTGTGCTCCTGTTTTTGTTCTTGTGATTTCGTTGGCGTGCTATTGATTGATCTACGGGTGAACGACTACGTTTTACAACACATATAACTATAAGCCAAAAGCCAGGTGAGAGATGCTTTTTTGGGTGTTTTTGGGATGAAATAACCCTTTGCCACTGTAGATCTCCAAAATTACCCACCAAATGCCACTGCATGTAGGGTTAGAATTTAAATGATGCAAACAAAATATGACGTGTCTTATTATTTCGAAACGCCAGCGACGAGGGAAATGAGGCGGCACTACAAGAAACAGGGAAAAATTCGTGGGCCAAAAACCCATGAATTTAGGCCCAAACCCACGAATTTAATTTAAATTCGTGAGCAAACCGTCGAATTTAGTGCACGAATTTAACTCGACGAAATTAATCAATTAAATTCATGGGTACCTACGAATTTAAGTTAAATTCGTGGGTTTATGCCAAGCCCACGAATTTAACTGGGAATATGAGTTAAATCCCACGGATTTAACAGATCAAATTCGTGCGCCAATGTGGCCCACGAATTTAATCTGTTAAATTCGTGGGGGTACAAAACCCACGAATTTAATCTGTTAAATTCGTGGGCTTAATAAACCCACGAATTTAATTTTTAAATTCGTGGGCTCAAGGAATCGACGAATTTATCTGGCTGCATCTGGAGCAGCCAGATAAATTCATGGGTTTTTAATGACTCACGAATTTATCAGTCATTTATACAAAAATGTGTGTGTGTGTATATATATATATATGCATCGCACTCAATACAAATAACCACTAAAGAAGAAAAGAAAAGGCAAAAAGAAAATTGAAACTAAAAATTGCTAAGCAAAGAATAAGTAGGATCATCTATTTTGTTCAAATCTGATCAGAAACACTAACACAAAAGAACTAACTGCACAATGAAGTTCAAGCGGGAGGGGCGGCGGGCGGCGACGCAGCAGCGGCGCGGCGTGGCGACGGCGCGGGTGGCCGACCGGCGCGGGGCAGCATGGTCAAGCGGCCGATCGCACGGCGTCTCGCGGGCGGGCGGCGCGAGTGGGCGGGCGGCGGGCGACGGCGCGGTGGTGGTCGGCGGGGCGGCGGCGGCGGAGGGCGGCCAGGGCGCAGCGGCGGCGGCAGACGTGCGCCGAGCGCGCGCGGGCGCGGGGGGGCGGCCGCGGGCGGGGCGGGTGTGGCGCGTGGCGGGGCGGGGCGGCATGCAAGCGGAGGAGGAGAGCAAGCTAGACTCATGCGCGTCGGGCCGATGGCCTTTTTTTATTCGGGTTAAATTTGTGGGGATTTGGTGGCCCACGAATTTAAATGAGTAAATTCGTGGGTAATTGGTGGCCCACGAATTTAAATGAGTAAATTCGTGGGTGTATTGTGGCCCACGAATTTAAATAAACAAATTTGTGGGTGTTATTGTGGCCCACGAATTTAAATAAATAAATTCGTGGGTTTTACTTTGGCCCACGATTTTAATTAAAAATGTGGGTTTTATAGAAACCAACAAATTTAAATAAATAAATTCGTGTGTTTTTTTTGGCCCATGAATTTAAAAAAACCCACGAATTTTTCTCTGTTTCTTGTAGTGCGGGGATGTTGGCGAGGACCTCGACGGCAGCAATGAGCAACGCAGGTTGGAGAGGGAGTAGGGACGAACGTGGTCAACGATGGTCGAAGTCGTCGGGATCTCACCGGCGACGAGGGAGAATACATGGTGGATTTGGCGGCAGTGGTCGTCGGGATCTCGCCGTTGGTGGAGGTGGTCGACAGGACCTCTCCGGTGGCCGGTGGCCGGTGGGATCTCGCCGTTGGTTGGATCTCTCTGTCGGGGACAACCACCGACATCTTACCTGAGAGAAGGGAAGAGATAAAGAGGGGACAGATGTTTCACGAAGGGGTTGTGGGTGCTCAATTTCTACCGATTCAAAGGAGTTTAGCTCTGAATCATAGATGTTATTATTTTAGTAATTCTGCAATTGCGGTGGAAATGATTACAATTGCATTCCAATTCAGCATCCAAAGGCCTAAAATTGAGGAAGACCAATTCCAATTCCAATTCCAATTTCTTGCTCAATTCTGCAAACCAAACGGGGCGTAAAATTTGCAGTAGTGGGATTTTGTAGGATTTATTTTGAAAGAATGCATCACAGCTACCTAATGACACAATCAAAGAGTTGTACATCGATCTCCACAGAATTATGCATAGGTTTTAAACCAAGCTAGCATCATGGAGGACTAATGAAGGGGGTTAAATTGTTCTAAAAAAGTAGTGTAGCAGGTGCTTAAGTTACCCACGAAAGCTTACCCAGACAGATAAACTTACGATGGAGGCTTGTTGTCACTATCTCCATAATTTCAAGGTTAAATTTCGGCGCTACTCACATGAAATATTCTACAATTCAGTACCATTCTTGCAAAACTATAAACAAACAAGATACATGTAATTACTAAACTACTCAAAGGGCACCATTGGCATCTTACAGTGTTTTTATTGAGCCTCAAGCAACAAGTCAGAAACACCTTATAATGTTTAAAACACCTAACAAGAAGTCATGCGATGCAAATTGATCTGTTTTGTATTTTAAAGGAAATTTGTAAACAAGTGTGATCGGTAAAATGAATTTGGAGATAGTGCGATGCTACACTCAGCACCATTATGTACAAATGATAATAGAAGCACTGCTAGTTGAGTAGTACTCTCTTAGTCCAAGTTTATAAGATATATTTCTAAATGATCTTATCCATAAATATAGGTCTATTTTATATTTTAATGCAAAATTAGTGTGATGTTCTCTAATAAATATCTACCGTTACTTTATATTCTCTACATCCATGCATTGAATATAGTGCTTAATGATAATAATTAGAGAAAATCTAGTTATTTTTAATATCTTCTTAGTTTATATATTGATAAGAAATACGCCTCATTGATTTTAGTGCATTTGATGATTTCTGGGAATTATTTGGATTTTTCTGGATTTTATTGGAATTTATTAAATATAATTATTTTGACCTTTTATTGAAAAGTATTAAAATATTACAAAGTTAAAATAAAGTTTTGCCAAAAATATTTTATTTGAGTTGAAAATGTCTCAAAGTATTTTTGAGAATTTTATTGGATTTTACTGATATGTTTATTGCCTAAAATAAACTACTTTATTTTTTGGATTTAAAATAAATTGAAAAGGCTTTGAAAACCTAATAGCAGTATTGGGCCGAGGCCCATATGGCTGCTGTGCAGCTCGGCCTGCCGATTCGGCCCATAGCCTGCTTGGTCTCTAGAAGAATCGTCTTTGGCCGTTGGATCACCAATGAGCGGTGAGGGTTAAATCGGTATAGAGTTTGGCTTGAGTCTGTTGATCTCAGGGTGCGGTTCAGATTGCCTTGTGCCAATCACATCTCGACCATGGATTAGGAAATCGGACGGCTCCACGTTGTCTTCCCCGAAGCATGACCGAACTGAACTCTAGCGCCGCCGCCGTGCTCACCAAGAACTCGAAGACCGATCCGTGCGGTTCGTGGACTCTAGGGCTTTATAAGGAGCGCATTGGCGCCGCCATAGCCAGCCGCAACAAAGCCCTATGAATGTTTGCTAGAAGTCATCGTCGTTCGAATGAGATTGAAGTTTTTTGCCGAATGCCACCGCTGCAAGGAACCGGCCGATTTGTCGGGAAGAAGAGCTGATTCGGGGCACCAAGTACACCATCAAGATCGTCGTCGGGAGGCTCAGCCCATGCGCACCTTCGTTTCGATAAGAACCCGCCGGAGATCTGCGTCGTCGTGAACCCTAGATTCGCTACCGTTCCTCGCCCCGCCGCCGCCGCTCCAGTGTGCCAGAGATTGTTTTGTTCGCGTCAGGAGGTAGGCGCCGTTGTGGTGAGTCCGTAGATGTGGTTCCCGTCTGTCGCCGGCGACCCTAGGGCTGCGTGCTCCGTCGGCTTATGTGGCCAAGCTTCGGTGTTGACTCGTGTTCTTGCATGGCTGCCATGTCGATCTCTTTTGCTAATGTGTTTGCTCGCGTGGTGCTGCGGTGGCGTCGAGTCAGCACAGCGCGGGTCCCGCGTGTCAGCGGTCCAGATCCATGTGCACCGGGTGCACACCGTGGACCGGTGAAGTTCATGGACACAGTCCATGGACCGAGGGACACGTCTCAGCTCAGGGGCGCTTCGGGTTAGGGCTGACGTCATCATGGCGCAGTAATTCGGTTTTTCAGAATAAAAATAAATTGGGAAAATTAGATTTTCTATTTTCTGTATTTTCAGTATTTATTTCAATCTTTGAAAGGCTATAACTTTTGCATTTTAACTCGGATTGAGGTGATTCAGATTTCTAAAAATTTGTAAAATTGAGATATATTTAATGGTGAATTTTATTTGATTTTTGAAGTTCATTTGCTCTCTATTTTGATATTTATTTGCTTTTATCCTTGGTACGCGTAGACGTTGAATTGTGTGATGCTTCGGAGGAGGATTCGTTGACCCAAGATCAAGTTCCAGAGCAAGACCAGAACCTATTCAAAGGCAAGTTATGCTTTGATCATGTTGAACCCATGTTCATACAAATGCTATATTGTTTTACCTATTGCATATTATTTCAAGTATACAATTGTTTCAATTAAATTGGGACTTAGCTATTATACCAAATTGATCTATACCCTACCTTATCATTTGTATGCCATGATCTAATTGTCACCCTAGGATGATCAACTAATAGTTGGTTAATATTGATAATCAACATGGGCGGGTTAGATCGTCGTAGATTGCTTAGCCGTGCCACGTCATCATATGTACATGAATCATCAAGGATTAATCTTGACTAATGGAATATGGAACAATGATGTGAACTTGTGTGTCATGTGAGGTCACACAATGAGATTGAGTTGTAGTGGCGAGTCATGTCACGCAACGATGTTGATTTGTTGATGACAGTGGTGCTTGGTAATCAACTTGGGTGATAGTCACTTAGATTGAGGCAAGTGACAAGGGGTGAGTATGCCAAGGTGGGCCCGATGGGCAGAGGGTATGTGGATGTCTTGCCCTGATCACTCTAAGAACTTAACTTTGCAAGCCTTTAACCTGAGTCAATCATGCAACCACATGTTTGGTATGGGACAGCCTAGCTGATTAATTTGCAATGTCTTAACTTTGGTACTATCTTGGTCGGTGTAAGTTTTCGAGTTATGGAGTAATTCACATGGCGCAAGAGGGGGCCCTGGACGTGGTAACCAGTCCCACCAGTGTTGAAACCTTAGCGGGTGGTACCGGGTTAAGCCAGAGCATTGTAAAGGCTTTGTCGTGATTTCTCTGCCGGCACACCAAAGGAAGTGTGCTAATGGCCAGGCGCAAAAAGAATATCATGTCGTGTGGGTAAAGTGCGTGTAAAACTATTCGAATAGCCATGCTCGCGGTATTGAGCAACGCTCGGGAATTACAGTTAAGGGTTAGTTTAATTAAATGGAAAATTTGGTTGGGATGGCGGGATTGCCATATGGAAGGTTGGAACTTGACTTAGGATTGAAAACTTGGTTTACTTGAGAAATGCTGAATCTACTTATTACTATTATTTGTTTTACAGTCTTTACAATCTATTTATTGTATTTAGTCGTAAATGCTGCTTTGTTGCAAAATAGCCATGATAGCCTATCCTTTGGAATAAGCCTTGCATATAGCTATGTTAGAATTGCATTCTATGCACAACTTGTTGAGTGCTTTATGTACTCACCATTGCCAACAACAACATCACCAGTTGAGGAGTCTGCATCAATTCTGGAGGAGAAGTACTAGGAAGAGACGAATGTTTAGGGCGCAAGCCTTGTCAATTGCCTGTGGTATACTGAGGGTTTGTCTATGTTTTCATTTTGCTGTAGTTTAATATGTTAATTAGCCTTGCGAGGCATAGTCATGTAAGTTGACCATGAGGTCATTCAACTAATAGTATATAATATATGATGTCTTTCATAATGTTTTCGCTGTGTATGATTGTGATATTTACCGATTTTGAGCCTGTGTGCACTAGCGTGATCCTGGACTAGTGCAGTATACACAGAGGGTCTGAGTTTGCATATTCGGGTCCCGACATTAAGTCCATACAAAACTTCAGAAAGCTTGAAAACATGGTTTGGGTATTTGGGGTTCTCAAATCCTGGAAGCTGCCTGAAATACATCTCTTCCTCAATATAACCATTGAGGAATGCACTCTTGACATCCATTTGATAAAGCTTTAAGCCCTTAGATAAAGAATGTAAGCGAGATCCTAATAGCCTCTAGTCTAGCTACAGGGGCAAATGCCTCCTCAAAGTCAAGACCCTCAATATAAGAAAAGCCCTGTGCAACTAGCCTAGCCTTGTTTCTAATAACAACCCCATCCTCACTCTGCTTGTTCTTGAACACCCACTTGGTTCCAATGATATTATGACCATATGGGGGCTCGACAAGCTGTCATACCTTGTTCCTCTCGAAGTTCTCAAGTTCCTCATGCATAGCATTAATCCATGATTCGCCGGATAATACAAGAGAAACATCCTTCGGCTCAAAAGGAGGCAACAAAGGCAGAATAGAGGCAGAAACTGGATAACCCAATTTTGAGTGAGTGATCCGCTCAAACAGATCACCAATGATCTGATCAGGTGGATGATGTCTTTGAATATGGTGGGGAGGTCCAGAAGGAGAAGTGGCCTCTACCTCATGCACAAAAGAGGTAGGATCAGAGCCACTAGCTGCATGAGAGTCAGAAGGTAATGGCTGATCTCCCTTAGGTGCATAAATGGAAATAGGAGGTACCTCATGTGTAGAGGGGACTTGATCAGGTAGAACATCATTATGTCCATCATCCCCATCCTCTACAAAGATGGTCTCGGAGAGGAAAAATGAGCCTGAAATGTCAAGTCTTGCTCCTGGGCTAGCCTCATCAAAGGTCACCTCGTAGGTCTCTATGATCTTATGCGCATCGCAACTCCAGACCCTATAGCTACAAGAAGAAGTTGAGTAACTTAGAAAAATACCATCAGAAGAACGAGACTCAAACTTATCTAGGTTATTGGACTTCAAAATGAAACACTTGCAACTAAACACACGAAAATAAGAAATACTGGGCTTTCGCCCATACCTCAACTCGTAAAAAGTGCGGTGCAAATGTGCTCTCAAGAATACACGATTAGAAACATGACATGTAGTAGCTATAGTCTCAGCCCAAAACTTCCTAGGAGTACTGTACTCATCAGTATCGTCCTTGTCATCTCAACTAGGGTCATATTCTTCTTTTTCATTACGCCATTTTGCTGAGGGACATAGGGAGAGGAGAACTGATTCTCTAAGCCAAACTCCACACAGAAACTCTCAAAGTAGGAGTTCTTGAACTCCTGTCGGGACCCGGATTTGCAAATCCGAAACCCTCTGTGTATACTGCACTAGTCCAGGATCACACTAGTGCACACAGTGAAAACATAGATGACATATCATTACATACAACGAATTAACTAAGAAAGAGGCAAATTATTATTAAATAAAGCATCAGACCTTATGGTCAATGTTTACACCATTATGCCTTAAGGGCTTAAGAAACAAATAACGATTGCAGCGGAAAAGAAATAACTTGGGCCATTCGATATACCACAGGCAATCGTCTGGGGAACACTTTCCTAGTCCACGTAATCTTTATAATATTCCTCCTCATGATATTCATTATTTCCTGATCCTTCCTCAGCAACTGATCAACAAGGGCATAAAGCCCTGAGTACAAAAAGTACTCAGCAAGCCGTAGGGAATTGATGCAATATATTCATGCAAGGCTTGACAAAGGATAGCCATATGGTTCTTTTGCAGAAAGCAATAACTTGAATTGAAATACAGAAAATAGATTGAAAGCATATTTACGAAAAGATAATAACTAACTGGTAAATCAATGGTAGACAACATGAACAGAATGGCGAGGCATCACCCTACACCACTCAAAACAATTATCAACCCACTAAATTCAACATTATAAACTTTAGACAACAAAACAACAGTGAACTCCCCGTTCATATCCCAACAATTCCACATTTCATGAAACACTCTATACCCCGTGTGAAATTCTCGGGCTTATCCATGACTGCGGACGCGACTATTCGAATAGTTTTACACTCTACAGAGGTTGTACTTTTTTACCCACAAGACGTGATCATCTCTTTATGCAATCGATATTAACACACTTTCTTTGGTGTGCCACAGAGAGATCATAACAAAGCCTTTACAATGCCCTGTCTAAACTCGGTACTGTCCACTAAGGTTTCGCCCCTAAGGCCCCCTCTTGAGCCATGTGAGTCTACCCGTTCACTCCGGAACCTACACCACCAATTGGCAGTATTTAAGGCTAAACATTGCAAATTAATCAGCTAGGTCTGTCCCATACCAGATTTATGGTAGTACGTTTAGGCCCAGTTCAATGGCGCACAAGGTAAAGTCCTTAAGTTATCTCAGGCAAGACATCAACATCCCAATGTGCTAGAAAGCACCCCCTTTACTGCACGATCACTTACCCAAGGGAAAACAATTTGTTCAACCAAGACCAACGGCAAACCCCGCCATGGTACAATAAATTTTACAACAGCAGCTATCAGCCACAATTCAATATCTCATTAAGTCAAGATTAACATTATTCAACATGTAATATGAATCCCATCGTACAACTAAGCATGTCTAAGCATAGCTACGGTAACCCAATATTGGTAGTATAATCATGTCCAACTAGTAATGACCCAACTGTTAGTGCTATGCCCTTGAGGCAATCATTTAGATGATTGTAACATGACTATGTTTATGAATAATAATATGATTATTGGTCCAATGAATGTATATCATTGTATTGATCAACAAGTATGTGACTTGCTTATGAAGCTCTTTACTTATTGATATAATTCAATAAATATCTCTGATCGGATATCATCGTATAGGACAACGATGAATAGATCAGCACATGTAGTGATTGATGATCATGCTTCATAGATCATGGGATATAGAGATATCATCTATACATTGTGGATGCATGTTGAAGAACATGGGTTAGATAGACCCGCAATTGGACACTGCGAGAATGTTTCATTCTTATGTGTCATCAGTGTATCTCATACCTAGTAGATGTATGATCCTTAGACCTGAGATTGTCATATTCCCTACATGTGTAATAGTTTTCCTTGGGACTATCAAACACTACTTCCTAACCGGATAGTTATAAAGGTAGCTTTCATGTTTACTATGAAACGTGCGAGAGGAAGTGAGCAAATAAGATGGAATTTGCCACTCCAATGAAACGGAGATATATGACAAGGCCACTCGTGTGATATGATTAAGGAAGTGCATGGCCATGCCGTGATTGAGGAGTCAATCACAACTTATTAATATATCACGGATACGAGAGATGGATTGAATCATCAAAGGATGACATACTTCTCGCCTTGAGTTCAATCTTCATATACTTGGCAAAGGATTATTACATGAGTACTTTTGATAGGTTCTGTCCGATTTGATCATAGTATGTTTGGGAGTTGGCATACTTTGCAAGGAGCTGCTACCAACTATTGGATTGAAAAGGAGTTTTTCGAATCCATGTCCAAACGTACGTGAACCTGCAGGGTCACACACTTAATGGGCTGGGACGTATTAATTTGGATTGGATCCATAATTAATGGACATCGTGGGTTTAGCACGCTGATGGGCCTTGGTTTAGGGTTTCATCTCGTGGCTATATAGAGAGGGGAGGAGTGTGGGCGCAGGGTGTGCTTTCCCACGGTTTAGAAGTGATTCACTTGAAACCCTAGCCTCCTCTTCTCGTTGCCCCTGCCGAGCGACCAGGTGCTTGCACACCGACGCACGGCATTCCATCCCTGGACGTGTGGACTACTGCGGTGACGCTGCTGCGACTGCGACATGGGAGGACGATCCACGGCGAGGCGAGGACGATCCGCTCCATCGACGCAACGACTGCGGCGAGGACGATCCACTACATCGACGCGCGAAGGATTCCGCTATCAAGGCCCAGTGGTAATCTTATCTGTGATCCCCTTCTTGCGAGTAGCTTTCTGGTTACGCGGTAGATTTTTTTTTGTGCTAGTGTAGCATATCGCGTTCCTCTTCACCAACCTAGGGTTAACAATGGATACATGTCATCCCAATAATCAAGGTGGTATAATGTCAACTAGGTACATAGCTACTCCCGATAAATAATCATTGTACAGAAATAGCATGCAATTATATAAAGCAAAGTACTTTTGCAAACATAGGTTCAATATGATCAAATGTTACGACTTGCCTTGCTGATCTAGTGCTGAGACTTGGTCTTTGAAGTCTCCGTTTGCTCCCTCGAAATTAGCGTCTACCGAAAAAGAAAGCAACGAAACCAAATAATACAAAACAGAAGCACAAACAAGCTCAAAACTGAAAATAAATGGTTCTGGAAGATAGAGCTTGATTTTAGAAAAATTTAGAAACTTTAATCGCCTCAATCGGAGTTCGTATGAGAAAGTGAAGGACCATGTGGAGGTCCATCCATGTTTGTGATGAGTATTTGACTTTATTTGAGCAAGGTGTGCTCAAGTTTGAGTTTGATTTGGATTGATTTTCAAAATGAAGCAATTTGAGTTGTCTCTGCCAGGAGTGGCAGTACTGGTCGTATGGACGCGGTAGTGATGAGTTGGATGGTTTCTTGCACATCATTGTGGGCATTGCTATGTGAAAGGTTTTTTCCTTGTCTTTGATGGTTGCAGGACGACGGTGCTAGGTCATGGTGAGGCGAAGGATGACCGGGACTAGGCGAGGAGCGTCAGAGGTCCAGACGGTTGGGAGATCGCCGGAAGATGATCGGAGACGGAGTCCGGGAAAGTCAAGACAAGGAAAGGAGATGATGCTAGCTAGATGCCGCGTGGATCAATGAGGGCCGTTGGATTGAGGTCTAGTTGATAGGTTAGCGGGTCTAGGTAGTATGCTTTGAAAACCGTGCATGAAAACCCGGTATGTGTGTGGGTTTTGGGTTAGCCCTTGCATGGCTGTGTGTGTGGGTTAATCCCCCTTAGATGAGTGCTCTAGGGTTGAGGGACTCATCCAAGGGTGGTAGGTGGCCCAAGAGTAGTATAAATAGGGGTGGAGGGGTAGCCTCCTTCTCTTGAAGGTTTTGAGGTTTGTGAATGCTCCTTTGAGCTTTGCCCACATGAAAGTGAGGCTTTGTAACCTCTCCTTCCAGAAATGAAAGTTTTATCCATCCACCTCTGAATTTATTTTGCGCATTTACATTATGTCTTTACTTTACGCAAATTAAATTCAGCATTTACTTTCCCGCAATTACATTCTCGCAATTTACTTTCATGTAATTTGGATTTGCCTCCCTCCTTCTAAATGCTGCTGATCTTGGATGTTTTGAGTGTATTCATATGGTTTTACATCTATTTTGCACTCTTGGATTGAGTAGAGAACATCTTTTCTTTCAAGTTCCAACTTTGTTCAGAACTTGTTCTTCGCGCAGCAGTCAGTTTTTTATTTCTATAAAAATCGAGAAAAATATTTTTCAAGTGATTTTTGTTGGAGGAGGTGCGGGACTCTGACATCCACTTGAAGAAAAATTTTTGAATTCACTTGTTGCACCGTTTGGGCGCTATGAGGTGAAAACCGAGCCCCAAACTTTCTACTCGAAGTTCTTGACCAGACTGTGTTCTTACATTTTTCCTGTTTTTTATGTAAGGCTTTTCGAGGAGAAATTTGGTGGAGTTCTTCACGACTCTGATGCTCATAGGGAGAAAAAGTCTCAAGATTTTGTGAGCTTCAGAAACCCACCAACCTCCTGTGCAAATTGAGGACAAGTTCTGGAAATTCTTCTTTTGCTTTTCTGAAAGTGACTTTTGTGATTTGAATTGATGTCCTTTCTAAAAGCAAAAAGCAAGAGTTTGAATTGATTCCTCTTTATCTTGGACACTAGACAACCAGTATTGTGACTCAAAAATCCCCACATATTTTATGGTACTTATCCATGCAAGCTTGGGGTACACATAGTTGTCTAGTTTTTCAGGTTTTTCACGATTTCCTTTGAGCGATCTTGTCGAGGTTTTTGTTGGAGTATTTTGGGGGAAATTTTATTTGCGACCATTCACCCCCCTCTGTTCGCCATCTCGGTCCTTCAGAAAGAACGGGCCTCCAAAAGATTGAATTCAGAGAAAAATGCTGACAATCTAAAATATGAATTTCCCAATTTATTTTTCTATTGGAAACTCGATTTATTTTGCAATGCTGACGTCATCCGTTATTCGGTGGACTCTGTCTATGGCACTGCGATCGGTCCACCGTGCACCTGGCTCACAGATGACGTGACGCTTACATCAGTGACACGCAGGCGGAACGGCTGATGTGGCAGGTCACGCTGGCGCTGACACGGACTGGTCGCATGTCACGCATCTGGCGGCACGGCTAGATCGAACGGCAGAGATGCAAGGGCTGCGGGGCGGCGACGTGGTGAGATTTGGTGCACACGCTGACGATCTGATGGCCGAGGTTCATGGCAAGGAACGACGATGACGGCACTGGCGCGGGTTTGCTGGACTCGGAGAAGGAGGTGCGGGTTTGGCGAAGCAGCACTGGATCTACCTCGTTTTGGTTGGGATCCAGAAGGAGGAGATGCAGCGAACCCATTGGCGCAAGCGGCAGCGGCGGAGAGGGATCGGAGAGGCCAGGCGACGGTGGAGAAGAGCTTCGGGTGGCGACGAAACTCCGGCGAGGTCGCACGAGCAGATGACGGGGTCTTGGGCGGAGCAAGATGGGGCGGTGGGTGCGACGCGAAACGGCGATCCTCGGAGGGGTGCAGCGCCTTAAATACGGGTCTCGGGAGGCGTGCTCGACCTCGAATCCAAGGTGGTGGCAGACGCGGGGAAATGTGGCTACATCTCGGCCATCCACGTGTCGCGGATCCGATGGCTCACGCGACGTGGGCCGGCGCGGATTGGGCCACATAGAGCGCGGGCGAAACGGGCCAGGGAGGAAAAGCGGAGCGGGCCGGGTGAGGAAAAGAAGTGGGCCAGAGAAGATTCGGCCCAAGAGGGACTTTCGAAATTAAAAAGCTTTTTAGAATTAATGTAATTCCAGAAATTCAAATAAAAGCAAATAAATTCAGAAAAATCTCCAAAAATACAGAAAAATTCCTTGGAGCACAATAAACCCAACTAAAATCTTTATTTTGATGAATAGTTTAGTCAAATTAAATCCTTTCATTAATGGAATATCAAGTTAAGCTTGGATTAATTCAGGGAAATTGCAAATTGTTCATTTTTAAATTCAAACATTCCAAAACTCAAATTTTGGGATGTTACAACTGCGTACCATTATCACTACGAATAGCTCGTAAGGCACTAGGGAGCTCAATAGACAACCTACTGACCAAACCCCTGAAATGGGTAAAATACTCATCCTTTGAGGCCATGAAAAACACCCAAGAAAACCTCGAAAAATCATCAACAATGACGAGAACATACAACTTCTACCCGCTGACTGCACTCTAGCTGGACCAACAGTGACCATATATAATAGCTATCCTGGTGCATCAGTCATTACAACAGTGACTGGGGGATGAGAATCAACAACCATCTTGCCATGTCGGCAAAGAGAGCAAACTAAATCTTTGACCATTTTGAGTTTGGGAAAACCACGAATGAGGTCGTGGCTGCTAACTCTGGTCAAATGGTCGAAGCCTATATGACCAAGTCTGCTATGCCAGAAGAAGAGATCATGGGACTCAAAAGCAATCAAGCAACGAAGATAGTCTCTAGAAGAAGCAGAAAAATCAGCACGAAAGACTATCCTAAATCTAGAAATCCCGCAAACTAACCTTCCTGATGAATCAAGGATTCTACAGGCACTACTCTTAAAGCTTACCTCAAAAGAGTCATCAATAAGCTCGGAGACAGAAAGCAAATTATACTGTAGCTTACTCACTAAGGCAACATCTTTAAGAATGAAATTGTCATTAATGCAGACGGTACCTTTGGTAATGACTCTACCTGATGAAGCATCCCCAAAAGTGATCAACTCATCACTGGGGGCTCAGATTAGGGAAGAGAACCAACGAGAGTCTCCGGTCATATGACGAGAACAACCGGAGTCAACGATCCGTACCTCTCCATTCCTAATCCTACAAACCTGGTCAACACACAAATTAGAGAGATGACTCAGTACTGGGACAAAGAGAAGATCTAGGAACCCAATACTGAACCACATGATGCCTCAAAGTGCCAGCCACAGAAGCAGAAGACTAGACTCTAGTGTCTCTCTGACGCTCTACTCTCACAAGACCAGAAGAAGCCCTAGCAGAAGATCTGGGAGGAGGAACTGGGTTGGCCCGCCGTCGTGCAAAGGCTAGACCATCCTGGTGAGACTGCCCAAATCTCCTACCAAGAAACACCTCTCGCCGCTGATATCTATCTCGATGGGAAAAAATGAGGAATATCAAGAGGATGACGGAGAAACTGACCACGAGAAGCTCTAGGACTAAACTAAACAACATGAAATCCGAGTCCTGGATGCTGCCCAAAAACAGGCGACTCTCTAACCTGTCTAGTAGCAGTGCATCCTTTAGAAGCACTCAGAGTTTGGGGATGACCCTGAATGCCCCTAAGAGCAGCAACACGCTCACGCCTGAAGCAAAAATATACCAAATATCCATCCTTCTGACAGAAGGTGCATGCATACTTCGCCTTACTAGAGGCAGAAGTAGCAGGAGGAGCAACCTTCTGATCAGAGATCCCATGGATAACCCCAGCAGATCTAAACACAGTGGTACTCACTCTGGGAGCTATCACGATCTCACCACTCTTAGAACCACGCACAATGGTGGGAGGATGTGCCCGAGCGTACTTCAAGTAGTCAAATCCTAGACCCTGATTAAATCGGCTAATCTTGGATTGGTCTAGAATGAGATTGAGCTTCTTCTTGTCTCCTATAAACTTCTCGAGAGTGCTCATGAGATACTCACACTCTCGGAAGAAAGTGTCATATGAAGAACAGGGAAGAGAGGAGGAAGAAGAACCAAGAAGAGAAGAACTATCAGCACGTGCATTTTTCTTCCTCAGCACGGCTGCCTCAATTTTGAGGGCCTCACATGAAACGCAAGGAGCATTTCTAATCTTAAGGGTCTGGGCCTCAAGCTTCTTCCTAAGTTCGACTTGGATTTTATCCAAGTCCCCCTCAATTACAGTACATCGCAAGCAACTTTCTTATGACTTAACTAGTAAGTCCTTAGCAAGTTTAGGACACTTGGTATTTAAAGATTCATTGTCAAGTTTTAGTTGCTTATAACCCTCACATGAGCTGATTGGGTCCTTAGAAGCATGCATTTCAAGTTCATCATTTCTAGTTGAGAGTTTCCTCAGGTGAGTGCTCATAGCATCAATCTCAGCAAGTAATTTAGGGCAATTTTCACATGATGGAGTAGAGTGAGCATGAAGAAAACTAGCATTTAAAGACATAGCATTAACAGATTCATTGCTAGTATTCTTCAACCTAAGACTATTTAGATCAGACAAAAAACAGTCATCAGTGACTCAGGAAGGAGAAGATCGAAGAGAAGCTAATTCCCGAGCCAAGGTACCTACTTCCTTCTCTAGCTCCATACACCTAGTTCTAGCTCTACCAAGAAATTTTCCTAATTTGCAGAAAGCTTCATTGAGCTGGTCATAAAAGGGTACCTTGTCCGTGTCGCTATAGAGCTTGGATTCATTGATGCTATTGGCGTCTGCCATGAAGCACATGCCGGTGAAGTCGTCGTCGCCTTTCTTCTCTTGCGGATCATCCTCGCCTTCGTCGCTCCAGGTCTCCATGTCGGAGAGGTTGATATCGTCGAGTGCGGCAAGGACGCGGTGGAAGAGCTTCTTGTTCTTTGAGAAGTTGCGGTATATCTTCTCATGCGCCAGATCACGAACTAGAGGCTTCTTGTTGCGGTTCTTGTTGGTGTTGTCATTTTTTCCCGAACTGACAGTGTTATTTTTGCCCTTCTCCAGCTTGGGGCAGTTCGCTCGAATGTGGTTGGGGCCACCACACTCGAAGTATGTGATCATGCCACCTCTCTTCCTCTTTGTCACCCTCTTGTATGCATGAGATAATTTGCGAGCCAAAAGAGCACGCTCATTTTCTGAAATTTTTCCAGTTGGTCATCGCTTAGCTCGCAAAGGGCGAAAAGGGAAAAACCAACAGAAGAATCAGAAGTAGATCCAATGGGATCGGTGACCAAGGTCATCGACTGAGATTTTGTCTTGCGAGAGACGACGTCAATCTCATGAGGTCTTGAGTCAGGAATAAAGCCCGTTAGGAGTCGGAGTTGACAAGTCGGTAGTGTTCTTGATGGTGGTCACCTTCATCTCCCAAACTCGAAGATTGAGTGCGGTCAAGAAATATCGAATATTATTCGAGTCAGGGTATATGCAACCAACTGCTCGGAGTTCGCTCAAAATCTGGGTAAAACGACCAAAGCACTCGTCAAGACTCTCACCAACGTGTTATTCAAATTTGTTGTAATCACGCTTGAATTGGTCCTGTCTCATAGTCTTGATTTGGGTGGTGCCCTCAAGGTAAGCATCGAGCATCTAGGCCCCCAATTCGATTTGGTTTTGATAATTAATGACAATTACAGTTAAAGGACTAACATTTCCCATTTGAGCATTTTGAGAATAGGTTGGTCCAAGTTTCGATGATTATGAAAGCATGAAGTTGATGAAGAGAAAATAAATGGCTAAGGTATAAATATTTAAGGACTTTTTCATAGCTTTTACCGATCTCGAAGTTTGGAGAAAAGATCGGATTGCTAGAATTAGGGCCGTACTGTTAAGAGGGGTCCTGACGATTATCTTGATGTCATCTAGGGTTTAAAGGCTCAAATCTATGCTTAAGATCATGCATCATGTCATACAAAAATTAAAATTAAAATTCCATATTTGTTGAAAGAAAGAATCTGTAAGTTCGGTGCTACCGCCCATGGTAGGGTGGTGCTACCAAGCAAGCAATAGCACTGGCCTTAATGCTCGGTGTGAAAATTCCAGAGGGCTTGTTTTTGGGCATTTTGGGTGGTCCGGTGCTACCGGGGAAGCGGTAGCACCGGCCCCAGAGCGGTGTGTAAAAACCTGAGAAGGGTATTTTTGGGGGCCAGGCAGGGCGGTGCTACTAGGCGAGCGGTAGCACCGACCCCTCAACCCGGTGCTAAAACTCCAGAGGGCTTGTTTTTGGGCAGGCTGGTGGTTCGGTGCTACCGCCTATGGTAGCGCGGTGCTACCGGGTGAGTGGTTGAACCGGCCCCTCAGCCCGATGCAAAAATTCCAGAGAAGCCCTTTCTGACAGATCAAAAATTAAAAGAGCCCGGTGCTACCAGACCCAGATGGGCGGTAGCACCGTACCCTCTGCACAACGGTCTCTGGCAGTGCATTTAATGCACTGTTTCAAACTGTTGGGTTGGAGCCTGATGCTACCGGTCCTACATGGGCGGTAGCACCGAAAATCCTGATTTCAGCATATTTCGAGCTCTAACGGCCAGAAAAGTTGTTAGAGGTTATAAATACACCCCCACCTGCACTCTAGAGGCTCTCTTGGTCCTCATTGATGATATTTGAGCTCTAGCAAATCTTCTTCTCTCCTAAAGTGCATTCAATTTTTATTTGAGAGAGTGAGGAGAAAAATTTGAGTGTTGCATTTAGTTTGAGCCTTTAGACACTCAAATTTGACCTGAAGTAAGCGTCATGGCTTAGTACTCTTAGAGGTTGCCACCTACTAGACGGCTTGGAGGTGATCGTGTGCGGAGAGCTTCTCAATGGAGATTGTGAGAAGCCCTGGAAAGTTGTGAAGGCCGGAATTTGCCTACCTGGAGCGGGGAAGAACTACCTTAGTGATCGAGGAAGGCTCAAGCGGATGGAGCCAGCTTGAAGTTGTTCAAGTTACTTCAACGTGGAGTAGGGGAGACCGGCAAATCTCTGAGACCATGGGTCAAAAATCTTGTCTCTTGCTCTCTTATGATTTGCATTTACTCCTCTAGTGTTTTATTCAATCTCCTAGCATTTCAAGTACATTTTTTGTGCTTAGCTTTCTATTTAGTTCATACTTGAATTACTAGAGTACTTGATATTTTCTAAGAGAACTTAGTTGCAAAATTGTAGGAAATTGCAATGTTTGCTTATTCTTTTAATTAATAGTTTTTAGAATCGAAAATTTTAGAAACCTCCTATTCACCCCCCTCTAGTCGGTTATCCTTGATCCTACAAGTGGTATCAGATCGAGGACTCTCTTTTGGGGCTTTATTGCCTAAAGAGTAAGGATGACTAGTGATGGGGTGTCAATAGTTAAAGCGCCATTTTTCGATGCCACAAATTATGCATATTGGAAAATTCGCATGACCGTTTATCTAAAGGCCATGAGCCCAAGTATATGGAGAATTATAGTTGACGGTTTCGCTCCGGGAGTTAATCCCACACTCATAATGGAACAAGAAGACCAAAACACTCATCTCAACGCTCAAGCTATGAACGCTCTCTTTGGTGCTTTGAACGCGGATGAGTTCAATCGAGTGAGCAACCTTGAAACTGCTCATGAGATTTGGACAACCCTCTCGGAAATTCATGAGGGGACATCCTCGGTCAAAGAAGCCAAATTGTATATGCTTCGGATCAAATATGAGGGTTTTATTATGTTGCCCCATGAAAACATTAATGAAATGTATTCACGGTTGAACAACATAGTAAATGAGCTCAAGGGCCTTAGGGCGTCACTAACCGATTTCGATATTGTTCGTAAGATGCTTAGGGCTCTTCCGCACAAATATGAGACTTTGGTGATGTTGTTTTTCAACTCACCGAAGTTACCAAGGATGACGCCAACGGGATTTCTTGGAAATCTCATTACAAATGAGCTTTACAAGAAGGACAAGGAAGAGCTTTTGGAGCAAAGCTCTTCGAAGAAGAAGAACATGAGGCGCTTGATGACTCCGATGATGATGAAGACACCGAGGAGGAAATGACCCTCCTTGTAAGAAGAATGAGGAGATTCATGAAGAGGCACTCAAGCACAAGCGCTCCTAAAAAATATTCAAGAAGGGACAATACTCAAGCACTAATCGATATGCAAATATCCGGTGCTATTAGTGTGATGAGAACGGACACATTGCTTCTCATTGTTCCAAGAAGAAGGAGGACAAGAACAAGTCGCCCAAAAAGAAGAAGTTCGTTCATGGAAAGAAGAAACTTTTCAAGAAGCTTAATAAGGACGAAAAAGGCGAGGATCGTATTGGAGAGTGGGATTCCGAAGAAGAATATTCAGACTTTGACTCTTCCGAGGATAATACACCTTCAAAGAAGAAAAGTCTCGCTGGCATCGCCATCAAGAAGGCTTCCTCACCATTCGTCACTCCTTTGTGTCTCATGGCAAAAGGAGATTTTAAGGTAAAATCAAATGACTATGATGAACCCTCCTATGATGAGCTAATGGATATGCTTGAGGATTTGAATAAGTACCTCAATAGCAATCTCAAACGACCTTTCTATTTTAAATGTCTCCTTAGTTGAAACTTTGAATTTTAATTTGCTATCCGTTGCTCAAATCTGTGATCTTGGTCTTACTTGCATGTTTTCTAAAAATGGAGTAGTGATTTCTGAAGAAAATGACAACTCTTTGATATTCAAAGGTTGTAGATTTGGAAATTTATATTTAGTTGACTTCTCCTCAAATGAGTCATGTCTCCAAACTTGTTTAATTGCTAAAACCTCCTGAGATTGGTTGTGGCATAGAAGACTCGCTCATGTAGGAATGATTCAACTTAAAAAACTTTTTAAAAATAATTTAGTTGTGGGCTTGAAAGATGTGATGTTTGAGAAAAATAGACTTTGTAGTGCTTACCAAGCCTGCAAGCAAGTGGCTAGTTCTCATCCTTCAAAAAGTATCATGTCCACATCTAGACCGTTAGAGCTCTTACATATGGATTTGTTTGGCCCGACAACCTATAAGAGCATCTGAGGCAATTCGTATTGTTTAGTCATTGTTGATGATTATTCTAGGTATATTTGGGTGTTCTTTTTAGATGATAAACCCGAAGCCTCCGAAAATTTTAAAATATTTGGAAAAAGGGCTCAAAATGAATTTGATTTTAAAATAAAGAAAATTCATAGTGATAATGGTTCCGAGTTCAAAAATACAAGAATTAAATATTATTGTGATGAACTTGGAATAAAACACGAGCTTTCCACCACCTACACTCCGGAGCAAAATGGAGTTGTAGAACGGAAAAATCGAACATTAATTGAAATGGCAAGAACAATGCTTGATGAATATGACACTTCCGATAGTTTTTGGGTGAAAGCCATTAATACCGTTTGTCATGCAACAAATAGGCTTTATTTGCATCGTCTTTTGAGAAAGACTTCCTATGAGCTTCTCATTGGAAGAAGGCCGAACATTTCTTATTTCGAGTCTTTGATTGCAAATGTTATATTTTAAAAAAGGGTGTTCGGCTCTCAAAATTTCAAAGTCATTGTGATGAAAGTTTCTTGCTTGGCTACTCTTCAAATAGTAAAGCCTATCGTGTTTTTAATGAAAGCAAAGGTTTTGTTGAAGAGACTTGTGATGTTGAATTTGATGAAACTAATGGCTCTCAAGAAGAGCAAGAAAATTTGGATGATGTATGTAATGAAGGCTTAAGAGAAGCAATGAAAAATATGACACTTGGAGATGTGAAGCCGGAAGTGATCAAAGAAGATCAACCCTCATCCACTCAAGTTGAACCATCTACTTCCGCAACGCCATGTCAAGCTCAACTTATTGATGTGGATGAGGAGGGTGACCAACAAGTTCAACCCTTACCTCAAAGAGTCCATCATGGACTCTCCAAAGATCATCCAATAGATCAGATATTGGGTGACGTTAGTAAGGGTGTTCTAACTCGATCTCGTGTCGCTTCTTTTTGTGAACATTACTCTTTTGTGTCCTCTCTTAAACCTACTTATGTAGATGAAGCTTTGATAGCATCTAGGCACCCCTCAATTTTATTTTTATATTGTTATGGTTTTGGTATTGATGACTAAGTTAGTAATATTCAAAGCCTAAAGAAAGTGAGCTGGAACTTATGATGAGATAAGCTGGGACAACAAGATTAAGGCTTTTGATTTATAATTTATGACTTGGAAAGTGTTCTAAGTCAAATAGCGTAGGTGTTTTGTTTTTGTATAGCTGTCCAAAAGAGGGACTTTGCACAAGGAAATAGTTTGTTAGGCAAAGACAAAACCAGACCACTTGGAGCAAAAGACACTAAATCTTTACCCTCTTGAAAATATACCTTTCAGTTCAACAGACCAAAAATTTCCTATCTATATTCTTCAGTCTGTTGCAAACCTTGAATCTATTCTTTGTCAAAACTTCCTTTATACATCTGTTTTTCAGATTAAAATATACTCGCTTTCATATCCTCATATTCCTGGACAAACATTCCCTGAAAATCATCTTAGTCAGAAGCCTGCCTATGTATGACGGACTAAAATTTTTGGTCCGGCATACATGCATTTTTCACTCCTCAGTATCGGACCAAAGATGTCCTAGGTTTTCTGTTCTCAGCAGACCAAAAGATTTGGTCCGCATTCCTTTCTGCACAAGTGTTGGTCGGACTAAATCTCTGATGTTCTTTTTAAATCGAAACCAAAAAAAAGAAAGAGGGTATTCTCTATCTTCAAAAGAAGTCTCTACTCTGGAAACGGACAAAATATTTGTGCTTAATTTCTTTAAAATCGTTGCTAGATTGAAAAGCCAGGATAATTTATATCTATAATAGAAAAAGGTTCTTGGCACAAATCTTCAGTGAAGTCCATGCAACACGGACCAAAAATTTGGTCCAAGTACATGTGTCTTCTCGCCAAGATTACTATCTTCTCTAAAGTCCATGTATCACGGACCAAATTTTTGGTCCAAAATACATGTGTCTCTATCCTCGCAAATTTGTTTCTTAGTCCATATATGACGGACCAAAATTTTGGTCCGCGTACATAGATCTCTATGTCTAAGCAAAATCTTTTGAAAGTCATGTGTAACGGACCAAGTCACTTAGTCCGATACTCATATATATCTCCCGATTGTATGCCGGACCATCTTCTTGATCAACCCATGTATCGCGGACCAAAATATTTGGTCCGTCGTGAACTCAAAATTTGGTCCGTCATACACATACCCGATCGCTAAGCACCGATACATAGTCCATTGTGCGTGTGTTTTTCTCGTTGTTTCGACATCCGACACGTCCAACGGCTCATCAGAGCAGTGTAACGGCTATATTCACTCAAAATGGCTATATAAGCATTTCCTAAGCCATCTACCTGAAATATACATGAACTCCTTACATTTTGGCATTGACATATAGCTCTCATTCTCAAAAAGGAGTGTGCTTCATTTTCACACAAAATCTTCATACTTCCCTAAGTGTGTAAGCTCCAAGTCAGTGTCTAGTTTTGTGATTTGCATAGTGAACCAAGAGACAGAACTTGTGCGAGGTTTATTACTCTTGGATCTTGGTGATCCTAGACGGCTTGGAGGAAGTAAAACAGTGTGACCTGTCCAAAGGTGTTTGTGGAAGGCAACTGTGTTTGTGAGAGGTTTGGAACTCACCTCACTGGAGAAGTGAAAGAGTTACCCGAGTGAACACCGAGCTATCATGACTAGCTTTGGAGAAGTCAACTTGGAAGAAGTGCTTCAACGTGGATTAGGAGTGCGGCTCTAAACCACGGGATAAATTCTTTGTCTCTCCAAAGATCTTCTCTTTATTGCTTTCATTTGTATTTGTTTGTTGCTTGATATCCGCTTTACTCTTGCTATAAGTTTCTCTCGTTAAAATAAGTTAGTAAATTAAAATTGCAAGAATTTGTGAAATTGCCTATTCACCCCCTCTAGGCCATATCGATCCTACAAGTGGTATCAGAGCATTGGTTTACCTTGTTTAGCTTAACTAGCTTTGGTAAATGGCTGAGGGAAATGGTTCTCTCTTCGTTAGTATTGGTAGAGTACTGCTTTTGATGGCACAAACTATGCTTATTGGAAGATCGAATGAGATGTTATTTAGAAGTCATCGGGTATGATGTGTGGAGGGTTACAGAGAAACCTATGCCTCCTCGTGTCATACCCAAGGGCAATCTGCATATGGAGAACCCACTCGGGTGAAATTCAAAATATGCAATATGATGCCCAAGCTAGAAATGCCATATTTTCTTGTCTTAGCTTAGAAGTCTTTGATAGAGTAAGTAATCTTACTTACGCATATGATATATGGACAACATTACAAGAAATTCATGAAGGTACCTCGATGTAAAAGAAGAAAAATACTATGTTGTTAGGGAAAAATTTGATCAATTCAAAATGCTTCCTCAAGAAAATGCAAATGATATGTTCTCTAGGCTAAATCCCATTGTAAATGAACTAAAAGGCCTAGGTACCAAAATTTCGAGATGTTGAAGTGTGCAGAAGATGATCGAGTGCTTCCAAGATCATATCACAGCTTGATCACTTATCTATCCAACAGTGGTGATCTCAAAAGGCTTACTCCAACCGAACTCTTGGGCAAAATATCTCGCTCATGAGCTCACCTTGGCTGATGAAGATGCACCAAGAAAGAAATCCATCGCGTTAAAGGCAAAAGAAGTTGTTCAAGATTCATCTGAAGAAGATGATGATGAGTCAAGTGAAGATGAAGATGAAGATGTGAGGAAGTTAGCTCTACTCATGAGAAGAGCAAACAAACTCATGAGAAGGGTCAATTTTAAAGACAGAGAAAGGTCAAACTCTTACTCAAAGAAAATCCTTTTCTAATGTTGTATGTTTTGATTGCAATGAAAAGGGACACATAGCTGCTCGGTGTCCAAACAAAATCAAAAGAAGAGCAAGTACAAGAATAAGGACGACGAGGATGAAGAAAAGACTCATGAAAAATCAAAGAAGAAGTTTTTCAAGAAGAGCTACTCTAAGAGATTTATGAAGAAAGGAAAAGGAGAGGCTCACATAGGAGAATGGATCACCGACGATGAAAGTGAAAGTGAAGACTCATCCTCAGAAGAAGAAAGTCCAAAGTCAAAGGGGCTAGCTGGACTTGCGCTAGATGAGTCAACTCCACCGCCACCATTATTCCCTCTCTGTCTTATGGCAAGATCAGATGAGGAAAAGGTGAGTGACTCTCCTTCTTATGACGAGTTGGTAGAACTAGTTGAAGAACTAAATAATGCCTTGCATGATAAAACAATTTCAACTAGAACTCTTAAGAAGACTATCTCTAGCTTGCTTAATGATCAAAGGATGCTTACAGACAAGTATGAAAACCTTATGCATGAACATAAAAAGTCTGTACAAATTCATGATGACCTTGTTGCAAGTCATGCTTTGCTTGTTAAGAATTATGAAGACTTGCAAATCAATTCATCGTGAACTAGAAATTGAAAATGAAATGATGTCTAACAAATCCAGTCATGTCTCTTCAAGTAATACATCTGTTTCAAGTGGCTCTTCATTCTTAACTTGTGGCTCTTCTGATGCTTGCAAAGAAAATTGCAAATATGCTTCTTGTGTTAAGAAGCTTGAAGTTGAAAATAAAGATCTAAAAGCTCAGATAGCCACATTTGATAAAGGCTTAGAAAAATGTTTTCTGGGAAGTGCTACTCTTGACAAAATTCTTGTTGAACAAAGACCAAACTTGGGCAAAAAGGGCTTGGGTTACAAACCCACACCGCCAAATAAAATGGGCCAGTCACGTTACACAAGCTTTTGTCAAGAAAAACACTCATTGTTATTATTGTCATAAATCAAACCATGAATCCAAAAATTGCTATCTTGCAAATGTTTCTCATACCAAAAGGGATTGCATGGTAGATGCCCATTACATGCTATTTAAAGATTTCAGGGGCAAAACAAATGTGAAATATGTAGGTCCCTCAAATTTAAATAAGAAAGCTTAAAGCTGTATGGGTACCTAAGGCCATGTTGACAAACCCTTTCAAACCTAAGATGGCTGTAACTAACATCAAAGGACCCAAAAATATTTGGGTACCTAAAGTGAAGAAATGAACTTGTAGGTAAATTATAAGAGTGGAGGCAGACATTGGGTCATTGACAGTGGCTGCACTTAACACATGACCGGTACCTCAAGAATGTTCACCTCAATTGAAGGAGAAAGTGATCCAAGTCACAAAATCACCTTTGGAGATAACAGCAAAAGAAAGGTAAAAGGTCTTGGTAAGATTGCCATATCAAATGATCACTCTATTGACAATGTTCTTCTCGTTGATTCCTTAAACTTCAATTTATTGTCCGTTGCTCAATTGTGTGATCTTGGATTTCATTGTAACTTCACTTCTGATGGGGTAACTGTATTTGATAAAAATGAAAAACTTATATTCAAAGGATTCAGATTTCAAAATCTCTATTTAGTAGATTTCAAATCTAACTCCTCATGTATCTCAACCTGCCTGTTAGCTAAAGTCTCCCTCGGATGGCTTTGGCACAGGCGTTTGGGGCATGTAGGTATGTCTAACCTAAAGAAGCTTTTCAAAAATGAGCTTGTGGTGGGTTTGAAAGATGTTAAATTTGAAAAGAATAAGCTATGTAGTGCTTGTCAAGGGCAAACAAGTAGCTAATTCTCATCCAATTAAAAGTATCATGTCCACCACTAGACCACTTGAGCTTCTGCATATGGATGTGTTTGGTCCCACCTCATATGCCAGCATCGGTGGTAACTCTTATTGCTTAGTAATAGTTGATGACTTTTCCAGATTTACTTGGGTATTCTTTCTGCCAAACAAAAGTGAAGTTGGAAAAATCTTCAAAACTTTTGCAAAAGGGCTCAAAATGAATTTGATTGTCCCATCAAGAAAATAAGAAGTGACAATGGATTGAGTTCGTTAACACAAATATTATTGAATACTGTGATGAATTAGGAATTAAGCATGAACTCTCTGCAACTTATACCCCCCAGCAAAATGGAGTAGTTGAAAGGAAAAATCGAACTTTGATTGAAATGGCTAGATCTATGCTAGATGAATATGAAACCTCGATGCTTTTTGGGTGAAGCAATTAATCTTGCTTGTCATGTCATTAATGACTATATCTTCATAGATTGCTTAAGAAAACTCCTTATGAACTCTTGGTAGGAAGAAGACCAAATGTATCATATTTTCGTGTGTTCGGTTGTAAAGTTTATATCTATAAAAAGAGAACTCATTTGGGAAAATTTCAAACTAGATGTGACCCTGGCTTCATGCTAGGATATTCCTCTAAATCCAAAGCATATAGAGTCTTTAATAATACCATTGGATCGGTAGAAGAAACTTATGATGTAAAGTTTGATGAATCTAATGGCTCACAAGGTGAGCATGAGAATTTAGATGATGTAGGAGACGATGGCTTGGCACAAGCAATGAAGAAGATGGAAGTGGAAGATATTCGACCAAAAGAAGACAAGGATGAACTTCCCACTCAATCAATAGTGCCTCATGATGGAACACAAGAGGAAGAAGAAGATGAAAAAGAGCAAGATCATCCTGTTCTCATCAAAAGCCATCATACCATTGCTAAAGATCATCCTCGATCAAATCATTGGTGAATTCAGAAGGGTATTCAAACTCGTTCTAGACAAGCTTCTTTTGTGAACATTACTCTTTTGTCTCGTATTGAGCCTAAAAGCAGTGGAAGAAGCACTAGAAGATGCTGATTGGATTATTGCTATGGAAGAAGAACTTAACAACTTTGAAAGAAACAAAGTGCTGAGTTTAACCAATCGCCCAAAGGATCACAATGTTATTGGTACAAAATGGGTGTTCGAAATAAGCAAGATGAAAATGGAGTGGTGATAAGGAATAAAGCCGGACTAGTAGCTCAAGGATTTACTCAAATAGAAGGATCGGACTATGGAGAGACCTATGCCCAGTGGCTCGCCTTGAAGCAATTCGGTTCCTTCTTGCCTTTGCTACTCATTTTAATATCACTCTTTTCAAATGGATGTAAAAGTGCATTTCTAAATGGATTCATTGATGAAACTGTCTATGTTGAACAACCACCGGGTTTGAAGATCCAAATTTGCCAAACCATGTGTATAAATTATCTAAGGCTCAGATGGTCTAAAACAAGCTCCTAGAGCTTGGTATGAACGCATTAGAGATTTTCTACTCAATAAAGACTTCAAAATGGAAAGGTTGATCCAACATTGTTTTTAAAAGACATCAATGGAACATTAATGATTTGTCAAATATATGTTGATGATATTATCTTTGGTCAGTACTAATACTTCTCTTTGTAAAGAATTTGGTGATATGATGGCCAAAGAGTTCGAGATGTCTATGATTGGGGAACTATCATTCTTTCTGGGATTTCAAATCAAGCAGCTAAAGGAAGGAACCTTTATTTCGCAAGAAAAGTATACTAAGGATCTTCTCAAACGCTTCAAAATGGAAGAATGCAAGATCATAAAGACTCCAATGGTTACTAATACACATCTTGATCAAGATGTGGGAGGTAAGTCTGTAGATCAGAAGCTTTTTAGATCCATGATAGGCTCTTTACTATACTTGACAGCATCTAGGCCTGATATCATGTTTAGTGTGTGTATGTGTGCTAGATTTCAAGCTGCTCCTAAAGAAATTCACTTGAGTGCTGTAAAAAGGATATTTAGATATCTTAAATTTACTTCTAATATTGGTTTATGGTACCCCAAAGGTGCTCCCTTTGAGCTTCTAGGCTACTCAGATTCTGATTATGCCGGATGCAAGATTGATCGTAAGAGCACCTCAGGGAGCCGTCATTTGCTTGGAAGGTCTTTAGTTTCTTGGTTTTCTAAAAGCAAAATTCAGTAGCACTATCCATCGCCGAAGCCGAATATGTGGTCTTTGGAAGTTCTTTGTGCTCAAATCTTATTCATCAAACAAACATTTTTGGATTTTGGTATAAAATTTGATAATGTACCTCTGTTATGTGATAATGAAAGTGCAAAGAAAATAGCAAACAATCCGGTCCAACATTCCGAACTAAGCATATAGAAATTAGACATCACTTTATTCGTGATCATGTTGCTAAAGAAAACATTATGCTTAGTCATGTAAGAACTGAGGACCAATTGGCTGATATTTTCACTAAGCCGCTTGATGAGGCCAAATTTTCAAAATTAAGAAATGAACTAAATATCATTGCTTTTTCAAATATTGCTCGATAATGTCCGACTAAGGGGAGCAATTTGTTTACCATGTTTATCTTTTCTTTCTTTCTTGATTTCTTACCCCAGCTGTGCATGAGTTTCTGTCAAAAATCGTTTCGGTTTCCGTAACTCCCAGTTTTTCCGTATCTTCTCAAACTTCAAGGTCGCCTCGGATTTTGTTGTATTTACTTCTTTCTTATCACAATGGCTATAAAAGGCGTACAAGAGGCTATGAAGATACAATCTATCTCGTAGCTTCCCTCTTTTCTAAAGTTCGCCACCATGCCGAAAAGGCCCTATGGAGACGATCGAGATGATCCAGAGCTGGCTGAGCTCTGGAAGGATTTCGATCACTATCTTGAGGAGATGGCAGAAGAAAGGAAGGTTGTCAAGGACACTGCTGCAGTAGATGCTTTTCTAGAGGCTTTCCCCACTCTCCTCAGGGCCAGAGATGCTCTCGTAGAGGCTCTCGGGCGCGCTCGTAGGGGAGAAAACTAGTGTCTGTTCTTGTCTTGTCCCATTTCCTCTGATCATGTAATCCGGGACTCTGTATTTAAATAAAATGATGGTGTTCTAAAATGATCTATTGAGTCATTTCTTTTCTCTCATACTTTATAAGGAAAACTCTATTCATACGTGTATGTCGCTAAAACATGACTTCGACTAGTCGCATAACACGATATGATCTTTCGCGGCTCTAGTTCAACAGATTACTGTTTCGACTACACAATATGGATAAAGTAACATGTCAAGTTAAAATGACTCTTTGAATAATTTTTTTAAAATTTGGCTACAAGACTCATCTTTCTATGCTCATCCCTATCTAATCAAAATTATAAAGAAACAATTTCTTTTTGCATAGTGTCCATATTAAAGTACTTGAGTTCTTCAGATAAGCTTAGTTTAAAGAAATACTTAAGCTTACTTGATTACCAGACTCAAACATTAACTGAAATCGGTTGTTTGATTGAATTTGGTTGTTGATCTTAGATATATCTTTTATCTTTAAAATATTCAGAAATATAGACATGATGCAAACTGAGAACAACTAAAAGATACATGTTCCTGCCTGGATCGGACTAATCTCAAAATAATCTGACAATGCTCGCCGGACTAAATTTTTTTTTGGTCCGTCGATAATAGGAGCTTTGGTCCTAATACCAAGCGGACTAAATCTGGTCCAGGCTGAGTACAAAACTTTTGGTCCAACCCAAAGTGCAATCTGTCCATATTCTTTTAATAGTCAAATCTGCCTTATGTTTAAATACCTCTAAGTCTAAACTCTTATCTAAACTCAAACAATTTGCACCAAGCTTAAATAAATTTCCTTGTTCTCCTCTCAAGTTTTCAAAAGCTGTTCAGCATCTTACCTATTACTTTAGGTCTTACCTATTGCTATCATGTCCTTATCTCTTTAGGACTCTCTGTACCTGCTCAAACAGACTTTAAACAGAAGGGGTCCCACTGCTCCTGTTCCTCTTCAATCACCCTGGTTAAAAGGTGTCAGTTTCCAAGGCTTTTACTTCTGCCAATGCATTCAATGCAGTAACTTCTTCCATCAAAAACCTCCTTGTTATTGCCTTGCTTGCGCAAAAACTTCTCTAAACCAGAAGTTTCCTTCTTCTCTTCACCGAAGCAAATCCTGATCGGATCTTGGCAACGGTGATCGCTCAACCTTGTGCGCAAAGAATCTCCTTCAAACTCAGTAAGTTCTTTAGAACTTCTCTTTGTCTCGTTTTTTTAAAAAAACTTAGACCTAGTGCTTAGATTTAATTCTTCCTTTTAGGTCTGTTCTTTTGTTTGAAGAGAGCCTGGTCCTGAGTCTGAGCAATTAGTCCGTGTTTAAGTCGAAAAGCAAAAATGAGGTCAAAAATCGACAAAAGGGGCTTGTTTGAAAAAATCTTTGATAAAGTTAAGAGTAAAAGCAAAGAAGATCTAGTTCATCTTCTCAAACAAATATGCCCAACAACCTCAAGGACCGCTTATAATCCCCGATGTTCATAATGCTTGGTCGACCAAACCGCAAAATAGTGACATCTCATCCAAGAAAAGGAAAGCGGATAGTTGACTCAATCATCCTCCGAGGATATTCCTATGAACCCGACAGTGAATCATCCTCGTAAAGCACGGAATCGATCTCTCGAGATTGATGTTCTTAGTAGTGAAGAACTGGAAAACTTAATTCTAAGAAGTTAAGAGCGATTCGGTTGGTCGATGAAAAGGTCAGTTCCACTGAGTCAAGGCCATCCGAGGTGAAAACTTTGTGTCTCTTTTACACAAAACATTTTCCATGCCTATCTAAACAGAAGAGATGGAAAAGGAAAGCCGATTTCCTGCTCTGTCAAATCACCAATATATAGATTGGGATCAAGTGAACAATATCATTGGATCATCTGGGTTGTATGATTGCATAAACTCCACTCCTGGACTAGTAGGAATCATGTCAAATAAAACAATTCCATGGAGTGTTTCAAGGACTTTAGAGTTTTATGCTTCTCTTCTAGTGAACAAACAAAAGAAATATATCATGTTCACTATAAATGGAAAAATGAGGAAAATCAGATCATCCCAGTTTGAATCAGCAATAGGAGCTTCTAGTCCTCGTGCAAATAGGACAAGGATCTTTGAAAAGATGTATCCACATCAAAGGTGGAGACAAAGTGGAACTTGCCGATTTACAAGTGTCGTGGCATATATACAAAGATACCTCAAGTAAGGATTTTAATCCAAATAGGGTGTCTTGTGCATGCAGAAGAAGCCAAGGTTACGCTCTTGATATTAAGACACTCTATATATCCCAAGTCCGGATATAAAGAAGGAATCACCTCAATTTTAGCTTGGTTGCTACACCTAATTCATCAAGACACCTATAGATCTAGTGATTATTTTTTGGACAGATGGAGGAAGCCATCTATAAAGGTTCAAGACTCTCGCCTTTTGCCCGATTAATCACGGTGTATTGTTGGCTCAAGGCATTATTTCTCAAGATGACCTAAATAAAGAATTCAAATGCTTTCCAAGAAATACAAGATGCATCAAGACTCTTGGACAAAATCTAAGGATTTCTGGCTCCTTCAAAGAGTGGTTGAGAATCAACCATTTGAACCCAAGAAGAAAGTGCGAGAAAGGATTGAGGTGAAAATGAGTTTGATGAAATAGTGCTAGAAGTGTTTCCCAAGCACAACAAAGTGATTTTTGGCATCACCCTATGGAAGCTATCATCAAGAGTATGAAAGTCATCATATGTCCGATCGAGAGCGAAATGACAGAGAACCTAGTGTTCAAAAGGAAAAAGGGAAGACACCGAGCCACCATCTCAAGAAGCAATCAAGTAATTTATGGACGTGAATCATGGAACACGATGATGCCGCTACTCAAAAGCTTTCAAGCTCGCTTGATAAAACCTTAGATGAAGAACATCAAATTTATCAACTTCAAGAAGCATTGCAGCAGAAGGTTCACTAAGCGCAGAGTTTCGCATCAGAGCAAACGAAAATGAAGTCGAGGGTCCGTATGCCATCTGAAGTACCCCAACCATATAAACCTGTCTATCCTTCAACTTCACTCATCCCGAGCATGATCAAAGGGATACATTTTCCGGTTGGGAAAGCTTGTTTGACTATCAAGTACCCCAACTCATCCTCTCTCAAGTATGATGAACAAGGACAAAACGACACATTTCGTGCTCAAGAAAACATCTTTGAAACTCAGCCCTCCTGGTTCTCCAACTTTGAGCAACAATACTATGCCGATCAAAGGGATTTCAAGCTAGATACATGGAAGATCGAATACTGACTCACGTGCATGAGGAAGAAATGAAATTCTTTAATGAAGCCATGTCAAGATTTGACCACCTTAGCAAAAATCAAGAAGATCTTAGACAAAGATGTCCAATGGATGGATATTGCTCAAAATCGATCAAGGATGATTGTATGACATGAACAAGAAAATGGATGATCGAGACAAGAAACCGAGAAATCAGTTGACGCTGAAAGTATATCACATAAAAGTGATCACTTGTGGATGAGACATCAATTAGATCATCTGTCTGAATTCACTGAAGATGCCCTGCTCGACTATACTCGTTTGGCACATAATGTCACATATGATGTGGGCGACGTCCTTGCTGAGACTCGAAATATGAGCGATTCTTTGGACCAGATTCAGTCAGATCTTCAACTGTTGGTTATCCAGCCAGGAGAACCAGACTATCCAAGTTGGCATGATCGAGCTATGTCTCAAGGGCCAGATAATCCAAGCCAAGAAGATACTGATGAACAACCTGCCTCTCCACCAAAGAAAAGCAAAGCTCAGGGCCAGCTCAAAAGACTCTTTTCAAGGCGAAAGTAGGGGCCCCTTTTTGGCTATTGATGCCAAAGGGGGAGAGAAGATCTTAGTTTTCCTCTATAGGCTACGCTGGCTTATCTATATGAATATTATGAGTATTTGTTTGAGTATTTGTTCTGAGTATTAATTATTTTGTGCTATGTTTATGGTGTGATTGGTTCAACTGTCTAGATAACATGCTCAGATTCTCTACTTTAATATGAATGCTTTCATTAAGGGGGAGCAAATTCACTCTCTATCTCTCACACAAGATTTCCACTAACTCTGTTTTGCAGAATATATACGATATTACTAACTAAAAGGTATGTTGTCATCAATTACCAAAAAGGGGGAGATTGATAGCATCTAGGCACCCCTCAATTTTATTTTTATATTGTTATGGTTTTGGTATTGATGACTAAGTTAGTAATATTCAAAGCCTAAAGAAAGTGAGCTGGAACTTATGATGAGATAAGTCGGACAACAAGATTAAGGCTTTTGATTTATAATTTATGACTTGGAAAGTGTTCTAAGTCAAATAGCGTAGGTGTTTTGTTTTTGTATAGCTGTCCAAAAGAGGACTTTGCACAAGGAAATAGTTTGTTAGGCAAAGACAAAACTGCACCACTTGGAGCAAAAGACACAAAATCTTTACCCTCTTGAAAATATACCTTTCAGTTCAACAGACCAAAAATTTCCTATCTATATTCTTCAGTCTGTTGCAAACCTTGAATCTATTCTTTGTCAAAACTTCCTTTATACATCTGTTTTTCAGATTAAAATATACTCGCTTTCATATCCTCATATTCCTGGACAAACATTCCCTGAAAATCATCTTAGTCAGAAGCCTGCCTATGTATGACGGACTAAAATTTTTGGTCCGGCATACATGCATTTTTCACTCCTCAGTATCGGACCAAAGATGTCCTAGGTTTTCTGTTCTCGTCAGACCAAAAGATTTGGTCCGGCATTCCTTTTCCTGTACAAGTGTTGGTCGGACTAAATCTCTGATGTTCTTTTTAAATCGAAACCAAAAAAGAAAGAAAGAGGGTATTCTCTATCTTCAAAAGAAGTCTCTACTCTGGAAACGGACAAAATATTTGTGCTTAATTTCTTTAAAATCGTTGCTAGATTGAAAAGCCAGATAATTTATATCTATAATAGAAAAGGTTCTTGGCACAAATCTTCCGTGAAGTCCATGCAACACGGACCAAAAATTTGGTCCAAGTACATGTGTCTTCTCGCCAAGATACCTATCTTCTCTAAAGTCCATGTATCACGGACCAAATTTTTGGTCCAAAATACATGTGTCTCTATCCACAGCAAATTTGTTTCTTAGTCCATATATGACGGACCAAAATTTTGGTCCGCGTACATAGATCTCTATGTCTAAGCAAAATCTTTTGAAAGTCATGTGTAACGGACCAAGTCACTTAGTCCGATACTCATATATATCTCCCGCTTGTATGCCGGACCATCTTCTTGATCAACCCATGTCTGCGGACCAAAATATTTGGTCCGTCGTGAACTCAAAATTTGGTCCGTCATACACATACCCAAAGATCGCTAAGCACCGATACATAGTCCATTTGTCGTGTGTTTTTCTCGTTGTTTCGACATCCGACACGTCCAACGGCTCTTATCAGCAGTGTAACGGCTATATTCACTCAAAATGGCTATATAAGCATTTCCTAAGCCATCTACCTGAAATATACATGAACTCCTTACATTTTGGCATTGACATATAGCTCTCATTCTCAAAAAGGAGTCTCAGTGCTTCATTTTCACACAAAAATCTTCATACTTCCCTAAGTGTGTAAGCTCCAAGCAAGTGTCTAGTTTTGTGATTTGCATAGTGAACCAAGAGACGTAACTTGTGCGAGGTTTATTACTCTTGGATCTTGGTGATCCTAGACGACTTGAGGAAGTAAAACAAAGTGTGACTCGTCCAAAGGTGTTTGTGGAAGGCAAGCTGTGTTTGTGAGAGGTTTGGAACTCACCTCACCGGAGAAGTGAAAGAGCTACCCGAGTGAACACCGAGCTCTGCGACTAGCTTTGGAGAAGTCAACTTGGAAGAAGTGCTTCAACGTGGATTAGAGTGCGGCTCAACCACGGGATAAATTCTTTGTCTCTCCAAGATCTTCTCTTTTATTGCTTTCGCTGTATTTGTTTGTTGCTTGATATCTGCTTTACTCTTGCTATAAGTTTCTCTCGTTAAAATAAGTTAGTAAATTAAAATTGCAAGAATTTGTGAAATTGCCTATTCACCCCCCCTCTAGGCCATATCGATCCTACAAGCTTTAGATGATCTGGATTGTGTGAATTCAATGGAAGAAGAGCTCAACAATTTCGCTCGAAATGATGTATGGACGCTAGTCGAAAGACCCAAGGATCAAAATGTCATCGACACAAAATGGGTATTTCGAAACAAGCAAGATGAGAATGGTATTGTGGTAAGAAATAAGGCAAGATTAGTGGCGCAAGGTTTCACTCAAATAAAAGGACTAGATTTTGGTGAAACTTTTGCACCTGTAGCTAGATTAGAAGCTATTCGAATCTTGCTTGCATTTGCATCTTGCTTTGATATTAAGTTATTTCAAATGGATGTGAAGAGTGCATTTCTAAATGGACAAATATCTGAATTAGTATTTGTTGAACAAACTCCCGGTTTTGAAAGCCTTAAATATCCAAACCATGTTTAAAAACTCTCTAAGGCGCTATATGGTCTCAAACAAGCTCTTAGAGCATGGTATGAGCGACTTAGAGATTTTCTACTTTCAAAAGGTTTCAAAATTGGGAAGGTTGATTCAACACTCTTTACTAAAGTTACAGATGAAGATTTCTTTGTTTGTCAAATTTATGTTGATGACATCATATTTGGTTCTACTAATGAAGATTTTTGCAAAGAATTTGGTAATATGATGTTTAGGTAGTTTGAAATGTCAATGATTGGAGAATTGAGTTTCTTCCTTCGACTTCAAATCAAGCAACTCAAGAAGGGGACATTCGCGAGCCAAGCCAAGTACATAAAGGATCTACTCAAAAGGTTTGGCATGGAGGATGCAAAGCCCATCAAGACTCCAATGGCATCAAACGGGCATCTAGACCTCAATGAGGGAGGTAAACCGGTATATTTAAAGCTTTATCATTCTATGATTGGTAGTTTGCTTTATCTTACCGCATCTAGGCCCGATATTATGTTTAGTGTTTGCATGTGTGCTCGTTTTCAAGCTTCTCCTAAAGAGTGTCATTTAGTAGCCGTTAAGAGAATTCTAAGATATTTAAAGCATTCCTCAAATATAGGGTTATGGTATCCTAAAGGTGCTAAATTTGATTTAGTTGGATATTCGGACTCGTATTATGTGGGTTGCAAAGTGGATAGAAAGAGCACCTCCGGGAGTTGCCAATTGTTGGGTATGTCCCTAGTTTCATAGTTCTCCAAGAAACAAAATTCCGTAGCTCTATCCACCGCCGAAGTTGAATATATTTCCGTCGTTAGTTGTTGTGCACAATTATTGCGAATGAGACAAACCTTAATGGATTATAGTATAATTTCAAAAATGTGCCTCTATTATGTGATAATGAAAGTGACGTTAAAATAGCCAACAACCCGGTCCAACACTCAAGAACCAAATATATAGATATCCGCCATCATTTCTTAAGAGATCATGTTAACAAAGGAGATATTGTGATTAGTCACATTAGAACCGAAGATCAATTAGCGGATATCCTAACCAAGCTCTTAGATAAAGCTCGTTTTTGTAAATTGAGGAATAAGTTAAATGTCATAGATATCTCAAATGTGGTTTGAGTTCTTGCACCTTAATTGATTTCTTCAATTTAGTGTTTGATGAATTTTAATCGAGTTTTTCGGTTTGTTTAGATGAGAAACACATTAAGGGGGAATATTATACCTTTCATATGTATTCTACATTCCTAAAATGTGAAAACACCAAAATTAGTGCTATTATCCTTCAAAAGGTGATTCTAGACCATATTAGGTCAAGATACTTGAAATTATCCTACTTTGGAATTTTTAAGTAAAAACTTATTTGAAATATTTAAAAAAACATTATTAGTATATAAATCTCATCACTTGAAACACTTATCTTAATATATTCTCTCTATATTGAAAATTAACTCAAAATGTCTTGCGACAACAACTTTGTTTTTCATCAAATTGCCATCAATCAAAATCTTGATCTATATTGGTCAATCAAATGCACAATGTGAGTTTGTTCACCTTTGGAACTAGAATCGTATAATGTCTAGTCTACCAAAAGGTATTTTTCAACTCATACATACAAATGAACTTCTTTTTGATAGTTAAGTGTTTTGTTTCAAAGAAAGTGTTTTTGAAGCAAAAAGGGACTTATCTTGTGTCGGGACCCGAATTTGCAAATCCGGACCCACTGTGTATACCGCACTAGTCCAGGATCACGCTAGTGCACACAGGCTCAACATAGATGCTATCATAGTCATACACAGCGAAATATAGCATAACTTCAATAATTAATAATAACTGTTGTCTTACATGAATACTGCCTCACAGGGCTTAATTAAAAAGTATCAATGAGTAGCAGCGGAAATAAAATAAACGCAGTGGCGCTCCAGTTCGCCACAGGCAACTGACGAGGCTCAGACCCTAAGCATTCGCATCCAAGTAATCTTCCTCCACGAAAGGCGTAGATTCTTCCTCTTCTGAAGTTGTTGTTGGGGTGAGTACATAAAGCACTCAACAAGTTGTGCACAACAATGCAAGTCTAATATTCTATATGCTTGGCTTAATCCAAAGGAATGGCTAATAAGGATATTTTGCAATAAAGCAGCATTTAACAAGGATACAGTAAATAGATTGGAAAGCAGTAAAACAAATACAGTAATTAATAAATTCAGCATTTCTGAAGTAACCAAGTTTCTCAATCCTAAATCATTTTTCACTTTCCATGGCACCTTGCCATCCCAACAAGTTTTTGTTTAACAAAAGTCTAACCCTTAACTGTAATTCCCGAGCATTGCCCAATACCGTGAGCACGGCTATTCGAATAGATTGTACACTCTGCAGAGGTTATGCACTTTACCCACACGATACAACCAAACACCACCAAGGCGAGTGATCATAACAAAGCCTTTACAATGCTACACCTAGACCCGATCGCTCGCTAAGGTTTCAACATCGAAGGGTTAAACCACCATAACAGGCCCCCTCTTGCGCCATGTGAGTTAAACCGTAACCCAGACTCACTATTCACCACGACAAGATCAAATCTAGGTTTCACAAATTATTCACTAGGTGTCCCATTCCGACATGTGGTTGCAAGGACTCAGTCAAAGGCTTGCAAGGTTAAGTCCTTAAAGTGATTAAGGCAAGACTTCCACATACCCCCGCCAACCTCGCCCACCTTGGCACACCGCCTTGCCACTTGCCCCAATCTAAAATCATTACCACCCGGTTGATTACCAAGCACCACATGCCATCAACATTTCAATCTAGATGTGTGACCTCCTCGTCACGACAACTTGATATCACTGTATGACGACACATGACACACCAATTCATAAACATTGTTCCATATTCCATTAGTCAAGATTAAGTATCAACATTCGGACACATGTGATGACGTGGCATGGCTAAGCAATCTATGACGGTCTAACTAGCCCATGTTGATTATCAATATTAACCAACTATAGTTCCACATCCTAGGGTGACAAATAGATCATGGCATATAATTGACAAGGTATGATTTAATTCAAATAGGCATATTATCTAATTCCCAGATTAATTGAAATCATTTATACACATAAAATATCATGCATAAAGTTTAAGAGACAAAATAGCAATTTGGTGAAAATTAGGTGCAACATGATCAAAGCACAACTTGCCTTGGAGTAGGTGCTAGTCTTGCTCTGAGCTTGGGTCTTGAAGCGATGAATCTTCCTCCGGATCACCGAGCAGTTCAACGTCTACGCGAAACGATGCCAAAATAGCAAATAAATACCAAAACAGAGAGCAACCAAACTCCAAAAATAAAATAAAATTCACCAAAAAATAGATCTTGATTTTACAAATTTTTAGAAATTTGAATCACTCAAATCCGAGTTAAAATGCAAAAGATATAGCCTTTTGAAGTTTGAATAAATCTCAAAAACAGAAAATAGAATTTCGATTTTTACAATTATTTTCTATTGGAAAAGATCTTTATTGCGCAACGCCGACGTCAGCCTGGCCCGAGCCAATCAGACGCTGACACGTCACCTCGGCGCACAGACCTGGTCCACGGAACCGCCTCTGGTCCACCGTGGACGCGGCTCACGGCGCCTCGCATCACGTGCTCGACACGCGGCGCGCATCGACTGGCTGCGACGCCGCCCGTGCCGATGCTCGACACGCGGCGTACATCCACGCGACGATCTGACGGTCACCGATCTACCCCTACGTGTCACTATCCTGACCGCTTATCTTAGATCCAACGGTCCATCTTACCGGAGAGGTTCATTGCTGATGAGGATGACGTGACGCGATCTGGACGGTTCGGCGAAGATCCAACGGCTGCGCGAAGCTCCGAGACACGGCGGCGGGCTTGCACCGGAGCGGAGGAAGACGACCACCCGAACGGCGTTTCGGCGTGACTCCGGCGAGAAGAAGCGGCAGACTCGACGTGGCACGACACGAGGAACTCAGATCTGAAACCCTTGCGACGGACGGCGGCGGAACTCGAAGAAAACTGCAGCGGCGAAGAGCAAGCTCCGGCGAGCTCCTGCGAGGCTACAGCGGCGACTCAACGGCGAAGGCTAGCACTAGCGGATGCGCTCTGGGATGGCGATCCTCGGGGTGCGGTCCGCGCTTTAAATAGCCTCGGCGAACGCCCAGAAAAGGCAACCCTAATATCACGCGGCGGCGACGGCAAGCGGCGGCGGATTCGGAAACCGAATCGGAGACGATGACTGCGGTCCGTCCGATCTGCGATGAACGGCTATGATTCCCCCGAACGCGATACGATCCGATCCGATCCGCTCTTTCCAAAATCAACGGATGCGATCAGATCTTTCCAAAACGACGCAAGGAATCCTCACCGCACGATCTTGATCCAACAGCCGAAGGCGCTAGGGTTTCGCAAAGGAGAGGTACCGTCGATCCGATCCAATGGTCCATACACGAGGCGGCGGGAACGAGTGACGGCGCACCGCGATGGGCAGACGCACATGCCGGGCTTGGCCCATCTTCGCTTCACTCGATTTTCCAACGCTTTTCGATTTAAAATAATTCCCGAAATTAGATTAATTCATTTAAGGCAATTAAAATATCAGGAAAAATCCAAAAAAATTCTCATAAATACTTTGAAACATTCTGAACTCAAATAAAATATTTTTGACAAAACTTCATATTATTTTTATCTATATATAATTAGTTTTCACCAAAGGTTCAATATACTTAATTAAAATAAATTCAAATAATTTCTGGAAAATCCAATAAATTCAGAAAATCACCAAAATGACATAAGTGAAATTATAAGCCAAATTTTGGGATGTTACATCTTGTGTAAAAACTATTTGTAAAATAAATTTCTCAATTGGATTATAAGGTTGGAATGCTCATATATGTTTTTCATAAAAAAAAGCAAACATATGAGCTATTTCAACTCATTTGTCCCTTTTTGGACTAAGTTTCATCCTGTCAGGCTATCAGGTCCGGTAGCACCGCTCTCAGTTGAGCGATAGCATCGGAGTTCGGTACTACTGGTTTTTTGCGGTAGCACCGATAATATCGAGTTTAGAGAGATAAGCCAGACGCGGTGCAACCGCTCTCTCCTCCATCTTCATACCGCTTCCTCTTTTCTCTCTCCAACTCATTCCAACTTTTTTCTCCACATCAAAATCTTCAAGATTTTCAAGATTTTTCTTCACCCGTTCCTAACTCAATCCTCTCCCCAAGGTACATCTTCTTGTCAAAATCTCTGGATTATCTTTTGTCCTAGGTGCTTGGTTTCATGTTTTTAGGGTTCTTGTGAAATGCAACGAAATTTGTGCAAATTTTGTTAAAAATTGTGGATGGAATGAGTGTTATGATGATTCTCTATGTCATTAGATTAGTTTTCTTTAATCAAATCACTCAAAACCACAAGTTTTGTCAAAATTAGGTTTTGAATCTCAATCGACTGGTGCTACCGGTTTCTGTGCAGTAGCACCGCCCTAGGTCCTGTGCTACCGGTCCAGTATGTGCGGTAGCACCGTCGCAAGCCCGGTACTACCGGACTAGCATGGGCAGTAGCACCAGGATTGCAGTCAAATTTTGCACAAAGTCTGTTGTTTCGCAAGATACTCTATCTCTAGGGCATATAACCTTGATCTCACTCCTTGAATTCTCTATATATCTAGTAATCATGCCTAGAACCCGAGGTAGTGGCCCTTACAAGAAGATTGCAGCAAATAGAGGTCGCCCTCCTCCTCATGTGAGTGATAGAGAAGATGAAGTGCCTATTGCCGAAAGAATTCGCAAAGTCAGACAGAAAAGTCAGAAAGACATTGGTGGTAGTTCGAGGTAGTCAAAGCGAAAGCAAGCCGCATCAGAACCAAATGATGAAGAGGAAAATGACTCAAAGGAAGTTGATGACAGTGGAAATGAAGATGAGGGATCCGGGGAAGAGGCCGAAATTTTTTATAACTCTGATCCTTCTGCTGATCTGAAGACAATTAAAGGTGACTCCTATTTTTCTCTCAGACAAGCAAACCAGTATATGCTGCCTAGGAGTGCAACTGAAGACAAGTTTAGGACTCTTTTTCATCAAAAAGTATTTTATGAAATCTATATGCACAAAGAATTCGCTGGTCACAAGTGGGTAAATTGGGATCACATTCGGAAGATACCTTTGTTTGTTAGTGTTCCTGAACTGTTTCAAGGTGCTAGGATGGCAGATTTCGGAAACAGACAGTGCAATTATGATGAGAATATGATCAGGCAATTTACGCTACTTTGCACATTGCTGAGTCGTTTGATGCCATCACCTGGATGACTGATGCCGCAGTGCACACTGTCACCAAGGATGAGATAGAGGAGATTTGGGGAATTCACCACAATGGATATCCGAGGATACACAGCGACAGAGTCCTCCCTCTTGCTAGGCAGTTTGAGTTTTATGATCCAGCAGCACCAGTCAAGAGACCAGGTAAAATGGAACATCTTCTTCCCTCATTAAGCCTTATCAATAGAATTGTCAGGGTTACCGTTCATCCAAAAAGCAGGAATCTTGATGAAATCAGAGACTATGCATGGAATGTCATGAATAAAGTTATGTACAAGAATAAATTTGATGTGGTTGATTTTATGATCAGAGAGATGACATCATCAGCATGTGACAGAGGTAAAAGAATTTACTTTGCACCTTTCATTATGATGATCATAAAGAGTGTGACTGGATATCGAGGAGGATGTGGCAGTGTTCATAAGCCATATTGGCCCCGTGAGGCAGCTCCTCAGGCTATTAGTCAGCGTGGCCAGTCCTCTTCTCATTAGCCTCAGCCGCAGGAGATTCCAGATGCCACAGAGCACCCTCCATCATCTCAATAGGCTCCCAATGATCAGTTCTTTGACAGCTTGAGAAATGATCTAATGAGCGGTCTGGCGAGTCTTCGGTCTGACATGATTAGCAGCTTCACTCGAGTTGATGAGTATCAGCTTCAGACCAGATAGATCGTAGAGGAAGTCAGAGGGTGAGTTGACTCCATTGATTCATCTTTTTTCGAGCTTCGCTCATCCTTCAAGGAGTTTCTCTCTCGGCAGGCTTCTCCTCCTCCTCCATCTTCTTGAGCTCATCAGAGATCTTTGTTTTTGGTACTTGATGCCAAAGGGGAAGAAATACGACGAAGACGAATATGACAACGACGGAGTTGATAGACTTATTGATAGACTTATTTTATGCTTTTACCTTATATATTTGTGTATGTAAGCTTTTGGATGTGTTGGACTTGGATGTTATGGATGTGTATGGATATTATGGTTGCTTATTGTTTTCATTGCATATATGTGTTTTGTTTATTCATCCTCGTATCTATTGTTTAAATAAAACCCCGTCAAAATTTTCAATTTTCCTTATATGTGCAAATCTTCATTCTCTATGTATACGCACATATTTAGGGGGAGCTTATTTTCTTTTCAATTATTGTTGATTAAATGATTAAACCAAAGACTTTGAGTTTACAACTTGTTTTTCCAAATGCATATTCAAAGATCAAACTCAATTCAAAATTTTTACATGTGGGTTGTCATCAATTACCAAAAAGGGGGAGATTGAAAGCATCTAGGCCCCCGATTCGATTTGGTTTTGGTAATTACTGACAATTATGGTTAAAGGACTAACATTTCCCATTTGAGCATTTTGAGAATATGTTGGTCCAAGTTTCGATGATTATGAAAGCATGAAGTTGGTGAAGAGAAGATAAATGGCTAAGGTATACATATTTAAGGACTTTTTCATAGCTTTTACCGATCTCGAAGTTTGGATAAAAGATCGGATTGCTAGAATTAGGGCCATACTATTAAGAGGGGTCCTGACGATTATCCTGATGTCATCTAGGGTTTAAAGGCTCAAATCTATACTTAAGATCATGCATCATGTCATATAAAAATTAAAATTAAAATTCCATATTTGTTGAAAGAAAGAATCTGTAAGTCCGGTGCTACCGCCCATGGTAGGGCGGTGCTGCCGGGCAAGCGGTAGCACCGGCCTTAATGCTCAGCGTGAAAATTCCATAGGGCTTGTTTTTGTGCATTTTGGGCGGTCCGGTGCTACCGCCCATGGTAGCCCGGTGCTACCTGGGAAGCGGTAGCACCGGCCCCAGAGTGGTGTGTAAAAACCCGAGAAGAGTATTTTTGGGGGCCAGGCAGGGCGGTGCTATCGCCCATGGTAGCGCGGTGCTACCGGACGAGCGGTAGCACCGGCCCCTCAGCCCGGTGCTAAAACTACAGAGGGCTTGTTTTTGGGCAGTTGGGCGGTTCGGTGCTACCGCCCATGGTAGCCCGGTGCTACTGGGAGAGCGGTAGCACCGGTCCCTCACCCCGGTGCAAAAATTCTAGAGAAGCCCTTTCTAGTAGAGCAAAAATAAAAAGAGCCCGGTTCTACCGGACCCAGTTGGGCGGTAGCACTGTACCCTCTGCACAACGGTCTCTGGAGTGCATTTAATGCACTGTTTCAATCGTTGGGTTAGAGCCCGGTGCTACCGCTCCTACATGGGTGGTAGCACTAGAAATCCTGATTTCATCACATTTCAAACTCCAACAGCTAGAAAAGTTGGTAGGGGCTATAAATACACCCCCACCCAGTGGCGGAGCCAGGATTTTTATATGCATGGGGCCGAAAATAAATGATTATTACTATTGTCAAAGACTACAGATATTTAGGTACGACAAAAGTACAGGACAAATGCACAATTAAAAATAAAATATGTGAAATAGTAACTAAAATATGTAGTTTTCTGATGGCTTGTACAAAAAAAGCTTATAGTTTTGTGAAATTTACTCTTAGAACAATCGAAAGTGGAGCAATTTTGTCTAAGGTTAGAAGTTCACCTAGATAACTCTCCTGTGCCCAGTACCATCCCACTAACTGTAAGTGATTGCAAGAGGTTCATCTGAAATATGGCATATATTTGGCTAATCAGTTAGGATGCAAAATTTATCCAAAAGGGCAATGCACAATGGATAGATAGATTAAAGGTGAGGAATGCTATCAGAATGTGGCAATACTTTTGATCGCCTCGCTCACACAACCACTACTTCTTCAAGCGTTCTCGCGTTGTTTGTTCCTCCGCCTCTCTCCTCGATGGATCATTCTTAGTAAACAGCTTGCAGGTTAAACAAAGCTTGAAAAACAAAAATCAATCAACTGTCAAAGTAATAATCATAAACTAAAAGATATACCTGTCAGGTAGAAAGCTTGTCTCAACAGTGGGATCCTTTCCAAGTTTGACAGGGCCGTGCTTCTTTTGAATTTCTTCTGTAACGAATATCAAGCATGATATTAATATGCATAATCACAGGGCACTATGAGCATTCACAGTGAGATCAAAACAGTTTGACCACTAGAGACCAGAAATTCACCAATCACCGATTCACGGTTTCACCAATCACCAATCAGTCAATCACACCAATGTTCAACTAGAATTCACGGTTTCACTTTCACCAATCACTCAATACAATCAGGCAATCACTAGAGACATCCCAGTTCACCAGTCACCACAGTCCATAGCTGGCCAGCAGAGCTCACGGGCGGCAGATGGGCGCGTTGATTGCGAGTGCCGAGTGCCGAGGACGGAGGACCAGACGGCGCGCCGGCGCGGCTGCGAGCGCGAGGGGATGGGGGCGACACTGGGGTGGGAGAGGGCCGAGCGGCGACCGGCTGTCCCACCATCGCCCCTTGGCCGGTCGGCACCTTAGTCGATCTGCGCGCAGCAGCAGATCGCAACGCTGCGAGTGCGAGCAACACCAAAACAATGAGCATAGGGCACCACCAGGGCGGGCGGTCGGGCGGTGGCCGGTCGGCGGGGGCAGGGGCGGTGGCCGACGGCGGAGCGAGCTCAGATCCCCCTAAATCCACAGCAGTCGGCAGAAGCCCTTGAGGTTGAGGAAGGGAGGGAGGAGATGGCCCGTACACAGCCGGGGGCGAGCTCAGATCGGGGCCATCGTGCGGCGGCGTGAGTGCGGTCGTGCGGGGTGCCTGAAGCTTGCACGAGCGTGACGATGTGACGCCCGGCTGTCGGTTGTGCCCTTGTCTTGGCGCAGAGCCGCGGAGGTAGCTCGGGCTCTTGCCTCTTGGGCCAATGGCGCCTCGGGCCCAAATAAAAAATATCCACTATTCTTCACTACTATTTGGGCTGGGCCTCGGGCCCAGGCTCCACTAGCCCGAGGCCCAGCTCCGCCCCTGCCCCCACCTGCACTCTAGAGGCTCACTTGGTCCTCATTGATGATATTTGAGCTCTAGCAAGTTTTTTCTCTCCTAAAGTGCATTCAATTTTCATTTGAGAGAGTGAAGAGCAAAATTTGAGTGTTGCATCTAGTTTGAGCCTTTAGACACTCAAATTTGACCTCAAGCAAGCGTCAAGGCTTATTACTCTTGGAGGTTGCCACCTCCTAGACGGCTTGGAGGCGATCATGCGCGGAGAGCTTCTCAACAGAGATTGTGAGAAGCCTCAACAAGTTGTGAAGGCCAGAATTTGCCTACACGGAGCGGGGAAGAACTACCTTAGTGATCGAGGAAGGTTCAAGCGGGTGGAGCCGGCTTGAAGTTGTTCAAGTTACCTCAATGTGGAGTAGGGGAGAACGGCAAGTCTTCGAGACCACGGGTCAAAAATCTTTTCTCTTGCTCTCTTATGATTTGCATTTACTCCTCTAGTGTTTTATTCAATCTCCTAGCATTTCAAGTACATTTTTTGTGCTTAGCTTTCTATTTTGTTCATAATTGAATTGCTAGAGTACTTGATATTTTCTAAGAGAACTTAGTTGCAAAATTGAAGGAAATTGCAATTTTTGCTTATTGTTTTAATTAATAGTTTTTAGAATAAAAAATTTTAGAAACCTCCTATTCACCCCCTCTAGTCGGTTATCCTTGATCCTATAAGTGGTATCAGAGCGAGACTCTCTTTTGGGGCTTTACCGCATAGAGAGTAAGGATGGCTAGTGATTGGGTATCAATATATAAAGCGTCATTTTTTGATGGCACAAATTATGTATATTGGAAAATTCGCATGACCGTTTTCTAAATACCATGAGCTTAAGTATATGGAGAATTGTAGTTGAGGGTTTCGCTCCGGGAGTTAATCCCACACTCACAATGGAACAAGAAGACCGAAACACTCATCTCAACGCTCAAGCTATGAACGCTCTCTTTGGTGCTTTGAACGCAGATGAGTTCAATCGAGTGAGCAACCTTGAAACCGCTCATGAGATTTGGACAACCCTCTCGGAAATTCATGAGGGGACATCCTCGGTCAAAGAAGCCAAATTGCATATGCTTCGGATCAAATATGAGGGTTTTATTATGTTGCCCCATGAAAACATTAATGAAATGTATTCACGATTAAACAACATAGTAAATGAGTTCAAGGGCCTTAGGGCGTCACTAACCGATTTCAATGTTGTTCGTAAGATGCTTAGGGCTCTTCCGCACAAATATGAGACTTTGGTGATGTTTCTCAAATCACCGAAGTTACCAAGGATGATGTTAACGGGACTTCTTGGAAACCTCATTAAAAATGAGCTTTACAAGGATAAGGAAGAGCTTTTGGAGCAAAGCTCTTCGAAGAAGAAGAATATCGCCTTCAAGGCGAAGGCAGAGTCAAGCGATGAGGCGCTTGATGACTCCGATGATGATGAAGACACCGAGGAGGAAATGACCCTCCTTGTAAGAAGAATGAGGAGATTCATGAAGAGGCGCTCAAGCACAAGCGCTCCTCAAAAATCAAGAAGGGACAATACTCAAGCACCAATCGATATGCAAATATTCGGTGCTATGAGTGTGATGAGAAGGGACACATTGCTTCTCATTGTTCCAAGAAGAAGGACGACAAGAACAAGTCGCCCAAGAAAAAGAAGTTCGTTCATGGAAAGAAGAAGCTCTTCAAGAAGCTTAATAAGGATGGAAAAGGTGAGGCTCACATTGGAGAGTGGGATTCCGAAGAAGAATATTCGGACTCTGACTCTTTCAAGGATGATGCACCTTCAAAGAAGAAAAGTCTCGCCGGCATCGCTATCAAGAAGGCTTCCTCACCATTCGTCACTCCTTTGTGTCTCATGGCAAAAGAAGATTTTAAGGTAAAATCAAATGACGATGATGAATCCTCCTATGATGAGCTAATGGATATGCTTGAGGACTTGAATGAGTAACTCGACAAAGAAAAGTATAAACATAAAGGTTTGAGAAAAGAATATTTTTCCCTCAAAGATTCTTACGAGGAGCTAAAGGAAGCTCATGAGACTCTACTTGCCATGGATCACTCAAAATCTCAAAATGATGTAGGCATTAGTTGCAATATTCTTGATGATATGTCTAGTTTAGAAATTGATTCATGTTATGTTTCAAAAACTAGCATATCTATTTCATGTGATGATTTAATTGATATGCCTCCAATTTCATATGCTAGCTCAATCTATTGTCATGAAAATTTAATGGTAGAAAATAATGAACTTAAAGAACAAATAGATAAACTTAGCAAGAGTTTAGATAGATGCTTTAAGGGTAAGGATACTCTAAATAAAATCTTGAATATTCAAAGATGTTCCTACAATAAAGAAGGTCTTCGGTACATTCCTAAGAAGGGTAAAAAATTTAGTAACAAAGCTCCTCGGTTTGTAAAATCAAATAGGAAGCTTTGTTATAAATTTCATGATGTAGGTCATCTATCAAATGATTGTCCTTTAGGCAAGCATCCAAAAATAACATTTATGATTCTTGCTATGTGGTTAAGAAAAATAGTTTTGGTAAAATTATTGCTAAGTTTGTTGGCAGTCCTATACTTGACCGGAGAAAGAATGCCATTTGGGTGCCCAAAGCCTTAGTTACTAACCTCGAAGGACCCAAATAAATTTGGGTACTTAAAAAGACTTGATTTTCTTTTGTAGGTGAACTACAAGACCGGCAGACGGCATTGGGTATTGGATAGTAGATGCACTCAACACATGACCGGTGACTGGAAAATGTTCACCATATTTGAATCAGGGAGTGGCCAACATGACAAGATCACTTTTGGTGACAATAGCAAAGGAAAGGTATTAGGATTGGGTAAAATAGCTCTCTCAAACGACATTTCTATTTCAAATGTCTCCTTTGTTGAAACTTTGAATTTTAATTTGCTATCCGTTGCTCAAATATGTAATCTTGGTCTTACTTTCATCGGGTTGGAGCCCGGTGCTACCGGTTCTACATAGGCGGTATCATCGAAAATCCTGATTTCAGCACATTTCGAGCTCCAACGGTTAAAAAAGTTGGTAGGGGCTATAAATACACCCCCACCTGTACTCTAGAGGCTCTCTTGGTCCTCATTGATGATATTTGAGCTCTACCAAGTCTTCTTCTCTCGTAAAGTGCATTCAATTTTCATTTGAGAGAGTGAAGAACAAAATTTGAGTGTTGCATATACTCAATAAAAGAGTTAGTCTCATATTTGAATTTATCAATATGATCATGAATATTATATCTAAGGAATGCAACAAGATATGATAATATGAGCTCGAATGCGTACATTTGATATTTCTATCTTTTTCATCCAAAAGAGGCTAATAATGGTTAAGCTCAATAAAAGAGTTAGTTTCATAAAAAGATTTGTCATTAATTAACAATTGAGACTAATCAATATTATGATTATCAAAAGGATTAGTTTCAATATTAGATTTATCATTAATACCAAAATCAAATTAATGGAGCTTGAACTTTCACCGCGTCCTATACACGGAGATGATAGTGATGTCTTCCCAGGTTTGGCTACCCTGGAAGATCGATGATGGCAATGTTCGGTGTCTTGCCACGGCTACATCATCGGCAACATCCTGCATTCACAACGCGACGTCCCACCGGCTTTCACAGTGGGATGCAAACAACCTCTGGTGAGGCATGCCATGCCACGATCTTGACGGTGTTCCGGCGTCGTCGTCATGGCGCGGCACATTACGATGGACACACACGACGTGTTCTATTGGCCGAACGGCGGCAATTCGCAATGCATGGTACGACGTCGGATATGCCACAGTGTGATCCGACAAGCGGTGCATCGATTTGGTAGCGCCACGATGCTAGACGATGCCTTGATTTATTCAGCGGTCACGCCAAGGCATGACACGAACACCAATCATGCTATGGAGTAAATTGACGGCCGAAGAAGCTGACGCATGCCATGGCATGAAACAACACTGATCGTGCCTTAGCGCGAGACTATCTTTGGGGTTTGTTTGATGGTAATTCCACCTAAGGTGAGACATTGATTGGATTAGAAGAATAGAAAATTGAAAAGAGGCCAAATAAATCTGATAACTGAACTGACAAGAAAGATTAAACAACAACTTTTGAAGCGTGAACGGCCTTCGCTCGGGAGCACTCTCATGTTGATAACGTGTTATATAATAAGGTCATTGTTGATCAATCAAGATCGCACGAATGCGAGATCAAAATAGAAACACAATATGTAAATCTGCATATCTCTCTTCTATATTAATATTTTTTTGTGTGTATATACCCCACTTATATAATTACAGAGGAAGAAACTTTTCATGAAAGGCAAGTATATATATAAAGTAGTAATATACCGTAACCTCATTGTCAGTCAGAAACTCCTATAAATTCCTTCGCGAAAATTTAAGGAATCTGTTTTAAAAAATATTTATTTACATATAATATAATATAATATTGTATGACAGAATACACCGCTAAAACCAACAAAACGGCGACATAGAAGAAGGGAAAAAAATATCCAGCTCCTCCGCTTCCCTAAACAGGGTTCACAAAACTGTCAAAAATCGCTCAAAAATCATGGTTTTCGATCGTATCGAGCCGGTTCGACGTCCAAAATCGGTCGAAAAATTGGTCTAATTTAAAAAATTCAAAATTTTTTATGCGATATAAAACCAGTTGATTTTCGGTCAAAATCGATCGGATTCAGGTCAAAATCATGTGACAACGTCGTAGTGGTCAGCACCCACCAATTGGCCGGTCAATTTTTTGGTCAAAATCGAATGGTTTTAGTGAAAACGGATCGATTTTTTAATTCTTAACTCTTCGGTTTTCGATTTTCAACGATTTTTTCGAAATCCGTATTGTTAACCCTGTCACCGAACGCACGAGGCGCGCATTTGCTGCTCCCTTCCCTCCTATCCGACCCGACCCGGCCCGACCCAATCCATTCCCATTCCCCCTCCATGAGGAGCACCGGATACAACGGAGGTTGAGACACAGAGAGAGAGAGAGCAGAATAGAATCATCTAATCATACTCCATCACGGCATCACCAAAGGCTAAAGAAAGAAAAGAGACTTCTCCCCTTGTTGCTCACTTTATCACCCCACCTTCATCTCTTCCGGAGAGAAGCCCAAGGAAGCAGAGAGGCGAGTCAGGAAAAGAGGTGATTTTTGTTGGGGAGTTTGTGGAGGGGAAGCGATGCAGCGGCGGCGGGCGCAGACGTGGGCGGGGGTGGGGAAGTCGGCGCAGGCGGCGGCGGCGCACGCGGCGCTCTTCTGCTTCACGCTCCTCCTCGTGCTCAGGGTCGACGGCTGCACCGCCTACTCCTGGTGGTACGTGCTATAAACTCTAGTCCTCCCCGAGCGGCCCTCGCTTCGATCTGGTTAGTTTCTGCAAGTTTGAGGGTGGGATTGGGGCGAAACTGTCGGTTGGTGTGGTGATTTCGGGGTGGTGAGCTTTTGTTTCCCCGGGATGCTGATGCAGGTTTAGGAATTGGGCGAGCCCTGTGCTTGCTTTGCGAAAAAATTGAGGGTCTACGTGTTGTGTCGGTTCGCTACTTATGGTCTCCGGAGCGTATGATCCAGCTCTTAGATTGGCTCCTTGTTCGGACTGGCGGCAGTTGAATGATGCGCTAGTGATGAGTTGATGTTAGTATTTAGCCCCTGCCGACCGGTGTCTTGGTTTTCTGATTGTCCTGGAATTGTAGATCTCGTACAGAATTCTGTACTTCTAGGCCTCGTTCTGATTTGGTCTGTATTTTGGGAAATTTGGAGCTCTTCTCACAAGAATAAGGGAAACATAATCGTAGAGCACTGCACGAGTACACGATTAGTTTGCTTGTGACAGTGGCGAGGCTAATTCCAAATGCTAATTGTGCAAATTCAATCATGCAGGATTATATTCATTCCGCTTTGGCTATTTCACGGTATTGTTGCGCGTGGAAGGTTTTCAATGCCTGCCCCTTCGTTGCCTCATGGTCGTCATGTAAGACTTTTAATATTGATCTGTCTGGTTGGTCGGTATGCAAGCGTTGTTCGTTTACCAAGTACCATGCATTGGATCTGATGGGTGTGTATTCTTGTAGTGGGCGCCCTGTCATTCTATTGTTGCAGCACCGTTGCTAATTGCGTTTGAGCTGCTTCTTTGCATATATCTTGAAAGTTTAAGAGGTAGGTTCTGAAGTCATTAGATGAATAAAAGCTTCGGTAACCACACCGAATTTCCTGGATCTGCTTAATGCCGGATCATATGTTGCCTTCCAGTGCTATTGTCAGCTCTATTCTATTCTGTAATCCCCACATTTTCTTTTCATTGTTTTTTCCCAGTTAGAAGTCACCCGGCTGTTGATCTGAAGATTGTGTTCCTTCCTCTGCTGGCATTTGAAGCGATTATTCTTGTTGACAATTTTAGGTAATGAATTAGATTTTTTTTCCGTTTTCGGATGCCATCAATAGTGGTATCGCATTTTTTTTGTATATGCAATTATGCATGTGCACTACCCATGGGCTGAAATTAGCTCGTGTACAACATACTTAAGCCTGTATTGTTTTTTTTGGCATAGAATTTCCTTTTGTAGATACTCATAAAATGGTGGCATTCCACCCTGAAGTTATGAATTATATTTGTTAAGGTACAAGTACCCATCATTAAGCACTCTCTTTTTCGCATGCAATTCTTGAAACTATTGTTGTTTCAATCCCTTTTTATTTCTCTTAGCTGCCCTAATTATGAACCATTGAACCTTAATTTTGTCAAAGATCACCATAGATGGAATTGTACATGCAATAAAAATACATTATTTTTTAGTTCAATACAATAATTATGCTATAGTTACTATGGATGCTAACCTCTACATGTTTCTTTTTATGGGCTTTCCATTGTTCAGAATGTGTCGAGCTCTAATGCCAGGAGACGAAGAAAGTATGAGCGATGAAGCTATCTGGGAGACACTTCCTGTAAGTTTCTCGTACTAATGGACATGACTTTGAAAAGTTTCTCCATTAACTTAAATTTTAGTTCAGTTTTTATTTTCCTGCAGAATAAGCATATTTTTTTACTCAAATCTTCATTCATTCATGAGGAAAAAATTGCTACAAAATATGAGCGCCTCTAAATTAGGGAGCTGAAAGAAAGTCATGCAAATTTTTGACATCCATTGGTAGTGGAATGTAATAATGTGACGCAAATCAACTACAAGCCTGAATACAGAACATAAACAGATGATATGGCGTTTTCATATTATGGAGCAGATATGATTCTATATAGGAAAAACAAGAAATTTGGTCCAACTGTTGAAATATCTTGCATCAATTCACTAAAGTATGATTTTAGGACTTAGAGCCAGACCAATCTGTGTTGAATGAGGTCTTAAAATATGAAGTAACTTAGGTTTGTATTGAAAGAGCAAACCTTGATCAGGACTTGCATTTCACAAAATATGTTTGGATAATTTCATTTGCTGTTATACTCTAGTTGGTACTGTAGAATTCAATGCTTTACATTTCATATCAACATAGTTACTAATGACGTATTGTTAATGAATGTATAGCATTGAGTGTGTTCCTTATTTTCAGAAGCTATATATGTTCCCACCATCGTTTCAAATCCTGGCGGTAACCGGTTTTCCTGGTGGGTACCGGGAGAACAAATCCTGGCCCTGAAACGTTTAAATTTAGGTTTTAAATTTTTAATTCAAATTGATGAACAATAATTCTGTGTGGGAACCGGTCAAAGTTTAATTTTTGCATTTAAATTGGACTTGTCAAAACCATCCGAGGAAAATAGCAGTTACCACTTTTCTAGGGCAATATACAGTTTTCATCCTTTTTTACAATACAGTACAGTAGGTCACATTTATCTTATATGGCATGACTTCCATTTTGTAACCAGCATTTTTGGGTTGCAATCTCTATGGTGTTTCTTATAGCTGCTACAACCTTCACACTTCTCAAGCTGTCTGGTAAGTTTCCTGAATTGCCTTCCAATTGTTGCATCATATAAAAATGAGTGTCTCTATATTGTTGTCTTGGCTAATATCCTACTCCCTCTGTTCTTTTTTAAGTGACACCCTAGAATCTGTGCCGTCGACCACTAATATATTTAAAACTATCTAGATTGGCTACTTGAAAACTACGTCATTAGATTTGTCATTAAAAATACTATAATATTATAATTTTATTAATATATAATAAGATCAAGTTACAAAAAGAAACGGTCAAATTTGCATTTCGTAGACTGTGTAAGGTAAAAAACATCACTTAAGATAGAACGGAGGGAGTGAATAACTGTTTTTTAAGGCTGCTCCTTACTGATCCTAATGACCTTTACTATAGAGTTAATATGCCACGTGTTGATTATTTTGTGCTTTTTGATTGCATTATGAAGTTGAAGCTTGCTTTGATGCACTTGACTAGTACTGTTTGCCAAGGCTCCATAGTAGGGAATGCCTAGGCTTTCTCAAAAACATATCTTCTTTGTTCATCAGAATGACTATTCATTGTGACATTCTTCTGAGAGTGATTTGGGAATTGAAAGTGAGATGATCCTTTTTGTTCTTAGTCTGGGTTGGCTCTGTTTAGGAATTGTCTATCTATTTCATGAGCTTGTTGGGGTTACATTTTATCAAGTCTACCATAACATTCTTTTGTTCAATATGATACGAATCAGTTGAATTAGTAAACTATATTAGATTGTACAGTAGAGGTTTATCATTTTCTCTTGAGCCACCTTACCTCTATTGCATGATGTTTTGTAATAGTGGCTTATTACATATGACAGGTGATGTTGGCGCTTTGGGATGGTGGGATTTGTTTATAAATTATGGGTGAGACTGGTCCCAATAAAATTCTTTAATAATTGGGGTGTCTAATAGTCTAATCCAGCACCTTGTTTATACAGGATTGCAGAGTGTTTTGCATTTCTTGTTTGTACAAGATGGTTCAACCCCATGATTCATAAGCCTCCTACTCATGGGGAGGCTAGCTCATCATCAACTGCAATTAGATATCGTGATTGGGATAGTGGTCTTGTCCTCCCATCACTGGAAGATCACGAACAAGAGAGGCTCTGTGGCCTTCCTGACATAGGAGGTCATGTAATGAAAATACCTCTGGTGGCTTTCCAAGTTTTACTTTGTATGCGGTTGGAGGTACAAGCCATTCAAACTTGTGACATGTACTGTTAGACGCTAGATGGATGAAAAGCTTCCAGAAATGTTTCTTTTGGATTTGTATTTCTTTCCTTTAAAGTAACACATTATTTGAAAAACATTAAAAAACAAGAACTTAGTGTATCAAACTGTTCGACTGAAATAGGGCCACTTCTGGCTGAGTTCAACTAGGGGGTTAAGTAAAAACCTTTCCCAAGCCTGGGACAGCTAGAAAACTAGCCGGTAACTGTTAGTGGATGCTCTCTGTGAATTTGGATCCATAATGGACTTCAAAACCTCATTACTAGTAACCATTCCCTTTTTTATTAGCAGCTTAATTGTATGTTTTTTGTTTCAGGGTACACCACCTAGCGCTCGATATATTCCGATATTCGCTCTTTTCTCCCCACTATTTATTCTACAAGGCGCTGGTGTCCTTTTTTCTCTAACAAGATTGGTGGAGAAGGTTGTTCTGCTATTGCGTAATGGACCAGTTAGTCCCAATTACCTTACAGTGTCATCAAAAGTCCGTGATTGCTTTGCTTTTCTTCATCATGGTTCAAGGTACCATATAATAGCTACTATGATCTATTAATCTATTTATTTGTTTTCTTGTTGGCTTATCTTTTTGCTGTTCAGGAACAATAAAATAGTATTTCACTCTCAGGCAGACTTCTAATAATGTTGCTTGTGTATATATGTTATTCAGGTTTCTTGGTTGGTGGTCTATCGATGAAGGGAGCAAGGAAGAACAAGCCCGGCTGTTTCATGCTGAATCTAATGGGTACCTTCTAACTGATTTTGGCCTGCTCATACCGTTCATTTAGATTAAGATCCCTCATTGGTTCTAATGTCTAAAAAGTCTTAGCACATTTGCTTTCTTTGTTGATTATTTGCTTTTTGGTTGAAGGTACAACACATTTTGTGGCTACCCACCTGAGGTTGTTAGGAAAATGCCAAAGAGGGATCTTGCAGAAGAGGTCACATCTCTCTTTGTTTTTTTCTATAATTATTTATCACGTTACAAATTTATTCAGTTCACATGATTTAATCAACAAAGGAATAACTTCTCTACTCATTCACTTTCAGGTTTGGAGACTTCAGGCAGCGTTGGGAGGGCAATCTGAAATTACCAAGTGTACCAAGCAGGAATATGAAAGGCTTCAAAATGTACAATCTCTTTCTGTGACCTGTTCAGGCTCATTTTTCATTTAAATAAATTGGCAGCATACATTCTTAAACCTGCACACCTGTTCTATTTAAGCCGATGAACTTGAGAACTTGGCATTTTGGTCTGGTTCCTAAACTTAAACTTGCCAAGAGATTTATTAGGTCCGATCAGTCCTAATTTATGGACCTTATGCAATATTGCCTTGATTCAGTTATACAGGTTGAAGGACCGAAATATTGAGTTCTCAAGCTTATGGATCTAAGGGGAATATCCATACAAGTATACCTACAGTGCAGTTTCTTCTTTATTTACTTTCTCTGTCCTGAAAGTTAATGTTCTAAAAATTTCAAGTGCTCTTCCTCACATTGCAGATACTAGTGTTGTAAAGGGTTTCTTACTTAGTGTCGAAAATGCTATCTTCAGTACAACCTTCGTTTTGAAAATAACTTTCTTTTTGTCATACCCTACTGGTAGTAATCACCTTTTAGAGAGCACTGATAATAACCTGTTGGCTCGCGAAATTGTCTTCACTTTTTTCTCTGTTGACAAAGCCATTTTTTTCCTCATTTCAGGAGAAGGTTCTTTGTAGGATTTGCTACGAAGGAGAGATTTGCATGGTCTTACTTCCCTGCCGGCACAGAACTTTATGCAAGTATGCTTCAGCAGTGTCTTGTTTAACATTGTTTGTTGGGCATTTCAGTCTCTTGTCGATTTGAAACTGACATTTTTCTGGTTTATGATAGGTCTTGTGCTGAAAAGTGCAAGAAATGTCCAATCTGCCGTGTCCCCATTGAAGAGCGCATGCCTGTATATGATGTTTAATACTCACTAATTCTGCTTAACATTACAAATTTGTACATATGGATTGTGTGATGTCGTGCATGTAGGCTCGATCCAACTTTAAGCTGATTGAGATTTGCACAACTTCGGAAAGGTTTAGCACCGAAAGGTTTAGCAAATATGGAGGAAATATGTCAGGTCTAACCAAAAGCATGGAAAGGTAGATGCTGAACATTTTACCGATTCCAATTATCTACTGTAAGTATGGATGTCACTAGTGGCGTTTGCTTCTTTTTGTGAGTGATAGATGTTCCGGTTTACATAGATTGTTTGGGTATCATCTTGTGAAGGACATGCAGTTGTGTTAATGTAAATAAAAACATTGCCATGTTTGAATGTAGTGCTCCTTGAGTGGAAGAGCACAAAAACATTGTAAAGTTGTCCTTGTTTGGTTGTAGAACGATGTACTTCGCTTACAATGGCAATATGGCATCTGATGGAACAAAACACTGTGCGCAAAATCTCTCTATTGAATGGAATCGGATAATTGATTCTCTTGCCAATGAAGGTCCATGAGGCTCGTCACAATGTGAAGGGTCGTCTCATGTATACGGAAAGCGTCTGAAGGTTCGTCCGGTCTGAAAAGGAATCAAATTCGTTCGTCATTTGATTCTAGAAAATTTTATTGGCGATGCTCATATGGTTAAGAGGCAATGATGATGTTTGCTGATGGTACTGTACGGCTGCTGATCAGATCGCCACAACTCACAACAAATCCTGCACCATGGATCTCCGTGTACGGTGGCTAAGTAGAGATATGTGGCTCCACATTAGCAATCAGCATACGTTGTTGCTCGTCCTGCGTTTCTTTTGTCCAATTGTGAGTACTATCGGCTCCCTGGTTTGTAGCTTGTACTCATCTGTAGAGATAGCCAAACGGGTGGTACGGCACGGCTCGATCCGTTTAACCGGCGTCACGACCCATTTAGGTACGGTCCGGCTATTAAACGGGTCGTACCGTGTCAGTCCACGTGCCGGGGTGGCGGCTCAAGCACGATCCGTTAGCCTCTCGGGCTGTGCCGTGGCGGTTTGGTCCTTCGCGGGCCTAAAGGGCCAGGTTGGCCCGGTAGACCGTTAGCGCAATTTTTTTTAAAAAAAACTATAAAAAATTAGAAAATATGAAAAGTATGAAAAAATGCAGGAAAATAAAAAAACATAGAAAAAATCTAGAATAATTAGGAAAACTTGAAGTATGTAGAATTTTTTTAATCCTCTAAGGGCTATAAAACAGATATTTTTCATACTAAACGGTAGTCAGAGTGTACCGTCGCGAGCATGTTTGGCTGGTCAGGCTGTAACCGTCTTTGGGCTACACTGGGTCGTGCGTTGCGTCTTGCGTTTACCTTGCCGTCTTGAAGTCTTGGCCCAAAGCACGCAAGACGGCTCATGGCCGTCTTGACGACCGTTCTGGCCGAGCCGGCCGTGCCTATAGTGGCGTGCCTCGGGCCGGCCCATTAGGCCATCTCTACTCATTTGTACATGTGCTCATCAACATATGCCGGCAACGTTACAAATTTTTTTCGGATCACATCTTGGGGCGGCTAAAATTCAAAATTTCGGTGAGATTTTAGAATTTTAGTGGAAATCCGGCTGAAATTCAAAAACCAAATTTCAAATTTAGTATTTTGGAGGCCGGGAAAACCAAAATTTTGGTCCTTTTCAATCCCTGTGAAATAGTCTCCTGAGGCTAGAAAAAATTAGAAAAAAATAAAAATAATCATGCAAGTATTTATCTATATTTTCTATCTATTTGAATGTAAAATAGTAAGTATTTGCACATATGCCGTCCCCTTTGTAGTCAATCCTGCAAAATTCGTCGCTCCAAGAACTGAGGGAGTTGAATAATTTTTGTTTTCCTTCCTGTTGAACTCCAACCAGCACAGCAATATGACCTTGTTGCTTTCCTGTCTTTTCAAAGGCGTCCTTGCTTGGTGGCATATATACTTCACCGGGCTTTAACAGACTAGCTCTCTTGCCATTTAGAAATCTAGTAACCAACGGATAAGCATCTGCTAGAACAGAGCTAGTCGCAGCGAAGTCATCCTTATGAATGTAAGTCCAATGAGAAATCATGTGCAAATCATCATACTCCTACAGACAACATCAGTTCGTGTACCAAATCAGTGTCTGTAACAAAAAAAGTCATATATATACCAAATTATATCTCCTAATTAGAAAATCATATCAATTCCTTCACACCATGAACACCCAATATATTAAGCATGATGAGCAGTGACAGAAGAATATTTGTCTCTTTCTTCATATCCTTTCTCCCTCCATGCCTTGTGGTATTTTCCTTAGAAGATCATCAACACCAATGAAATGTCCTTCTCTACTTAGAGGTTCTTCACTTCTAGCAATATCATCATGACTCGATAGGTTATTTCCATTGCAGATGAAAGGGCCTTTGCCATGCAGGTTTCTAGAAATAAAAAAAAATCATGGATAGCAAGTTGGGGAAATACATATACATAATTTGTATATGTATTTTTTTTACAAAATTATCATATGTATTCCTCAGAAAAGATATTAAAATTTGTTACAAAAAATTTGGTGCTAAATCTGGTCCTAAAAACACAAATACCGGTCGAATTTGTGATTATCCCGATCAAAAAACCGAAATCTCACAAAAAAATCCAGAAATCAATGTAGCAATTTGAAATTTTTTTATTTTTTTATCTCGTCAAGATTTGAAATCTCGGACTCGGCCAAAAGACGGCGATATTTTGAACCATGTATGCCGGTATCTGGTAGTATGTAATGTATTAAGTATCAGGGGCTAATGATCTTTTACCATCGTGACATGCGTAGGGAACGCCCTACCGTGCTTCTGTGCTTCCCAAATGGCCAAGATGCGCTGAGGCCCAACACATCTAAGCATAACAGTTTGAGGTCTGCCATAAATTTCCAATTTTCAGGTCACCTATTTAGCCTAATGGTAAAGCAAAGATTACCGGGGCATCATGGTGCCTAAGCACTGTGATCTAAAATGGTCATTTTCTAATGTATTTGCATGCGAAATTTTGCAAAATTTTTAGGATGTTGAGTTTAACCAGTTTACTAACTAGTTCAAATAAGTTTGAACTAAAATTCAAACTAGAGTTTTCTTTTTGATGATAGTTTGATTGTAGGTATGTGCTGATATGTGTGTGTCCATACACACACACGGTGGCGCTATTCTACGCCAGCGCTACCTATTCTGCGCGTGAGCTGTAAAACCCCTACTGCAGAACTAGTCGCTAGTCTACGGCTCATGAACACACACCGGCCCAAAAACTACTAATCGTAACCGCTACGGTGTAACAGGGAAGTAAATCAATTCCGATTCCCCCTGTGTGGTCACGTCGGATATCACGTTCGTAGTCGGCAGTAAATTGACAGTGAATCGATAGTAACACATGTAGTGATGATGGTAATCTTTGACTATATGTAGTAAAAAAACCACAGCTACTGCGTGTTATTATATGTAGATGATAATATTACTATTACCATAGCTGATAATTACTAATATGTAGCGCAGTAGAAATATATTTATGATATAGTATTATTGATTTTACAGAGTATTGACTGCATGCTAGGGGTATACGAATGAATTACTACGTGCTACAGGCTGTAATACACAACTTGGTTAGATAGTAGTTTTATATCGTGGTAATAGTAAATGTCAATAATCATATGTTTGGAGTGGTTCAAAACGACGTTTCTCGTAGTATAGCAGAAGAAATCGATCCGGTATTGATTTTTCCATTGCTAATGTTGGCACGGCCTTAACACCAGCACCATCTTTGAAACTTTTACTATCTTTTATAAATGATTTTACCAACTCATGATTTTATTGCCACTTATGGTATACAGTGAGTAGTAAAATCATGTATACCCAATGGTAAAAAAGGTTATTTCATTGTAGTTTCAGATGAAAGAACGACAGTAAATGTTAGTTACATTGAAGTAAATATTACTGTAAGAGTTGCTAAAATTATGGACGAATGACAGTATAGTTACTAAAAATCATTACTGTTGTTCGTTCCTAGCAACTGTTAGGCTTGGGCATTCGGTTTTTTCTGTTCGATTTTTTCGGTTTTTAAAAATTTCGATTTTTGGACTCCGAAAATCGAATTGTAATAAAAACCGAACCAAATAGGTTCGATTAATTCGGTTTTTCGGTTAACCGAAAAACCAGACAAGCCATCAAAAGATCACAATAGCCGCAACACCAGAAGGCAGAATCATACAGCTCATGTAGTAGCTTTTATGTGATCTCAGCTCATGTAGTAGCTTTGCAATAGCCGCAACGCCAGAAGGCAGAATCATACAGCTGCAACAAAATACATTGCTATCACAATAGCATACATAATATCCATTAACACAAAATACATAATGTCCGTTAACACAAAATACATTGTCCAACAATACCATTATACCACAAAATAAATTGTCCAGCAAGGCAGCAACTTCTTACCCATCAACCACTAATTAGGTAGGAGTTAGACTTTTTACCTCACCAGTCGGACTTGGGGACGGACGACGGCGAGCAGAGATCGAGGCTCGGAGGCTCGGAGGGTGGAACGGCGGAGCCGTGGAGGTCCTGGTCAGATTTGCGCGGAGGACCGGTGGGGGCGGAGCCTCGGAGGGCAGGGCGGAGCTGCGGGGTTGGATGGGCCGCTGGAGAGACGCCGCGAGCCCGTGACTTCAGCTAGGGTTGGGCAGAGGGGGAACTACAGACAGTCAAATATACAACCATTCAACTCAGGTCTCATATAGATTTATGAGGAGTTAGAGTTTTACCTCACGGCCCTCACCGACTGGACTTGGGGACGGACAGCGGCGAGCAGAGATCGAGGCTTGGAGGGCGGAATGGCGGAGCCGCGGAGGGGCTGGTCAGATCAGCGCTGAGGACTGGATGGTGTGTAAGGACCCGAATCCACTGATTCGAACCCACTGTGTTTACCGCACTAGTCCCAAGATCAACGCTAGTGCACACAGCTCAACATTGGTACATATCACATCATACACAACGATAATAGAATAATAGTTCATTCATTGATATATCTAAAGGTATGATCTTATGACCAACTTACATTATTAAGCCACGCAGGGCAAGACTGGAAATATAAACTAGTAATTAAGCAGCGGAAAGTAGAAAACGTAGATAGCTCATCAGTTCACCACAGGCAACCGACAAGGCTCGGACCCTAATGACTCGTGTCTTCCTGGACTTCATCTTCCAACACAGGTGTAGATTCTTCAACTGTTGATTATTGTTGTTTGGCAAGGGTGAGTACTTAAGCACTCAACAAGTTGTGCACAGAATACAATTCTGTGTATCTATATGTAAGGCTTATTCCAATGGATAGGCTATCATGGTTATTTTGCAATAAACAACATTTATGAACAAATACAGTAAATAGATTGTAAAGACTGTAAAACAAATATCAATAGTAAATAAATTCAGTACTTCTCAAGTAAACCAAGTTTCCAATCCTAAGTCAAATTCCATCTTCCATATGGCATTCCGCCATCCCAACCAAGTTGTCCAATTAATTACACTAATCCTTAACTGTAATTCCCGAGCATTGCTCAATACCACGAGCACGGCTATCCGAATAGTTTCACACTCTGCAGAGGTTATGCACTTTACCTACGTGATACAACCAAACACCACCAAGGCGAGTGATTATAACAAAGCCTTTACAATGCGCTGGCTTAACCGGATACTACCCGCTAAGATTTCAACACTGGTGGGTCTGAAAACCATAACCAGGGCCCCCTCTTGCGCCATGTGAATTACACCATAACCCGGGAACTCACACCGACCACGATAGTACCAAAATCAAGACATTGCAAATTACTCAGCTAGGCTGGCCCATACCAGACATGTGGTTGCATGATTGACTCAGGTCAAAGGCTTGCAAGGTTAAGTCCTTAGTGTGATCAAGGCAAGACATTCACATACCCTCTGCCCATCGGGCCCACCTTGGCATCCTCGCCCCTTGTCAATTGCCCCAATCTAAATTATTATCACCCAGTTGATTACCAAGCACCACGTGCCATCAACAATTCAACATCGTTGCGTGACATGACTCGCCACAACAACTCAATCTCATCATGTGATCCCACATGACACACAAGTCCATAACATTGTTCCATATTCCATTAATCAAGATTAATTATCAATGATTCTGACACATGTGATGACGTGGCAAGGCTAAGCAACTAATACGAACTAATCCTCCAATGTTGATTATAATTATTAACCAACTATGTTTAACCAATCTAGGGTGACAATGGATCATGGCATACAATGACAAGGTAGGGTGTAGATCAATCTGGTATATTAGCTAAACCCAATCTAATTTAAAACAGTTGTATATTTGAAATATATGCAATAGGGTAAATCAGACATAGCAATTTTATAAACATGGGTTCAACATGATCAAAGCACAACTTGCCTTGGAATAGGTCCTGATCTGGTTCTGGAACTTGCTCTTGAGTTGCTGGATCTTCCTCTGAAGCGTCGCACAATTCAACGTCTACGCGTACCGAAGAAGAAAAGCAAATAAATACCAAAACAGAGAGCAATTGAACTCCAAAAATCAAATAAAATTCACCATTAAATAGATCTCAATTTTACAAATTTTTAGAAGTTGGAATCACTCAAATCCGAGTTACGATGCAAAAGATATAGCCTTTTGAAGTTTGAAATAAATACTGAAATTGCTAAAATCAGAAAATCAGAATTAACAGATTTATTTTTAAACCGAAAATAGAATTACTGCGCAAGCGTGACGTCAGCCCTGGTTCGAACCAATCGGAGACCGACGCGTGGCCCCGGTGTATAGACCTGGTCCACGGGACCTCCTCTGGTCTACCGCAGACCCGGTCCACAACGCCTCGGCGCCCGTACCACCACGCGGCACGATCCGGTTAGCTGCGGCGACGGCGCAATCTGTTGCGTCCAGATTCGATCGTACGGCCAGCGTCTAGGAGACACGCGGCTACGCCTCAATCGCCCGATCTAAATCCGACGGCTCATACCTCTCGAGTGGCTCACCGACGTGTCACAATCTGGAACGTCCAACGAAGATCCAACGGTTGATGGCAGTCGAAGCTCCCCGATGGTGCTGCGGCGGCGGTCTCTCGTCGGCGCTGAGGACGAAGGCGGCGGCGCAGTGCTCCGGTGACCAAAACGCGACGAAACCACCCCACTTCGACGCGGCGCAGCTTGGAGGTCTCGGATCCGAGTCAGTTCGACCCCGGGCGACGGCGGCGAAGGCCAAACCGAGGCGACGTGTCAATCCAACTCCGGCGAGCTCCTCCGCGCAGACGACGATGACTCGAGGCTCCGGGCTTGCAGCAGATGGGCGGCGCGAGGTAGGGATTTCAGCGCCCCCATCGTTTCCTTAAATAGCTGCACGGGAAGGCGTGCGCGGCACGAACTCCAAAGACAGCTCCGTGGTGGCGACGGACTCCGGCGGCGACTCGGGAAGGCGACGCGGCTTCATCCGGGGCGTACACGCGGCGCTCATCCGACGGCTCAGGGCGCTCGACCACGCAGACAAATCTCGAGCGCCCGATCAAGATCAACGGCGCAGATCCATAGCGGCTAAGGTTTACTGAGACGGGCCGATTGGGCCGCCCGAAGCGGGCCTCACGCGCACAGTATTGGGCTTCGGCCCAATACTGTTGCAAAGGATTTTTAAAACTTTATTATTTTAAATAATTCTAGAAATTCATTTAATTGGTTTTAGGCAAATAAATTATCAGGAAAAATCCAAGAAAAATCTCAAAAATATTTTGAGACGTCCTTGACTCAAATAAAATATTTTTGACAAAACTTTATTTTAACTTTGCATAGATTTAAATAATTTTGAATAAAAGGCAATAAACTTGATTTCAAATTAATTCAAATAATTCCAGAAAAATCCAAGTAAATTCCAGAAAATCACAAATGCACATTTAAGCAATAAAAACTTAATTAAGCCAAATTTTGGGATGTTACAAACCTCCCCCCTTAACAGAATCTCGACCCGAGATTCAGGGCTAGCTAGAGAATAAGTTCGAAAATTCTGACTTCAAATCTTCTTCTCGCTCCCAAGTGGCTTCACTTTCGGAATGATTGCTCCACTGAACTCTGCAAAAGCGAATAGACTTGTTTCTGGCCTTGCGCTCCATAACATCCAAAATTTTGACCGGTTGCTCTTTGTAAGTCAAATCTTCTTGCGACTCTATTGCATCCAACGGGTTTGCTCTGTTGGCACTCGAGACACTTCTTAAGTCTGCGACACATGGAATACATCATGCACTCGCCAAGGACCGAGGCAACTCTAATCGATACGCTACCTCTCCTCGATGGCTCGTAATCTTGAATGACCAATATATCTTGGCGCAAGCTTCCTTTAACGTGAAATCTTTTAACGCCCTTAAGAGGGTAACCACGAGATACACATGATCTTACGGTTCAAAACTCAAATCTCGCGACGGTTATCTGCGTAACTCTTCTGCCTTGACTATGCTATCTTCAACCTCTCTCGATCATTGCAACTTGACTTTCGCCTCTTGAGAATATCCGCCCAAAACCAAACGTTCTCCTGTTTGCTCCAATTTAATGGAGTACGACAAGCACGTCCATACAACGCCTCAAACGGTGACATCTGCAAGCTAGCTTGGTAGCTATTATTGTAACTGAATTCTGCATATGTCAAACTTTTATCCCAAGATGTAGCATAAGCTAAAGCACAAGCTCTCAACATATCCTCTAAAATCTGATTTACTCTTTCAGTCTGACCATCTGTCTGCGGGTGATATGCTGTACTAAAATTCAGACGAGTCCCCATTGCTTCATGCAACTTGTTCCAAAACCTTGAAGTAAATTGGGTACCTCTGTCCGACACAATCTTCTTGGGCACTCCATGCAAGCATACAATCCTTGACATGTACAACTCCGCTAAACGATCTACCGAATAAGTGGTCTTTACTGGGATAAAATGGGTGACCTTGGTTAGACGATCCACAATAACCCAAATGGAATCGTAACCTCTCTGAGTTTTAGGTAAACCGGTGATAAAGTTCATTCCGATTTCCTCCCACTTCCATTCCGGAATTTTCAACGGCTGCAATAAACCAGCGGGTCTTGGATGCATAGCTTTTACCCTCTGACATACGTCGCATAAAGCAACATGCTCAGCTACTTCACGCTTCATATTAGGCCACCAAAATCTCTCTTTCAAATCCTGGTACATCTTGGCACTTCCTGGATGAATCGAGTACTTAGAATCGTGAGCTTCCTCAAGAATCAATTGTTTGATCCCTTTTATCCCAAGACGCAAATTCGCCTTTGAAAAACATGGTTCCTTGCTCATCCAGTGAAATCTACGGCTAGGCCTTCTTCCTTTTAGCCTTGATCTTAGAAATTTTATCATCATCTTTCGGCCTTCACTAACTGATCCTCCGTGTTGGCTTCATTTCGGTCTGATTACCATTCCTTGCGTAACGACTTCCAACCTTAGTTTCTGAAATTCCTTGCATAGTTCTGGTTGATCTTCCATTGTTAGCGTATTTGCGCTATGGCTCTTTCGACTCAGAGCATCTGCTACCACATTGGCTTTCCCGGGATGATAATGAATTCCCACATTATAATCCTTAATTAGCTCTAGCCACCTTCGCTGCCTCATATTCAGATCTGCTTGAGTGAATATGTATTTCAGGCTCTTATGGTCTGTATATATCTCACATCTATTTCCTATGAGATAATGACGCCATATCTTCAAGGCATGCACTACGGCTGCTAACTCCAAATCATGCGTTGGGTAGTTCACTTCATGCGGTCTTAACTGTCTCGACGCATAAGCAACGACTTTGCCTTCTTGCATTAACACGCATCCCAAGCCTTGCTTTGAAGCATCGCAATAAATATCAAATCCATTCTGCACATCTGGCAACACTAATACGGGGGCTGTCGTTAAACGCTTCTTTAATTCCATAAAGCTTTTCTCGCACTCTGGCGTTCATGCAAACTTCTTTTCCTTCTTCAACAACTGCGTCAGGGGTTTAGCAATTGTCGAGAATCCTTCTATGAACCGACGGTAGTATCCCGCCATTCCCAGAAAACTACGAATCTGGGTAACAGACTTCGCTTGCTCCCAATGCAACACTGTGTCCACTTTGCTTGGGTCGACTGCCACTCCTTTAGTAGTCATTACATGACCAAGAAATTCGACTTTTTCCTTCCAAAATTCACACTTGCTAAACTTAGCATACAGCTGATGCTCTCGTAGCCTCTCTAGAACCATCCTTAGATGTTCTGCATGCTCTTCCTCTGTCTTCGAGTAAACCAAGATATCGTCTATAAAGACTACAACGAACTTATCCAAATATTCCATGAAAACCTTATTCATCATGTTCATAAAATATGCAGGGGCATTCGTCAATCCAAATGACATGACTGTGAACTCATAATGTCCATATCGCGTAGAAAACGCAGTATTAGGCACATCCTCCGCTCGGATCTTCAACTGATGGTATCCCGAACGAAGATCTATCTTGGAGAAAACTCCAGCTCCTCTTAACTGATCAAATAAGTCATCGATCCTGGGCAACGGATAATTATTCTTGATCGTTACTTCATTAAGTGCACGATAATCGATGCACATTCTAAGACTTCCGTCCTTCTTACGAACAAACAAAACCGGGGCTCCCCACGGCGATGAACTAGGTCTAATGAAACCTTTCTCTTGCAGTTCCTCAATCTGCTTCTTCATTTCCACTAACTCGTCGGTAGGCATCCGATATGGTCTCTTTGATATCGGTGCTGTCCCTGGTGCTAATTCAATGACAAACTCGATATCCCGGTCCGGTGGCAATCCGGGTAGATCTTCCGAAACACATCCGGTATTCTCGACTCATCGCACATCTTCCATGCTGATGGCTTTCACGCTGTTGATCACTAACTGCCCATCTCGAACTGCGGTCGCTTGAAACTCTACTTTCTTGCCACTAGGGCCTTCCAAAGTTACGATCCTTCGGCCACAATCCAAAACAGCCTTATGCTTAGATAGCCAATCCATTCCAAGGATGACGTCTAGGGATTGCGCATCTATCAAGATAAGATTCGCTAGAATTTCTATCCCATCCATAAGCAACTTAGCTCCCAAACACCCAAGGCTAGATCTAAGCTCGATCCCGGGCTTGGACTAAGAGCACACTTAAGATTCACCACTTTAAATCCATTCTTGGTTGCAAAACTTTGAGAAGCGAGCGAATCGAAGCTCCGAATCAAACAAAGCATGGCAGTGCACCGAGTTGACCGAAACTTACCCAAGACGACGCCCGTAGCCTCCCGAGCTCCATCCGCGGTGATGTGGTTGATCCTTCCGCGCACTGTTGATTGCGGGGTTGCTCCAGATCGACCTGGCGCACGATTTCCTCCTGAGGTTGGTGCCTTGGCAGGTGTTGTTCCCAAGTTGAAACGAACTGGCGTGATGCCTCCCTTCTGTGGACACCTATTAGAAAAGTGCCTTGGCTCATTGCATGTGTAGCATCTCTTCACTGCAGATGCGACTCCCCACGGTGCATTGTTGCCTGTCTTTGGTGTCCGGAAGTTACGATTAGCGTGGCGGGCGCAGGGTTGAAGTCTTGTTCACGGTGGTGGTTGGAATCTAGCAAATTCTTTGTGGTGACATCCTCAAGCGTAGATGGTTTGGGCGTCCACCGATTAGTCATCAAGCGCTTACGGTTCTCACCCAACTCTTTGCGCTTATCCTCTAGGATCAAGGCCTTATTGACTAGTTCCCGAAAGTCCGAAAATTGTGGGTGATCACCCCACTGCGATTCAATTCACCCTTCATGAAACGAGATCGCTTAGCTTTATCTGTCGCTCGTCTTGAGGGCATAGCGAGCTAAGCGAGTAAACTTGTTCGTATTCGCCACCGGTTGGCCTCCTTGTTTCGAGCCACGAACTCTTCCTTCTTAAGGTCCATCATTCCCTCCGGGACATGATACTGGCGGAAAGCATTAGTAAACTCCTCCCAGGTGATCTCTTATGGGGCTCCATGAGCGGCACAGTAATTCTCCCACCATTCTGCGGCGGTTCCTTCAAGTTGATGAGAGGCGTAGAGCACCTTCTCATTGCCCTCACACTGAGTGATGTGCAGCTTCTTCTCAATAGTCCTAAGCCAATCATCGGCTTTCAAAGGGTTCACATTCCCTGAAAAAGTTGGTTGCCTAGTCCGCATAAAATCTGATAGCTTGGAGTGAGATCGAGATCCACCATGGTTGTTCTGAGCTGCAGGGTTGTTGTTGGTTGCTGCTGTGTTGGTCATCTGCTGCATTTGCTGCATCATGGTCTGCATTAGTTGAGTTTGCGCGGCAAGAAACGCTCCCAGATTCTGCATGTCGACTGGTGGTGGTTGAGGGCTGCCTCCGTCATTGGGGTTGTCATTCTGGCGCAGTCCACTTCCTAAAGCACCGTTGTTTCCTCGAGTATTCACCATCTGATGATTGCCTCTTGGGTTAGGAAAGGTAGATGTAGCATAGATAAGAAGTAAGACTTTCTAAAGCGGGGAGATAGGTTATACCCAACTGAAATAATTCTTTATTATTCTTGGTATGGCCGCTTATTTAAGCCTACAAGCTTTGCAACACATCTTGCACACTCAAAGATTACAAAGAAGCAAACTAAACACGAAACCTTACCGTCAACTAAAAAGGTAAAGACTAACTTAAAGACGCGACTCACACTCGAGTCTCAACACAGCTCCAAGGCTGACACTCACTCATCCAGCCACCCTGGCTGAGGTTGATCTGGCGCATACACCGGCGGATGAGCGGGCATAGGAGCGAACCTATCCTGATGACCTACGCGGGCTCCTCCGCAACAACAGGGTCTACACTCTCCTCTGGCTCCCACTCTCGCTCCTCTGGATCCTCCTCGGACTCTCCAACTGGCTCCTGAACTCCGCGAGTCACGCGCTCTAACTCATCCTCGACCGCCTCCAGGGCCTCTCCCAGTTCAGTAATCATCCCGATGGCTGAAGCACGGGTCACCTCAAGCTCCTGCTCTGCTACTCTGAGTGCCTCACACACGGTCTCCAGCTCCTGATTAGTCTCTCTCATATGATCCTCCTGGGCAAGGGCGAACTCTGCAAGGTGTACCGCAGTGGCACACTTGTCCTCCACGATCCGTCGACGTCGGCATGCTTGAACGTCTGGATGAAGTCGGAACACTGAGTCGTGAAGCTCGTCGGCGTAGTCGCGGCAGACACGGCGAAGAGCAAGTCGAGCGACCTTCTGAATTGCAACCTCGTACGAGAATCTTCTGGCGGAGATGTTGATTGGTCTGCTAGCTTACTCGTTCTCCCGAGCGTAGATAATCAGCTTGCAAATAAATCCTCGGTGTACACCATTGGTGACCACCACCGCCTCCTCGGTAAAGCGGACGATAGAAGCCTCCCAGCGTCTGAAGAACTCTCCACAGCTCCATGGCGTAGCCGCCCGCTGACTCCTCAAAGTTCGGAACGATCGACATCTGCTCCACAAGAACTTTGAATAAGTTCTCCTCCCGAAACGGCAAGTAAAACGGGTAAATTCAGCAAAGGCGAGAAGTAGAGAATGAGATGAGTCGAGAGTGTTTTATTAGTCAAGTTTAGATTTTCTTTTAGAAAATAATTTTGGACTCACATAGGACACCTCCACACTATCTAGGGCCAAGACCTACAGTCAGTATGCTCTGATACCACCTCTGTAAGGACCCGAATCCACTGATTCGAACCCACTGTGTTTACCGCACTAGTCCCAGGATCAACGCTAGTGCACACAACTCAACATTGGTACATATCACATCATATACATGTTAGTGTTATGCCCTTGAGGCAATCATTTAGATGATTGTAACATGACTATGTTTATGAATAATAATATGATTATTGGTCCAATGAATGTATATCATTGTATTGATCAACAAGTATGTGACTTGATTATGAAGCTCTTTACTTAATGATGTAATTCGATAAATATCTCTGATCGGATATCATCGTATAGGACTACGATGAATAGATCAGCACATGTAGTGATCGATGATCATGCTTCATAGATCATGGGATATGGAGATATCATCTCTACATTGTGGACCATGTTGAAGAACATGGGTTAGATAGACCCGCTATGGGACACTGCGAGAATGTTTCATTCTTATGTGTCATCGGTGTATCTCATACCTAGAAGATGTATGATCCTTAGACACGAGATTGTCATATTCCCTACATGTGTAATAGTTTTCCTTGGGGCTATCAAACACTACTTCCTAACCGGATAGTCATAAAGGTAGCTTTCATGTTTACTATGAAACGTGCAGAGGGAAGTGAGCAGTCAAGATGGAATTTGCCACTCCAATGAAACAGAGATATATGACAAGGCCACTCGTGTGATATGATTAAGAAAGTGCATGGCCATGCCGTGATTGAGGAGTCAATCACAACTTATTAATATATCACGGATACGAGAGATGGATTGAATCATCAAAGGATGACATGCTTCTCGCCTTGAGATCAATCTTCATATACTTGGCAAAGGGATTATTACATGAGTTCTTTTGATAGGTTCTGCTCGATTTGATCACAAGATGTTTGGGAGTTGGCACACTTTGCAAGAAGCCGCTACCAACTATTGGATTGAAAAGGAGTTTTCGAATCCATGTCCAAACGTATGTGAACCCGCAGGTCACACACTTAATGGGCCGGGACGCATTAATTTGGATTGATCCGTAATTAATGAACCTCGTGGGCTTAGCATGTTTGGTGGGCCCTGGTTTAGGTTTCATCTCGTGGCTATATAAGGAGGGAGGAGGAGGCGCAGGTGTGCTTTCCACGGTTTAGGTTTGATTCACTTAAAACCCTAGCCTCCTCCTCTCGCTGCCCTCGCCGAGCGACTAGGTGCTTGCACACACGCGCACGCGTTCCATCTCTCGGACGTGTGGATCATCTGCGGTGACGCCGCTGCGATCTGCGGCGTGGGAGGACGATCCACGGCGAGGCGAGGACGATCCACTACATCGACGCAACGACTGCGGCAAGGACGAACCACTACATCGACGCGCGAAGGATTCCGCAACTGCGCGTCTAGTGGTAATCTTATCTATGATCCTCTTCTTGCGAGTAGCTTTCTGGTTGCGCGGTAGTTTTTTTTTTTTCGTGCTAGCGTAGCATACCGCGCTTCCCTACAATACAACGATAATAGAATAATAGTTCATTCATTGATATATCTAAAGGTATGATCTTATGACCAACTTACGTTATTAAGCCACGCAGGGCAAGACTGGAAATATAAACTAGTAATTAAGCAAATGGAAAGTAGAAAACGTAGATAGCTCATCACCACCACAGCAACCGACAAAGCTCGGACCCTAATGACTCGTGTCTTCTGGACTTCATCTTCCAACACGTGTAGATTCTTCAACTGTTGATTATTGTTGTTTGGCAAGGGTGAGTACTTAAGCACTCAACAAGTTGTGCATGTAATGCAATTCTATGTATCTATATGTAAGGCTTATTCCAATGGATAGGCTATCATGGTTATTTTGCAATAAGCAGCATTTATGAACAAATACAGCAAATAGATTGTAAAGACTGTAAAACAAATATCAATAGTAAATAAATTCAGTATTTCTCAAGTAAACCAAGTTTCCAATCCTAAGTCAAATTCCATCTTCCATATGGCATTTCGCCATCCCAACCAAGTTGTCCAATTAATTACACTAACCCTTAACTGTAATTCCCGAGCATTGCTCAATACCGCGAGCACGGCTATCCGAATAGTTTCGCACTCTGCAGAGGTTATGCACTTTACCCACGTGATACAACCAAACACCACCAAGGCGAGTGATTATAACAAAGCCTTTACAATGCTACCGCTTAACCGGATACTACCCGCTAAGGTTTCAACACTAGTGGGTCCGAAACGATAACTGGGCCCCTCTTGCGCCATGTGAATTACACCATAACCCGGGAACTCACACCGACCACGATAGTACCAAAATCAAGACATTGCAAATTACTCAGCTAGGCTGGCCCATACCAGACATGTGGTTGCATAATTGACTCAGGTCAAAGGCTTGCAAGGTTAAGTCCTTAGTGTGATCAAGGCAAGACATCCACATACCCTCTGCCCATCGGGCCTACCTTGGCATCCTCGCCCCTTGTCACTTGCCCCAATCTAAATTATTATCACCCAGTTGATTACCAAGCACCACGTGCCATCAACAATTCAACATCGTTGCGTGACATGACTCGCCACAACAACTCAATCTCATCGTGTGATCCCACATGACACACAAGTTCATAACATTGTTCCATATTCCATTAATCAAGATTAATTATCAATGATTCTGACACATGTGATGACGTGGCAAGGCTACGCAACTAATACGAACTAATCCTCCAATGTTGTTTATACTTATTAACCAACTATGTTTAACCAATCTAGGGTGACAATGGATCATGGCATACAATGACAAGGTAGGGTGTAGATCAATCTGGTATATTAGCTAAACCCAATCTAATTTAAAACAGTTGTATATTTGAAATATATGCAATAGGGTAAATCAGACATAGCAATTTTATAAACATGGGTTCAACATGATCAAAGCACAACTTGCCTTGGAATAGGTCCTGATCTGGTTCTGGAACTTGCTCTTGAGTTGCTGGATCTTCCTCCGAAGCGTCGCACAATTCAACGTCTACGCGTACCGAAGAAGAAAAGCAAATAAATGCCAAAACAGAGAGCAATTTTACTCCAAAAATCAAATAAAATTCACCATTAAATAGATCTCAATTTTACAAATTTTTAGAAATTGGAATCACTCAAATCCGAGTTACGATGCAAAAGATATAGCCTTTTGAAGTTTGAAATAAATATTGAAATTGCTAAAATCAGAAAATCAGAATTAACAGATTTATTTTTAAACCGAAAATAGAATTACTGCGCAAGCGTGACGTCATGCTGACGTCAGCCCTGGTCCGAACCAATCGGAGACCGACGCGTGGCCCCGGTGTATAGACCTGGTCCACGGGACCTCCTCTGGTCTACCGCAGACCCGGTCCACAACGCCTCGGCTCCCGTACCACCACGCGGCACGATCCGGTTGGCTGCGGCGACGGCGCAATCTGTTGCGTCCAGATTCGATCGAACGGCCAGCGTCTAGGAGACACGCGGCTACGCCTCAATCACCCGATCTAAATCCGACGGCTCATACCTCTCGAGTGGCTCACCGACGTGTCACAATCTGGAACGTCCAACGAAGATCCAACGGTTGATGGCAGTCGAAGCTCCCCGATGGTGCTGCGGCGGCGGTCTCTCGTCGGCGCTGAGGACGAAGGCGGCGACGCAGTGCTCCGGTGACCAAAACGCGACGAAACCACCCCACTTCGACGCGGCGTAGCTTGGATGTCTCGGATCCGAGTCAGTTCAACCCCGGGCGACGGCGACGAAGGCCAAACCGAGGCGACGTGTCAATCCAACTCCGGCGAGCTCCTCCGCGCAGATGACGATGACTCGAGGCTCCGGGCTTGCAGCAGATGGGCGGCGCGAGGTAGGATTTCGGCGCCGCGACGGTTCCTTAAATAGCTGGACGGGAAGGCGTGCGCGGCACGAACTCCGAAGACGGCTCCGTGGCGGCGACGGACTCCGGCGGCGACTCGGGAAGGCGACGCGGCTTCATCCGGGGCGTACACGCGGCGCTCATCCGACGGCTCAGGGCGCTCGACCACGCGGACAATTCTCGAGCACCGATCAAGATCAACGCGCAGATCCATAGCGGCTAGGGTTTCTTGAGACGGGCGATTGGGCGCCGCCTGCGGGCCTCACGCGCACAGTATTGGGCTTCGGCCCAATACTGTTGCAAAGGATTTTTAAAACTTTATTATTTTAAATAATTCTAGAAATTCATTTAATTGGTTTTAGGCAAATAAATTATCAGGAAAAATCCAAGAAAAATCTCAAAAATATTTTGAGACGTCCTTGACTCAAATAAAATATTTTTGACAAAACTTTATTTTAACTTTGCTTAGATTTAAATAGTTTTGAATAAAAGGCAATAAACTTGATTTCAAATTAATTCAAATAATTCCAGAAAAATCCAAGTAAATTCCAGAAAATCACAAATGCACATTTAAGCAATAAAAACTTAATTAAGCCAAATTTTGGGATGTTACATGGTGGAACGCCGGAACGGTGGAGCCTCAGTGCAGGGCGGAGCCGCAGGGTTGGACGGGCCGACGGAGAGACGCCGCGAGCGGCGAGGCTGAGACTTCAGCTAGGGTTAGGCACCGCACTTGAGCGGAGGGGGAAGCCGCCGAATGGAATGGGGAACAAACGAATCGGTTTGGGGCCTCGGGGGGAATCGGTCAGGTAGAGATTTTTTCAGTTTTCACCTCGCGTCCTTGACTTGCCTTGCCTTCGCCTGTACACAAATTGGCTGTTCGGTTTATTCGGTTACCAGAAGATGAAAACCGAACTGAAGACCGTACACCGAACAATAGCGAAAAAACCGAACCGCAAATCGAAAATAAAAAAACCGAAAAAATTGGTTAATTCGGTTCGGTTCGGTTTTTCGGTTTTGGTTTAAAAGTGCCTACCCCTAGCAATTGTGCGGCCTAAAACAAAAACACAAAAGTGATCGTGATGTTAAAGGGTAAGGTGATCGGGTCCATCACCACCAGCACATAGTGCAGCGTGTTTCACGGATATAGCTCTATCCTTACTAATATTACACGTATCACTTTGATCGACACGACTATCCCAATTTTGGTATATAAACAGAGGTAGGTGAGCCTCCGCGGGCGATGTGGGACTAAATTCTTATCGTGATGCTATATATGACGATGGGTTTGACAAAATGGGTTTTGAGCCCATCGACCTTATAATTGCAAACGTCCACATTTACGTACTGCGCTTGGATATACAAGCTGCAATTTTTTACTATCGGTTATATATCATTTTACCATTCAAACAACAATATTTACTGCCATCGAAATAACCTTTACTGTCGTTCGTTCCTCGCATCTATGCTGTAAAATTTTACCATCGTCAGTACATTGTCCTGCAAAGTAAGTTACTTTTCTACTATCAAGTATACCAAATTTTAATACCACGTATCACCACATACTGCTATTTTTACTTTCTTGTGTGTATTATTTTACTGTCGCATATTACAGTAATTGTTATTTTTTGTACCTGCACGCATAATGTAACTACTATGTCTGTATGATTTACCATTTTTGAAAGAAATCTTAATCGTTAAACTTTGATGAGTTTACCATCCCCATCAGTTACATTTACTACCATCGAAATAACCTTTAGTGTCCTTCGTTCCTCGCAATTGTGCTATAAAATGTTACCATCATCAGTACATTATTATGCAAAGTAAGTTACCTTTTTACTATCAAGTATACCAAATTTTACTACAACGTATCACCACATGCTTCTATTTTTACTTTCTTGTGTGTATTATTTTACTACCGCATATTACAGTAATCGTTATTTTTCGTACCTACACACATTATGCAACTACCGTCTGTATGATTTACCATCTTTGAAAGTAACCTTAATCGTTGAACTTTGATGAGCTTACCATCCTTGTCAGTTACGTTTACTGCCAAAATCAAGTAAAAATATCGTCCTACTAATACATGGGCTTTCACAAAATCATTTGCGACCGTGGCCCATAACTGACCTCTTAGCTGTGCGGGAATACCGTAGCGCTAAATGGTAGCCGGTACAGTTCGGTCGGACCCTAAACTGACTAGCGCGTAGAATTGCTTATGCTACATGCAGCTATAGAATAATATATATACCATGGGGCCTAGGCATCGTAATTTTAAATGCGTGAATGCAAGCCAAATTTGGGTATATTTTTTGAAACTTTCAGTTTTAGGGTATATACACATATATAACAATTCAAATGAAACACATACCTTTTAAAAAATATACTCGAATTCAAAGATTTGAACAAATTTAGATCACATGCTTTGCTGATTTATATATAAAATCAGCACATACATACAATCAAACTATCATAAAAAAGGTTCAAACTTGTTTGAACTAGTTAAACTCAACATCATAAAAATTTCAAAAATTTTCACATGCAAATACATAGGGAAAAAAATCCATTTTAGATCATGGTGCCTAGACACCGTGGTGCCCTAGGTAATTGACATACATACATACATACATACATACATACATACATACATACATACATACATACATACATACATACATACATATATGTATACGTACATACATATACATATACATAGACATGTATGTATGTACATATACATCATATATATATATATATGTATGCATACATATATATAGATATGTGTATGTATGTATATATGTACGTATACATATATATAGATATGTGTATATATATATATATATATATATATATATATATATTTGTATGTATGTATGTATATACATACATGTATATATATATTTATATGCGCTTTTGCAAAAACTCAAGTGATCAATTTAGTCATTAACCTCAGCTAACCATGTAAGCTATCCTAGCTTTGAAATTTGCAGTTGGCACTTGGAGGATTTGAATGACAAGGAAAAGACATGCCTATATGGATCCGCCCATGGGGTGCAAATGGTTAGCAAGAATCCTATCCATGCAAGAACAGACACACGACTATATATCCAGTAATTGATCAACGTGAGAAACAACTGTGGTCATGGGATCAAATTGTCTAGTGAATTGAATTGTGTTCTGTTCAGTGTTCACTCTCCTCTGCTTGGAGTTATGATCATCTCGTACTTATGAGGCGTTGGACCACCACAGCTAGCTAGCTAAGCTCAGTTTCTTGCTGATTCTGTCGGATTTTGATCGATCGATCGGTATCAGTAAAAAGTAGTCAAAGATTTGATCGCTGCCGTGAATCGTGCACGTCGATCGAGTGCACCTTCCCAACGTGGTTAGGGTTTGAAAAGTTCTGTGAAATTTTCCTAGACCCCTCTGAGCTTTCTGTCGGGCTGCGTAATCCTGTTACTGAATAGTGACGCTTATAGGACATGGAAAGCGCTGTTCAGACTGTTTATCACCCTTCCACGCGTTACTCCCTGTTGCATTTTTTTAAATCAAGTCTTCGTATTAACAAAATCATAAAAATAGTTCTTTTCTGATCACGGAAGCGCCGACCGGTAACCACGTGTCAATTGCCACGTCTGTATACCGCGGCAGGTGACCGGACCTGCAGATCAAAAGGAAACTAGGTTGCAGACTTGCAGTTGGTTCTATATGATATTTGTTAGGAAATTTTTTGTTTATGCCATTAGTTGCCGTCCATTTTTTCCTTTTGCCACTAATTTTTTAGCCTCTCACTTATGAAATCCATCCATTAGTGCTCTGTTTAGAAATGCCACTCTGGCCTGTTTCCATCAATTCCATTCGTTAGGGCAGCACGAAGGAAGTGAGAAAAGAACACAATGCCCTTATCTTCAACAACACTCCCCCCTCTCACACACACATAAGATGAGGAAAGTTGGCGATTGTTATGCCCACTATTCCGCAAGCACACGGAAACCGCGGTATCTTTCACCTTGGAGGACAGTTGGCGATTGTTATGCCCACTATTCCACAAGCACACGGAAACCGCGGTATCTTTCACCTTGGAGTATTCTGGCATATTATAATCCACGAGAAACTAGCAAGAACTTCTATTTATTTGAGTACCACTAAAACAGATGATTGTTGTGTAATGGTAGACGAAGGTAAGAGGAAAAACAATAAGTTAGAGTTGAGATCAAGTAGGTGGTAAGCCTTCCTCTACTTCTGATTCACTAACTGGTAGTCTTAGTCTAGCAATGCATCTGATAAATTGGGTTTATATTTAGCATTCCGGGATTTTACCCTACTAGGTGCTCCAAGCTGTTCTTGGTGTTCACGCTGTCACTGTTCATCCACCGACATAATGTTAGAGAAAGACTAGCTATTACCTAGCAATTCATTCTTAGCCCCCAGGCAACTGTTCCTGATCCTCCTATGGATCAGGATGTGACTGCTCATGTCGGTGCTGAGCCTAACCCATTGGTTACCTTGGCGACGACTAGTGTGGGACAGGCCTTGGTTCTGACCGAAGAGGCTCTGACCAGTGGGCAAGTAAACCCATCTAGCGTTGAGGGTGAAAATCCTTTGACTGCTAGTGGTGAACCACTGGTTGGTCAAGGACCGTCGACCACGGAGGAGGTTGGTCCCTCTCCTGTGACGACAATCGAGGTGGTCGGGACGAGCACCACTACTGAGGAGGCTTCTGTTGCTAGGGAGACCGAATACCTTCCTGCTACAGAGAAGGAGACATTGGCCATTTCAACCAGTGAGCAGGAGATGGAAGTAGTGTCTGAAAAGGCAATAACCACTGACATCATTAGTCCAGTGGTTTTACCACAGGTATCTTCCTCTGATCACCTTGATCAAGGGGACTTCAAGCAAGTTATCAATAACTTGCAAGCAAAGGTATTCATCTTATTCCCTTTTTCTTCTTTTAAAGAGGAAAGGTAGTTTATAATTCATTTGCTCTTTTGCTTTTTACAGCATTCGCAAGAATTGCTTGACTTATTAAGCCAGCAAGCAAAGATTCTGGCCAAAGCCGAAGTAAAAAAGTAAGAAGAAACTTTATTGTTATTTTCTTTTTTCTCTATCCTTTTTGTTCTGACATAACTGTTTTGACACAGACAAAGAGAACAAATAAAAGAATTGGAGAAGCAACTTCTGATGGCTCAGAATACCACTAGGGTTATGAATTTGATCTTGTCGCGGCTAACGATAAGGTCAAATATAATGAAGAAAAAGCTGCCAGACTCCATGTGGCCTTCAAGAAAGATGAAGAAAAGGTCCAAAGGCTCTCCAAAGTACAGAAATACTCTTTAGGCAAAGGAGTCTAAGATAGCAGGTAAGAACATAATTCCAACCTACCTCGAATTCAATTTTATTTGGAAAAACTGAAATCATATGAATTTAAACTTTGCAAAATTAAAAAACACAATAAAGGCTAGAGAATCTAAACTTTTCGCATGGAAAAAAGGAAGGATAAAAGCTGAAGAGCAAAGGTCGATGATGAAGAATGAAATAGACATACTCACCAACTAGTTAAAGATCTTCGTAAAAGACATGGCCATAGTTCAGAGATGCAGGAATCTAGTCTGAACTTTATTTTTGAACAGCTTCAGAAAATCGCTACAGATTTAAAGGAAAAAGAAGTAAAACTTACAAATCCTAATCCATCGGTTGATGAGTTGGTTGAGGGGGTGAACGACTAGTTAAAGATCATCTAGAACTAGATCCTTGTCATGATGCAGACTATCAATGTAGCACTCCGAGCATCAATCGCCACCCAAGTAAGTACCCTCTTCGTCAAGTTGAGACATTTCTACAAAGATGTAATTGAGTTGGAGAAACTGGTGCCCTACCTGAAGCTTAGTACTCAAGAAGAGATTAATAGAAAACGTGCAGAAGTAGCTTCTACCGTTGAGACATACATGAGCAATGTAAAGATTACGTATAAGCAAAATGTATGATCTATTCAAGTGAATGAAAAAGATCTCTTTTTGTGTCATATTTTATCTTGTGTTTATTCTGTGTATATTTTTTTGAGTATATCACTAGCCCCCAACTATTTGTGTACTGAATAGTAATGTGTTCAGAATACAAACAGTTATCTGAGTGATGTCCTGTTCCTTTCACGTAGTACTTAGTATTAAGCGGCAGTAGATCGGAGATAAGGTCATCCTAACGAGTTTCAGTGCAGTAAGAATTGGCTTACAAGAAAAGTCTCTATTAGATGTTATCTCACAATCCAACCAACAACCTTGTACGTTGTTTATAGAGAGGTCGGTCAAATGATGACTCTTGTGAATTCCCAGAGAATTATCAGAATAGACACATTTTTAATATATAACAGTTAATGAGATATCCTATGTAAATAAAAATGAAACTTATTCACACATAAAACCTGCGAAGATGCTGGATGTTCCAAGTGTTTGACATAATTCTTCCATCTTTCATAGCAAGCCGAACAAAACCCGGTCACGCAATAGATATTACAATAAAGGGACCTTCCCATTTATGAGATAACTTATTTAAGTTAGACTGATTCTGGATGCGCCTTAGAACCAAGTCTCCCACATTTAGTGTTCGTGGTTGAACTCTTTTGTTGTAATATCTTCTTAAGCCTTGTAAATAGGCTGCTAACCTGATGAGTGCTCGATCTCGCTTTTCTTCTAAGAGATTGATGTCATCTTCACGTTGGTCTTCTTGATTGACCTATTCATAGAGAGAGGTCCGTGTAGAGCCTAAATGAGTTTCATTTTGCAATATCAGCTCTGTAGACTAGTTGAAAAGGAGTTTCTCCTGTTGCTCTACTTGTCGTTGTTCTGATGGCCTAGAGCACAGTGTAGAGGTCGCTACCCAAGCCCCCGAGCATTTGGTAAGACGATCAAACACTTTTTTCTTTATACCTTGTATAATTTGGCCATTAGCTCTTTCAACTGCTTCATTACTCTGAGGATGAGCGACTGAAGTGTAGTAAATCTTTGTGCCTATTCCATCACAATAGTCTTGAAACAGACCACTAATGAATTGTGATCCATTATCAATAATTAGTCGACTAGGTACTCCGAATCTAGTGACTATATTTTTCACAAAGAATTTCTTTGCTACCTGAGTCATAATATAGACCACTGGCTCGGCTTCAATCCATTTTGTGAATGTATCTATCACAACAAATAGGAATTTTAATCCATTAGTTGCTCTCGGTAAAGGACCTACTATATCAGTTCCCCATGTCGAAAATGGCCATGACAAAGGTATGACTTGCAGTTGATTAGCAGGTAAATTTACTTGTCGAGCATGAAACTTGCATTACTCACAAGTTCTCACAAGATGCATGGCATCTTGCAAAGCAGTGGGCCAATAAAATCCTTATTGGAAAGCTTTACCGACCAGTGTTCTATCTGAAGCATGTGTTCCATACAAGCCCCCATGTATCTCATTAAGCAATGTTTTCCCCTGTTCCTGGGTTATAAATCGCATGAGAATACCATGTGTTCCCTTTCTATATAGAGTATTGTCTAGAATTTTGTACATTCGCGTCTTTCGAATTAATCTGCCCTTTTCATGAATATTCTCAGGTAGTGTCCCATTTTCTAGATAGGCTTTAAATGGTTTAGCCTAATCCAAATTCTGCTCAAGGACTCTGACCTCTGTACTGGTCAGGGATTTTTCTATGAATGTGTCTATAGAAGGCTTTGACAGATATTTAAGAAACACACCTGTTGGAACATGTGATCGTGAGGAACCCAGTTTTGATAACTGGTCCGCTAAGATATTGTCTTTTCACAGTGTATATTGGGCTTCAAAATGACTAAAATATTTTTCTAATTTCTTCACTTCATCCAGGTAGTGAGCCATTGCCTCATCGGACGTCCTGTATTCCTTGCTAACCTGGTTTACGACTAATTGCGAATCACCCACCATAAGAAGCTGACGAACTCCAATGGATTTTGCTACTCGGAGCCCGGCTAGAAGACTTTCATACTCGGCTACATTATTGGTAGCAGGGAATTGTATTTGGAATGAATATTTTAACTGGTCGCCTTGAGGTGTAACCAATACTATACCAGCTCCCGAGCCTTTTATTTCTCGAGATCCATCAAAGTACAGTTTCCAGTGGTCAGTATCAATTGTATCCTATTTTACAGATGGTTCACTATTTATCCATTCATCGATAAAATCTTCCAAAATTTGGGATTTAATTACTGTTCAAGCTATGAAATGGATATCAAATGATCCAAGTTCAACTGCCACTTAGCAATCTGACCAGTTGCGTCTTGGTTATGTAAGATATTTTCCAAGGCAAAAGATGATTGTACTGTAATCCGATGAGATTGGAAGTAATGTCTCAATTTCCTAGAAGTCATTAATAGAGCGTAAAGCAATTTTTGAACCTAAGAGTATCGCTCCTTAGGTTCGTGTAAAACTTCACTGACGTAATAAATAGGTTTCTGAACCTGATCTCATTCAACAATTAGTACAGCATTGACTACATTATTTGAAGCTGCTAAATACACCGACAAAGGTTCTCCAGGGTTGGGTGAGACCAGAGTGGGTGAGCTTTGCAAATAGATTTTTATGTCATTAAAGAAGGCTTTATTCGCTTCATCCGACCAGAGGAATTTGTCGTGTTTTCTAATTACCTTAAAGAAAGTCAAATCACGTTCTCCTGATCTTGAGATAAAATGACTGAGAGCAGCCATCCAACTAGTTAATCTTTGAACCTCCTTTACCGTAGAGGGTGGTCTGAAGGATTCAATGGCCTGAATCTTCTTAGGATTTACTTCAATACCTCGTGAACAGACAAGAAAACCAAGCAACTTTCCAGAAGAAACACCAAAGACACACTTTTCTGGATTGGGCTTAATTTCATATTTATTTTAATTATTGAAGGTTTCAGTAAAATCTGACAAATAATTAGAGCTATTTTTGCTCTTTACAACGAGATCATCAACATAAGCTTGAATGTTATGCCTATTTGACTATGAGGGAAATCTTCTCTTCATATTCACTTGCCATTCTTATTTGATGATAACCGTTTGCTTTCTTGGCCATAACCGGATTCGCAAGCCAATCAGTATGATCAACTTCGCAAATAAAACCAGCTTCCAGGAGTTTATTCAACACTTGTCGGATGGCTTCTTGCTGATCAGGAGCGAATCACCGCAGCTTCTACTTCACTGGTTGTATGTCAGATTGTATGGCTAACCTGTGCTCTACTTCTTCACTTGAGACCCTAGGTTTGTCGGATGGTTTCCACGCAAGCACATCTGCGTTAGCCCGAAGGAAAGTAATGATTGCGTCTTCCTATTTGGCATCCATTGATGATTCTATCCGAATGGTTCGAATGGTCTTTGACTGGTCGGCGGGATCAATGGGAACTTCTCTTGTTTGCTCATTAGGCTGAGATGTTATCTTCAGCTTCTTCGTCTTGTTAGATTTACAAGACTTTTCTGCATCATTAGTATTACTTAATGGTAATTGATCAACAATCTCAAGTGACTTGCGATTACAGTTAAGCACAATAACTTGGTTACCTTGCACATTAATCATACCTTTTGGACTAGATATCTTTAAGCTCTGGTAGGCGTGATGAGTAGCTACCATAAACTTTGTTAGTGAAGGCCTACCCAGAATATTACATGCTGATTCAAAATCAACAATTTCAAATGAAATTAATTCCATTCTAAAATTATCAGCATTTCCAAAGGTGACAGGTAATACTATCTGTCCCACTAGAGTTAGTGACGGACCAGGCACAATCCCCAAAAATGGGTTCGTAATAAGTCTTATCTTAGAACGAGGGATTTGCATTTCATCTAAGGTATGAATAAAAAGCAAATCCAAAGAACTTCCTCCATCAATCAAAACTCTTCCAACTTTGCAATTACTAATGGTAGGAGAAACTACTAATGGAAGTTTTCTAGGGATTGACATACCTTTTGGGCAATCCTACTTACTGAAGGTGAGGTCGACATCTGACCACCTGGGATATTCGGGCTTTCCTGTCTGGTTGTCGATGCTGTTGATATCTCTCCATGCAGTCTTAAACTGCCTTTTTGAAGTGTATGCAGAAGATCCTCCGAATATGACGTTGACATGGTTATCGGTCTTCTGATAGCCCATGTCTTCATCTTCATCTGCATCCTTATTGCTTTGCTCTTCTGGTAAGGTAGGTATAGGACTCTTACTTGAGTAAAAATCTTCCATGTGCTTTTGCCAGGTGTGGCAATTTCGTAGGTTATGTCCCGATACCCTATGCAATAGGCACCAGCGGCCATTATCACTGATCACATCTGGCTTTTTAGAACTTGCCTAGTTGTCATAATGACCAGCTGTTTTCTTTCAAGGTGCCTTCCCTTAGAGTATGCAAGTCGTTCTGAGACACCTGCGACTTCTCGTCGAGTATTCTTTTTGTTCTTTTTTCTTATTCATCCCCTTGCGATCTTCAGATTTGGAAACCTTTTTAAATTTCTGGTCATTCTGACCTTGGGAGGCCAGGTTGTGGTGGAGCGTGGCCCTTGTCAATCATGCGGTTCCACTCAATGGCCTCATGAGTATCTGAATATCGGTCTACCATATCGAATAATTCTGGTATGGAAGATGGCAAATGAATATTAAGATCCTCATTAAATCGTTTATAACAGACAACCTGTTTAAACGCAGGAATTACAGAACTATCATATATATTGGTAATGGTATTGCACACTTCTACAAACCTTTTAATGAACTGTCGTAAATTTTCTCCTAAAGTTTGGCGATGATGATGTAAATCATCTTCTTTACCAGGTTTGGCATAGTAAATTTTGAAATTGTTTAAAATTACGTGGCACAAATTTTTCCAACTGAAAATAGAATCTTCTTACTGATTAAACAGCCAAGTTCGTGCTGATTCTTTTAAGACAGTAGGGAGGTAGTTGGCAATTACCTTTTCATCACCTCCAGTGCCCTGGATGGCAGTGGTATAGACTTGCAAGAATTTTGACAGAATTTGAGTTCCATCAAAACTCTCTAGAGATCCTGGCTTAAACTTTCCAAGCCATGTTACATTTCTTAGCCAATGGGAGAAAGCTTTACATCCTGTATATAGGCCAGAATGTAATCGTATGTTAGGAGTTTGTTGAGGGGAAGTTCCCTCATAACTCCACAAGTATGCCCCGTAGGAGGTCTCCTCAAGCCCCATGGGCATACCTTCCAGGGCGTACCACGTGGGAGGTCCCCTCAAGCCCTGCGGGCATACCTCCAGGGCATACCCCTGTGAGCTCCGATGGCCCAGAAGGGAGGCCTCATTCACCCCATGCCTCGCGGGCATGTGGACATGGGTCCGCGGGATGTTGAGAGGGTATCCCTTGCAAGCATGAGGGGAGGTCCCGTTGTGCCCCCCGTGGGTGTGCTACGGGAGACTCCCTCCAACTCCACGGGCATCTACGGGAGACTCCTTCCTACTCCACGGGAGTATACGGGAGGCACCCCCTACTCCGCGGGCGTCTACGGGAGGCACCCCCCTACTCAGCGGGCGTCTACGGGAGACTACCTCCTACTCCGCGGACGTCTACGAGACGAACCCTCCTAACCTGCGTGCGTCTACGAGTGACTCCCTCCTACCCCACGGGAGTCTGCGGGAGGCACACCCCTACTCTGCGGGAGTCTACGGGAGGCACCCCCTACTCCTCGGGCGTCTACGGGAGACTCCCTCCTACTCCGCAGGCGTCTACGAGAGGCACCCTCCTACTCCGTGTGCGTCTACGGGAGACACCCTCCTACCCCGCGGACATCTACGGGAGGCACCCACATACCCTGTGGGCATCTACGAGTGACTCCCTCTAACCCGCGGGAGTCTATGGGAGGCAGCCTCTACTCCATGGGCGTCTACAGGAGACTCCCTCCTACTCCACGGGCGTTTACGGGAGACTCCCTCATACTCCACGGGCGTGCTCCAGGAGGCTTCCTCAAGCCCTCACGGGTGTGCTGCGGGAGGCTCCCTCATACTCTCACGGACTCTCTAGAGGAAGTGCTCGGGGGTCTCACCTCGCCCCTGACCACAGGGCGCTTGGCAAGGGCTCTGGCTACAGGGCACTTGGTAAGACCCCCGACCATAGGGCACTTGGCAAGGGCCCTGGCCTCGAGGCTCATGGCAAGGCAAGGGCCCCTAGCCCTAGGGCACTTGGAAAGACCCCTGACCACAGAGCACATGGCAAGTGCCCAGACCGCAGGGCACTTGAAAGACCCCTGACCGTAGAGTGCTTGGCAAGTGCCCTGGCTACAAGGCACTTGGCAAGTGCCCTGACCGCTGGGCATTTGGTAAGGGCCCTGGCCACGGGGCACTTGGCAAGGAAAGGGTCCCTAGCCACAGGGCACATGGAAAGACCCCTGTCCACAGGGCACTTGGCAAGGCAAGTCCCCCTGTCCACAGGGCACTTGGCAAGTGCCCTGGTCGCGGGGCATTTGGTAAGGGCCCTGGCCACGGGGCACTTGGCAAGGCAAGGGCCCTTAGCCACAGTGCACTTGGGCCCTGGTCACAGGGCACTTGGCAAGGGCCCTGGCTGCGGGGCACATGGCAAGGCAAGTGCCCCTAGCCACAGGGCACTTTGCAAGACTCCCGGTTCAAGAGGGCACCCCCAAAAACTCATGGAGATGGGCGGGCACCCTCGAGCCACTTGGGACTAACAGCCTAGCAGGGTCCCAAAGTCCCCTATGGGTCCCCCATAGTCAGAGGCCTACCCCTACGGGACGATGATGTGGGATCCACTACCTCCTCACCGGAAAGACCAAGATGCCCCCACTTGAGCCGCGCCAGTAGGGGTAGGATGGTACTTTGTGTAACAGGCTAGGCGCCTATAAAAGTTCACTGTAACCCATGCTTATAACTAGAGCTCTCATTGAATACAAAAACTACACAACTGATGTGTCCCTCGGGAGCTCGGATCAGGAGACTCCTCCATACTCCCCCAAGGGAACACACTGACAGGAGTAGAGCGCTTGCTTAGGCGCCCGAACCTGTATAAACTCTTGTGTCTACTCTCTCTATCTCGGATGTAGGCCTGTAAGACGGCCGACGTCTGCTCTCACTCTCGTGTCTAGTTTCTGAACCTACGACATTTGGCGCCATCTGTGGGGACCGTAGCTAACATCAAAGGCTATGGCTCCTACAAAGAAGCACACCAAGCCTCCTCAAGCCTTGAAGCACAAGGAGCAAGTTGACAACCCTCCTCCCCGACGGATCTCCAGGTGCGCGCTTCCCTCAGAGATCGGAGCCCTTTGCCCTGGGGTAGACAATGTCCTTCAAGGCCCGAGACCTGAGAACACTTCCTCCCCCTTGCTCTTTCTGTCGTGGGCCAAGGGCAGTAGCCTCAAGATATCACCGTCAACGCAGGGTTGGACCCCTCGAGCCAGTCCTCACCCCCGAGGCATTGGATTTGTCCCGATGGCGGGCTCTGGTGGAGGTGACAACGAGGCAAACCGTGGACTACATGATGGGCTCTTATCGTCCTCAGGGGATCCCTCCACATCTCTCGCCGCTCCTGCCAACACCCTCGGTCCAGATCGCCATCGATCTGGGGGTGCATGGGGGCCTTGCCTTTGTCCACGAGCCCTGGGTGTGGGGCCCCATTCTGGTCGCTACGTCCGCCGAGCCCTGGGTTCGGGGGGCTCCCCCCATGCCATTGCAATTCGTACCTTCACCGCAACCCCCGAGCTCGCCCATCCCCGGTCGGAGCCCCGAGCCTCCCCCACAGGATCCTCTCGGGTAGATACATCTGCACCCAGAGATGGTGAATCAACTCCCACTAGCTGGTGCTGACTCTCACCCTCGAGGCGCGACATGGCTCAGGGTGGAAGGGGAACCTCCAAGACCGAAGGCGCCCGCTCCTCCAATGGCGCTACCTGGGGAATAGGGGAACCGGATCGTGGTCGCCCTGGGCACTCACAAGGCTCAAGGGATCATCGTCTAGCCCAGCGAAGCAAGTGGAGGGGAGAAGTTTTCGCTCTGTCAGCCCAGGGCGAGCTCTTACCCCTCCGGGTCACCGTGACCACCACCACCCTGGGAAGGGGAGGCTGAGTCCGGGGTCTCGTGCACTCCCAGAGCTACGCGTCAGCAGGAGCCCTCCGACTCTCCCGAGCGTGGGCGCCATCGCTGCCTCCGAGCCACCAGCTCTTCAAGTTCTGAAGTCTCACACCGTCGCCGTCGCGAGGTCGCCTTCCCCCCATCAGCATGGTGATGGAGGCAGTCCCAGAATCGGAAACCCTCTCGCCCAGGGCATCTCGAAAACCCCATTTTGGCCCAAGTTCCGCCAGCTTAACATTGGACCATATGATGGGGACTCCAATCCCATGCAATTCATGGAAGTCTACGCCACGGCTATCCGGGCGGGGGGAAACGGGGAGGTGGAGATGTGCAACTGCCTCCCGCTCTTTCTCTCAGGAACCGCTCGGTCATGGTTCTTTCAATCAGAAGAGGGGCTCCATCCACTCTTGGGCCCAACTACGTGAAGAGTTTGGCGTAAACTTCCAAGGGAGTTACAAGCACCCCATGCTTCCCAATCAACTCATCACAGTGAAGCAACAGAAGGACGAGCCCACACGAGACTTCCTCAAGTGCTTCTCCTAGGTGCGAAGCCAAGTGGCGGACGCCCCAGACTCCACAGTCATTAACGTGTGCAAGGAAGGCTTCTCCCTGGCGAACTGAACCGAGTACTAGGAAGGTATCCCCCGAAAATGACTCAACAACTCTTCGAGATTGTTGAGAAATACGCCTGCGGGGACGAGGATGACCTGGTAAAAGGGGGCTCATCCCACAAGCTGGGGGAGACTCCCCCGGGAGAAGACTAAAGGGATCCTTCGAGAAAAAGAGCAAGGACTTAAGAGACCATTCCAATGGAGGTCGTGACTTCAAGGTCCTCGTCATGGCCGACGCCCCGCCCCAGGGGAAAGGTGCTTTCAAAGGACCAAAGAAGGGTCAAAAGCCTAAGGCTCCTCGGGCTCGTGACGAAGATCCCAACAAAAGGAGAGATAACCAAGACCAAGGAGATGGCCGTTGGTGTGCCTATCACAAAATGGGTGGGCACGACACAAGCGAGTGTCGCCAATATGCCGTTGAAGGGGCCAAACCACCCGGGCATCTTGCTCCCGTCCGACCGCCCTCTCACGGGCTTCGTCCCAGGGAAATCTATCCAACCCTCGGGGAGGATTGAGCTCCTCATGACCTTCGGCTCGTGGGAGAACCATCGCACGGAAGCGGTCAGATTCGATGTCATTGACGTCGAGTCGCCATTCAATGCTATCATGGGAAGAGTAACTCACAACCGCTTCAACACAACAATTCACCAAAACTACTTGTGCTTCAAGATACCGGGGCCTCACGGGGTCATCTCCGTGAGGGGCGATCAAGACTTGGTTCATCGCCTCTATCATAAGGCATCAATTAGCTCCGATGAAGTCAATATCCTTGAAGTGGGGGGCTCGGAAGGGGTCCCGCCCTATCGCCCCCGAAGGGGATCATTAAGGACAAGTTCATGCTAGAGAGGTACCCCCTGAAGCCTCACCCCAAAGGAGAGCTAAAAGAGATAAGGCTCTTCGGCCCGGGCGATGAACGCTTCATCCGAGTCGAGGCTGAGCTCCCAGAGAGGGTGGAAGAGGAACTCCTCAAGTTCTTAAGGACCAACGCGGACGTCTTCGCTTAGGTCCCGTTGAACATGAAAGGTGTCCCCCGTGAGGTGACTCAGCATCGCCTCACGGTGAGGCCCGATCACCCTCCGATGAGACAAAAGCTCCTCAAGCTCTCCCTCAAGCGATGTTAAGCCATCAAGGAGGACCAAAGGTCTTCCTCGAGGTGCTTCATACACCCTCCGTCAAGGAAGATCCTGACAAGAAGAGAGGTCCCAAACTACTTCTGATGGTCAACAAGATCTCAGCGCCGCCCACAGCATGGATGACCCCAATCATACAGTGCATCTAAGGAAAAACAGAAATGGATGGTAGCGTTGAGGACCAGAGACTCTTCGCTAAGGTCAAGTCCTATGTACTCCTCGAGGGGATACTCTACAAAAAAGGGACTTCCGTGCTACTCTAGTGCCTCCCAAGAAAGGAGGGGGTCTCACTCCTCCGAGAGGTTCATGAAGGTCTCTGTGGCTTGCACCTTGCAAGATGCCATTGAAACCCTCAAAACATGTGAAGATTGTCAAAGGATGGCACCGGCTCACTACTCCCCCGCTGCACCTCTGCACCAGATACCTATCATTTGGCCTTTTGCCCGGTGGGGTATGGACCTGCTTGGGTCATTCCCGCCGGCCAAGGGGGGCTACAAGCATGCGGTGGTGGCGGTGGACTACTTCACCAAGTGGGTGGAAGCAGAGCCGTTCCTGACAATCACATCCCGGGTGGTGCAAAAGTTCTTCTGGAAGAATATTGTGTGCCGCTTCGGAGACCCGAAGGAGCTCACTATGGACAATGGGACTCAGTTTGATGTTTCCTCCTTCGGGGACTTTTGTGATTCAATTGGGCCAGCCCTTTGCTTCGCTTCGGTGGCTCACCCTATGTCCAACAGGGCGGTCGAAAGGGCCAATGGCCTAATCCTCCAAGGCATTCGCCATCGACTCGAGAAGAGCACACTTAAGCGTGGGCTGTGGGCGGAGGAACTCCTTAGTGTCCTGTGGGGAATGCGCACCACTCCTAGCCACTCTACGGGGTGAACACCTTTCTCACTTGTGTACGGAGTGGAAGCGGTCCTCTCCGCAGAGGTCCGCCATCGCTCCTTTTGAGTGGAGATGCTCTCGGAGGCCTTACCCATCAATTTCATGGCAAACGAAGAAAATCACAAGATGGAAGTGGATTTCGCGGAGGTTCGTCATGCACCCTTAGCAAGCATGTTGCATACGAACGAGAAGTCGCTCGTTTCTACAACAACTGGGTGTGGGGGCGGACCTTCCTCCTAGGGGACTTGGTGCTAAGAAGGGTCACGACCCAGGAGCCCAAGGGAAAGTCTCATACCCCGCAGGCGTAACACCGCGGACACACCACGGGAGATCCCCTTATACCCCTACGGGCGTGCTATGAGAGTCTCCCTCATACCCCCGCGGGCATATACGGGAGGCTTCCTCATGCCTCTGTGGGCATGCTACGGGAGGCTCCCTCCTACCCCCGCGGGCGTGCTACGAGAGGTTACCTCATGCCTCTGCGGGCACATTTTGGGAGACTCCCTCATACCCCCCGCGGGCGTGCTATGGGAGGTTTCTTCATGCCTCAGCGTGCATGCTATAGGAGGCTCCCTCGTACCTCCACAGGCATCACGGGAGGCTCCCTCCTACCTCCATGGGCGTCTACGAGAGGCTCCCTCCTACCCCCACGGGTGTGCTACGAGGGGTTCCCTCATGACTCTGCAGAAGCGTTTCGGGAGGCCCCTCATAGCCCCCGCGGGCATGCTACGAGAGGTTCCCTCATGCCTCCATGGGCGTGCTACGGGAGGCTCCCTCGTACCTCCATAGGCTCTCTAGAGAAACTACTCGGGGTCTCTGGTCCTCCAAAGGGTCTCACCTCGCCCTATGACCACAGGGCACTTGGCAAGTGCCCTGAGCGCGGGGCACTTGGAAAGACCCCTGACCGCAGGGCACTTTCCACTATTGAAGATGAGCAGCTCAAGCACACCTGGAACGCGAACAAGCTCAAGTGGTTCTACATTTAAGCTTTCTTGTACGCCGCAACGACACCTATCACGTATTGATGTAAACACTTCTAAGGTCATCAATGCAGTATCAAATTAAGTCATGCATGTCTCCTATCACTTGTGTGGTTGTCTCGAAAGACCCATCCCCCACACGTAGCTGTGGGGAATGGATTAGAACCTCGCTTCCTCCGTGGGACATATCTACAGTGCGCATAGCCTCCGGGGCCTACCCCTAAGAAAGCCCCAAGCGGCCTGGACATTTTGTGTCCCCCTTGGGCGGCCCCCTCCCTGCTGGACCCAGGGAGCAGGTGACGACTTAAGGCATCTTGCCCATGTTATAGGGTGTTCCATGGCTTAGTCCCCCATGGACCCCTGGTGCTAAGCCAAAACGACCCCCGGGTCACAATCTCATCCCCTCCGTGGGAAGTAACAGGAATCTTCTTATTGCAAGGAGCATAGCCCGGGAGACATCCCCTTCCCGGTGGGCACAGGCCTAAGCATCTTGGCAAGCCAAATAAGCAATTCACGACACTCCTATGGGGGTTACGCCTTGAGCCAGACGCCCGGCCCCCTAAATAAGGCCTTATGGATCGGTGCCCCTAAGTGGCCCGAGGGCCAAGACAAGGCTAAGGTTGCCCAAGGGCGACACGGGGACCGAGCCCCCTCGCCGTCGTGCGGGGAAAGAAACACTCCCACACTGTCTAATGACAAGGGGGACTCGCCCCCTTCATACATAACATAAGATAAGTTACTTCGTCTCTCTTGGGGAGAAGTAACTATATGACCTTCTAGCGGGCCACCCGCGCCTTGGACCCCTCCTGGGACCCAAGGCACGATCATACCCCCATAAAGTCGCCCAGTCCTACGGTAGACCTTCTTTGGTGGGCATAATCGGCGTGGCTTCGTTTATAGCGGATACCAACTGCCCTCCGGGACACATCCTAGAACAAAGCATTGCAAAAGCCATAAGTCATCCATATCATAACACTAAAGCAAGTTTATACAGATTGAGCAGAGCACGCCTCCACTGATCGTCGTGAACAAATCCTTTCGGCGTTAGCACAAGCGCCCGGGGGAAAAACCAATGGGTTGTGAGGGGGCTTGAGCGACCAAAGTGCGAAGGAGATGAGTCCCAGTGCCCAATCCAACGTCTCCCTTGGGCGCTCACCCAAGTCCCCAAGGGCAAGAAGGGACGCAAAATAGCAAGTCCCTTGATCCATGACCTCCCCATAAGTTGCACTGGTTGTGGGTGTTCCGGAAGCGCCCCGTCTAGGCAAGACGCCAAAATGGGCAGCAGGTTCGGTGCCCTGTTAAGCCTCAGAGCTCGAGACAGGCAGGGGTCCTGGCACTCCCCTGGGCATAGGGGGAAGGCCGGCACCCAGCTTGGTATAGTGGGAGGGCCTGCATCCTCTGGACACCTGCGGTCCAAGAGGTCCAACCCTCACTCCCTTCAAGCAAAGAAGAGACAAGAAGAAAAGAAGGGCGCTGCCCCCGGATGCCCACTCTAAGGCAAGCAGGTGACTACCCGAAAACCAACCCGGGCGTTGGCCCAAGTGCTCGATAGAACCATGCATGGGTGTTAGCCAAAGCGCACAATATGAGCTGAGGGAGGCACCTAACTAGTGTGTCCTCCCTTGGCCTTGGGCACTTTAGCTAACCGTAGGTGGGGGATATTGCGAGGGGGGCTCGGCCTATCCAGAATGTGGTAATGTGCGAGCCACTAGGCACCACTATAATGCCCGCCTAGGGCAGTCTGGGAAAGGATGCCAATGCCCATGGGGTAGAAATGGACGAAGAGAGTTTACCCCACGGGCTTAAACTTGGGGTGGCGATGTAGCACACGAAAAGACGGCACGATAGCACTCTCTTGCCCCTCGGTCATTCTCAAAAATACCCGAGGGATAGGGGGCTAGGGTTGAGGGGAAGTTCCCTCATAACTCCACAAGCATGCCCCGTGGGAGGTCTCCTCAAGCCCTGCGAGCATACCTTCCAGGGCATGCCCCGTGGGAGGTCCCCTCAAGCCCTACGGGCATACCTCCAGGGCATACCCCTGTGAGCTCAGTGGCCCAGAAGGGAGGCCTCATCCACCCCGTGCCTCATGGGCATGTGGACATGGGTCCGCGGGATGTTGAGAAGGTCTCCCTCGCAAGCATGAGGGGAGGTCCCCTCGTGCCCCCAACGGGCGTGCTACGGGAGACTCCCTCCTACTCCGCGGGCATCTACCGGAGACTCCCCCCTACTCTGCAGGAGTCTAAGGGAGGCACCCCTAGTCCGTGGGCGTCTACGGGAGGCACCCTCCCACTACGCGGGCGTCTACGGGAGGCTACATCCTACTCCGCCGATGTCTACGGGAGGCACCCTCCTACCCCGCGGGCATCTACGAGTGACTCCCTCCTACCCCGCGGGAGTCTGCAGGAGGCAATCCCCTACTCTACAGGAGTCTGCGGGAGGCACCCCCCTACTCCGCGGGCGTCTACGGGAGACTCCCTCCTACTCCGCGGGTGTATACGAGAGGCACCCTCCTACTCTGCGTGCTTCTACGGGAGACTCTCTCCTACTCCGTAGGCGTCTTCGGGAGACTCCCTCCTACCCCGCAAACATCTACGTGAGGCACCCTCCTACCCTGCGGGCGTCTACGAGTGACCCCCTCCTACCCCACGGGAGTCTATGGGAGGCACCCCTACTTCATGGGCGTCTACGGGAGACTCCCTCCTACTCCACGGGCATTTACGGGAGACTCCCTCCTACTCCGCGAGCGTGCTCCAGGAGGCTTCCTCAAGCCCCCGGGGTTTGCTGCGGGAGGCTCCCTCATACCCTCACTGACTATCTAGAGGAAGTGCTCGGGGGTTTCACCTTGCCCCCTGACCACAGGGCGCTTGGCAAGGGCTCTGGCCACATGGCGCTTGGTAAGACCCCCGACCACAGGGCGCTTGGCAAGGGCTCTGGCCTTAGAGCGCTTGGCAAGTGCCCTGGCCACGGTGCATTTGGCAAGGGGCCTGACCGTGGGGCACTTGGCAAGGCAAGGGCCCTAGCCACAGGGCACATGGAAAGACCCCTAGTCATAGGGCACTTGTCAAGTGCCCAGACCACAGGGCACTTGGAAGACCCCTGACCGCAGGGCGCTTGGCAAGTGCCCTGGCCGTGGGGCACTTGGCAAGGTAAGGGCCATAGCCACAGGGCACATGGAAAGACCCCTGGCCACAGGGCACTTGGAAAGTGCCCTGACCGCAGGGCACTTGGCAAGGCAAGGGCCCCTGGCCACAGGGCACTTGGCAAGTGCCCTGGCCGCGGGGCATTTGGCAAGGGCCCCTAGCCATAGGGTGCTTGGTAAGACCCCCGACCACAGGACTCTTGGTAAGGGCCCCTGGCCGCGGGGCACTTGGCAACGCAATGGCTCCTAGCCACAAGGCACTTGGAAAGACCCCTGATCACAGGGCACTTGGCAAGTGCCCTAACCGCAGGGCACTTGGAAAGACCCCTGGCCGCAGGGTGTGGAATATAAAAGCCCAGGTGTATTCATAACCAGCCCAGAAGTGCCTGAGGGAGAGACAGGGCCCAGTGGAAGGCCCAGAGGATAAGCTCCATACCAAGCCTTGCTGCTGTGCGCAAGGGGATTCATCCTAGAGATAGTTGAACATATATTTAGATATAAGAGATATGATTGTAATCCGAGTTGTTAGCAGGATAAGATAAAGATGTAAACTCTATCTTGTAACCGACTAGAATCCAATAACCGATTGGAATCCCTAAACCGATCGAGACTCTGTAAACCGCCCCACCCCCATTATATAAGGGAGAGGGTGGGCAACAACAGGGAGACGAGCAATCTTAGATCCAAGAGATCCAGATAATCTCAGCACACAGGACTAGGGTATTACCTCCTCCGTCGAGGGCCTGAACCTGTCTAAACCTTTGTCTTGTGTGACCTTCGAGTTTGAGATCTAGCGCCTGCCCCATAAATTCATTGCCGACCACAAAAGTTGACAGTTGGCACGCCAGGTAGGGGAAGCGCTATAATCTTTTCCTATAAACTCGATGGCAGCAACCAGCGGAATCATCACCACCTTCATCTCCAGCCAGGCTTTTCGCTTTGGAAACCTGGACTTCGTCGCAGACGCACGCGGAGAACTTGTTTGCCTAGACCTAAACGAGATCCAATCTGGTAAAGATCGAGCGATCCATCTCGGTATGCCACTCGACTCGGCCCGACAAACCCGATCGTCGCAAGGAATTGCTACAATCTTCGTGGCATCTTCGCAATAAAAGAGGAAAAGACCGATCTCCAACGCCAACAAGAGATTCGTGAAGCCGCGAAGGAAGATCGCCTTCTTCGTAAGGCTAAGGAGGCACAGCCGCGATCTCTTCGATCTCGCGGCCGCAATGTCCACGAGGACAACCTACAATCAAAATTGGGAGACCAAGCTATCTTCCATACACCGCTGAAGAACGTCGTCGCCTCCAAGACACTTCTCGACACACTGGACCCGATGATTGCATCGATGGCGCGGCCCGATCGTGGCGGATCAAGGCCATGGTAGCGGTGGCGACAATCAGCAGAATCGAAAGCGGTAGGGAAGCGCACTCACGCTCCCATGCGGCTACTCGTGTCGCTAGCGATCGGTTGCTACCGATCGAATCTGCGGCGTGATCGGCGCCCCTCACAACGATCGGAGCGCCGGCGGAATCTCAACCGCGACCTTCGTCGAGACATCACCGCCAAGCGACAAGAGCGGGGCGAGGAAGAACGGCCAGGCGCTCGGCGACCACGAGCGTTTGGTACGAGCCCGACGGCGGCGGGTGATCAGCGATCGGCGACTACAACAACATGGAGATCATCATCGGCTGGGGTCGGAGCGACAACGACGATCGCCGAGTCATGGGCTCGCCGTGCCGAACTCCACCCGATCGTTGATGACAATCGCCGGGCGAGAGGCTCACCACGCGGACTCCGCTCATCATGGCGGCAGATCCATCGACGGAATCCAGCGTTCACTTCTCGATTCTGGCTGAGTAGTATGGCGAAGGTTTCAACCCGAAGGGCATTATTAAGTTTTAGCGGATCGAGATGCGGAAGCTTGGCTGCGGTCTATGCCACAGCGGTTAAAGCGGAGGCAATCGAGCGTGATGGCAAATTATCTACCAGTCAATCTCACCCCTTCAACTCAATCATGGCTCCGCGGGACTTCCTGCGAACTTCGGTGGACTCTGGGCGATCTTTGCGATCAATTTATCATGAACTTTGGGGAACCTGAGAGGCTGGCACCCATGGGACCTATATCGGCTTCACGAGAAGAAAGGCGAAATCTTTGAGAGATTTCATCCGCGTTTCATGCGGAAGAAAAACACCATCGAGGATGTATCGATGCGATGGTGGTAGCGACCTTTTAGAAAGGGTCGTGATCTGATCCGATCAGAAAATGTCCGAGAAACCATCGGCCTCGGAAAGGAGATGTTTGCATTGGCGACCGCTATGCCATGGCCTCGGGCCATACGGTGGCGCCAGAAGATCGCCCCTGCGAAGAAGAAATCGACAAGGCGGAGTTCTCCAAGCACAAAGACAAAAAGCGGAAGGCGGCGCTAGTTGCGGTGTGAGCGCAAGCGGCCCCAAGCCACGGAGGAGGCGCCCGATTATAATCTTGTCATGAATCGATCTATCCTTTCCACCCTAAGGAAAGCACGCCGCCAAGATTGCTTTACCTAAAGCGTTTGCGGCGTGAAAGCAACAACAACCGGCTCCAGTGAAGGATGAGGCTGCCAGAAGAAAGACCCTCCAGGCGGGCGATTACAAGAGCCGAGCCAGAGTGAACTACATATCACGGGGCTCCACGGATACGAGTCAAGCGGAAGCAAAGCTTACCGCTCGGGAGATCAATGCGGTGGAACCAATATCTAAAGTGGTCGAAGTCGATCACCTTGATCGCATCGGACCACCCCAGCAAATTCTACATGTGGGTAAGTACCCTCTAGTGCTCGACCCTGTTATTTGCAATGTAAAGCTCAAGAAAGTCTTGATTGATGGAGGGAGTGGACTCAACGTCTTGTTCGCCAAAACCTTCGACGACATGAACGTCCCCCGCTCCGAGCTAAGGTCGAGCTCACAGCCGTTCCACGGGGTGATCCTTGGGGCATCTTCGTTTCCACTCAGGCAGATTGCTTTGCCCGTCACCTTCGGTACCAAACACAACTATCGGACCGAGTATATAAATTTTGAGGTAGCGGATTTCGAGACAGCGTATCACGCTATCTTAGGAAGGCCCAGTTTGGCTTGGTTCATGGCCGTCCCGCACTACACCATTTGGTGATGAAGATGCCGGGACCCAAAAGCGTCATCACGGTTCGCAGTGACATCAAGCGATCTTTGGAATGCGACCGAGAGAACTATGAACTTGCTGAGCTGCAGGAGACATCCCATCCAAGAAGTAGGCCACGTCAGGGATAAATTTTGGCGAAGGAACCAAGAGAATTATTCTCGACTCATCCGACCCATCCAAAACGACTCTGATCGGGATAGGGCTCGAGGATAAATAGGAAGGCATGCTCGTCACCTTCCTCCAGGCTAACAAGGACATCTTTGCACGAAACCATCAGACATCTTGGGTGTTCCTAGGGAGGTGATCGAGCATTCTCTACGTCGATGAAAAGGCAAAGCCAATCAAGCAAAGACTCCGGCGGTTCGCTCGAGATCGTCGGAATGCCATCAAGCAGGAGATCACAAAGCTATTAGCTATAGGTTTTATCAAAGAAGTGTATCATCGGTGGTTGGCGAACCACAGTACTAGTTCAAAGAAGAATAGAACTTGGCGCATGGCGTTGACTATCTGATCTCAACAAGGCATGTCAGAAGGATCCGTTCGACTACCTCGAATTGATCGGTGGTTGATTCAACCGCCGGTGCGAGATCTGAGTTTCCTCGATGCCTACTCACGGCACCACAGTTAGCCTAAAGGCGGAAGACCATATCAGAATTCATTCATCACGCCCTTTGGGGCCTTTTGCTATACCACGATGGCGTTAGGGTTGAAAAATCTTTGGTGCAAGCGTATCAGCAGCAATACAATGGTGTTTTCACACCTTTCGGACGTAATGTGGAGGCATATGTGGGCGATGTCGTGGTAAAGACTTCGGAAGAGGAAGGATCTTATCGCCGACCTAGCGAGGCGTTGAAAGTCTAAGGACTTCGGCATGAAGCTTAATCGAGAAGTGTGTTTTGAAGTATCTTGGAAAGCGCTCCGGGTTTATCGTATCCCAGCGAGGCATTGAGGCCAACCCGAGAAAAGATCAAGGCCATATCAAATATGGAATCGCCGACTTGCCAAAGGGCGTCGAGCTTATAGGATGCATGGCGCTCGTGAGTTTATTTCTCATTGGGTATCACGGTATGCCATTCTTCAAACTCCTCAAGAAGAAGGACAAGTTCGGTGGGCGCAGAGGCACAACAAGCATTCGAAGATTTGAAGACCTTCTTAATGACACCCCCAGTCTTGGTTTCACCGATGCCAGGGGAACCTCTGTTACTTTACATCGAGGCAACGACTCGCGTAGTCAGCGCTGCAATCATCATAGAAAGGGAGGAGCTGGGTCACGTGCAGAAGATCCAACACCCAGTCTATTTCATCAGTGAGGTGTTGAGTGAATCTAAGGTGCGATATCCACAAGTGCACAAATTATTATACGCCATACTTCTTACATCTCGTAAACTCAAGCACTACTTCCAAGAGCATACTGTTTCGGTGGTCACTTCCTTCCCAATAGGAGATATACTTCACAACCAGGAGGCCACTGGGAGAATTGTGAAGTGGGCAGTCGAGCTTGGAGCTTTTGATATCCTATTCAAGCCTCGCACGACCATCAAGTCTCAAGCGCTGCCGACTTCTTGCCAGTAAGCGAACTTCAAAACCAGCGATCGTCAAGGAACTCAGTATTGGGCGATGTACTTGATGGTTCCACGATGCTCGGGTGCGGGGCTGGTATAGTGCTCATATCACCCGAGTGAAAGCGGTTGAGATCGTTCTTCAAATACTTTTTTCGCGTCGAACAATGCGTCGAGTCGAGGCACTCATCCATGGGCTCCGTATTGCCATATCGCTCGGTATCAAGCGTTTGGCGGTTCGCGAGATTCAATGCTCATGGTCAATCGGTGCAAAAAGAATAGTCTGCATCGAAAGCGGCATGGTGCCTATTGCGGGAAGTGCATAAGCTAGAAGGCAACTTTGGCGACTTGGAACTTGTTCATGTGCTCGTCGGGACAATGAAGCGGTGACGAGCTAGCAAAAATGGGATCGGTGGACCATAGTGCCCGTGGGAGTATTCGTCGAAGAAATTCATAAGACCACAATAAGCACTCGGCCAAAGTCGGGCATCGGTGGAGAAGAACTTGGAGGCGAAGTCACGATCATTACCCTGATTGGGCAGCTCAGTATCTGGACTATTTGTGAAGGGCGAGCTACCTAAAGACCGCATGCGGTAGAGGCGAATAATGCGCGAAGCAAGAGCTACGTGGTAATTAGGGAAGAACTCTATCATAAGAGCTCCTGCGGTGTACTATGGCGATGCATATCGAACAAGAAGAAGAGATCTTCTCAAAAATCCACTCGGGAATTTGTGGGAATCACCGGCGTCAACAACCCTAGTCGGCAAGGCTTATCGTCAAGTATTTTTACGGTATTCTGCATCCAGCGATCACGAGAGGACATCGTCAGAACATGCAGCTTATGTCAATTCTTTGTCTGACGGGTGAACAAACCGGCCACGGGAACTCTGAGACCATCCCAATCACCTAGCCATTTTGCGGTGCAGGGCTTGACATGGTGGGACCTTTGAAGAAGGCTCAAGGTGGTTATACTCATCTCTTTGTGGTCATCGATAAATTCACCAAATGGATTGAGGCCAAGCCAGTCGCCACAATCACAGCCGCAAAGGCCAAAGAATTCTTCCATGAAATCGTGGTTAGATTCGACGTTCCAAACCGAATCATCACGGATAAAGGCACCCAATTCAGAGGTGGCATATTTCAAGACTGGTGCGGTGAACTCGGTATAAAAATTTGCTTCACATCAGTAGCACACCCCCGAAGTAATGGGCAGATCAAACGAGCCAACGGTATGGTACTACAAGGCCTAAAGGCAAGGATTTTTTATCTTCTCAAACCATACGCCACTCGGTGGGGTCAAAGAATTGCCTTCGGTACTCTGGGGGCTGCGAACCACCCCGTGAGCAACGGGCGATCATATTTCTTCCTAGTTATGGCTCGAGGCGGTCCTCCCCACGAGTTAAATTCGGATCCCAGCGGGTTCGGTGCTATGAGGAGGTAACCCGGAAGAAAGCGGCTAGAAGAGCTCGACCGATTGGAAGAAGCGGGGGCGTCACAACAATTCGATCGACAAAGTACCTTGAGGCTTACGTCGCTATCAGATCGCAATGTAAGGGCGCGCATTCTCCAAGGAGATCTGGTCCTTAGAAAGAATCAAATCTTGAGCATAAGCTCTCCCCAAGCTGGGAAGGCCCTTACATCATCGATGAGGTGATACGTCCTGGGGCTTATAAGCTCAAGCGTGAAGATGACACAATTGTCAACAACGCCTGGAACATAGAACAACTACATCGTTTTTTCCCTTGAACTCTATAATTTGATTTCTTCTTTATGAATGAATGTTTACTCTTAAAGTTGTTCTCGTATAACCTTCTCGAAAATTATACGTCTGAGTGCTTCGCTCCTACGAATTTTTAAGACTCTGAGATATGCGTCATGAACCATGCCCAGAGCCTGGGGCTGGACTAGTCAGACATGATATTTAAGATGTCAAAACTACTCGAGCAAAGCAACATATTTAAAGAGAAAATGCAGGGCCAAAGAAACACTTTCAAATATTTGTTCAAAGGTCCAAAGTTTCTACGACAGCCAAAGAAGCATCCTTAACTTCCTCCCAGAGTTCGGTGGCCCGGTCTTCATCCACATTGCAGGCATAGCCATCTTTAATAGCTTCAAGATCCACTCGGGGATAAAGTGACTTGGTGATCACCAGAGCCTGGCTAGCACCGTTGGTCGCCGTTTCCTTCAAGAGTCTCTTAAGCTCCTTAGTGGCTTCCTCCAGTTGTTATGGTCCCTACTGAGTGGCCTCTCTCCTTCGGGATGAAGCAACCTCAACAATGGCTCAGAGGCCTCGCGAAGCTTAGTGCAAGACATTTCAAGGGCTTCGACTTTCTCGTTATAAGCGGCGTATTGCGCTCGCGTCTTGAACTTGTAGTCTGCAAGCAAAACATATTATTAAGAAATACCAAGAAGACAACGAAGGCAAGGGAGGGTAAAGCTGCTGAGCATACCTTCTAACTCCTTCTCCAATTTCAACTTGGAGGCCTCCGAGGACTTAAGTTGCTCTTGGAGCTTTGCAATAGTAGAATCCCGAACTGACATGGAGATAAGGAAATCAAAAGACCAGATGATTAAACGAAGAGCACGGGATGGTCCAGGAAATATCTACCTCGAAGGGAGCCAACAACATCTAGCTTCTCCTCCCACAGGATTTTCTTCTCTTCACGCAAGGTCTGGATCCTGCAGCTCGGCTGCATGTCTAGCCTTGAACTGCTCCAAATCGGCCAGATATTCCTGGCGCGTCCTGACCTTTGGGAGCATCTTTTGAAGGTATTCGGACTTTTTTGCAGAGTGTTCTTGAAGGATCGAGATGGCGAACAGAGGGGGGGTGAATGGTCGCAAATAAATTTTCCCCCAAGATACTCCAACAAAAACCTCTACAAGATCGCTCAAACGAAATTGTGAAAAAACCGAAAAACTAGACAACTATGTGTACCCCAAACTTGCATGGATAAGTGCCATAAAATATGTGGGGATTTTTGAGTCACAATCCTGGTTGTCTAGTGTTCAAGATAAAGAGGAATCAATTCAAACTCTTGCTTTTAGAAATGACATCAATTCAAATCACAAAAGTCACTTTCAGAAAAGCAAAAAGCAAAATTTCCAGAACTTGTCCTCAATTTGCACAGGAGGTTGGTGGGTTTCTGCAGCTCACAAAATTTTGAGAATTTTTCCACCTATGAGCATAAGAGTTGTGAACAACTCCACCAAATGTCTCCTCAAAAATCCATACAGAAAAAACAGAAAAATCTAAGAACACAGTCTGGTCAAGAACTTCGAGCAGAAAGTTTGGGGCTCGGTTTTCACCTCATGGCGCCCAAACGGTGCAACAAATGAACTCCAAAAGTTTTCTGCAAGTGGATATCTGAGTCCCGCACCTCCTCCAACAAGAATCACTTGAAAAAATGTTTTCTATATTTTTATAGAAATCAAACACTGACTGCTGCGCGAAGAACAAATTCTGAACAAAGTGGGAACTTGAAAGAAAAGATGTTCTCTACTCAATCCAAGAGTGCAAAAGAGATGTAAAACCATATGAACACACTCAAAACATCCAAGATCAGCAGCATTTAGAAGGAGGGGAGGCAAATCCAAATTACATGAAAGTAAATTGCGAGAATGTAATTGCGGGAAAATAAATACTGAATTTAAATTGCGTAAAGTAAACACATAATGTAAATGCGCAAAATAAATTCAGAGGTGGATGGATAAAACTTTCATTTATGGAAGGAGAGGTTACAAAGCCTCACTTTCATGTGGGCAAAGCTCAAAGAGCATTCACAAACCTCAAAACCTTCAAGGGAAGGAGGCCCTCCACCCCTATTTATACTACTCTTGGGATACCTACCACCCTTGGATGAGTCTCTCAACCTAGAACACTCATCTAAGGGCTAGGATTAACCCACACACAGCCATGCAAGGGGCTAACCCAAAACCCACACACATCGGGTTTTCTTGCAGTTTTCAAAGCATACTACCTAGACCGCTAACCTATCAACTAGACCTCAATCAGGCCTCATTGATCCACGGCATCTAGCTAGCATCATCTCCTTTCCTTGTCTTCTTGACTTGCCGGACTCCGTCTCCGATCATCTTGGCGATCTCCCAAGCATGCTACGAACCTCAGCGCTCCTCGCCTAGTCCGGTCATCCTTCGCCTCACCATGACCTGCAGTGTCGTCCTGCAACCATCAAAAACAAGAAACTCCTCACATAGCAATGCCCACAATGATGTGCAATAAACCATCCAACTCATCACTACGCGTCCATAGGCCAGTCTTGCCACTCTTAGCGAGAGACAACTCAAATTGCTTCATTTTGAAAATCAATCCAAATCAAACTCAAACTTGAGCACACCTTGCTCAAATAAAGTCAAATACTCATCACAAACATGGATGGACCTCCACATGGTCCTTCAATCCCCCTTGATGAGTATATTGACAAACTACACAAAAAGGCATAAATTTGAGTTTGAAGAAAATGAAGAAGAAAGCAATTTTAGTTGTAAAGTCAAACTTGGTCCAAAGATAGAAATTAGAACCATGACCAAGTTGTGAAGAGAATTTAGATTTTAGAGTTAAATTTAAGAAAGAGCAAGTTTTCAACAAAAACTCTAAAATCCAACTAAACATGTCAAATGTGATTATGAGATTATGATCCATGAAGTAGTAGCATAGTTTTACAAAGATCATAATAACCAAATAAGCATTCACATTTTATCTTTTTAGTGATGCCTTTTCTACGTTTTCTCCCTTTTGGCAATATAGGCATCAATTTTTTATGTATGCATGAAATGCAATCGAAAAAAGCTTTGAAGATTATCAATTGATCAAAATGGAAGGATATTACACCAAGCTTGTCAATTTGAGAAGATGACTAAACTAAGACATGTCCAAGTGCAAATCGAGCTTAGTTTTGATATTTCATTTTTAGCAAGATTTGACAAGTTGCAACACTTAACTTTAGTTTCAAAAATAGAAGAATAGCCACTCTAAGGATCAAAGGAAAACCTAGAGTTCAACCTACTCAACACTTTGGGAATCTAGAAGAGCATACAAGGTCCTTGGGCTCATTTATCACTTAATGCAAATTTTGATTTATCATCATACAAGACATAGCGAGGTGCAAATGTTTGACATTATTTGCATTCTTTACCCACATATGTCTTTGTTTTTAATTTATTTGCATTTTCTTTTGACAACCAATTGACTCAAGCCATATCGACCATCTCAAGATGAACTCTTAAGAGGATGGTCTAGGTCAAACCGATGTATTCCAAGTTCATCCCAAGTGCAATGGGAAGCGGTCTTGTGAATGCAAGGTGTTGAGTCGTATGTGCACAAGAAGAGATAATTTTGTTTAATTTTCATTTTTAGCACAATGATTCATGAGCAATTGAAGGACTCTAGCATGGATCAAACTAGTTTCACCCAAGTTGCTATAGGGACTCTAGAGAACTCCAAAATTTCTCAAATTATGGCACAAACCTCTAGAAGAAACCTAGCAAGTAAAAGCAACAAGTTTCATCAAGTTTTCATTTAAGACTTTTTTCATTTTAAAGCTTAGCAAGTTAAATGAACTTGGACATATCTAAGCTAGTGATTTCCTCCATATGATGCGGCATGGTGTATAGCATGAAGAAGAAATCAATTGCATAATAGACAAAGCTCATTAAGCGAAATGCAGTCTATATGCAATGCATGAACAGATTCCCAAACTCCCCTCAACAAATGAATCAATTTTAGCTCAAATCTGGTTAAAGTTGAGTTATTATCAAGATTAGGCACAAAGAAAAACCGAATGAACTCAATAATAACCAGGAAAAGCAGAATGAGGAGAAGAAGTCGGCTTGCAAAGCTGGATGGCTATAGAGCATAGAAAGATATAAGAGACTCACTCGGCTTAGACTGCTCTTATCTTCCCAGAGGTGACATAGGGAAGGTGACTCTAGATCCCAACTAAGAAGTGCACAGACCACTGTCTACCGGGAGGCCCAATACACTAGACTTATAAGGCGTGAGGAACTCAACCTAGAGAGAAGAGAGACTAATCACGCATGATAGCAACCTAAAGCACAAGATAAGAGGTCCATGCAAGGCATGCAGAAGTCTAAGTGAGTGAACTCAACTCAAGAAAACAAGCCCAAAGTCACCCAAAGAAGCACAAAGAAAAGAAAAGCTGGAAGAAAACATATAATACATAATATACAAATCGGCTCCCCCTCACGAAAGGCCGTAAGGGCTCATGACTCAAGCTCACTCCTCAAGGCAACAAATCTGGAGCTATCCAAGGCTTGGTGAAGATATCGGCTAATTGAAGGTCACTCTCTGTGAGGCGCGATATCTCCCTTCTCCACATGGTCTCTAAGGAAGTGATATCTAATATCAATGTGTTTGGTCAGGGAATGTTGCCTGCTGGGTTTTTAGCAATGCAAATAGCTGAAGTGTTGTCACTGAAAAGTGGCACACTCTCTATCTCTAACCCATAGTCCGTAAGGTCGATCTCATCAAAGCA